>OX422213.1:389675823-390875823 GCA_949130495.1 Sambucus nigra
GATTAAATTATTTATCTTGTGGATTGATTTATTTATGTCTCATATCCGTCTCATGCTAATAATGGTATTTATTTATTCACTCCCGACTTAGTTTTGGTGGCGGCCTACGCCAGAATTAGGCGGGGTGTGTCAGATGGCATCAGAGCATGGTCTTAGGTCTCGTAGGTTATGAGTCCGTTTAGCTTCCGTATTTCCGATCTTTGATTCCCTTTGTTGATTCATCCTCCTTAAGGTAGAGGGTCTAGCCTACGTGTTAGATGTGTTTCTTGGAGATATGAAGAATTAGTAAGCTTGATGTGAGGATCCTCAGAATGGATTATGGAGACGATAGTTATTTTGGATATTTTAGTGCACATGTTAAGAATCGTAGGTATCGAGTTTTGGTGTTGAGATTTAATTTAAGGAGGTTAGCATTTTGAGGACTTTCGGATATAGGATCGGGTGGGGATTTGTGGAAGCGTGTGGTACGCCGTTATTTTCATAGTTATGCGTATGTATATAGGCAATATATATTATTTTATTATTCGTGGAGTAGGTGCGCGTAGGATTGGGTGTACGGGCGCCCAATTATGGCATTCTACGGGTAGGCATATGTGAGTCTTATTTTCTTTTGTGAGATTTATGTTTGATGTGTATGCTTCGTCTAATTTTGATGACGAAATTCTTTGCTAGTGGGGAAGTATGCAACACCCCGTGTTTTAATTAATTGACTTTAATTAATTTGGAGGAAAATAAAATTTTGGATATAATGGTCTCTGAGAATTTGAGTTGGTTTTATTAAAATTTTTAATCGGGAATTAATTCGGGTCTTTTACAAGAGGTTATAAAGTTTAATTTAAATATTTAAACTGGCAGGTGCGTATTGGTTCAGCTTATATATTTCATCAGATAATTAAGTCGGATTTTGAAAGATTTAATTTTGGGAATTGCGGGGCTCGTTCGAACGACATGCCCTATCGTTCGAACAATGTCACATTGTCATTCGAACGACAAACGGTGGATGGATGGATTAGACTCCTAATTATTTTCCAACTCTTAAACCCTTTTTATACTAAACATAAATTGGGCTGGGACTTTGAAAATCACTTTTCTCTCAAACTTTCTCCAGTAAGCTTTTCCAAATCTTTTTCTCTCATCTTAAACCCCCAGCCACAACTTTTAACAAAGTTTTGAGGATTCTATTGGTGTTTGCTTAAGAGGAGTTCAACCCTCTATTCAGATTTTCATCCAACTAATCATAGGCATGAATACTCTATTCCTTTCCTTTAGTATTATGCGTTTTAAGTGTTGACTAAAAATAATTTTAATGTTTTCTTAAAATCAATTAGCAATCTAATTAGAGAAAGTGGACACATAAAACTTGGGGAAGTTTTTATGAAATCTCTTAATATGGATAATATTCATAACCCTTGGGTGCGTAGGATTCATGAGTGGATTTTGGATTTTGTTGGTGTAGGTTGCATGTAGAAAAACCTTAGTTTTGATTTAAATAAATTTGGGGGCGTATAACCCATGTAATATGTGTGGAGATAATGAAATTGGTAATATGATGTATAAATGATGAAACCTCGGTGTATTTAATTTAAAATAATTTTATGAGATTAATTGAGTGTTTATGACGATACGATCATTAAATTGAGATTTAATTGAATTGGATTATCATGCGTAGTTTGGTACATTGATTAATTGTGCTTATTTATGTGACTTGTTGGTTTTATTAAATTGACATTGTGACGACGGGTTGTTGGGTATTTATGCTCTCCCTTTATTTTAGGATACCTTCTAGGTATGGGACTAGTGGATAGGCCTTTTGATGATTTACGCCTTTTAGGTATGGGACTAGTGAGGGTAGATTATTACGACTCTATTATGTCGGGGGTGGGATAATTTTGTCACTTTATCGTCGTTACGCTAGCCTAGGCATGAGACTAGGTCGAGATTTATGTTAGAATTTCATCCTATACATAGGGTAGGATGTATTAATAACTTGGGGACCCTTAGGTATGGGACTAAGGGCTATCTTGAGGATCTCACATTGATTAAAAGGGTGGGGTAATTTGAAATTGTGAATTGAGAAAATGAGAATTAATACCTAAGATAATAAGACGGGTATTAAAATATAGTGGCGACATAATCAACGAGGGCCGACAGTTTAAACGGGCCAGCCGGCGTTTTACAAGGGAATTGTAACAACCCACATAATTTTGGGCTATTCTAATTATTTTTTAGAAAATGGAGGAAAATAAAGTTTTTGATAAAATTATTTTTATTGCTCAAATATGTTGAATATTATTTTTAAAGGCGAGAATTTCAAACGGTTTCGAAAACGGAGTTAAAACGGATTTTAAAATGTGTTTAACTCTTGGAGTTGTTTTGAATTCCAACTCTTCATTTCTTTGCCTTATTTAAAGGAGTCTTTTGGATTCCAACTCTTCATTTCTTTGCCTTATTTAAAATAATCTTTTGGCTTCCAACTCTTCATTTCTTTGCCTTATTTAAAGGAGTCTTTTGGATTCCAACTATTCATTTCTTTGCACTATAAAATTAAGTCGTGGGCAAGCCTTGAGATTTGTAAGTTCCAACCTTAGATTAGAGGTGTTCTTGGGGCTATTTTGTTGGAGGTTCTTGGAGGAGATTTTGTAGATCTTTTGAGTTGATCTTGAGGATGTGATCATTGGTTTCTCATCATGGTTTGAGGTATGGGGTTTTACACAATATGCTCCTTAAATCTCGCGAGTGTCATTCTCTTTGAATTCTTGTTTAATTGAACTCATATTTGAATTGATAAATTCATTGGAAATCTGGAAAAATAATTGTTGAAATTATTTTTATTCATGTGGAATTATATTGTTGTTGATGAGCACATTGTCACGAGATTTTAATATGGCACGGATGTTGAGTACCCACCAAAATACCTATTCCCGGCTATGGCTTGATAAAGCATATCCGAATGGGGTGAGGCCTGGTTACCCATTGATGTGTTGTTGAGAAATTATATTGATAAATGCTATGAGATTTGCATTTGATTTGAATATTCGTACTCATGTTGTTACGCTTTATTCATTGCTAATCCATATTTGTTGAGCATCTTTCTTGTCGTATTGTGTACTTCCCCATATTTTCTTTTAGTGGCAGGTTAGCGCGGATTTTGGGGCGCTATGGAGATTGATTTTAGTGAGGATTATTTGGGAAAGATTTGTATTATTTTGATGTATAGAGCTTTGGAGATTTGTATTTTTTTCGAGTTAGTTGTTGTATGTAATTCGAGAGATTTGTTTTATTTATTTGAAGAATTGAGATTAGTGGATTTATATGATTGTGGGTTTATTTAGATGCTCTATACCTTGTCACTTGTGGATTTGGATTTATTTTATCTCATTAGCGCTCCGTTCGCTCTCCACGGGCGGGCGGGGTGTTACAGGAATGTGTATTTTGGTGGACAAATCACCTGTGGCGGGAGGACTGCTATAATGAATTTTGGTGAATTATCACCCGAGACGGGAGGACGACCATACCTAATAATTATTGAAGTAAGAACATATATATTTGAGAAATTTGGTAATTTGGGTTAATTAATAAAAGAATAACTGTGCGGGACTTGGGAAATTTAAAATCATATTGGTGTGCCTTTTTAAATGGGGATTTCTGCGGGTAGTTAGTGATTTATATTTATCGCGTTTAATTATTTCCTTTAATTTTAAATATTCTATTGTGATATTTATTGCATATAATGCTACTGTATGGATTCAAGGATCCTATTTGAGGGGAGTAGTGTGTATTCATGCTCAGGGTTCTGACCTCGTGCGTTAACTAATATTTTCAGATTTTAGTGCTGGAGTTATTGCACAGGATTTTGGAGATTATCTTAGAGGTACAATTGGAGTACTTTAGTTGAGCTTAGTAGCGTTGACTAGTTTTCCATTCCTTTGCATTTGTATTGAGACTCAGTTTATGGTTGTGATTGGGCCATTCGGTTCCAAAGTTGTATAGGTTTTATTCATTTATTTCATTGGATTTCAGTTGGAGCATTTGTAGTCAGTTGATTATTCATATTTTATTTAATCATTATTGGATATTGGATTTATTCTGAATTTTAGCATGTGAGGGATCTTTTATTGTTCAATTGTTATTGTCAATCGGGATTGATTTTTTATGTCTAATATCTGTCTCATGCTAAGAATGGTATTTATTTATTTATTCATGCCCGTCTTAGTTTTGGTGGCAACCGATACTGGAATGAGGCGGGGTGTGACACACCCTCAATGCGTTAATGCACGTGTACTACCGATCGGTGATGAAGATAATGCTGTATGCAATTAGATCAAAAAGGGATTTTAAACGACTGAATGCCCACTGATAGTTCTCTTCCTTCTCTGTAACTAAAAATATGAAAGCAACATTGAACATCCTTTTGTCTAGATTTTATACCAACCATCTCGAACAAAGGCATCTTGTAATGATTTGTCTTGTGAGTGCAATCGATAATGACAACAGATGAAAAACACTTTTCCAATTGGATGGAGTTTGGATGAGCCCAGAAAATGTCTTCCACCTCCATCGTAGACTCATTTGTTCTTTACCAATACAAGTAGTGTTTATCACCAAGCAACTTCATTAATTGTTGCATCGCCATTTTACCCTCTCTTTCGCTAATCCTTAAATTACCCTTTGTATTGTATATGGTTTTCATTATTGAAACATTAGTAGCATTACGAATTTTTATCATTATTGGAATGGCGGTCGACTTCACCCCACTCAACAACATCTCTTCGACAATGGTTCTCTCCTCCGAAGTAAGACGACCGACGTATGCATGTACAAGTAGTGATTTCGTTAATTAGTGGTTGTGATCACTGCTAAAAATCGGTAACATCCACTGTTCATTGTCAAGTGGAATGCCCTTCGACAGAAACGAGCAATTTCACTTCTTAGTTGCTGTGTCATTCTTCCTATTTTTTTCACCTTGGCTACTACTTTCCTTCTCAACATTATTCTCGTGATGATTACGGTACTCACCTCCTCTCTCACATCCCATGTGTAGACGTCCCTTATGCGTTGCCGAAGGGGCATCTGACTTGGTGATAACGATTATTTTAACGGATCGAGCTTGCTCTTGAGCCCAAGCGATCAATGAATAACGGGTGGAAAATACTTGAGAATAAATAATACAAATAGTCATTACAGTATAATACAAATATTAAATACATAAAAGATACAACTATTGTGACACCCCGCCTAATTAAATACCGGGTGATCAGTCATTTATTAAATTAAAATCAAGCTGAACGGTTGGTTCATTCTTAGCATCACTGTCACAAATTAAAATTTTCAATTTAAACACCCTAAATAATTAAGCCAAGTGTCAAAACAATTTTTAAAACGTTATTTCATTTTATTAAATCCGAATATGAAAACCTGTTTAAATAACCAACAATTTAAAAACTCCGATATACTAAAGATGGATAATAACACACAAGAATTAGATTCATCCAGATAAACCAAACCAGTATAAACTATCAATAAAACCATCCTGAAAGTAATTAAATCCAAAAGAGTACCAACAAATGGAAATATAAAGGAACGTAAATTTCTGACAAAAATCCAAATTGATTAGAGTTATGGGCGACACATGCCCTAACTAATAAGCACTAATAGTAGGAGTAGAATCAACAACGAGGTCATCAAAGCAATGGCCTACATCTCCGACATAAGCTGTAGCACATCCGGTCCAAAGAACCTAAGCATGACGCCCCTGTGGCAGGGCACCTGTATTATATACATATATATACAAGAGAGAAGAAATAACAGGAAACGAGTCAGAGCCCAAGTATAAAACAGCTTAAAATTAGTTTAGCAAGAACTTAAAATGCTTACCGGCTAATGTAATAACCATGTTAGTATTCGACACCCTCTTGAGAATTCTCACCTCTCATTCTAGTGTGCACGCCTACCATACTAATAAATCTCATAGCTTTCTCTAACTTATTCTCCATAAGGTTTTATCAGGTGAAAAGCGAGGTTATGATATTTACTTTGGGAAATCATTCGCTTTAAGATTTCTACGTTATTTAGAACAACTCATTTCCCTTATAAAGTCCGTGAATACTCATAATAAAATTGAAGCATTTATTCATTACTTATCTACTTATACGCATAGTAGGAAGTTCCCATATAGATATACGTTATATATTAATCACCCACCCACACAAACACACACACACACACACACACACACACACACACACACACACACATGAATATATATATATATATATATATATATATATATATATATATATATATATATATATATATATATATATATATACTATCGGCACCCCACATGTAACCTATGGTGCTGGCATACTCTGCTATCAAGTCCCCGTATCACATAAACTAAGGTAAATACTAGTCCGGAAGCACTCTCGAACTGTATTAACACAATACACAAACAAATGGATGGGAAGCATAGTTCCAGGTCCTAAGAGGCCAGTACATACCCTCACGTCTCTTAGAACATCTGACTATCATTTTCGGATAGCCTGTATCGAGGATACTCTCTTCTAGGGTACGAGTCAATATCCCCCATAAAGGCCCAATCGAGATAAGACCGTCTCAGTATGGAAACTCCCGTGATAGTAAGTAGCCCGGGTATGATTTTTACACAAATATATAATATGCAAAATCACACAGTCATATATATATTCACATTTCTAAATTAGGTGCACTCACGACCCATAATTATAATTATCCGTTATTAGCACATTTTACTTTATTATTTCGCATAACGGGCTCATTATTTTTATTTTTATTAATAGTTCACGTCATTCTCACTTCTCCTCCCTCGAAGTATTCTAAGAATAATTTCAGTAGGGACACACTCACTCACCTTTTAGTCTAACTTCCAAACGAGCCTAAATCTTTTATTTAAACGTTCCCATAATTACATATGTGTAAATCAATCCCCGTTAACCCTTAATTTCATCTTACATTAAATTCTCACTTATTCGGGTTTACTAAAACCCTACTGGTCCTAGTTTATCCCAAAATGTTATAATAATAATACTCAAGGGTTACTACGCATTTTAATCGGAATAAACCATAATAAGAGGAATATGCAATTTCCAGAAGGGGTCGATCGATCGAAGGAAGGGAATTGATCGATCGATCATTGATCGATAGATGTTCTTGGGTCGATCGATCGATCAAGCAGTTATGGCGAAAACTGCATTAACCTAGTTACGAAAATCCATCTCCAACCACAACCAAATCTCCATATATGATTCTCAAACTCCCAACAAATGATGCTACAAGCACTATATACCCAAATATATGATTTTCTACATAAAATATGTGAGTTTTCATCTAGTATAATAATTTAAGGGGTAAAATCTACATAGACTTCAAGAACCCTAATATTTTCTTTAAATTTCAATTCTTCCAATTCTTTTCCAGATTTTCTACTTCTAAATCAATAAAATTTCGTGATGTATCTTCTACATACGAATTAGATGTCCAGAATATGATTACTTCTTCTACGACATATGAATTCTAGTCTCCAAACTACAATTTCTTTCATGAAAGAAGTTCCGAACAACCCTAGACTAACATAATTGGGACATTAACTAAAAATAAATCAAGATAGATACTTGCCTGGAAATTTGGGATTCTGAATTGTGGATGAAAATGGTATGGTTGCGTTCCTTGTCGTGCGATCTACGCTTTGGCGGTGGTGGCGGTGTAAACGGTCGAGTCCTTCGCCTTGAGTTGCTTGGGAAGCTCTCCACCCTTTCTCTAATGGCAGTTCTTTGCTATTGTTCTTGTTAACCCTAGCAGGAAACTCCTAAAGGCTAATTTATCCTTAGGAAATTCGTGGGTTTAATTACCCAAAAATGTAAAATATCTAAAATACCCTGTCGGGATGCCAAGTAGGCCTAAAAATGCCCCGAGACCCAAACTAAACCGCCGAGTACATTTTTGTGATTATCTCGACCCTTCCGGACATATTGGCGCACTCAAAACAACTATACGGGTGACTTATAATTTATTCACTTTTAATAATAATGATTTAGTCCCGACACGACACAGGGGCGTCCTGACTTATATTTCCATAATTGCCTTTTATTTACTCGTGATAATATTAATAAAATAAATTTCATACATTACTTTACTCATCCAGCAATATTCAATAAATATCCAATAATTACTAACTCACATCACGTTAGTAAATATATATATAAAAAAAATATTTCCGGAGAAATATTGAATTAATAACCCAATTAAATTTAATAAATCCCCTATTTTAAAAGCCATAAAAATACGGGGTATTACATACTTCCCCCCTAATAACGGAATTTCATCCCGAAATTCAGAAAATGAGGCATACCCGGTAAAAACAATTCTTGATACCTTATTAGTATGCAAACTAACTTCAAAGTAAGGCGCTGAATTACTATAGCCCCCGTTTCACATCAAGCTTGTTTAACACTCTCATTAACGACACTTGACAATATGCTCCTATTCGAAGACATTCGCATATGACGAGTCTATAGATTATTAGCTCCAATTATTTCAATATTATTGGGAGGCCTCACCTCACCACATGACAACTACTCGTATTTATCTAAACACACAACTCCCATTATGAGAGAAACCACACGAACATCTGACCACAACTTGCCAAAAACTGCTGTGGTAATTTCACTATAAACATTAGACTCTAACTTGACCCAATCCAAAATATTTGATTATTCGTCCATCTCTTAACATTCAGAGTGAGAAAAGTTAAGGTTTTTCCACACTCGAAACCTCAATAAGTAATTTGTTCACAATAAGAACATAGGAGTGTTCCCATGGAACCCTACCATTAAGTAATATCTTCCCTCGATTACCGTATTATACTCCGCTTGTTAGCTATAACCGTTGTGTTGATTAAACGATCATAAAAAAAAATCAAAAAATTTCTTTCACACTGCTCCATTAATCGTTAATCACCGTTCGCTTACTCCCCGGCTATGGGTGATACATCCTACTAAAAACGTAATGTAATCCCCACTGCTTCCTGAAATACCATT
The DNA here is from genome assembly GCA_949130495.1 of Sambucus nigra. NCBI lineage: Eukaryota > Viridiplantae > Streptophyta > Magnoliopsida > Dipsacales > Adoxaceae > Sambucus > Sambucus nigra. The sequence continues at coordinate 389,684,898 of OX422213.1, forward strand.
TTGAAGGTGGGGTTCAAAAATCTCACCCTACTTTAAAAATATACCGTGTAGGACCACGTACCGACGCGATCCTTCCTTTCAAGGGCACACTAGTTAATGTTGTCAACCGCTCCAAAGGAATATCAATTACTTCCTTCTTGGGCATCTTGTTCCAAACGTTCAAAGGAACTCTTGATCTTACCATGGGGTTGGCAAATCATCCAAGAAACTTTACCGACTTTACCGGCCTTCCACTATAGGAATTATCGATAGTCACAATATTCTCTGGTTGCTCCTCTTATTCCAACCGATTTCTATCTATGAGTGGTGCATGCGGAGACCACTCATTACGTCCTGCTCAACATCAACTTTTACTTGAAATGTCTCACATTAAGTGACATTTAATACTGCCCTTCTTTCCTTGGCGTATACCGAAAGTTTCGACCCGTGCACTTTTCTCCACGATGTGCACTTCTGGACCTTTTATACCATACTAACATCATCGTTCTTTGTACGCGCAACTCGCTCAGAACATTTGATTAATTATAATTCCACTCCAAGTGTTCTCCATATAGTTAAATTCTACCCTTCTCAAGAAATACCCCTTTGTAAATGGCTTCCCACAACCTTCCAACCAAATTCGGGTGTGCTACTCAAATTGCACACGTATATATGGATTATTATCTTCACGCAAAGCTTAATCCACTCTGTCACTTCCATCTCGTCAAGTTAGTCCCACAAACATATATTCCACACGTCTATTCCCACATCCCTACAACTTGAACGATTCTAACATCAGCTAACATGGATGCCCACACACCCTAACATAACACCCAATTCTTTCTTTTCGTGATCGCAACTCGATTACAACACTTGGGTACTCTCAATCACCTTAGAAATTGAAATTTTAAATCCTCCTTATCATCGTTCCACCCCTCAACTCAGGGTGATGAGACAAAACTTTAAATGCTTTCCTTCCACATAACCGGCTCTACTTACTTTAATTCATAATTCAACTTCCGATTTACATATATAATTACCTGCTCCTACTACGACCGCGGTACCAAACTCATATACTAATGACCAAACGCCTTCCTACTTCCAACCTTACACTAAGTTTCATGCGTGGGATGTCTCGCAAAGTGAAATCCAAATAAGGAACCCCCTGATACACTACTACCTAGCCTTATCGGTTATCGAAATCCGTTAGGCCCTCCGTCCATAACATGTAACCCGTTATTCCGTCTCTTGACAGAAAAGTTACATCTCCTCCCGTAATTACACTTAACAAAGAACATTTCGCTAATTGTACAATCATTTCGTATTAGTGGAAATCACATTCTATAAACCTTGAATACATACAATCGGGATTCTCGAAATCCCATTCTCAATCATATGGGTGTAACTCTCAACTCCCACATCTCTAAAGGATAGGTATATCAACGCGCTCTTCCTATCACCAAGTCCTAAGCGCTAAACATAATATTGAGTTAAATCTTTTCGCTCAATGGTAAACCCAGTGCACACTGAACCCGGGCAACAAGGTCCCTAAACACTTCGAGATTTAAACATTTTGATACTAATATACCCTTCGAAGTCCCTACAATAGATAATATAAGTACGAGTACGACCCTCTTGCAGGTGAGGCCTCTCCAAAACAAAACATGATGCCCTAAGGCAACCGCTCCAATAGCCTTGAAATCACTGCCCACTATTGTTTTAACCATTTTTATAAACCATAATTATTATAATGTCGTACTATCATATCACATCACTAATACGAGAATTCTGAGTAAAGAATATGAATCAGTAATAGTGCACCCATTTGTCCTCTGCGGAGAACACTAAAGACAAACCCACTTTACCAAGGGAACATATACATAATAATAACTCTATAGATATACGCACTAAATTCTTCTTACATGTGAATCTATAAATAAAAAAATATAATGGCTTGGTCGTGTCACATTAAACACGCTTCATCCTCCGAGGATAAAGCTCATACTTCTACTTTGCCAATCGTTATGGCTACTTAATCATCTTTCGGACATAACGCATCTGTCTGAACCAAATCGAAAATTATATTAACCATTTCCCTTGTAAGCGCAATACCCCAGCCCCTTATTCTCACTTCGGAAATTTTTTAACTCCTGTGGTTTTACTCTCCACAAAATACCTCAACACATAACCCACTTATCTCCTGAAATACATTTGAAAACTCACAAACGACTGGAATCAAATCTAGGAGAATCACCATCTCCTTAGAGGTATACTCCTTTATGTAATACAAGTAGGTGGAAGATCCCCTTTCTGGGAGAGGTATCGCCACCAAAACATCTCCTGCCTCGCAATGGTAAATATAATACTCCTATCGAATCAATTTATCATGGTTCTGTACGTAGCGATCCAATCCATGTCAATAATGACGTCATGCTCACGTATGACTAAACTAGTAGGATTGTAGGTAAAACCAACTACCAAACTATATACCTACACCCCGGCGTATAAAGAAAATTAATGACCCTTTCCCAATGATGAGTCCACGCATAACACCGTACTCTCAGTAGTGTCTAAAAATCATAAGGTCCGTGCAAAGTGAGTATCTATGAAACAGTATGACGCCCCTGTATTGAATAAAATGTGTTCCATAGTACTAGAAGGAAGGAACATACCATCAATGGCCGAGGATGGCTGCTGGATTTCAGTATGCTGGACGTCGTACACACATTCATGCTGTTTTTGCCCCCGTTACTGTGGTATCTTACTCTTATCTGGGCAATCCTGCCTACGGTGACCCATACTGTCGCATTTGAAGCATCTACCTCTAAACTGTTTTATTTTACGACTCTATTGGTTTTTTCCCGGTTGTACAGTTCCACTTTTTCCTTGGCCTTGTTGGCCTTGTTGAGCATCTTGATGAAAAATGACATCTGGTTAAGGACAGTACATCCACTTGTGACCCGTTTGTACACACTTATAGCAGAGTCCTGAAAGTTCTCACTGGTTGGGTTGGAGTTCCTTTCCAGTCTGATTTGGACAAGTTCGACATTCATGACCGTCCATTCCACATTTGAAATACCTCTTTGTGACTTCCATCTGACCCCGACTTTGTTGGCGCTGACGCTTTTTGGTTTCCCTACACAATTTGTTACCTTCGTGGCTTTTACGGTCTTGAGGAACTTGTTGTTGCTATTTTTGTGTCTACACACACTTGTTATTTCTAATCATGACAGAATGACTATACTCTCTAGATCTTTTGCCCCCTATAAGTTGTGTGTTGCATTCTTGATACTGTAAGACCATAGTGGTAACTGCCTGTGCCACAATACCTGCTAACTCGGCGGTTGATACTCCCTTTGGAAACACCTGAGGTGTGAACTAACCTTGCTCATTCACTCCCCTAACGGTATTAGCTTGTTCTCCTTGACGATCCATCTGAAAATTATAAATAATCTGAATGAGTTCATCATTCACATAAACTAATAGCAGAAGCACAAATTCCCAATGCATAAAGATGAATCCAACATTCCTAATATTAGGGCTCTAATTCAAAGACGCTAAGCTGAAACGAAATAAGCCGTACAAATCCGAAAGGACACTAGAACCTGATGCTTGGATACCACCTGTGACACCCCGCCTAATTAAATATCGGGTGATCAGTCCTTTATTAAATTAAAATCAAGGTGAACGGTTGGTTCATTCTTAAACACCCTAAATAATTAAGATAAGTGTGAAAACAATTTTTAAAACCTTATTTACATTTTATTAAATCCGAATGTGAAAACCTTTTTAAATAACCAACAATTTAAAAACTCCGATATACTAAAGATGGATAATATGACACAAGAATTAGATTAATCCAGATAAACAAAACCAATATAAACTATCAATAAAACCATCCTAAAAGTAATTAAATCCCAAAGAGTACCAACAAATGGAAATATAAAGGAACTTAAATCTCTGACAAAAATCCAAACTGATTGGAAAAACGAGAGACCCATGCCCTAACTAATAAGAACTAAGAGTAGGAGTAGAATCAATAACGAGGTCGTCTAAGCAATGGCCTGCAACTCCCACATAAGCTGCAGCACATCCGGTCCAAAGAACCTACGCATAACGTGTAATACCCTGTATTTTCGAAGAGTTAAATAATTACGTGATTTATTATTTTTGTGGGATTAATTAAATTAAAATGTGAGAATTAATTATTAATCCAGATTTAAATTGAATATTTACTAGCATAACGAGAAGTTAGTAACTATTAATATTACTGTGAGAATAAGTAATATGGAATGACGATTTTTATATAATTTGTCGTGATAGAGAAATACAACAGTTTGGTATAGTAAGCCGGGACGCGCGTGTGAGTCGTGTCAGAACTAATTAAGTGAAGTAATAAATTAAATTATTTTTAAGTAACTCGTATGATCATTTCGAGTGCATCGTTGAGTCCGTAGGGGTCGAGATAGTCAGAAAACTCTACTCGGGTATTTTATTTGGACTCCGAGATATTTTTAGGCCAAGTCGGCACCCAGTAGGGGTAGTTTTGTAATTTAGATTTTTGGAGGAATTAAATGGACGAAAATTAGAGGAATAATATATCAGCTAATTGGTGACAATTAGGGTTAGGTGAAACCAAAATCAATAGAGAGCCACAGTGGGTGAGGGAGAGCAATTTCGAAAGGAGGAGAAGCTATGTTCACCACCTTGCACAACCACCACCACCATCGTGTAGATCGGAACGCGAGAAACGCTTCCATACCAGCAACATCAACGGATCAGACCTTTGAAATCGAGGCAAGTGTTTATTGCTTTCTTTTATTAGCGATAATTATGTTCATTTTAGTCTAGGTTAATAAACCTTGTGATGAAAATTAATTTGGGTAAAATCGGAGAACTATATCATTAATTAGGGCTGATTTGATAAGGATATGAATACCATATGTAGATAGGATGATGCCTACGAAATTTGGATGATCTCTATGAACAAATCTGGGTCTAATGTGAAGTTATGCATATCAATTTAAGAACTAGGGTTGACAATAAAATTTGGGGATTTCAAATTATATGAATGATTGGTGATGATTTAATGATTCTAGGTTGTTAGAATTCATTTACAAATCTTATAATTCGATTTGGGAACAATCAATTGGAGTTTGGGATGATATTTTAGAGGTTTTAGGGTTGAAAAAAGGTAAAAAACGAGGCTGTCAAAGGTTGAAGACGAAACAGCGCCAGGTCGCGCGGAGTCGTTCGTGCGAGATCGAGATGTCGTGCGAAGTCGTTCGAGCGACACACTGATGTCGTTCGAGCGACACGCTGATGTCGTTCGAGCGAGATCCCTTCTGATTCGAGCGAGATTGATAATTTTAGTGAATTTCCTATTTTTCCCCTATGTTGATAAATGGTTAATTTGAGTGAGGAAAACTAGTGTTCAATGAACCCAAATTGTGCAGAATTATTGGGAGTTACTTAGGGGCAATTATTTCCAATATTCGTGACAGTGAGATTACCTTGGAGATTACGAGAGAGATATAATCGCAATTGTAAATGCGTCGAGAGTATTAAGTGATAAATACTTACAATATTAGTTCTGAAGAAATGGAACTTATAAGAATAAAAATTAGTGGTTAATTGTGGACTGACTATGATTTTGTATTAAGGATTTTTGAGTGACATAATATCCTTATAATTAATACGAGAGAGGGAATATCGTAACTTAAAATGCGTTGATAATATTTAGTGATAATAATACTACGTATTGAAAATGACACTTGGTTGTGTATACTGTTTGATTTGATGGGTTGTGTGAATACCTATTACTTGCTAGTGTTATGTGTATGACATACCTAGCTGCTTGTTATCACGCGAGGTGGTGTAGAGACAGTCTTATCCTGAGGGGATTTTGACTTGTATCTTAGAACATATGACTGTGAAGACTTACTTGTGAGTGGGTGAGTTGCTGACTATGGGAGCGTAGGTATGTGCGTGACCCAGAGGTATGTGAGTTACGTTCCCATCCATTATGGGTGTTTTGTATATATGGTTCGTGGGAGACTTCCGAACTGATAGTCCTTATTTGAGTACGAGATGTACCGGGACATGATAGCAGAGTATACAATGCACTACATGTATAGCCTTGGGGTACTATGATAGTATATATATGTATAGTGGTGATTATTTATATATAACTGTGTTATACTTACAATGTAATAATTGTAGGTTATTAAGATTGGGTTAATACATATATATATATATATATATATATATATATATATATATATATATATATATGTATGCTTTTGGTATATCTAAAATGAGAACATATCATATTATTAAGATAGTGAAATCTTCTGTGACGTAAATAGTGAATACTTGACTTTAGTGTGTTAACACTTAATTAAAATGATAAACGTTGAGATCAAATAGGGAATACTACTACGAGGGATATCTAGTAGGATAATTCTTTTCCTAGTAAGAGTGGGTCTGATGGCTAGGTGGGGTTAGATGTACGTTAGGCATGCGCATTAGTTGAGAGGTGAGAATCTCATGTGAGAGTTCGAACTAACATGCATATAATACTTGCTTTAATGCAGTTTTAAATACTTGCTAAAAGAAATATTTTTACACATCGAGCTCTAACCCGTCTCTTGCATTTCTTCTCTCTTTTGCTATATATATATATATATATATATATATATATATATATATATATATATATATATATATATATATATATATATGTATGTATGTATTAGTACAAGTATCAAACGACAAGGACACCGGTTCTAGATACTTGGATGGTTTGCCGAGATGCAGTTGTTATGGAAGTTGCGGGTTATTTGAGATTAGACGCTTCTCTCATTTCATTCAGTTCCTAGTTCAGATATCTCAGTTAGGGCATGTGTCGCCCATTCTCATTAGCAGAGTTGTGCTCAGTTTACTTTGTAGTTCTTCTCAGTTGGTTTGAGTATTTATTATGGTTTGGTTTGTAATTGTAAACTGGAAGGTTTTGTCCAGTCTTACCTATTTAGTATTTGATTCAGTTAGCATTTAATTCTTGTGTATGGTTTATAAATACACGTTCCAAATTTTGAAATTTATTGGTTTAAAGTTTAATTGGAAAAATGTTTTGACACTAGCTTAATTAAATGTTAGGTAATTAATTGGATTTAAGTTTTCGACAGTTATGCTAAGAATGAACCAACCGAACATTCTGTTATAAATTTTATAAAGGACTGATGACCCGATATTTAATTGGGAGTCCTTTAGGATCTGTACGGCTTATTACGTTTCAGCTTTGCGTTCTTTGATGTAGAGCCTTATTCTAGGATTGTTGTATTCCACTACGTATGCGAATTGCGCTCTCCTGCGATTTAGTTTAGTGAAGTCAATTCCTATGCGAGAGTGATTGGACTTCATACTCTGAACAATATGGGATGACCAGCGAAGGTCGTTAGCGGGACTGCAGGAGGAGGAAAACAATTGAAAGTTGTGAAGCATTCGGGGAACGGTGATCGCGGTAGAAGTCACCAACAGTAATATCTAAGCGTGATGGGCCAATGGAGGGAGATAATCCAAAGGCGATGATGTAAAGTAGAGTCTAGTGACACTCAGAATTTTAAATTCAGAAGAAATTTTCTAGCTCAGAGAAACAGCAAGGAGTAAAAATAGTTAATCCAATCGAGATATTGGGTTCGGGTTGACCATTTAAAATTTTCCATCTTTTGGTCAGACAGAAATATGGAAGAGATGATGAACTTATCACCAGTAGGTCGGGTAGAGACTGACCGTAAAGGATGAGTTTACATGGTAAGCTAACTTCGTGACCAAAGTAGAAGTCGCGGAAGATAAAAAGGGTCCGTAAGTTGAAAATGGACACGTGAGTAGAATGACCTAGCGTGAATGGGAGGTGTGAATAAGGTGACTAGTGTCAACATCATCAAAGTATATATACACTAGATTATGTTAATGCCCCAGAAGAAAGGGAGCCAGTCAAGCTGTGATACCTAGCCGAAGGGCAAGGTTGAATTTAATAGTGTTAGTAGAACATCACCAGAAAGCCTACCCAGTGAGGGGAAACCTATATAAATGATATGCTTAAATATTAACATAATGGTGATGGATTCAGTCAAGATCAGCGGGTCGATCATGTGTTCCATATGCCCCGTAAAGCGTAAGGAACAACGAAAATAATAACTAGGAGTTAAGACTACCAAGTCCGAGAGAAGGACATCCTAACAGGTCCAGGAGGACCAGTGAAAAGGAAATTACCCTGTATATAGAGATAAGGGTTACCAGTATTGAATATGATCACGTGAGTAGTGAAATTGATAAGTATCGGGAATAATAAATCGTGTCTGTAAGGCATACTAATTGGAGAAGTAAAATATCCAGTGTGAGGATTGGGTCAAGAGAATGGGACCTAGGAATTAATAATCCAAGAGTAGTGGGTCTAGGGAGGACCAGCGTAGTCCTCAATAACTGTAGCATATCGTATTTCGGGGTCGACGGGGCCCAGGAAATAAAGGGAAGGCCAATAAGGCCATATTTGAGGCCTAGAGATATGGGGACAATGTATCAATGTTGGGCTGGTAAACCATAAAATAGAATAGGAAGGGGAAATCTAATGAATGGAATTCAAAAGGTATAACGATTGTAGATAATTATGGGTCGCAAAAAGTGTGTGTGCGGGGACCCTACTATCAGGCAAGACTGACGACGCTTTGTTTTATCCTTGTGAATAAATGATGAGTTCAAGTGATGTGGGTGTGTCACAACATATGTGAATAGTTAACACTAAGAATTTGAGTGTACATTCGGTTTAGTGGGTACGCTAACGACAACAACCTTATTATGTAAATGACTACCATTTGGTAGCGGGATTTTCGTTCCACCTGCGGGGAGGAGCAAGTGTGGACACTAAGAGAAATTTGTATATGGTATTATGTAACGATTCGTGCTCCTTTGAGAGTTATGATAGTAGAGCATATGATGATTATATTGCATGGTTACTATTTACCGTGGGTTTGAATAGTTGTATATTATGTGATAAGACAATTGTACTAATTTTTTTTTTAAATTTTAAATATATTGTTTTGGCGAGGCATCACCTGAAAGACGGTTGAGCCTGCACATGTGCTGTATTGTATTGTTGACCTCACTGAATGTTGTCATCTATGTTGATCCCGGTGAGCAGGGATGTTTTACTGATGTGATTCAAGGTATATAGAGTTATTATAGAGCGGAGAGATATAGCTCGTAAATTATATAGCGCTAATAACTCGTGATAGTGAGAGCCATGCGTTTTATACTATCTTTAGTAACATGAGAGTGGACGAGTAGACTTTTATGATCATAGACGGGAATTCAGGGTCATAGGTTATGGATTAAATACTTAACGAATTTCGACGACCAACAGTGTTGGGTAGTAGTGTATCGGGGGGTTCTTTATTTGGATTTCGCTTTGCGAGACATCCCACGCATGAAACTTAGCGAACGTTGGAAGTTGGGAGAAGTTTGCCTTTAACTCATGGATTTATAAGAGTAATGATAACCCATTCGTAGTTATAACTGTGAGGTAAGGGTTATATTACAAATTTAGGGACGAAAGAGCCGTATAAGAAAATATGTAATAATGTTACCAATCGTCAACACCACGAGCATATCGGTGGGACAACCTAAGATATTATTAGGTGGAAAAGGTAGGGTGACTGAGTAGGACCTTACCATATAGTCATGCCAAGTATGTGGGGCATAATATGATATTTATAACACGTCTAGTAAGGTGGTGCAACAATGCACAAAGCATAGGGTGTATGGGTGCCCTAGATATTCGAATAATAAATTTTTCTTCCTTAAGTGAAAAAATATGAGACAACGCGTAATGCGAGAGGTAACTGATTGTAGAAGAGTGTGACTTCAGGATTTAGCTATTTGATGGGTTAGGGCAGTTAGGACCGTTAATTCCCAGAATTTGCCACAAGTATGGTATAGGAAGAATCCGATAAAGTTTAACTCGGGGAAGTTGAAACTCACTTGATAGGACATGGAGAGAATATATTTCACGAGAATCTGAAGTTTAAAGGGAGAGAGAAGGACTGGCGACATGCATTGATGACACTGTCGCCTGAGCCATAGATATGGATGTGGTTATAAGAAAGGTAAAATGCATATCTATATAAAGTCGTAGTAGTAATGTCTTAAGCAAAGCAAGACATTTCTAAGCTCCAATTAGAAGTGGTCCATTAGGAAATAATAGAGTTCCTTTAGCATTAGGAATTCCTTGGTAGTAATGGGGGAGAGTGAATCCCTGAACAATTATAGAGTTAATTACTTAGCAATGGGATCACGATCCTATGTGAGTGAATGTGGGTCGAGAAATTAAAGTAGCTCACGCTATGCAAAGTTCGGACAAATCATAAGGGGTAACAGTACACCCCAACCATTATTCCTAGGATAGTAAGGTTATATGGGGTATAAATAGAGTTTTGTCCAAATGAGTCAAGAGGGTAATGACTCGATTATTGGGAAGAGTTTTCGAGAGGCCATGAATGTCAAGATGCGAATGTATCCGTCCTAACACACTGGCAGGCGAACGGGCAGACTGAGAGTTCTAGTTGCACATTACGAAGTATGTGGTAATTCCAATTATGGGAAGGTTTAGAGTAATATCTTCCACTAGTGGAGTTAGTGTAAGATGACTCCCCTCAACTTATTATCGATAGAATTTCATTCGAAGCGTTATATATATATATCGTTGTTATCCTTGTGCTTATTGGATAGAAGGGAGGACAATAATCTACTAGGCCCAGAGAAATTTTGAGGCCCGTTAACCAAGGTGGAAATGATTGGGAGTTGCATTTTGCATGTTGGAATGGGGAAATTGGTACCGATTGATGTGGGATCTTTTCCTATTATTGTTAAGTTTGAATCGGTAGCGTACAAGCTTAGGTTCCATAGTCCTTTGCGGAGGCAGTATGGCGAAAATGTGTTAACATTTATAGTATGTATCGTGGGTAAGACAAATTTGTATATATCTAAATATCAATTACCCTACTAGTGCGAGTAGTAGGAGGCTAGATAGTAACTATATATAAGTTAAGTGATAAAACTTAAATGGTAAGGCGTGGAGAGTAATTAATCAGTGAGGTGTTCATTATTAAGGGTATTCGGTAATGTACTGTATGGGTGGTACTGCGTGAATTCATGAGATGTGAGGTAAATACACGGAGTTTTCCTTACCAGAAATGCCTATTTTCCGAATTTCGGGACGAAATTCCGTTATTAGGGGGGAAGTATGTAATACCCCGTGTTTTCAAAGACATAAATAATTACGTGATTTATTATTATTGTGGGATTAATTAAATTAAAATGTGAGAATTAATCATTAATCCGGATTTAAATTGAATATTTACTAGCATAACGAGATGTTAGTAACTATTAATATTACTGTGAGAATAAGTAATATGGAATGACGATTTTTATATAATTTGTCGTGATAGAGAAATACGACAGTTTGGTATAGTAAGTCGGGACGCGCGTGTGAGTTGTGTCAGAACTAATTAAGCGAAGTAATAAAGTAAATTATTTTTAAGTAACTCGTATGATCATTTCGAGTGCACCGTTGAGTTCGGAGGGGTCGAGATAGTCATAAAACTCTACTCGGGTATTTTATTTGGATTCAGAGACATTTTTAAGCCAAACCGGCACCCAGTAGGGGTAGTTTTGTAATTTAGATTTTTGGAGGAATTAAATGGACGAAAATTAGAGGAATAATATATCAGCTAATTGGTGACAATTAGGGTTAGGTGAAACCAAAATCAATAGAGAGCCACAGTGGGTGAGGGAGATCAATTTCCAAAGGAGGAGAAGCTATGTTCACCACCTTGCACAACCACGACCACCATCGTGTAGATCGGAACGCGAGGAACGCTTCCATACCATCAACATCAACGGATCAGACCTTTGAAATCGTGGCAAGTGTTTATTGCTTTCTTTTATTAGCGATAATTATGTTCATGTTAGTCTAGGTTAATAAACCTTGTGATGAAAATTAATTTGGGTAAAATCGGAGAACTATATCATTAATTAGGGCTGATTTGATAAGGATTTGAATATCATATGTAGATAGGATGATGCCTACGAAATTTAGATGATCTCTATGAACAAATCTGGGTCTAATGTGAAGTTATGCATATCAATTTAAGAACTAGGGTTCTTGACAATAGAATTTGGGGATTTCGAATTATATGAATGATTGGTGATGATTTAATGATTCTAGGTTGTTAGAATTCATTTATAAATGTTAGAATTCGATTTGGGAACAATCAATTGGAGTTTGGGATGATATTTTAGAGGTTTTAGGGTTGAAAAATGGTAAAAAACGAGGCTGTCAAAGGTTGAAGACGAAACAACGCCAGGTCGCGCGAAGTCGTTCGCGCGAGATCGAGATGTCGCGCGAAGTTGTTCGAGCGACACGCTGATGTCGTTCGAGAAAGATCTTTTCTGGTTCGAGCGAGATTGCTAATTTTAGTGAATTTCCTATTTTTCCCCTATGTTGATAAATGGTTAATTTGAGTGAGGAAAACTAGTGTTCAATGAACCCAAAATAGTGCAGAATTATTGGGAGTTATTTAGGGGCAATGATTTCCAATATTCGTAACAGTGAGATTACCTTGGAGATTACGAGAGAGAGATAATCATAATTGTAAATGCGTCCAGAGTATTAAGTGACAAATACTTACGATATTAGTTCTAAAGAAATGGAACTTATAAGAATAAAAATTAGTGGTTAATTGTGGACTGACTATGATTTTGTATTAAGGATTTTCGAGTGACATAGTATCCTTATAATTAATACGAGAGAGGGAATATCGTAACTTAAAATGCGTTGATAGTATTTAGTGATAATAATACTACGTATTGAAAATGACACTTGGTTGTGTATACTGTTTGATTTGATGGGTTGTGTGAATACCTATTACTTGCTAGTATTATGTGTATGACATACCTAGCGGCTTGCTATCACGCGAGGTGGTGTAGAGACAGTCTTATCCTGAGGGGATTTTGACTTGTATCTCAGAACATATGACTGTGAAGACTTACTTGTGAGTGGGTGAGTTGCCGACTATGGGAGCGTAGGTATGTGCGTAACCCATAGGTATGTGAGCTATGTTCCCCTCCATTTTGTGTGTTTTGTATATATGGTTCGTGGGAGACTTCCAAACCGATAGTCCTTATTTGAGTACGAGATGTACCGGGACATGATAGCAGAGTATGCAATGCACTACAGGTGTAACCTTGGGGTGCTGTGATAGTGTATATATGTATAGTGGTGATTATTTATATATACCTGTGTTATACTTACAAATAGATAATTTTAGGCTATTAAGATTGGGTTAATACATATATATAATAGTGGAAGATATATATATTTATGATTTTGGTATATCTAAAATGAGAACATATCATATTATTAAGATAGTGAAATCTTCAGTAACGTATATAGTGAATACTTGAATTTAGTGTGTTAACACTGAATTAAAATGATAAACGTTGAGATCAAATATAGAATACTATTATGAGGGATATCTAGTAGGATAAGTCTTTTCCTAGTAAGAGTGGGTCAGATGGATAGGTGGGGTTAGATGTAAGTTAGGCGTGCACATTAGTCGAGAGGTGAGAATCTCATGTGAGAGTTCGAACTAACATGCATATAATACTTGCTTTAATGCACTTTTAAATACTTGCTAAAATAAATATTTTTACACATTGGGCTCTGACCCGTCTCTTGCATTTCTTCTCTCTTTTGCTATATATATATATATATATATATATATATATGTATATGTATGTATAAGTACAGGTGTCAAGCCACAGGGACACCGGTTCTAGATACTTGGATGGTTTGCCGAGCTACAACAGTTGTGGAAGTTGCGGGTTATTTGAGATTAGACGCTTCTCTCATTTCATTCAGTTCCTAGTTCAGATATCTCAGTTACGACATGTGTCGCCCATCCTCATTAGCAGAGTTGTGCTCAGTTAACTTTGTAGTTCTTCTCAGTTGGTTTGAGTATTTATTATGGTTGGGTTTGTAATTGTAAACTGGAAGGTTTTATCCAGTCTTATCTATTCAGTATTTGATTCATTCAGCATTTAATTCTTGTGTATGGTTTATAAATACATGTTCTGAATTTTGTAATTTATTGGTTTAATTGGAAAAATGTTTTGACACTAGCTTAATTAAATGTTAGGTAATTAATTGAATTTAAGTTTTCGACTGTGATGCTAAGAATGAACCAACCGAACATTCTGTTATAAATTTTATAAAGGACTGATCACCCGATATTTATTTGGGCGGGGTGTCACATGACGCCCCTGTGACTGGGCACCTGTATTATATACATATATATACAAGGGAGTAGAAATAACAGGAAATGGGTCAGAGCCCGAGTGTAAAACAACTTAAAATTAATTTAGCAAGTATTTAAAATGCTTACCGGCTAATGTAATAACCATGTCAGTATTCGACACTCTCTTGAAAATTCTCACCTCTCATTCTAGTGTGCACGCCTACCGTACTAATAAATCTCATAACTTTCTCTAACTTATTCTCCACAAGGTTTTATCAGGTGAAAAGCGAGGTTATGATATTTAATTTAGGAAATGATTCGCTTTAAGATTTGTACGTTGTTTAGAACAACTCATTTCCCTTATAAAGTCCCCGAATACTCATACTAAAATTGAAGCATTTATTCATTACTTATCTACTTATATGCACAGTAGGAAGTTCCCATATAGATATATGTATATATATTAATCACCAATATAATATATGTATACTATCGACACCCCACATGAAACCTATAGTGCTGGCATACTCTACTATCAAGTCCCCGTATCACACAAACTAAGGAAAATACTAGTCCGAAATCACTCTCGAACTGTACTAACACAATACACAAACAAATGGAGGCGAAGCATAGTTCCAGGTCCTAAGAGGTCAGTACATACCCTCACGTCTCTTAGAAAATCTGACTATCATTTTCGAATAGCCTGTATCGAGAATACTCTCTTCTAGGGTACGAGTCAATATCCCCCATAAAGGCCCAATCGAGATAAGACCGTCTCGGTATGGAAACTCCCGTGATAGCAAGTAGCCCGGGTATGATTTTTACACAAATATATAATATGCACAATCACACAGTCATATATATAAGTATTCACATTTCTAAATTAGGTGTGCTCACGACCCATAATTATAATTATCCGTTATTAACACATTTTACTCGAGTATTTCGCATAACGGGCTCATTATTTTTATTTTTATTAATAGTTCACGTCATTCTCACTTCTCCTCCCTCGAAGTATTCTAAGAATAATTTCAGTAGGCACACACTCACTCACCTTTTAGTTTAACTTCCTAACGAGTCTAAATCTTTTATTTAAACGTTCACATAATTACATATGTGTAAATCAATCCCCGTTAACCCTTAATTTCATCTTACATTAAATTCTCACTTATTGGGGTTTACTAAAACCCTACTGGCCCTAGTTATATCCCAAAATGTTTTAATAATAATACTCAAGGGTTACTATGCATTTTAATCAGAATAAACCATAATAAGACGAATATGCAGTTTCCAGAAGGGGTCGATCGATCGATGAAAGGGGGTCGATAGATCAAGTAGTTCTAGAAAAAACTGCATTAAGCCAGTTACGGAAATCCATCTCCAACCTCGACCAAATATCCATATATGATTCTCAAACTCCCAACAAATGGTACTACAAGCACTATATACCCAAATATAAGATTTTCTACGTAAAATATGTGAGTTTTCATCCAGTATAACAATTTAAAGGGGTAAAATCTACATAGACTTCAAGAACCCTAATCTTTTCTTTAAATTTCAATTCTTCCAATTCTTTTCCAGATTTTCTACTTCTAAATGCATAAAATTTCGTGGTATATCTTCTACATACGAATTAGATGTCCAGAATATGATTACTTCTTCTACGATATATAAATTCTAGTCTCCAAACTACAATTTCTTTCATGAAATAAGTTCCGAACAACCCTAGACTAACATAATTGAGACATTAACTAAAAATAAAGCAAGATAGATACTTGCCTGGAAATTTGGGTTTCTGAATTGTGGACGAAAATGGTATGGTTGCGTTCCATGTCGTGCGATCTACGCTTTGGCGGTGGTGGCGGTGTAAACGGTCGAGTCCTTGGCCTTGAGTTGCTTGGGAAGCTCTCCACCCCTTCTCTAATGGCCGTTCTTTGCTTTTGTTATTGTTAACCCTAGAAGGAAACTGCTAAAGGCTGGTTTATCCTTAGGAAATTCGTGAGTTTAATTACCCAAAAATATAAAATGTCTAAAATACCCTGCCGGGATGCCAAGTAGGCCTAAAAACGCCCCGAGACCCAAACTAAACCATCGGGTACATTATTTTGACTATCTCGACCCTTCCGGACACATTGGCACACTCGAAACAACCATACGAGCGACTTATAATTTATTCACTTTTAATAATAATGGTTTAGTCCCGACACGACACAGGCGCGTCCTGACTTAGGTTTCCATAATTGCCATTTTATTCACTCGTGATAATATTAATAAAATAAATTTCATATATTACTTTACTCATCCAGTAATATTCAATAAATATCCAATAATTACTAACTTAGATCACGTTAGTAAATATATATAAAAATATTTCAGGAGAAATATTAAATTAATAACTCAATTAAATTTAATAAATCCCCAATTTTAAAAGCCATAAAAATATGGGGTATTACATACTTCCCCCCTAATGACGGAATTTCGTCCCAAAATTTGGAAAATGAGGCATACCTGATAAAAATAATTCTGGATACCTTATTGGTATGCAAACTAACTTCAAAGTAAGGCACTCAATTACTATAGCCCCCGTTTCACATCAAGCTTGTTTAACACTCTCATTAACGACACTTCACAATATGCTCCTATCCGAAGACATTCGCATAAGACGAGTTTATAGATTATTATCTCCCATTATTTCAATATTATTTGGAGGCCGCACCTCACTACATGACCACTACTCGTATTTATCTAAACACACAACTCCCATTAGGAGAGAAACCACACGAACATCTGACCACAACTTGCCAAAAATAGTCGTGGTAATTTCACCATAAACATCAGACTCTAACTTGACCAGCTCCAAAATATTTGATTATTCGTCCATCTCTTAACATTCAGAGTGAGAAAAGTTAAGGTTTTTCCACACCCAAAACCTCAATAAGTACCTTGTTCACAATAAGCAGATACGAGTGTTCCCTACCATTAGGTAATATCTTCCCTCAATTACCGTATTATACTCCGCTTGCTAGCTATAACCGTTGTGGGGATTAAACGATCACAAAAAAATCAAAAAATTTCTTTCACACTGCTCCATTAATCGTTAATCACCGTTTGCCTACTCCCCAACTATGGGTGATACATCCTACTCAAAACATAATGTAATCCCCACTGCTTCCTAAAATCCCATTTTGAAGGCGGGGTTCAAAAATCTCATCCTACTTTAAAAATATACAGTGTAGGACCACGTACCGGGGCGATCCTTCCTTTCAAGGGCACACTAGTTAATGTTGTCAACCACTCAAAGGAAATATCAATTACTTCCTTCTTGGGCATCTTGTTCCACACGTTCAGAGGAACTTTTGATCTTACCGTGGGGTTGGCCACTCATCCAAGAAACTTTACCGACTTTACCGGCCTTTTCCACTATAGGAATTGTCGATAGTCACAAAATTTTTTGGTTGGTCCTCTTGTTCCAACCGATTTCTATTTATGAGTGGTGCATCCGGGGACCACTCACTACGTACCGGTCAACATCGACTTCTACTTGAAATGTCTCACATTAAGTGACATTTAATACTGCCCTTCTTTCCTTGGCGTATACTGAAAGTTCCGACCCGTGCACTTTTCTCCATGATGTGCACTTCTGGACCTTTTATACCATACTAACATCATAGTTCTTTGTACGCGCAACTCGCTATCAACATTTGATTAATTATAATTCTGCTTTGAGTGTTCTCCATATAGTTAAATTCTACCCTTCTCAAGAAATACCCCTTTGTAAATGGCTTCCCACAACCTTCCAACCAAATTCGGGTGTGCTACTCAAATTGCACACGTATATATGGATTATTATCTTCACGCGATGCTTAATCCACTCTATCACTTCCATCTTGTCAAGTTAGTCCCATAAACATATATTCCACACGTCTATTCCCACATCCCTACAACTCGAAAGATTCTAACATCAACTAACCAGGATGCCCACACACCCTATACACTGGGCATGCTAGCGTAGGCACCACAAATGCTTCACAGATAACACCCAGTTCTTTCTTTTCGTGCTCTCAATGCGATTACAACACTTGGGTACTGTCAATCACCCTAGAAATTGAAATTTTGAATCCTCCTTATCATCGTTCCACCCCTCAACCCGGGGTGATGAAACAAAACTTTAAATGCTTTCCTTCCACATAACCGACTCTACTGACTTCAATTCATAATTCAACTTCCGATTTACAGATATAATTACCTGCCCCTACTACGATCGAGGTACCAAACTCATAGACTAATGACCAAACGGCTTCCTACTTCCAACCTTAGTCTAAGTTTCATGCGTGGGATGACTCGCAAAGCGAAATCCAAACAAGGAACCCCCCCGATACACTACTACCTAGCCTTGTCGATTATCGAAATCCATTAGGCCCTCCGTCCATAACATGTACCCCATTATTCCGTCTCTTGACAGAAAAAGTTATATCTCCCCCCGTAATTACACTTAACAAAGAACATTTTGCCAATTGTACAATCGTTCAGTATTAGTGGAAATCACATTCTATAAACCTTGAATACATAGAATCGGGATTCTCAAAATCCCGTTCTCAATCATATGGGTGTAACTCTCAACTCCCACATCTCTAAAGGATAGGTATATCAACGCACTCTTCCTATCACCAAGTCCTAAGCGCTAAACATAATATTGACTTAAATCTTTTCGCTCAATGGTAAACCCAGTGCACACTGAACCCGGGCAACAAGGTCCCTAAACACTTCGAGATTTAAACATTTTGATACTAATATACCCTTCGAAGTCCCTACAATAGATAATATAAGTACGAGTACGACCCTCTTGCAGGTGAGGCCTCTCCAAAACAAAACATGATGCCCTAAGGCAACCGCTCCAATAGCCTTGAAATCACTGCCCACTATTGTTTTAACCATTTTTATAAACCGTAATTATTATAATGTCGTACTATCATATCACATCACTAATACGAGAATTCTGAGTAAAGAATATGAATCAGTAATAGTGCACCTATTTGTCCTCTGCGGAGAACACTAAAGACAAACCCACTTTACCAAGGGAACATATACATAATAATAACTCTATAGATATATGCACTAAATTCTTCTTACATGTGAATCTAGAAATAAAAAATATAATGGCTTGGTCGTGTCACATTAAACACGCTTCATCCTCCGAGGATAAAGCTCATACTTCTACTTTGCCAATCGTTATGGCTACTTAATCATCTTTCGGACATAACGCATCTGTCTGAACCAAATCGAAAATTATATTAACCATTTCCCTTGTAAGAGCAATAACCCAGCCCCTTATTCTCACTTCGGAAATTTTTTAACTCCTGTGGTTTTACTCTCCACAAAATATCTCAACACATAACTCACTTATCTCCTGAATACGTTTGAAAACTCACGAACGACTGGAATCGAATCTAGGAGAATCACAATATCCTTGAAGGTATCCTCCTTTATGTAATTCAAGTAGGTGGAAAATGCCCCTTCTGGGTGAGGCATCGTCACCAAAACATCTCTTGCCTCGCAATGGCAAAGATAATACTCCTACCGAATCAATTTATCATGGCTCTGTACGTAGCAAGCCAATCCATGTCAATAATGACGTAGTGATCACATATGACTAAACTAGTATGATTGTAGGTAAAACCAACTACCAAACTATATACCTACACTCCGGCGTATAAAGAAAATTAATGACCCTTTCCTAATGATGAGTCCACGCATGACACCGTACTCTCAGTAGTGTCTAAAAATCATAAGGTCCATGCCATGTGAGTATCTATGAAACAGTATGACACCCCAGTATTGAATAAAATGTGTCCCAAAGTACTAGAAGGACGGAACATACCATCAATGGCCGAGGATGGCTGCTGGATTTCAGTATGCTGGACGTCATACAAACATTCGTGCTATTTCTGCCCCTACTGCTGGGGTATCTTACTCTTATCTGGGAAATCCTGCCTTCGGTGACCCATCCTGCCGCAATTGAAGCATCTACCTCTAAATTGTTTCATTTTACGGCTCTGTTGGTTTTGGCCGGTTGTAGAGTTCCACTTTTTCCTTGGCCTTGTTGGCCTGGTTTAGAATCTTGATGAAAGATAACATGTGGTTGAGGACAGTCCCTCCACTTGTGACCCGTTTGTACACATTTATAGCTGAGTCCTGAAAGTTCTCGCTGGTTGGGTTGAACTTCCTTTCCAGCCTGATCTGGACAAGTTCGACGTTCATGACCGTCCATTCCACATTTGAAACACCTCTTTGTGACTTCCATTTGACCCCGAATTCATTGGCCCTAACGCTTTTGGGTTTCCTTGAATAATTTGTTACCTTCGTGGCTTTTACTATCTTGAGGATCCTATTGTTGCGATTTTTGTGTCTTCACACACTTGTTATTTCTAGTCATGACAGATTGGCTATACTCTCTAGATCTTTTGCCAATATAAGCTGTGTGCTGCGTTCTTGATACTGTAAGACTGTAGTGGTAACTGCCTGTGCCACAATACCTGCTAACTCGACGGTTGATACTCCCTCTGGAAACACCTGAGGTGTGAATTGACCTTGCTTATTGACTCCCCTAATGGCATTATCTTGTTCTCCTTGACGATCCATCTGAAAATTATAAATAATCTAGATGAGTTCATCATTCACATAAACAAATCGCAGAAGCACGAATTCCCAACGCATAAAGATGAATCCAACATTCCTAATATTAGGGCTCTAATTCAAAGACGCTAAGCTGGTCACGAAATAAGTCGTACAGATCCTAAAGGACACTAGAACCTGATGCTCTGATACCACCTGTGACACCTCGCTTAATTAAATATCGGGTGATCAGTCCTTTATTAAATTAAAATCAAGGTGAACGGTTGGTTCATTTTTAGCATCACTGTCGCAAAATAAAATTTTCAATTTAAACACCCTAAATAATTAAGCTAAGTGTTAAAACAATTTTTAAAACCATATTTCCCTTTTATTAAATCCGAATATGAAAACCTTTTTAAATAACCAACAATTTAAGAACTCCGATATACTAAATATGGTTAATAACACACAAGAATTAGATTCATCTTGATAAACCAAACCGGTATAAACTATCAATAAAACCATCCTGAAAGTAATTAAATCCCAAAGAGTACCAACAAATGGGAATATAAAGGAACGTAAATCTTTGACAAAAATTCAAACTGATTAGAGAAACGGGCGACACATGCCCTAACTAATAAGCACTAATAGTCGGAGTAGAATCAATAACGAGGTCGTCTAAGCAATAGCCTACATCTCCCACATAAGCTATAGCAGATCTGATCCAAATAACCTAAGCATGACGCCCCTGTGACTGCCCCCTGTCTTATATACATATATATACAAGAGAGAAGAAATAACAGGAAATGGGTCAGAGCCCGAGTGTAAAATACCTTAAAATTAGTTTAGCAAGTATTTAAAATGCTTACCGGCTAATGTAACAACCATGTTAGTATTCTACACTCTCTTGAGAATTCTCACCTCTCATTCTAGTGTGCACGCCTACCGTACTAATAAATCTCATAACTTTCTCTAACTTATTATCCACAAGGTTTTATCCGGTAAAAAGCGAGGTTATGATATTTACTTTAGGAAATCCTTCACTTTAAGATTTCTACGTTATTTAGAACAACTCATCTCCCTTATAAAGTCCCCGAATACTCATAATAAAGTTGAAGCATTTATTCATTACTTATCTACTTATACGCACAGTAGGAAGTTCCCATATAGATATGCGTATATATATTAATCACCCATATAATATATATATACTATCAACACCCCACATGAAACCTATGGTACTGGCATATTTTTCTATCAAGTCCCCGTATCACACAAACTAAGAGAAATACTAGTCCGAAATCACTCTCGAACTGTATTAACATAATACACAAACAAATGGAGGCGAAGCATAGTTCTAGGTCCTAAGAGGTCAACACATACCCTCACATCTCTTAGAATATCTGACTATCATTTTCGGATAGTCTGTATCGAGGATACTATCTTCTTGGGTACGAGTCAATATCCCCCCATAAAGGCCCAATCGAGATAAGACCATCCCGGTGTGGAAACCTCCGTGATAGAAAGTAGCTCGGGTATGATTTTTACACAGATATATAATATGCACAATCGAACAGTCATATATATAAGTATTTACATTTCTAAATTAGGTGCGCCCACGACCCATAATTATAATTATCCGTTATTAACACATTTTACTTGATTATTTCGCATAGTGGGCTCATTATTTTTATTTTTATTTATAGTTCATGTCATTCTCACTTCTACTCCCTCGAAGTATTCTAAGAATAATTTCAATAGGCACACACTCACTCACCTTTTAGTCTAACTTCCTAAGGAGTCTAAATCTTTTATTTTAATTGCATATGTGTAAATCACTCCTCGTTAACCCTTAATTTCATCTTACATTAAATTCTCACTTATTGGGGTTTACTAAAACCCTACTGGTCCAAGTTATATCCCAAAATGATATAATAATAATACTCAAGGGTTACTATGCATTTTAATCGGAATAAACCATAATAAGAGGAATATGCAGTTTTCCAGAAGGGGTGGATGGATCGATGGAAGGGGATCGATCATGCAGTTATGGCAAAAACTTCATTAACCCAGTTATGGAAATCCATCTCCAACCTCAACCAAATCTCCATATATTATTCTCAAACTCCCAACAAATGATACTACAAGCACTATATACCCAAATATATGATTTTCTACGTAAAATATGTGAGTTTTCATCCAGTATAACAATTTAAAGGGGTAAAATCTACATAGACTTCAAGAACCCTAATCTTTTCTTTAAATTTCAATTCTTCCAATTCTTTTCCAGATTTTCTACTTCTAAATCCATAAAATTTCGTGGTATATCTTCTACATACGAATTAGATATCCAGAATATGATTATTTCTTCTACGACATATGAATTCTAGTCTCCAAACTATAATTTCTTTCATGAAATAAGTTCCGAACAACCCTAGACTAACATAATTGAGACATTAACTAAAAATAAAGCAAGATAGATACTTGCCTGGAAATTTGGGTTTCTGAATTGTGGACGAAAATGGTATGGTTGCGTTCCTTGTCGTGCGATCTATGCTTTAGCGGTGGTGGTGGTGTAAACGGTCGAGTCCTTGGCCTTGAGTTGCTTGGGAAGCTCTCCACCCCTTCTCTAATGGACGTTCTTTGCTTTTGTTCTTGTTAAACCTAGTAGGAAACTCCTAAAGGCTGATTTATCCTTAGGAAATTCGTGGGTTTAATTACCCAAAAATGTAAAATGTCTAAAATACCCTCCCGGGATGCTAAGTAGGCCTAAAAATGCCCCGAGACCCAAACTAAACCCCCGGGTACATTATTTTGACTATCTCGACCCTTTCGGACACATTGGCGCACTCGAAACAACCATACGGGGGACTTATAATTTATTCACTTTTAATAATAATGGTTTAGTCCCGACACGACACAGGCGCATCCTGACTTAGATTTCCATAATTGCCATTTTATTCACTCGTGACAATATTAATAAAATAAATTTCATATATTACTTTACTCATCCAGTAATATTAAATAAATATCTAATAATTACTAACTCTGATCACATTAGTAAATATATATAAAAAAATATTTTCGAA
This sequence comes from Sambucus nigra, assembly GCA_949130495.1. Lineage (NCBI taxonomy): Eukaryota > Viridiplantae > Streptophyta > Magnoliopsida > Dipsacales > Adoxaceae > Sambucus > Sambucus nigra. Next base: position 389,708,932 of record OX422213.1, read on the forward strand.
GAAATATTAAATTAATAACTCAATTAAATTTAATAAATCCTCAATTTTAAAAGCCATAAAAATACGGGGTATTACAACTATCTTGAGTAACATTATAATACCTGGTCCGTAAATAATATCGCACTAACATCGACTCCTAAGGAACCATCAATCCCGTTATGGGATATATCGACATTGGTTAACGCCTCGTCAAATAATAAGGAGTTGAAATCCATGAAGGAATCCTACATAAATAAAAATATTATTATGTTATACACATGATGAAACATTTTAAACTTAAGGCATCGTAACAACAACTATGTGAATAATGAAATTTGAAATCAATGAATCCATTCGACCCGAAAATGCCGAGAAAAGCTCTCAGCTTCGGCAGGAACATGCAAAATGAACTTCACAAATTCAGGTTGATCATAATGAAACAACCCATTATATATAGGTGATTTGGGATGTTGATTACGAGGTAAAATATTTGTTTCAATTTGAAATCAATGAATCCATACGGCTGGAAAATGCCAAGAAAAGCTCTCAGCTTCGGCAGGAACATGCCAAACGAAATTCACAAATTCGGGTTATTCATAATGAAATAACCCATTATATATAGGTGATTTGGGATGTTGATGACGAGGTAAAACATTTGTTTCGTCATAATGTTATTGAGATATGTTACATGTTCCGTCGTTTTTATACCGAATAGACCTCATTCCCCCCCAAAATATGAGCTTGGTTCGGGATGTTAACCCCAAGTTTTGGCCTTCAGTTCGAGGCCCCAATCCCGAACCACTGTACTAATTTCTGACCACCTCCAATTCTTTAATCTTTAAGAAGAAACAAATATTAATATAAATGGGACCCAAAATATACCTAAAAATGTGATTTGGTATGTTGTCATTGTCTTTTGTGGTCCCAAATTCATTACTAGTACCATCCATTGTTATTTGAATATTTAAATAACAAACCCAGTTATTGTTGGAATAAACTTTAAGAATGCTGGTGAAGATGATTGGTGTGTGGGGACAAAACTTTGAGAATGTTGGTGTGGGGACCAAAGGAAATCAACTGTATTGGGTGAAAAATTTACGATTGTTTGTGGATGTTGGAGTAATGGAGACAAAGTTATTGAGTGAAGTGAAGATGAGAAATGGATAGTTTGGAATGTAGTGGATAGAGAGAGAAAATGAGTGGTATTTTGTGTTGTAATTATTGAGTAATGTATATATATATATATATATATATATATATATATATATATATATATATATATATATATATATATATATATATATATATATATGGGGTGGTGACCCTTAGCAAAATTCATTTTTATTTTGCTTGTGGTATATTGAAGCAATTATTGTGGTTCTTTTAGAAACACCCTTAATAATATACCTTTGACTTGAAGTGTCACAAATACTCAAAAAACTTCATATAAAATATTATTAAACTTATTTATGCACCTTTTTTGGGTTAAACACAACATATATTGTTGTAGACTTAGCAAAGTGAAATGAAACAAAACTAAAGAGGGTTTAATGCCAAGTCAGACAAGAAATTTCATTGGTTGGCCTACATCACGTCAAAAAAGATTATGAATTATGGATTAAATTTCAAAAGCTTTCTTACTTGTGACTGATCAATAATTTTTTGAAAAAACATATATCCAAATTTGTTGCTTTCTAACAGTTATAATTGAATGCTAGGATACCTCTCAACCTGTCTGATAGTGAAATTGAATAGTTAAATCCATTAAATTCTAAATTATAATCGGGAAAATGAAGAAAGAAATTTGAAAACTCATAACTGAGTCAGAATAGATAAAAGTTCTGCCAAAAAAAGGAATGAAGAAGAGAAAAAACAACCTTGAATTATAAGTGGACACTGAGAGTGCGCATAAAACTCATCAGAAGACTCGGACTCTATCATGGTAATTATCTCAAATTGGGTGGTCAAATTTTGTAGCTTGGATGCCTTTACTATGTTGGTACTTTTGTGAGTGAGATGGAGGGTATCGCAAGCTTCTTAATACGTGGAGCATATTATAATGCGTCGAAACTCGTCAAGGGTGACGGTTCCATAAATAGCACTTAAGCTGCGAGAGTTAAAATTACTCTACTTAAAGTCGTCCTCTATCCATTGAGAGACAAGTTTTGGGTCAACGACATTATCTATAGTCACTGTAGGTGGAGTCCACCCTCTTTCACAAACTAATTAAACACATTCATCATTGGATTTTAAAGATAACCTCATTCTTGCTTTCCAATAAGCATAATTGGAACCATAAAAAATGGGCATTCGAGTATACAAATTATCCATTAAAATTCGACCTTTTTAAGATCAACAATTTTTCAAGAAAATTGATATCAAAAATTTTTTTTTGCGAAAAAGAATCACACAGTATTTTTGTGTAACCGGCTCTTATACCAATTTGAGAATGTCCCTACAGTGTACTCTTAGGCAAGGATGGTTCGAATCAACACAAGTTCAATATTTTTATGATTTTTAAATTTTAAATATTTAACCTTTAAACAAAACTATCCCAATTAAAACTTAGCACCGATTTAAACTTTTCTTATGAAAAACTAATTTACTAAATGTAACGCTCGACCCGAATTTATGGGTTACCCATAGTCAACCCGGTCCGAATCGAGCGTTAGGTATGAAGTGCAATGAGACAACTATATAATGTTGTTACTCAAGTTTTACTTTAATTAACATTTCACTTTTTTAGAATGCGATTCCAGTTTCAAAATAAATAACGCGAGGGACCCATGGGGATCCCATCAAAGTCCAATCATACGGAGCTACTAACGTAAATTAAAAAAGTACTTACCTGTGTAACACTGTCAAAATACGAAACCGCTCCTAACCTGCTGTAACAAAGCGAGGGTGTGTGCTGATGCTAAGTGGGAAATATACAAATGCTGTGTAGGATCGAACGACAGAGAGGAGACTCAAACACGTTATGCCTACGTGCACATATAAATACATTGTATACATATATATAGACATGCATATAGATATACTTAATGCATGAAACGGTTTTTACTTCCGAAAACCTTATTTATCCAGATTAATTTACCTTAATCTTATAAAAGACTACCTTTTACTCATTTTAGCGATTCTCACTTTATTTAACACACCCATTTGAAGAATTGAAACAACTACATTTGATTTAATCGAAACTAGTTTTTTTTTACCGAAATCACCCCTCTTAATTTATCCAACACATTTTGATATTTTTTATTGAAACCCACCCTTTCAACACACGCGAACACCATGTTAGAAAATACTCATTTAGCCTTTGAAAAAATCTTTCACAACACATTCTTTTTTTAATTATGGGTTTAACCGCTTAGGTTACTTAAGAGCCCCTTTTACCCACTTACTTTACCTTTTTCCTTACCTTATGGACATTAATCAATTACACATCTTACTTGTCCATTCTAACCTTTACTCAATTATTATTTTATTTAAGTTAGGTTGTATTACCACATTTCACCACATAACCCATTTCTTGACATGTTCCTTATTCCTTTATCTTTTTTCAGAATCTTCTAAATACCGCATACTTTAACGGGCTCAACACCGCCGGCTATGCGCACTATATGATCTAGCGAGTTATTTTAGGCCTTTCATCCCAGGGCTCTAGACCCTTCTTAATTATTCCGCTGTCATCCGAGTTCCTTTTAATATGTTTTAAAATTTTACAAATGTCCGCATTACCTCACTTTTTATTTTTACCCGGCCGAAGCCAAAATCTGAGGTTACACCCGAACTTGTGTTACACTTTGAAATTTTACCATTTCATGTCCTTTACACTTTAACCTTGATTTTTATTCAAAAATCGTATTCATTTAGGACCATTTAGTGTAACACCTTTCCAATATTTTTATTTCATAAAAATGTTCCACTTTTAGTAAAATTATCATTTTACCCATTTGTTTCCAAAATCACTTTTTACTCCATTTTCACAGTGTTAATTCCTTACAACACACTATTGAGTTACCCACCCTAACTTTTTAAGTGTTTTAACACCTTAACACCCTTTTTCCTTATGGTAATTTGTTTCTTAACACCCTTTCGGTTCACCGCCACAATACAAAAAAACAAAACTATCAACAATGGAGTATAGCGGCCAGTACGGGCATCGAGAATCCACAGGGAGTGTTCGATAAATTTTAATCGATTTATTACTTTAAGAATAAAAGTGTAGAAGGTGATGGGTTTAAAACGGGAAAAAGGGGGAAAATAAGAAGAACCAAACAAGAATTAGTAAAATGAGAGTCAGGATTACATCCCCTCCATGGGGCTAAACAATGCATAATTAGAATTTTGATTAGAAAACATTTAACCGAGCATATTCAATTAATTATAAACATCACACATAAAGTAATTTAATCCAAAAATGTGAGATAAAACATTTAACCGAAATTGGTCACACGCGGACTAAATTCAGAATTTTGCTATAAACACTAACGTTACGTGACAAAGAAACTTAAATGCATAACATTCTAACTCTAACACACGGGGTTTCAATTAAATGTGATTTTACACAAAACCTAACTTTCGGAGCTCAAGGCCCATTAATGGCGGAAACATGACCCAACCCTTAAACTAGGTAATAAACATGACAAGAACAATAAGACAACAATTAACTTATGAAAACAACTAATTTAAACAACAACTACTAATGAACAAAGCAAGTAAATTAACTACAAAGCATGAATTAAAGGAAATAAAGCATTAACTAGGTAAGGAAGACAATGAATAGTAAATAAACTTACATTAGTGGGTATAAACCCAAAGAAAAATGGAGGAGAGGGGTGGCTCCAACAAAAAAAAACCCTAAAACTAAACAAAATGAAAAGACTCCTCTTCAAAATGAGAAGAGAAAAGTATATATACAAAAACCCTAGTGGCATAATTGTAATAAAAGAAAACATAAAAAATAAAGGACGAATCGATTCGTTGACAAACCAAATAGATTCGGAAAGGGTAATCACGAATGCTGTATAAAAGCGAATCGATTCGGCAGAAGGATGAATCTATTCGGTCCTGGAAAACTTAAGCATTGCCACTAACTAAATTGATACGCTAGAGAGTCGAATCGATTCAGACCTGCTTGTATTCAATCATTCCTCTGTTTTGATCTTTTTTTAGTTCCCATCTGCTAAAAGTTTCGTAACTTCTTCTTTAGGATTCAGAATAGTGCACCTTCAGCGACCACGCGAAGATGACTTATAGGGATTCAACTTTCGTGAAGACATTGGGCAAGAAAGCCAACTTATGAAAATACTAAAATTCCCTTGCACGTGTGATTGTCGACGGAACTCCTCGAAATGCTACCAAACTTCACACTAAGCGCCGTGATACCTAGAAAAGCTCAATTATACCTCACAAAATATGTAAACATATACAATAGAGGTTGTCTGGTTAATGAGCATAAATATAGAAATTAAGGTACCCAAGGTGGATAAAATGCATAAGCATAAAGGGTGAATAAATGCAATATTCGTGCCGAATCACCGTCTCTGATACTTTTGAATGGTCTCTCCCACTTAGGACCTAACTTGCCATCTGATGGCTTCTTCACACTCTCGATCACTTTTCTTAGGATGTAATCTCCAACCTGAAATATCCTTGGAATAACAACTTTGTTGTACTACTTGGCTAGCTACTGTAATACCTTGTAAATTTAAATGAATTTAATTAATTAAAATAATTATTTAATTAGGATTCTAGGAATTTAATTGGATTTTTGATTTTTTTTTAAAATTTAAATAACTTTTTTTTTAAATGAAAAATGATTTTTTATAAAAAAAAATTAAATGAAAAAATAAAGTTTTATAAGAAACTTTGAAAGTCATTTGGAGTTAATTAAAGTTTGAGTTTTAATAAAGAAAATAATAAAATTTAAAATATTTAATGACTTTTAAATTATTATTTGAAAATTAAGTGATGTAATTAGTTGGGTGGATAAGGTTAGTAAGGGAATTGAAGCATACTTGGAGAGGAAGCTAGCGTTAAGGACAAAAGAGAAAAAGCGTAAGAAGTAGATAGTTAATATTGAAAACATAAGGAATATACTACTACCTCCAAAGACCTACAGTCCAACTCCAAACCCACAAATTATGTCTTTTCTATTCTAAAAAAAACCTTACAAATTTTGGAAGAACAACTCAACTAATTATCTCAAGGGGCTTTTTCTACATCATTGGGAGATTCTTTACACAAATTGGAAATTTTGAAAAGGAATTTTTCCAAAGGAATTTTTTCCATTTTTCTTTTGGGATTTAGTATTCATCATCTGAAGCAAGATAATTCTAATCTCTCCTCTCATGGTGTAAATAATAATGTCTACCTAAACAAGTTTTTATAAATTATATAAATGGTGTATAAATAATTAGGTTATTTCATATATTTAGAAATGGTGATTTTTGGACATAAATGAATAAGTATAATTCTTGAAATTTCGTGTGTAGTTTAAATTATTTTACCAATTCTTTAAATTTCATGTTTAGGTTAAATTAGTTTAATGTAATTTAGTAGAGAATTATATATTCCCTTGTAGATGTTCCTATTTAAATGGAATCATATGGTAGACCATATCTTTACATGTAATGGCATATGTCCCTTTGAATTTTAATGTGACACTTGGTTATGGCATTATATATTGAATGATCATAAGTATATATGAGAAAGTGAAATTAGTAGGTATGGATTGACTTTAACAAGTCTCGTGGACCATATTTGGGGGCTAGTGGGGCATAGAACTTCGTTTTAAGAAGAAAATTGTGATTTGAAATTTGGCTTTAGGACAGGGGGTCTATAGATTCGTTTCTAGGGACTTTGGTTTTCGTGCATTGTGAGAATAGACGTAGTTTTAATTGTGTTAAAGACTGTGTTTTTCCGTGCGAACGGTGTCGTGCGAACGTCAAAGATTGATATTGTGCGCACGTATCCAATGGAGTTTGTAACACAGTTGTTTTTAAAGGCTTGTATGAATTTTTTTAGAAGTGTCCCTTTACTTAATAAATTCTAGTTATATAGGAAATGTTGGAGTTTAACATATAGCTATTAAAAATACTCAACTCCAATGATTTGACACCATTAAGGGTTAGGTAAAATTATACATTTTAATAATTATAGAGTTTATTATTTATACTCGTGATAGATAGTTTTACTACTCAAGTGCATATTTATTTTATTATTGCGGTGGGCCTTTTCGTTGCATTTTTACAACTGCTCCAGGGTACTAGACTTTACTTTCTTTGAGGAGTACTTGTTCGTTATGTTCAACCAATACCAATTTTGATTACGTAGGTGTTGGAGCTACCCTTAGCTCTATATTTCATTATATGGAGACATACGAGGTTTATCCTAGCATTGTACTCTTTTGGGTTGTAAACGGTATTACATCAGAAGTTTGGCATGCAATAGATGGAAGCACTATTATTACTTAGTGGTGGTGGTTGGTTCTATCTATTGTCATTTGAGGTTTGGTTCTATCTATTGTCATTTGAGGTTTTATCATATCGTTACTCCTTTATGATTATCATTATTCATTTTTTCCTACTTCATGTTAATGATGGTATTTAAAGCGTTTTGACAACTGTAATAATTAATAAATAGATTTGATCAACCTAATTATTAAAATTACGAGGTGTCACAATTGTTGTTGGTAAGAAGCCAGTTTAATCAAGGCTTGCTTTTTTCATTCCTCGACTAGGTCAAGCTCAGTCCTTATGATTTCTTCATTCAGGCTTTGATTGACAACAGTTGTCTTCATGGTCGGCAAGCCAACTTTTAAAGGAATTATGGCTTCCATGTCTCAAGTTAAGGCAAAATGCATTTTCCTTATCGACCTCCTAGGTGTTGTTCAATACTCCCAGAGGACAAGGGAAACCTCATCCACACAAGCGCCTTTGTCTTTTTCTAACCTTTTTTTCATCCCATAGAGACCCATTTTATTGGAAGCCTCATCCTACCCACTACTTTGAGGGTAGGCTAACGATTTGTGGTGATGCTTGATGTTGTGACTATTACAGAAGTCCTAAAATGGTTCACTTTCAAATTTCATCCCATTATCGGTGATGATTGTTCTCAGCACGACAAATTGGGTCACGATGTTTCTCTAGGTAACTCTGATCATATCAGTGTCCCTTACGTTCACCAAAGGTTTCGTTTATATCTATTTTGTGAACTAATTCATATTGACCAGGACATTCTTCCAATTACCTGGTGTTGTATGTAGGGTACCCACAATGTTTAGTCCCCATTAATCGAAAGGCCACAGACTAGTCAATGACTTCAGGCCGCTGGCCGATTGATGAAGTATGGGTGAGAATGTTGAAACTTCGTGCACTTATTAACATATGAGATTGTGTCCATCTACATGTAATGCTAGAAATTTCCATCTTTGATAGCTCTGAATGCCAAAGATCTTCCCTCGTTATGACTTCCACACATTGGGGCTTTCATTTAGTACAAAACTTGGTCGATGTCATTTGGGTTTACACATTAGAGGTATGGACTCGTGAAAGATCACCTGTAGAATTTTCCTTCATATAACAGGTAGAATCGAGCAACTTTTACCCTGATCCGATGGTCTTGCTTCTTATTGGGCGGTAGAACATCATCTTTCAGATACGTCACAATCGGTTCCATCCCGTTAGTATCAATTTAGATGATGTGGACTTTTGCACTGACCTTTGGTCTAACAATTATAGGTTAAGAAAGGTATTCCACCTTAATTGTTATTTTGAGGTTGGAATAAACAACTGAGCAGTAACACCCCGCCTAATTAAATACCGGGTGATCAGTCCTTTATTAAATTAAAATCAAGGTGAACGGTTGGTTCATTCTCATCATCACTATCGAAAAATAATATTTCCCAATTTGAACACCCTATATAATTAAGCTATAAATGAAATCATCCTGACAAGAGTTAACTCTCGAAGAGTATTGAATACTGGAAATATAAATAAACATAAATCTCTGACAAATCCAAACGGAATAGGAAATTGGGCGACATGCGCCCTAACTATAAAGAACAAAAGTCAGAACTGAATCAATGAAGAGGTCGTCTAAATCAAAGGCCTGCAACCCCCACATAAGTTGGAGCACGTTCAATCCAAAAACCTATGCAGGACGCCCCTGTGGATGGGTACCTGTAATACATAAATATATATACAAGAGAGAGAAATGACAGAAAACGGGTCAGAATCCGAGTGTAAAACAGTTTTAAAAATAGTTTAGCAAGTATTTAAAATGCTTATCGGCTAATATAACAACCATGTTAGTGTGCGACACTCTCTTGAGAATTCTCACCCCTCATCTAGTGTGCACGCCTACCGTACTACGGATCACATAAGTCTATCTAACTTATTTTCCAGAAAAATTTATCCCGAGGAGTGATAATGCTTTGATATTTAGTTTTAGAAAATCATTCCCTTCCATATTTTTACGTTACTTTGAACCACTTAGTAGCGTTACAAAATTCACGAACACTTGTTATAAAGCTGAAGCATTTATTCATTACTTAACTATTTATACACATAGTAGAAAGTTTCCATATATATATATATATATATATATATATATATTGTAAGGACACAAATTTCCAATTGAGTCCATATATAGTTTTGGCTCAATTCCGGACAAAAACATTTATTCATAGGATAGTATTTATTGTAATATTCTCAAGCCTATGAAGTATGTATTGAAGACGTAGCGGAAAAGAATTTAAAGCTTCATCAAAATGCCGGTTTGTGTGCCTCGTTTCTACGTCATCAACTAAGGTTCCATGCTCCCAAGGTATGAATGTAATTATATGTATATAGGAGCTTGGAACAATATGTATTGGGTGTTAGGTGAAATAAAAACTGCATTTTATTTTCAGAAAGAATCAATTAGAAACTTAAAAAATAAGTATATAAAAGTTTCTGGGCCAAAATCGAATTTTTCAATCTTTCTGGTCGTTCGTTAGAAGTGTCGTTCGAAAGAGTTTTTTCGTTCGAACCAGATTTCGTTCGAACGAGTTTTTGTCGTTCGAATGAGTTTTGTCGTTCGAACCAGGTTCGTTCGAACGAGTTTGCCAACGACCCTAATCTGGTCAATCGTTCGATATGTCGTTCGATATGTCGTTCGAACGAGTTTTCATTCTAACGAGATATCTAACGAGATTCTAACGAGCCCAGGCTGGTCTCTCGTTAGAAGTCTCGTTCGAACGAGAGTCAAGTTCGTTCGAACGAGACGTCAGGCGGGAACGATTTTGAGCAGTTTTTGGCAGTTTTTTCCCCACTTCTCCACTTGGTTTTCAACCAACTTTTTCATGCATTATTATGTGCGGGAAACACATTTTCCAAGACAACTTTTCCAACCTTGTTTATCTCCTAGAGAGAGTTTGAGAGCAAAATGAGTTTTAGGAAAATGTTCAAGTTTTGAGTGAAATTCTTTCAAGAAAATTTTTATACACACTCTAGTTTACACCCAATTGTTTATCCAAGTTTCTATATAAATATTAATTACTTGGAGATTGTTTTGGCACCGGTTTTTCTCTACACCGAATTGAAGAGAAGTTTGTTTCTTTTCTACCCATTTGGAGAAAGGCTCCATGTTAGGGTGACGGTGTGCCTAATTGCCCGATCGATGAATTCCGAAACCACGGTGGAGCTCCGTTGGTTATCCGCTAATTGGAGGTTGATACAAGAAGAAGCATCACGGCTTGAGAGGGTTCGAGTTTAGGAAGTAAGTCTTTTGTCTTGTATTTTGTAATACCGTTTTTAGTGGATTTGAGGCTAGGGCCGTCCCGAGGTTTTTTCCCGTTAGTGGGTTTTTCCTCGTACATAGCGGTGTTGTGTGACTGTTGATTTTATCTTGCTCTATATCACTTAGAACGCATGCTAGATTAATTTCAAGATAAAATTTGGTTTTACAATCACACTAATTTAAATTGGGACTTTAATTTAATATTGGGTAAAATTTGGTTTATTCAAGTCACTTGCATTAATATGGTTTCGCCGCCTAACTTTGGATAATTGTTAATGATGACTTAGGCAACTTCTAGGACTTGAATTATGTTGTTTTAATTTGTTTTGAAGATATTAAAACTCTGCCTTGTTTAATTGTTGTTGAACCATCATCTTATTATACGCTTCCGCATTTATGTAAAAGGAAATTATTATTTTAATCTGGGATCATTAAAATCCGGGGCCTTTCAAATTGGTATCAGAGCCAAAAACGCTAAATTATTTGGTTAAGATTCTTTAATTTTTGGCTAAAATGGATTTTTCCCCATTTTCAAAATTTCCTATTTTTGATGGTTCTAACTACGCGTATTGGAAAGCGCGAATGAAATCGGCACTTAAATCTATCGATGAACGTGTTTGGATGTCTGTTGTTAACGGTTGGACCCCACCAACACATTTAATTGAAAATGAACATGTTCCCAAACCCGTTGATAGATGGACTGAAAATGAGTTTAAGCTAACAAACTTTAATTCCCGAGGTTTAAATGCATTATTTAGCGCTGTCGCACCGGATGAATTCCGACGTATTATGACGTGTGAAACCGCTAAAGAAGCTTGGGATATTTTACAGTTAACTCATGAAGGAACTAGTGTCGTTAAAGCTTCAAAACTCCAAAACCTCACCACTCAATTTGAAACTATCAAAATGGATGAAAAAGAAACTTTTGATAAATTTTATGCTAGAGTTTCAGATATTGTTAATTCATCCTTTAACTTGGGAGAGAAAATACCTGACGACCGTGTTGTAAAGAAAATTTTAAGGTCCCTACCCGATAGATTTATTCCTAAAGTGACCGTTTTAAATTCTTTACCCACTTTAGTCTCTACGAAATTAGAAGAACTTGTAGGTGATTTACAAACCTATGAACTGGATATGTTTCCCTCTAAAACTGAAAAGAAAATTGAAAAGGGTGTTGCTTTAAAAGCCCGTAAAGAGGTCAAACAAGTAGTAGAGAGCGATAGTGATAGTGACTCGGAAGACATGGCTTTGTTTGCTCGTAAATTTAGAAAATTTCTTAAATTTAACAAAGATAAAGTTAAAAATGATTTTAAGAAATTTGAATCTTCTAAACATGATAAAAACGAGAAGATTTCTAAAGCCGATAAGATCCCTAAACCTAGTAATGAAAATGTTGATAGGGACGAGTCTAATAAATGTTTTGGTTGTGAAGGTTATGGCCATAGGGCTTTTGAGTGCCCCACTAAACTAAGGAAAGAGGGTAAACGACCCGTTTCATATAATGCGACCCTTAGTGATAGTGATAAGGAAGAGAAGACCGATTCCCCCACGAAGAAAAATTTTGTGGCTTTTATGGCTAAACATGTGAGTGATAATGAGAACTCATCGAATGATGAAATAATAGCACATGCCACTTCCAAGGTCATTGTACATGATTCTCTTATTTTTGATGATAGTGAGAGTGAAGAAGAAAGAGAGAGTGAAAATGAAGAAGAGGTTGATGAGAGTGAACTTCAAAATGCTTTCCATGAATTATATAAAGAATCTATTAAATTGAAAAGAGCGAATTTGAAGTTAGAAGCGAGTTTGAGAGAGAGTGTCAAGGTCATTGATGAAAGTGCCTTAATAGAAGACCTTAGGACACGTGAGAGGACTCTTCAAGAGAAGCTTAACTATGTAGAAGGCGAGAGAGATAGCCTTAGGGGTTTAATGGAATCCTTGAAAAAGGAGCTTCTTGCTTTTGAAGAGCAAAATTTTTTACTAGAATCTAACATTTTAGAATTGGAAAATAAATTAAAAGATTCTAGTAATGTCAAATTTGATTTGGAATGTCATTCGGAAAAACTTGATAAAATGTTAGGAACGGTCCAAGTTAAAAATGACACTTTTGGTTTAGGCTTCAATACTTGTAATGAATTTAACCCTAAAGTCAAAACCAATATTTTAGGAGAATCAACTAGGAATGCATTTCAAGATCACTCCTTAGGTAAATCTTTTCGACATATTTTCACTTGTTCACATTGTGGTCGAAAAGGTCATCTTAAGAAATTTTGTTTTGATCTTAAACGAATTCCTAGAAAATCCCATAGTAAAGCAACCACGATAGCTAACGTTCCTACACCCCAAGATGGTCATGCTTCATTAATTTGGGTTAGGAAATCCGACTTGGTTGCCTTACAAAATAGGGATTTTGATTCTCATTTACTTACACATGCCTCCTCCCTTGCTAAATCTAATGGATGAATGTGTTAGTGTTTGCATACTTTAGCGTTTGTACTTCATGCTATATTCATATGCTAAATGTATGCTTGTTTAGTCTTTTTCTAGTCATTGCCCCATTTCATATCATATGCTAGAAATTATGACTTGTTTATCTTTTTGTATTATATTTTGTGTTTGAATTGACTGCATAATATAAAAATATTTTTGTTTATCATTTGTGTTTTATTTATTTCATTTAAGCTTAATGAAAAATACAAATGATTTTTGTTTGTCTTTTTGAGTAAATATTTATTTTTGATTAAAAATGTTAAAAACTCAAAAAGATTTTATGTTGTGTGTATTTTTGTTTGACACACTTTATGTGGCATATATTTGTGTTTGAATCCTATCGTTTACGCTCCCATGTGGCTAGAACTTTTGGTTTAGATTTTCAATCCTTAAAATGTTCTTTACCATGTTTTATATGGAGTAGTTGGATTTTGTATTGTTTAAATGGATTCTATTTCTATATGCCTCTATTCACACATGCACGAGCTCTTTTGAAATCTTAATGTCACATGTTATATTTGAGCTTTTTGAGGTGTTCTCCTATCAATCTAGTCATCTACATATCTATGACCTAGGAGGACTAGTGCATGTCAAAATCCGTTGCATGTGAGATTTGTGTGAAAAATGAAAACATGATAAATTCATATATGCACGGGGAAGGGCTCCGAAAGGATGAATTAAATCCTTTGCGATAGTAAGCCACCGTTGATTGGATCTAAAAGAAATACGTGATCCAAAGGCCTAAAAACAGAATATTTGGCATTAAACAAAAAGCAATTGCCAAGGCCTATGTTTGTTTGATATATTCATTCAAAAACAAAAGAATATATGCTCATTGAGGGAGAAGTGGATGGTATATCAACGGTTTGCATAATGTCCGTTTATCCTAGTTGTCTTTAATGTCATGACTCTATTTGGTTTGTAGAATCATCATCATGCTAGGCCTGTATGCATTGTGTATGTTTGTTCATTGAGTTCAATCTTTATATTGTCATATGAGGTTATATTTAACTGTGATGAAGTTTGCAATCAAATGAGAACTCCGTGAACGTTTCTTAAGTGTTTGGGTCTAAATTTAATTGTTGCTTGTTCACACCCCTACACTTCCGTTTCCATATGACACATTTTTGCCATACGAGTGTGCAAACTTATTGTATTTTGTGTCATGTGTGTGTGTTTATATCTATCTATATATACAGGTCCTTATTGGTATATTTAAAGTATATATATATATATATATATATATATGATATTTGTTTGTCTTTGCCTTGCTTTTATTTGCCCATATGCTTTCATGTCTTATCACTTTAAGCTTTCACATGCGATTTATTAGTTCTTTATCCTTTGCCTATTCCCGAACAAAAAGGGGGAGAATGATGATAGGGGGAGAAATGGTATCTAATCCTATTCTGAGATTTATCTTAGGGGGAGACGTCTTTCTAAGTAGGTCATGTGTTTTAAAGGGAGAATTAATTTAGGGGGAGTAATTAATTAATTGCATTTAATATTTTGATATTCCCTATGCATTTGATGAGTTTGCTTAAGTGTGCAAGAATTATTCTAAAGCGGCATCTTTCTATGGCAAAGCGTTTGATCCTTGGGTTGAGTCAAGATTGGGCGGGTTATGTTTTGAGTCTAGTAGAGCTTGATGGCCCTTTAGGATTTTTGTTTGGTTTTTGTCCCGGAATAGCCAAAGGGGGAGATTTGTAAGGACACAAATTTCCAATTGAGTCCATATATAGTTTTGGCTCAATTCCGGACAAAAACATTTATTCATAGGATAGTATTTATTGTAATATTCTCAAGCCTATGAAGTATGTATTGAATACGTAGCGGCAAAGAATTTAAAGCTTCATCAAAATGCCGGTTTGTGTGCCTCGTTTCTACGTCATCAACTAAGGTTCCATGCTCCCACGGTATGAATGTAATTATATGTATATAGGAGCTTGGAACAATATGTATTGGGTGTTAGGTGAAATAAAAACTTCATTTTATTTTCAGAAAGAATCAATTAGAAACTTAAAAAATAAGTATATAAAAGTTTCTGGGCCAAAATCGAATTTTTCAATCTTTCTGGTCGTTCGTTAGAAGTGTCGTTCGAACGAGTTTTTTCGTTCGAACCAGATTTCGTTCGAACGAGTTTTTGTCGTTCGAACCTGTTTCGTTCGAACGAGTTTTGTCGTTCGAACCAGGTTCGTTCGAACGAGTTTGCCAATGACCCTAATCTGGTCAGTCGTTCGATATGTCGTTCGATATGTCGTTCGAACGAGTTTTCATTCTAACGAGATATCTAACGAGATTCTAACGAGCCCAGGCTGGTGTCTCGTTAGAAGTCTCGTTCGAACGAAACGTCAGGCGGGAACGGTTTTGAGCAGTTTTTGGCAGTTTTTTCCCCACTTCTCCACTTGGTTTTCAACCAACTTTTTCATGCATTATTATGTGCGGGAAACACATTTTCCAAGACAACTTTTCCAACCTTGTTTATCTCCTAGAGAGAGTTTGAGAGCAAAATGAGTTTTAGGAAAATGTTCAAGTTTTGAGTGAAATTCTTTCAAGAAAATTTTTATACACACTCTAGTTTACACCCAATTGTTTATCCAAGTTTCTATATAAATATTAATTACTTGGAGATTGTTTTGGCACCGGTTTTTCTCTACACCGAATTGAAGAGAAGTTTGTTTCATTTCTACCCATTTGGAGAAAGGCTCCATGTTAGGGTGACTGTGTGCCTAATTGCCCGATCGATGAATTCCGAGACCACGGTGGAGCTCCGTTGGTTATCCGCTAATTGGAGGTTGATACAAGAAGAAGCATCACGGCTTGAGAGGGTTCGAGTTTAGGAAGTAAGTCTTTTGTCTTGTATTTTGTAATACCGTTTTTAGTGGATTTGAGGCTAGGGCCGTCCCGAGGTTTTTTCCCGTTAGTGGGTTTTTCCTCGTACATAGCGGTGTTGTGTGACTGTTGATTTTATCTTGCTCTATATCACTTAGAACGCATGCTAGATTAATTTCAAGATAAAATTTGGTTTTACAATCACACTAATTTAAATTGGGACTTTAATTTAATATTGGGTAAAATTTGGTTTATTCAAGTCACTTGCATTAATATGGTTTCGCCGCCTAACTTTGGATAATTGTTAATGATGACTTAGGCAACTTCTAGGACTTGAATTATGTTGTTTTAATTTGTTTTGAAAATATTAAAACTCTGCCTTGTTTAATTGTTGTTGAACCATCATCTTATTATACGCTTCCGCATTTATGTAAAAGGAAATTATTATTTTAATCTGGGATCATTAAAATCCGGGGCCTTTCATAAATATATATATATATATACTATCGGCACCCCACATAAATCTATGGTGTTTGCATACTCTGCTATCAAGTCCCCGTATCACTCATACTAAGGGAAATACTAGTTCAGAATCACTCCCGAACTATACTAACATAATACACATACAAATGGAGGCGAAGCATAGTTTCTAATCCTAAGAGGTCAGCACATACCCTCACGTCTCTTAGAAAATTTGACTATCATTTTCAGATAGCATGTATATGGAATACTATCTTTTAGGGTACGAGTCAATATCCCCCATAAAGGTTCAATTGAGACTGTCCTAGCGCGGAAACCTCCGTGATAGCAAGTAATCTGGGTATGATTTTTACGCACATACATAATATATGCACAGTGAGACAGTCATATATATAATTATTCACATTTTCCAAATTAGGTGCGCCTACGACTCATAATTATTATTATCCGTTCTTAGCACAACTTTTACTCATCTATCTCGCATAATGGATTCGTCTCTTTTATTCTCATTTGTAATTTATTTCATAATTACTTCTCATCTCTCAAAGTATTCTCTCTCACTAAGTATAATTTCAGCAGGTATACCCTCTCTTACCTTCTAGTCTAAATATTTCACGAGTCTCAATCTTTTAGTAAACGTACGCACAATTTCCAATGTATGAATAACTCCCCATCAACCCACAATTTCATCTCATATTAATTTCACTCAACGGCGTCTACTTAGACCCTACTCGTCCTCTTCATAACCTATTATACTATTTAAAAGATATTCAAAGGTTCCCACATATTTTATCCGAATTAAACAAAAAGGGGGAAAACTGCAGTTTTCCAGGAGGGATCGATCGATCAAGGAATGGATTCGATCGATCGATCGTCGATCGATCGATGCTCTTGGTCGATCGATCGATCAAGCAGTTCTTGCCTAGTTTTTTGCAATTTTCAACCTACGGATTCAATCATTTTAACCCCTCCAAACCTCTATAATTTCATCCCAAGCTCCCATCAAAGTTATCCAAATGTATAAGCAATATATATAAACAAGTTCGAACGTAACAACATCAATAAATCCTCAACAAATCAATCAAAAAGGCATTTAATCTCAGATTTCTTTATAAAACCAAATTTTGCATGAATAATCACAAACCTCTATTTTAATCCACATTTTCTTCCCAAATATCATAATAAATTCGTGGGTAATCCTCTATATGTGATCAAGATTTCAGACTAGATGGATTCTCCCTACAACACATATAAATTCTCTTCCAAAACATATAATTTATCAATTAAAACATAATGATTTTCATTCCTAGAATAACATGGAAGGTATATTAATTTGAAAATTAGCAAGATATATACTTTCCAGGGATTCAAGGGTCTAATTTGTTGATGAAAAAGATATGGTTGCGTTCATCATCGTGCGATCTACATTTTGGTGGTGGTGGCGGTGCAATCGGGTGAGTTCCAGGCCTTGGATTGCTTGGAAACTCTTCACCTTCTCCTCTAATCTCTTCACCTTATTCTCTAATGGTTGGGCTTAGGTTTTGTGTTTGTTAACCCTAAGAGACAACTCCAAATGGCTAATATATACTAAGAAAATTCGTGGGTTTAATAACCCAAAAATACAAAATGTCTATAATACCCTCGCGGGATGTCAATTAGGCCTAAAAACGCCCCGAGGCCCAAACTAAATCCCCGGGTATACTTTTCTGACTATCTCGACCCTTTCAGACACTTTGACGCACTTAAAACAACCATACGGGTGATTTATAATATATTCACTTTTATAATAATTATTTAGTCCTGACATGACACAGGCGCGTCCCGACTTAAATTTCCAGAATTGCCATTTTATTCAGTCGTGAAAATTTTAATAAAATCAATCTTATATATTAATCTACTCATCTAGTAATATTCAACAAATTCCCAATAATTACTAACTCACGTCACGCTAGTAAATATTTAACATAAAATTTCGGATTAATATCTCAATTAAATTTAATAAATTCTTAAATTTAAAAGCCATGAAAATACGGCGTATTACATACTTCCCCTTAATAACGAAATTTCATCCCGAAATTCAAAAAATAAGGTATGCCTGGTAAAAATAGATCTGGATACTTTATCAATACTCAAAATGGACTTTCGGGTAAGGCGAATTTTTATAGTCCTCCCCGCCTCACAATAAGCTTATTTAACATACTCAATACTATCAGTTATAGAGTCACACCTTAATAATGGCACTTCACATTGTGCTCCAATCCGTTGCTATTCGTATAAGACGAGCCAACAGATCATTGGCCCCCAATGTCTCAATATTATTGGGTGGCCGCACCTCACTGCGTAAAAATTACTCGTATTTATCGAAACGCAAAACTCCCTTTTTGAGAGAAACCATGCGAACATTTGACCACTCTTGTGAGTTCTCCGAATCTCGATTCTCGGCGACATAGCTCTTACGACATTCAAAATTCACCTAAAATAGGCGTGGTAATTCCACCACAATCATCATACTCTAACTCAGCCCATCAAAATCTTGATTATCCACTCACCTCTAAACAACCAGAGGGAGGATAGCTAAGGTTTTTCCACACAAAATTTCAATAAGCAGTTTATCCACAATAAACATGGATGAGTGCTTCCACATAACTCTACTGTACTAAACGTCACTTGCTAGATACATCCGTTGTGGAAATGAAATGATCACCATGAATTCAAAATTACTTTCACGTGGTTCCAATAATATTTAATCACCTCGCCTACTCCCCGGCTAAGGGTGATACAACCTACTAAAAAAGAAACGTTATCCCCACTGCTTTCTTAAATCCTGGTTTGAAAGTAGGGTTCAATGATCCCATTCTAGTTCAGAATAATAACGGGGAGAACCTCTTACCGGTGCGATTCTTATTTTCAACGAAAGGTTGGGGCGCACTGTCTCATAGTCTATACCACCCAAATGAATAATAATCACTTTCTTTTAGGTCAACTTGTTCCACACATTTTAAGGAACTCATGAACTTACATTGAAGTTGTCACCCCATCCAAGAAATTTCACACAATTGCTCTCTTCTATTTTAGGAATCGTAGGTTTGCTATAAAATTCTCTGATTGATCCTCTCGTTCCAACCGATTTCTATCTATGAGTGGTGCCCACGGAGACTACTCGCTATGTCCCGCTCAACATCGACTTCTACTTGTGATGTCTCACATTAAGTGACACTTAATACTCCCCTTCGTTCCTTAGCATAGACCAAAAATTTTGACCCGTGAAATTTTCTCCACGGTGTGCACGGCTGAACCTGTATACCTTACTAACATCATCATTCAACCTACGTGCAAGTCACTTTCCACACTTGACTAGGTAAAGCTCCGCTCCAAGTGTTTTCCATAATAGTTAAGTTTTATCCTTCTCAAGGAATACCCTTAAATGGCTTCCCATAGCCTCCCAACTAAATTCGTGTTTGCTACTCTGATCGTACACGTATATATGTAACACCCCGTCCGTCCGGGGAGAGCGAACGAAGCGCTACTCGATAAAACTAAACTAATCCTTAATATAACAAGATATAAAGCATCTAAATAAAATCCCAGAAAACAAGAGAAATCACCAATATCAATCTCTTCAAATTAATACAACAATATCTCTCAAAATAATATAAATCACCAATGCTCTATACAACACAATAAAATAATACAAATCTTCCAAAACTATTCTTCCCAAAATAATCCGTGCTTAATACACTCTACCAGTTCCACTTTGTTATGTCATTCTCATAAACATATATTCCATGCGTCTATTCCCATATCTCTTCAACTCGAATGATTAAAGCAAAAGCTAACCAGGATGCCCACATACCCTATAAAACGTGCATACTGGTGTAAGCATCACCTATGCTTCACACATAACACCCAATTATTTATTTCCCTTGTGCTCTCAATGTGTTTTACAGCACTTTGGTACTCTCAAATCTCCTTATCATCATTCCACCCTTCGATTGGTTGATAAAACAAAACTTCCAATGTTTCCTTACCACACAACAGGCCCCACTGGCCTTAAATTGTCACTTAAATTTAACTTACAATCAATATTACCGTCTCTTATGACAATCGAGGTCCTAGACTCATGGACTAATGACCAAACATCTCTCTACTTCCAGCCTTATGCTAAGTTTCATGCGCGGGATGTCTCGTAAAGAAAAATCCAAACAAAGAACCCCCCGATACACTACTACCTAGCATAATCGGTTATCGAAATCCATTGGGTCCTCCTTCCATAACCTATACTCTTGTATTCAGTCTTTTAACAGAAAAGCTACATCTCCTCCCGCAATTTTACTGAAATAAAGAACTTTTCACTAATTGCACTATATTCAGTATTGGTGGTAATCACATTCCATAAGCCTCGTACGTATACAATCGGGACTCTCAAAATCCCATTCCCAAACATGTGAATATAAGTCATGACTTTCACATTCCAAAAGGATAAATATAACAATGCGCTCCTCCTACCACTAAGTCCTGAGCGTTACATATAATAATGAGTGAAATATTTTTGCTTAATGGTAAATCCAATACACGCTGAATCATAACAACAAAGTCCCTAAACACCTTGGGATTAAAGATTTTCGTACCACTATACCCTTCGAATTTCCTATAATATATATAAAATGAGTGCGAGCCCAACCTCTCGCAGGTGAGGTATTTTCAGAAC
Organism: Sambucus nigra; assembly: GCA_949130495.1. Taxonomy (NCBI): domain Eukaryota; kingdom Viridiplantae; phylum Streptophyta; class Magnoliopsida; order Dipsacales; family Adoxaceae; genus Sambucus; species Sambucus nigra. Next base: position 389,730,209 of record OX422213.1, read on the forward strand.
AAAACATGCTGCACTAGGGCAGCAACCCCGATAGCCTTGCAATCACCGGTTACTAATGTTTTAACCATTTTTTTATAAAACCATAATCAGTACAATAATATACTCGCATATCACATCACTAAAACGAGTAATCTCAATAAATTATATAACACAAACAATGCACCCATTTAACCTCTGCGTATATCACTGAAGACAACCCCGCTATACCAGGAAAAACATACACATAATTATAATGGTATAGATATATGCACTAAATTCCTCACATGCGAATATAGCAATAAATAAAAATGTAATGACTCTCTCGTGTCACATAAAACACGCTTCATCCTCCAAGGATAAAATTCATAGTTCTACTTGGTTAATCGCCTTAGCTACTTAATGGTCTTCCGGACAAAACGCGTCTGTCTGAACCGAATCAAAAATAACATTAACCATTTCCCTTGTAAGCACCATACCCTTATCCTTTTTCTCGCTTCGGAAAATGTTAACTCGTATGTTTTTACTATCCATAAAATACCTCAACACATAACCCGCTAATCTCCTGTCATACTGACCCTATTAGGGTTGTCCTTCTCTCGAACTTAAATAATCTCGATCCTGATGGCTACCCCGTTGTTACCTTGTCTTTGTTGGCTGTAAGGAACGTGCTACTGGCATCAATAACCCTTACTGAATTCACCATCGCTTGGTAAGAATTCAGCTATCCGAATAATTTAATATGATATTGAAAAAACTTTATGAATCAATAAAGTTAAAATGAGCGTTTTGTACTAAATGAAATTATCCTTTTTAAACCATGATGTAGTTAAATATTAAATTTTGAGAGTCACCTAAGATAAGTTAAATCCTTGGGTAAGGATAGTGTGATATATGATGAGATAAACCATTGGGAAGGTTAGTGCGATAGGAGTGCACATTAGAAGAGAGGCGAGAATTTCTCAAGAGAGTGTCGCACTAATATGTTGTTGCATTGGCCTGTATCAATTTAAATACTTGCTAAATGAATTTTTAAATCATATACACTATCGGGTTCTGACCCGTTTCTATTCCTCTTTCTCTCTTGTATATATATGTATATATTACAGGTGCCCAGCCACAGGGGCGTCTTGTTCAGGATCCCTTGGAAGGAACGTGCTGCAGCTTAGGTGGGAGTTGCATGCCACTTGCTTAGACGATTTCATTTACTTGATTCCACTTCTATCATTCTCCTTATTGGGCATGTGTCGCCCTTTCCACTATTTATCTGTTTTATTGGGACATTTGTATTTCAGTTATTTCTAGTACTGTTACTTTGGGATTTATTCAGCATGTATGTTTTACTTTAAGTTTTAAATGCTGGGATTGGGTTGTTAAATGTTAAATTATTGGATTGATTGTTTAATAAAATAAATAAATAAAATTGGAAAGTAATGTTTAAAAAATGGTTTTGACACTTAGCTAAATTAAATAGGGTGTTAAATTTGGAAAAGTTATTTTTACGACAATGATGCTAAGAATGAACCAATTTTTCGCCTTGATTTTAATTTAATAAAGGAGTGATCGCCCGGTATTTAATTAAGCGGGGTGTCACAGGTGCTTGTGGTGGTTAACTCCCACTATTTTAATTTTTCTCCGATGAGCCAATAAAAATTTTACTCCTAATTTTTCACTTCCAGTTAACCATCCTCCTCCATATGCCCAAGCCTTTGGATGTATTACCTTCGTTGGGTAACACACATAATTCCCGTATTTCTAGAATTTTAGCTAATGACTCTCCTCAATTTCCATTTGACCCTCTCCCAAGCGTTCTACGTTGGGTGAGTCTGATTCGGCTTCTCTTTTGACTATAGCAGCACTTGGAATTTGTAGGCTGCATCCTAGTCGTCTTAACAGTCCTGGCCTCTCGTGTCATAATAGGGGTGACCTCGACTATGGTCATCATCCTCGAATAGACTTCACAACCTCACTAAGCCCTGCCTCCCGTTACTCTCCCAACGGCCCTCATCTGCCATACTTCATTATTCGAACACGCCCGAACATAAATAACATTCACTAATATATACGTGATAGCAAGAGGATGAAATCTCACCAAAGAAATCAACAATCCTAAACATAAGGCTCTATATCAAAGAAAGCTACAACTGGAAGCATAATAAGCCACACAGATCCTAAAGAACATTAGAACATGATGCTCTGATACCACCTGTAACACCCCGCCTAATTCAATACCGGGTGATAAGTCCTTTATTAAATTAAAATCAAGATGAACGGTTGGTTCATTCTCAGCATCACTGTCGCAAAATAAGATTTTCCAATTTAAACATCCTAAATAATTAAGCTAAGTGTCAAAACAATTTAAAGTCTCATTTCCTTTTATTAAATACCAATATGAAAACCTTTTTAATACCCAACAGTTAAGAATCACATACATACTAAGGATGGCAATTAACACACAAGAATTGAACCATATAGACAAACCAAACCATGTTAAGAACTATAAATGAAATCATCCTGACAAGAGTTAACTCCTGAAGAGTACTGAATACTGGAAAATATAAATAAACATAAATCTCTGACAAATCCAAACGGAATAGGAAATCGGGCAACACATGCCCTAACTATAAAAACTGAAGTCAGAACTGAATCAATGAAGAGGTCGTCTAAAGCAAAGGCCCGCAACCCCCACATAAGCTGCAGAACGTCCAATCCAAAGAACCTACGCATGACGCCCCTATGGATGGGCACCTGTAATACATACATATATATACAAGAGTGAGAGATAAATGACAGAAAACGGGTCAGATCCCGAGTGTAAAATAGTTTTAAAAATACTTTAGCAAGAATTTAAAATGCTTACCGGCTAATATAACCACCATGTTAGTGCACGACACTCTCTTGAGAATTCTCACCCCTCATCTAGTGTGCACGCCTACCGTACTACGGATCACATAAGACTATCTAACTTATTTTCCATAAAACTTTATCCCGAGGAGTGCTAATGCTTTGATATTTAGTTTTAGAAAATCATTCTCTTCTATATTCTTACGTTACTTTTAACCACGTAGTACCGTTACAAAATTCACGAACACTTGTTATAAAGCTGAAGCATTTATTCATTACTTAAGTACTTATATACACAGTAGAAAGTTTCCATATATATATATATATCAATCAGTCACTCATATAATATATATATATATATATATATATATATATATATATATATATATATATATATATATATATATATATATATATATATATATATATATATATACACTATCGGCACCCCACATAAATCTATGGTGATGGCATACTCTGCTATCAAGTTCCCGTATCACTCATACTAAGGGAAATAATAGTTTGGAATCACTGATGAACTGTACTAACACAATACACATACAAATGAAGGCGAAGCATAGTTTCGAATCCTAAGAGGTCAGCACATACCCTCACGGCTCTTAGAACATCTGACTATCATTTTCAGATAGCCTGTATCTGGAATACTATCTTCTAGGGTACGAGTCAATATCCCCCATAAAGGTCCAATCGAGATAATATTGTCCTAGCGCAAAAACCTCTGTGATAGCAAGTAATCCGAGTATGATTTCTACATAGATACATAATATATGCATAGTCACACAATCATATATATAATTATTCAAATTTTCCAAATTAGGTGCGCCTACGACTCATAATTATTATTATCCGTTCTTAGCACAACTTTTACTCATGTATCTCTCATAACGGATTCGTCTCTTTTATTCTCATTTGTAATTTATTTCATACTTACTTCTCATCTATCGAAGTATTCTCTCTCACTAAGTATAATTTCAGCAGGTACACCCTCTATTTCTATTACCTTCTAGTCTAAATCTTTCACAAGTATCAATCTTTTAGTAAACGTACGCATAATTTCTAATGTATGAATAACTCCCCATTAACCCACAATTTCATCTTATATTAATTTCGCTCAACGGAGTCTACTTAGACCCTACTCGTCCTCTTCATAACCTGTTATACTATTTAAAAGATATTCAAGGGTTCCCACGTATTTTATCCGAATTAAACAAAAAGGGAAAAAATATGTAGTTTTCCAGGAGGGATCGATCGATCGAGGAATGGGTTCGATCGATTGATCGTCGATCGATCGATGCTCTTGGTCAAGCAATCGATCAAGCAGTTCTTGCCGAGTTTTCTGCAATTTTCAACCTACGGATTCAATCATTTTAACCCCTCCAAACCTCTATAATTTCATCCCAAACTCCCATCAAAGTTATCCAAATATATAAGCAATATATATAAACAAGTTCGAACGTAACAACATCAATAAATCCTCAACGAATCAATTAAAAAAGGGTTTAATCTCAGATTTCTTTATAAAACCAAATTTTGCATGAATAATCACAAACCTCTATTTTAATCTAGAATTTTTTCGCAAATATCATAATAAATTCATTGGTAATCTTCTACATGTGATTAAGATTTCAGACTACATGGATTCTTCCTACAACACATATAAATTCTCTTCCAAAACATATAATTCTTCAATTAAAACATATTATTTTCATTCCTAGACTAACATGGAAGGTATATTAACTTGGAAATCAGCAAGATAGATACTTGTCTGGGATTCAAGGGTCTGATTTGTTAATGAAAAAGATATGGTTGGGTTCCTCGTCGTGCGATCTTCATTTTGGTGGTGGTGGCGGTGCAATCGGGTGAGTTCTAGGCCTTGGATTGCTTGGAAACTCTTAACCTTCTTCTCTAATCTATTCACCTTCTTCTCTAATGGTTGGGCTTAGGTTTTGTGTTTGTTAACCCTAAGAGACAACTCCAAATGGCTAATGTATACTATGAAAATTCGTGGGTTTAATTACCCAAAAATACAAAATGTCTATAATACCCTCGCGGGATGTTAATTAGGCCTAAAAAACCCCCGAGACCCAAACTAAACCTTCGGGTACACTTTTCTGACTATCTCGACCCTTCCGGATGCTTTGGTGCACTCGAAACGACTATACGGGTGACTTATAATATATTCACTTTTATAATAATAATTTAGTCCTGACACGACACAGGCGTGTCCCGACTTAAATTTTCATAATTGCCATTTTATTCACTCGTGACAATTTTAATAAAATCAATCTTATATATTACGTTACTCATCTAGTAATATTTAACAAATTCCCAATAATTACTAACTCACGTCATGCTAGTAAATATTTAACATAAAATTTTGGATTAATATTAAATTAATATCTCAATTAAATTTAATAAATCCTCAAATTTAAAAGCCATAAAAGTACGGTCCTTTTTATTATTCCCTCAGGAAAACTATTAAATAAGGACCTTCTTTATTTGGGTAACTAGGTTTTAAACGACATGTAAGTATGATGACATACGTTCATCTTTGGTGTTATAGTATCCTAATACTTGATTAGACACCATCATTGAGTCGCAAAAGACTTCAAGGTGAATTGTGCCAAGAGATAATAATTTCTTTAATTAAAAAATGAGATCTTTGTTTTTGGCCTCATTAATGGATGATTCAAAACGAAGTCTGATCCCTTGCTTGATCATGGTTTGTTCTATGATAATCAGGACAATTCCTACTCCCGCCCCTGTTGAGTTGGAGGCCCTATCAACATAGAGTGTCCACTTACTGAATTGGTCGAACTCATCATTGGCTATTTGGTTAGTGAGTTACTTATCGTTGGGCTCCTACCCCTCAGTGAACTCAATGATGAAATTTACCAACATGTGCCATTTTATTGCAGTCCTGGGTTGAAACTTGATGTCAAACCTTCTAAGATCCACCAACCATTTGGATATCCACCCAGATAGATCAATCTTTCTAAGGAACTCCTTGAGTTGGAAAGATGTGATGACAGTGACTAAATGGGCTTTGAAGTAGTGCTTTAAATTCTGTGAAGCAATGAACAAAGAATAATAAATCTTCACCATAGAAAGTTAGCATTTCTTAGTGTCTAATAGTGTTTTGTTAACCTAATAGATTTGGGATTGGTGCCCATATTTTTATCACATCAATATCGAGCTAACTGTATGTTTAGACACCTCGAGATATAAATAAACTAGATCTCCTGGATTTGGGAACATAAATAAAACTGGTTAGGTTAAATAGGAATTGATTCCTTCTCTTTCTTCAATAGTTGAAATAATGGTCGTCGTTTCTCAGAGGATAAATAGATGAAGCGATTGAGTGCTTTCAGGACTCCAGTAAACTTTTAAACATACCTAACTGTCTTTGGGGGATTAACATTATTGATTGCTTTAATTTGATCGAGTGTTTGATTCAATCCCCCTCCATCTAATCAAGTAGCCCAGGAACTTCTTGTATTGTACTCCAAACGAACATTTGGTAGTGTTGAGTTTCATCCCGTAATACCCATGGACCTCAAACATCTTTTCCAGTTCCTGCAGGTGGTTAGCCTTATACTTCCTCTTCATGAGCACATATAGTGTCGCCCAGTTGATGTTTGGACATCTTGTTGACCAACAATTGGTATATACCTCCTCCGTTATGTGACACCCCGCCTAATTAAACATCGGGTGATCAAGCCTTTATTATATTAAAACAGGTTTCTCAAATGGTTCATTCTTAGCATCACTGTTGAAAACGTTTTAATTACTAATCCCCTAAGTAAAAATTAGATCGGTGCCAAATTTTATCTTTCTTAAAACAGATAAATCAACCATGCGGAACAAAGTATAAAAATAACCATGTACTATAACCCAATCAACAAAGTGTGAGTACAAAAGAATAAGAGTAATACCGAATAAACCATCGGATAAAATCCCAAAATAATAGTAGAACAACCACTAGTCTGAAACTAAACATCTGATACTGATACCGGGCCACAAGTCCATACAAAGAATAGTGTGAGATGCTGCACAAGATCTGAATGAGAGATATCGTCTAATCAAAATCCTGTAAGCATCCACTGTGCTACAGCTCCAAGTCCCTGGAAGGAAATCATCATACATGCCGTCCCTGTGGCTGGACACCTAACAGGTTTTGAAAATATTTATAGCAAGAGTTAGAACTCAAAACATTTTGAAAATATTTAACAAGCGTTTATCACAATATAAAATGCGATTATTGATTACACATGTTAGGTTCTCATACACTCTCTTGAGTTTACTCACCCCTCATATTTTGTGCACCTAACGTTCTACACTTAGCCTTCCTAGCCATATCTTCCAAGCTAACTAGGACTAAGTAATCATCTGAACTTATTTATACTTAAGTTCTCAGATCGCCCACACAGTACATCCATTTCATTAACATCTCGCGAAGGTTAATTAATACTCAAGTAACATTTCACCTATGTTATGTTTCAAAACTTCTCATTTAGTTTCACTACTAAATTCCTACAATTATCACAATTTTTTTTTCTTCCCACTTTTGTAATTAAGTTTCACTACTTAAATTACTAAATAGATATTCTCTATCTAACGTTACGTTTCGTAATTAAGTTTCACTACTTAACTTACCAGTTCAGTATCTATCTTTAAATACATTATATATATCAATCTACTAGTACACAAAAGTAGAATATCATCAAGTATATATTTCACACACAATATATACTAAATATCAGTTATTACTATTTTGTCCTTTTCACACACGTAAAGGACTCTTGGTTCGGAATGATTCATCGACCCCAAGTAAGAATTCGTTCGGAATGATACATCGACCCCAATTATTTAAATACACAAATTCTGGCTCGTACTCTTTCATCACGCCACCAGTTCAAAGGTTTGGTTCGACATTTTACATCGACCCCAAACATATAATAACCCTATGTTAGTTTGGAATATCTCATCGACCCTAATATAGTTAATTTAGGTATACTTCTCTCGACCTAAAAGATCATATAATTCAGTAGGTACACTCCCGACCTATTAATTATGTTCGTACGTAATATTTTAATCTCTTATATCTCCCGTACAATATTTGCCTTACGATTTATCTCATTAATCCCATTTATTTGAGTATTCACACAACTCTAAGGGTCCTAGTTACCCCTCACATATAATTTCAGTAGTTATTACTTACCCTACTGGTCTATTACTTAAATTGACTTTACCATGCCTCGTAACTAAATTTTGAATTCCCCGATACTCTACTAAATCGGCTTATTCTCGTCAATCCATAATCCAAGTCCTACACCCAATAGCCTTATCGGACCTCAATAATATACTTACTGGTCATATTCTCATTCCCATATAAGTATAATAAAAATCCTAGGATACCCATTCATTTCCGGAAATCAAAGAAACCTTAAACAAGAAATATTCGAGAAAAATAGCTTACGTCGATCGATCGACTACTGGGTTCGATCGATCGACATTCAAGATTGATCGATCGATCGAGCAGGGACAGATGCAGTTCATCTTCTTCGTTAACCTCTTCCTCCATTAACAAATCTCCAGACTTCATTATAGTCCACCAAACTTCAACCTAATGATCCTAACATGTTTCCACGTATACTAAGACAATTTCTAACGTTTCAAATACATCAAAACCTCAATTGATTTAAAGAAATAGTGAATTAAACCCATAATTTCTTAAAACCCTAGTTATGGTGTTCTTCCCATATATTCATTCAAGACCCAGGTTTTTTCCGAAATAAGCATCAAGTTTACTCTGAATATTAATCCTCTACATATGTTAAATCATTCTACATGTGATTCCTATCCCAACATGTATAAATATCATTATTCTCTTATCAAGATATTGATTTAACAAAACTATTACACATGGGTATTATAACTTTATAATTTTTTTGCAATAAACAACTTGCCTTATGATTAGTAGGGTCTGATTTTATGGTTGTTGTTGATGATTGATGATATTCATCCTTCAATCCTTCTTCCCCAACAAGTTGATAGTGAAAATCTCCTTTGAATCCTTCTCACTTCTTTCTTTTGCCTTAGAAAATTGTGTCTCTCTTCTCTCTAATGGTATTGGTGTTGTCGTGGGTGTTCTAACCCTAACCCCTCTTTCATACGGCTGATAAGAGACTATCAAAATTTGTAGGTCTTAATACCCTCACACGTTAAAAGACTAAAACACCCCTGAACGGTCCCGACTTAGCCTAAAAACTTCCCGGGACCCAACTAGTACCCCCGGGTATACTATTTTGACTAATTTGACCCTTCTGGACTCATCAGTGAACTTTAAATTATCATTTGAGTCACTTAAAAAAATATTACTCGTTCTCCCTCCAAAACGGTCTACACGCGTTAAGTAACTTTTTACTACTCGCACTAAGTAAATAGAATGAGGCAATATTAATCGGTATCTATCTCTCGATTAGTATTTCATGATTACAATTTTTAATAAATCTCATTAAATTACTTCTCTCACGTAATTTAAATTAAACCTTATTTTCTCATTTAATTCTCCAATTTAATTAAATCGAAATATTCAGAAATACGGGGTGTTACACGTTAGTAAGCCCAAATGGCATTACTATGTATTATTACAAGCCAAGATTGATAATGAATGAGGTCTTCTCATGGTCGGGTCCGAACAAAGGAATTTGATGGTACTTTGTGGTTGGTTATGGCGTCGACCAATTGGTCGATCTTTGCTAAATGAAAGTTATCTTTGTGACAAGCTTTATTGAGTTCGATGAAGTCTATGCAAACTTTCCACTTTTCATTACTTTCCTTGATGACCAGTGGGCTAGTGAGACATTTGGGGAATTGAACTTATTTAATGGAACTTGCCTCCAAAAGTTTCCCCACTTCTTCTTCCATAATTTGTGCTTTCTTTAGGGCTGTTCAACATGACTTTTATGTGATTAACAAAAATGTTGGGTCCATAGGAAATCGATGGCATATAACTTAGGGATCAATCCTTGGGATATTATAGGGCTGCCAAGCAAATACATCTTAATTCCCTTTGAGCAAAGAGATCAATTCTTATTTTTTCATGATCGTCAAGTGAGATACCAATCAGAAATTTCTTTTCTAGGAGTATTTCATCGAATATTACTTCTTGTAATGGTTCCATGACTCTTTATGCGGGGACCAACCTAGTTTCTTCCACCCCCTGTCTACCACACTTTAATTAATACTTGGATGGAGTAGCCCCGTCCTTAGTCAGCTCATCCACGACTATTTTTTCCCCTTTTCTTTTGATTGGGATTGATAACATTAATAAAGCATTACTGAGCAACATCTTGGTTTCCCCTTATCTCCATTATCCCCTTGTTGGTGATGCAAAAATGAAGCATGGATCACTCCCCGACCATTGGCCATGTCATAGGTGTCAACCACCGTTGATAATGTTGTGTTTTCACTAAAATAAAATTCTTCTATTAAAGTTTGAAGAAAAATATTTTGTGTTTCAAAAGGAACAAGTGAAAAACCACTATTTATATATTTAAATTCATAAGATATGTGGGTCCTAAAGGTTGCAGGAAGTTTTAAAAAGTGTTTGGCTAATCAGTTACATGTAGCCGGGATTTTAACCAGGCCAGCTCTCCCTTCTGTGTTACCTGAACAAAAAGGTAGACTCACAAGTATTTTTTGAGATATAAAAAATATGTTAAGTTTCTCAAGAAAAAAATTTACAAAATGATTTGTTCAAGTCTTAAGATAAGTAATCAAATTTCAAATAACTTTAAACTATAAAAATAATAATGGATATCTCAAATATACAAAGAAGGTTTTTGGCTCTTAAGAAAATCTGATTTCTTTAGCTTGATAAAGAAATGAAAGCTTTACCCTAAAAATCTTAACCCCTTTTTTTAGGAAGAAGAAGATGAATTAAATAGGGGGTTTTGAACTTTTGGACACAAGCTTTCAGACCCACCAAATCCTTCTCGACCACACAAATTATGTTGCTTACCTAACACAATAAAATATATGGTAGTAAAAGAGAATCTTCATGTTTTACAATGTAATCTTTTGGACAGATTCACTTTTTGCGCCAGATCGGGTGATGTCACTTTAGTGTCGCTTCAGTGAGGCATTGTGTCATTGGAAAGAACTTAAATCGATCTTATCGCGAAAGAGGCTAGGATATTTTGGACGTGGACAAAGTTACCAATGCAGATTTTCAGTGTAGTGGAGGAAACCATCTCTGCGATGAAATTGCGATACCCTCCAAGAGTTTAAAAATATTTTGGTAAACACTTTAAGTATGTTTGTTCTCAACCAATACCACTCATACTTAAAATACACACATAATAATGCGAATTTTTATCAACGTATCTTTTCAATAAGAAAAGTATATTGCATAGTGTATTTGTTCAAATTGTCCAAACCATCTCATACAAAAGTTTCAACACATTTTCTAATTTAATAAAATTTATCTTTAAGTTATGTCAAAACAAGGGTGGTGAAACTTAGTCATTCTATGTATTTTACCTTTATCCTAAAGCGACAATCTCATTGGCCATGGCATGAAGTAGATTTTCGAATGACGGTGAAGCATTCCAAGACAACTTAGACTATGACTCAAATATATTTTGAAATAGGATAAGACAATCTAATCCTATGAAGCTTTTTAGTATACAAGTGCCCTTATAATCTCCTCCTTCTATGAAAAAATATATAAACAAAAGATTACAAATAAATGGATCAAATCTTTAATCAATGACACAACTCGCCCGCCAAAAGATTTACAAGAATAGACACGACATAACCATTTATAACTCCTGTACCCTATTTTCCTGTCAAGACACTAGTGTAAGGACATTTTTATCCATGAACATTTTATATGTCGTACGCCGTTACACCGTTGAGAAAATTTCAGAATCATACGCTCATCAACGGAATCCGAATATCAAAGGCAGAAAAGGAATCAGGGAACAGACCGGACCGATCCGGCCCAGATAAAAGAACCGATCCGGTTCCTCCGGACCGATCCGCCTAAAGAGACCGGACCGATCCGCCTGCTGAGGTGAGGCCAGTGTACCCCGGATCCATAGCGAACCGATGAAGCTAAAAAGCCGAACCGATCCGATGCCAACCGGATTGATCCGCCTTCAAAAAGGAACCAATCCGATGTCACCGGACCGATCCGCCTAAAAGAGACCGGACCGATCCAAAGAGGATAATTTCAAACAGATCGTGTTCAGATCATGTTCCGAATTTTAGGGCTCAAGTTCTCCTATTTAATCCCACTACGGGAAGTGGTTTTTCCAAGACTTCTACACACGATTTTCAGAGTAGAGAAAGCCCTAAGTCTTCACCTATTGAGTTCCAATACTCTAGGTTTTTGATTCACACAAATTCCATACATTTGTGAATCCTTTTGGTAACCCAGGAACGCAGTTTTGCAGTTCAACCCTTGTGGAGGAGACCGTTCTTCTTCTCCATTGCAGCCCTACTGGAAAGGGATAATTCCAGCCGCGACTACAGAATCCGATACCTGAGGGTAATTCTTAGTCGACTTGTATTTTTCATTGTAATCCGATTGTAGCCGTTTTGTTACAAATTATAGTGAAAATAAATGGTTTTGCCCCTGTGGGGGATTTTTCCTTAATTGCATGTGTTTGAATGTTCTTGCGTAGATTATCAATTTATTCAATCACATACTACTGCATGTTTAGGGTTTGTTTGTGTTAAAAGGGTTTTATATATAACTTAATCATTTGAACGCGAGCACACACGTTTATCAACTAGCAAAGACATCAAGATACCAATGTACAAATATTGACAAGAAGACAAGAGTAATAAGATGAATACAGGATATATAATCAACGCAAGCATGATTCATTTAATCACTAAGGGTGATACACCAAGTTTAGTTAATATCTCAATACAATGTGACATATATATTTTATTCCATAAGTTATCAATTACTAATTTATTTCAATATAGACTAAGTTATAATATTGTAATGATATTAATATTGATCATCCTATATATCCATTAGGGAATATTTTCTCCTTTAATTAAGTCTCTCCCTCAGGTTATCATTTCTAAAGAAATAATCCCCATAGGAAGGAGTCTTGTAGTCAACATTCCTTTCATCGGAAGGTGAATCGTTTACCTCCTTTTTTTTCATGGAATGAAAAAATAAAAAGATAATATAATCAAGATCTAGCATTATTAAGGACAAGATAAAGAATCCTTTAGGAGAAGGGAATTTAGTAGAGATAATCTAAGGATAAAATTTATCTATCTCATTATGTAATTGAGATGGAAGTTAATCTAGGATATGATTATATATGGTAACACAATATATATAAGGCATCAAAGATAACACTGTTAAAAGCATAACCAAATATATATGTCACCAAAATCCCAAGAATCTATTTATCACATAAAAACTCTTCCTAATACGGCTCTAGCACATATCAAATGCAACAAAAAGTTTCATCTTCCTTCCACATAGCTATTTTATTTTGTCCCTAATTTTTTCTCCCTTGGACAAGTTTTCTTTCATATGATGCAACTTTATTGTAGAAAAGATGAAGTGGTCAAGAAATATAAGAGAACGGATATAAGAAACATAGTTGTATGGAGTGACAAGAAAACATAAGTTATAAGACATGAAGGACATGCTAAGTGAGCATAATAAATCCATTGTGTAATATAAGATATGAACTATATGATATAAGTTATAAAGGAGCATGTTATAGAGTAAAATTATTTTCAAGGTTTGTCTTAGAAAAATGGGATGCGTTCAGAGATAACAAACAAAAACAAGTAGTAAAATGCAATTATGTAAAGATGAATACGAGAATAAGAGGAATCACACTAAGAGTTACATGTTTCAACCCTCAAGGAGGATCCTACATCCACATAGTAGTTTTTTACACATCCTTTCAAGTGACCAGAGGTCCAATAGCAGTATAATTCCTTCTATATCAATTCTCCCTATGATTTGACAGTCTAACCATCCGAATATTCCTCTTTCGGTCTAGATCCAAATAGGGAATCTCTCCCTTTATAGTGAATGAATAAGAGAGAATATATTTTGGGAAAGGAGGGTGTACTTTACACGTGTCTTTCCCTTATAGGTTGGCATGGGCATATTTTTAATGGATTACAACCAAAATAAAGAGTGCCTTGAAGATTTACCCGTGAGGAATGCATCTTCACATGTTTTTTTATGATGGTGCCAGTCACATGGTACCTGTCGGCTTTAATAAAGTCATCAAAGTTGTATTCCATCAATTAGTATATGCCACATAAAGTGTATCGAACTAAAATACACACACACAAAAAAATCTTTTCGAGTTTTTAAAAATTTTACAAACAAACAAAAATAACTCATTATGCTCAAATAACTCATAGAAATAAAATACCAATGATAAACAAAATCTTTTTATATTTTTCAACTAATGAACACTAAAATGAAAAGAATATAATAGAAAAGATATACACAAATCACAATTCTAGCATGTGATTAATCATGGGGTATAGACTAGAAAAATAACAAACAAGCATACAATTAGCATGAGAATATAACATGAAAAATAAAACTAACACATTCAACCTTTAGATTTTGCAAATGAGGAAGTGATAAGCACCCAAAAGTATCTATTTTAAGCCCCGAATAGAAGCATTTTAGTCACTCGTTTCAATTAAAATTGGCCTTATGTTCGTATTTATCTATATTGCAGGTCAATCAGCAGTCGCAGTATAACATGATGCTAAATTTGCGTAATTGTGACAAAATAGCGGTAAAAAGTGATCAATGAAGAAAATCAAAGCAGACGTGAAGTGAGAAGTCCATTCTGAGCTTACCCGATGTGTTTCGATGGCCTGAACTAGTCCCGTAACCCAAATCTAAGACTACACCAAGCCCAGACCATTCCTCGAGCCCCGTGTGTTAAGTTTGTACCTCTATTATTTTTCTAGATTTTTATTTTGAGTCGTTCTAAGATTTATTTTCTATTTTTCTATTTCTTTATTTTTATTAGTTTTTAGTTTTTATTTTATTAGGATTAGTTTTTTTAGGATGTTATTTATTTTTAGTTTTATTAGATTTTACATTTTTTTTAGGATTTTTATTTTAGTTTTAATAGATTTAGATTTTGACTTTTATTTCTTTTTAAGTTTTATTTTTAATTTGTTTCTTTTATTTTTTTTAGATTATGATTTTTTTTAGTCAATTACTTTTTGTTTAGTTTGTTAGGTTATTTTAATTTTAATTTTTTTTAAGTTATAAATTATAACACACTCACACCATAATTCCCATACACATACACACACTTAACCATCCCCAAACTCCATCTTCAACCTTCACCCACCATTCTCTCTCCTCTTCCAAACAACCTCCATAACTAAAACCTCCTTTCTCTCAACATTTCAATACCCATTAACCAACAAACCCATTTCCCCCCTTCAACCCCGAAGCTGTGGGAACCGCCCACCTTCGAACCGTGGCCAACCGAAAACCCGAATCCCCTGTTTCGGCCACCATGTCCAAACCCGCAGATCTGGACTCGGACAACCCGATCCAGCCCCAGCGACCAAACCGGAACTCGGATCCCCTGGCGCCTGAACCCGCGACCTAAGCCAACCCATTTCCGACCTCCGACGTCTCCCCTTCTACACCCTCGCCGACGCACCACTCCGGCGACAACCCGCACCCGTCCACAAACCAACTCCGAACCCGATTCAGACCTTACCCATGTTGCGACCCAAACCGAGTTGACCCAATACCCATCAACACAACCAACCCCAAATCCCACTAAAATTGAAACCAACACCCACCTAAAACACCTGCCATATCTCCATAAAACCAAGACTCCTTCCAACTTTGACTTAGCCAAGAAAATCCCAAAAATCTCTCCACACAAAACCAATCCGTGGGTTACAAATGAGAAGGGGCATCTCATTTAAAAGAATGACTCTCATCAGGAAAAAAAAAAGAACGTAGACAGAGAGAGAACGTGAGAGACAAAAAAAGAAAAAAAAGTGGGTAGAAAAATAGTAAAAAAAAATATAGTTTTAGGTTTACAAAAATTTGTAGGTTCACTTTTTACTTTCAGTTTTGTAATCCAGTTAGATTTTGTGACGAGTTTGGAACGCGTGTTCATGCACACAGTTGACACAGAAACTTATTGCGTATCGTATTTCTTTCTCTTTCTCTTTAGTTTCCTGTTTGTTAATTGTGCTTGTGCTGAAATTTTAATCATGTCTGGCTAAACACCTCATTCAAGGGGTGGTATGAAACGCGTATGTTGAATTATTTTATTTGAATAATTGTTCGTTGCTGTGTTCTAGGGTAATTAAATTGGGGAAAATCACACATTAATTTATATAACGAGAGTTAATAAATTAATGGTGAAAATTAGTATTTGATTTTTGGATTTCACTTAGATATAAGTGTTATTCTTAAATTTAAATATTAATTCTGTGTATGCAATTCAAAGATTCGTACAAATTTTAATCTTAGCGGATATTTTGTTGAAATGAGTGTGAGTTTTAATTTTTTTTATGTTGTGATTATTCTAGATTTAATTGCTGAAAAAGATAATATTGAATTTAGAATTGTGACGAGAGTTAAATTTTAAATTCAATATTATTTTGAACCATTCAATTGAATAATTAGGACATTAAATTGATTTGACTACGCGGTGTAATCCCACCTCTTGTTTCTTCTCATAAATTCTAAACTAGATTACTTTCTAAATTTTCATAGTCATTTTAGTTGCATAAATTGTCGTTTCCTCCCTTGAAATTTTTTATAAAATATAACAAATAAAAAAAACATAAAAAAAATCTAAAAACACAAAAAGATTTTTAATAAAAAAAATTGGAATTACAAGTTTTCACGATAACCGTTTAAACGCTAGAAATTGGATTGATACCCGAATTTGGCACGATACTAAATTTTTAACAAGTTTTGTAGGTGATTCAAGGAATTTTGATACTCGAAGTTTGATCGCAACGACATTCCAATTCCATATTCGAAGGAATACAAATAAAGAGTTATCAAATGGCGCCGTTGATGATTTCTTGAAGATTGAAGCCCGTGAAGATTTGTAATTTTCATTTTTTTTTTCTTTTTTCTTTTTAGGAGTTCTTCCTTCCTCTCCCTCCTTAGATTTGTTGTTTAGGATTATTGAGGCCTTGTAATTAATTTGGGTGCATTTTGACACCGATTTATTTTTGTAATATTTATTACAAAAAAGATAGTGAAAAGGGAAACCGGACAAGGTAGAGAGAGGGCGTCCAAAGGTGAGGATTTTTGAAGCCTCTCTACTTTGGGTCGGTAGGACTCCCGGGGACGACAGAAGTAGGCGTGCTTCCTCCCGGTCGACTCAACTCAGTCTTCACCCCACGCGTGTAAAAACCGTGGGAGGTAAAATCTTTATCACTCGCGAATCTCCTCCAAGCGAGTCAATTTTTGTGTGCTACTTGCTCCTATATGCTTTTTATTTCTGTCTTGCACTTAAATTGGATGATTTGATGAATAAATTTACCTAAGACCTATACCCGGTCATTGCAACGAGTTGGGATTTCATCACCCACTCAATCACATCTCCATTTGCTTGTTACTCGTGCTCTCACTTAAATTAAAATCAATCAACTAGCAACCCAAGTAGGAACGGTGTTCATTAGGACCCTTTCGAAATGAGACCCTCGTAGGATACTCTTGTGAGTCATTTCCACCCCTGCAAATCTTCATTCAACTATATTAAGACTTTTGTCTAGGGAAACTGGGTTTTAAGTGAGGTTGCCCAGTAAAACAGGTTTGTGCTTTCCCCAGCGTGGTACCGGATAGTTGTGTGTTATAGTAGCTAGTGTGGTGAGCCTTAACTAGTAAGCCTCTTGTCTCTCGGGAAGAAAGTAGGAGCACACTTTTACCGGCGAGGCCTAAGATTTCATGATTTTCTCACTCGCAGACTAATTAAAATTGACTATATAATCACTTAACTTGAAGATAATAATTTGGCTATGTGCGCGTTCGGACTTGTTCCCTTTGTGTACGTGTCTAAATTGTTCCTTTAGGTAGTCCAATTTTTTCTCCAACTGTCAGTTTTTCCACCGTTAGCCCATCGCCACTTTTTCCCGTTTTTCTGCATTTTTTTAACAAACACCAAAACTACAAAAATATTTTCCTTTTTTCTGCCTCATTTTTTCTCACAAAAAAAGAACTCCAAAAATATTTTTCAATTTTCCTTCCTTATTTTCCAAAAAATCCACAAAGATTTTCTTCATTTTCAAACAACCAAAACTCCTAAAAATATTTTTTTTCCTTGCTTTTATGCCAAATTGGCAACGCATTGATCATTGATTAACACATTCTCCTAGTGCTCCATCTCTAAATTCCCTCTTAGGTGATCATGTCCCTCTCATTGCCTTTCCTCCTCATTTTCCTGATCCGTGTTCTTCCTCGTCGGAGACGCCTAGTTCTCCCACTTCCCCTGTTTCTGCTACCTCACCCATCATGGCCGACGAACGCGCTTTAAGGGACTACTTTGCCCCGATTACGGCCACTCCACCTTCATGTATTGTCCTTTTACCCATTCCGGCCGTGCAATTTGAAATTCTCCCCGTGACTATTTCTATGTTGCCCAGTTTTCATGGCCTCGAATGCGAGTCTCCTTATACTCACTTGCGGAAATTTCTCACTGTGTTCGCTACTTTTAGAAATCAAAACTTAGATGAAGAGAATGTTCGTCTTCGGTTGTTTCCCTTTTCTCTTCACGATAATGCATCCATGTGGATCCATTCCTTGCCGTCGGATTCTATCCTAACTTGGTAACAACTTGTCAAGAAGTTCATGTCTAAATTCTATCCCATGAGCAAAACAAATGAAATGCGCCAAGCAATTCAGGATTTTAGACAAAAGTCTACCGAACAATTTTGTGAAGCACGGGGCCATTTTCAAGACTATATTAATAGTTGCCCACATCACGGTCTTGAGAAAAGTACCTTAGTCTATAGTTCTTACAATGGTCTTATCCCTTCTTCTTGCACCATGATTGAATCCATGCATAAAGGGAAGTTCATGCATTTGACTCCCACTGTCGCCTATAATTTTCTCCTTGAATTAGGCGATGACTCCCAATATTGGGAGGGTACCAATGCGTTTTCAAGATCCGATCCTCCACGTGTAGGGAACACTTTTGAGGTAAAAAATGATCATGATTTTAAAACTTTGCTACACAGCTTACACTCGTTGACTAAAATCGTTGACGCTCTCAGTTGTACTATACAACAAAATGTTACACTTTCTAAACAAGTAATGACTGTCAATGATTCTAGTCCTTCATCTTGCGGTGTCTGCTTAAGTCAAGATCATTTAGCTCATTTATGCCCCCTCCTACAGGATGATCCCGAACCCACCATGGCCCAAGCATGTGCCTTTGATACCACTCGGAAACCCGTTCCCCCGTCATTTACTTACAATCCTAACAATAGGAATCACCCCTATTTTTCTTATAAGTACGACCACAACTCCGCTCCTTCCCAACCACAACAACATGTTGGTGGTCCCCCTGGGTTTCCACACAACTCACAACGGTAACCTCGCCCTACTGTCCCGCATCAGTCTGCTTATTCCCATCAATTGCACCTTCCATCTTCCTTTGTCCCCCACGACGGACATTCACACAATAATAATCAGCTTGTTCATGTTCCCCCTCCTTCATATGAGTATTCAAAACCGCTTAATTCTCAGCACGAGTTAGTTCCCCAACCATCTTATGCCCCTCCGACCAATTCCTCCACCTCTTCTCTCGAGAATATCCTCACTCAGTTTATGACCAGTCAGACTCAAGCCCTCCAACGGATTGAGCAGCGTTTCAACCAATTCGAGTCTGAGAGAGAGAAAGGTCATTTTCCCAGTCAACCCATTGCTAACCCTAAGGGGAATGGCAAAGGCTTGGCTTACGAGGTTGGTTCCACTTCCAGTCCACCCAAGTACCAAGCGGATATGAAAGTGGTGTCTACTATTCTCTCAGGAAAACAAGTTGATAATGGTGTTCATACTCCCACTGATGTCCCACACCCGACCATCCCACCTTTAGCGCCTATCCCTCAGGTTAACCCACCATCTAAATCCCCATATCACACTAAGTCCAATCCTCCTGAGCCCACCTCTGTTTATGTGCCCAAAGCACCCTTCCCTCATCAGTTGGCTCCCACTAAGAAAGCCCAGCAATTTGATGAGATCAAGAGAGTCTTTTAGAATGTTCACATTAACATTACCTTCCTCACTGCGATTCAACAAGTCCCCTCATATGCCAAATTTTTGAAGAACTTGTGCACTGTTAAGCGTAGGACCAATGTTTCGCGTGATGCTTTCCTCACTGAGCAAGCTACGTCCCTTCTCCATAATAACGGTGTTGTGAAATATAAAGATCCTGGTCGTCCAAATGTCTCTTGCATGTTAGGCGACAAGTTCAATACTAGTGCTTTACTTGATCTTGGGGCTAGTGTTAATTTGTTACCTTACTCCCTCTACCTTGAGTTAGGTTTACAAAACATGAAACCTACATGAGTTACTCTTCAACTTGTTGATCGTTCCGTGAAAGTACCTAAAGGTATCGTTGAAGAAGTTTTGGTAAAAGTTTCAGACTTTTACTATCTTGTGGATTTCATCATCTTAGACACTCCTGCGCATGACCCAACCAATACTCCTATCATATTGGGTCCCCCCTTTCTGGCCACTGCTAATGCCATCTTCAATTGTCGTGACGGGTCCATGAATCTCTCTTTTGGCAACATGACTGTAAAAGTTAATATATTCCACTTTATGTAACAACCGGCTGATGTCGATTCTATTGATGAGGTGTGTGTTAGTTAATGAAATGTTGGACCAAACTTACCCTATCATCCTCTCCAATAATGTTTGGCTCATTTTGGATCCGACTTTGACATCGATTCCTCCATCTCTGAACTCAATGCCATGCTAGATTCCACTCCACTAATGGACACTTCCTCTAGGGATCCTCCCTTCGAGCCCTCCATGTTGACACTATTCACTCTATGGATCACCTTGTTCCACCTTCTGAATTCCCCGCCATATCAGATTCCTCCACTTTATGCATCGAGACCTCTCTGAACTCTGTTTCTGGGTCTGCCTTCGATGTCACTACTGCGCCACCTACTAGTTTAGAACTTAACCCTTACCTCTCGAGTTGAAATATAATTTCTTAGGCCTTAAAAACCATCACTCTGTCATTATTGCTTCCTATTTAACCCCTGCACAAGAAGCGTAATTATTCCACACCCTTACTCAGCATAGCACTGCTATAGGATGGACCATTTCAAAATTTCACGGTGTGAACCCTAATGTTTGTAGTCATCGCATTCATTTAGAGGAGCATGCCAAGACTTCTCATGAACCCTAACGTCGACTCAACCCTGATTTGAAAGAAGTCATGCGCACTGAGATTTTAAAATTGCTCGATGCTGGTATTATCTACCCTATCTCAGACAGTCAGTGGGTCAGTCCCATTCATGTGGTACCGAAAAAGTCTGGTGTTACCGTCATCAAAAATAGTGAAAATGAGCTTGTTCCCACCCGTATTCAAACGGGTTGGCGTATTTGCATTGACTATCGAAAGCTAAATGCTGTCACTCGTAAGGACCATTTTCCTCTTCCCTATATCGACCAGATGCTCGAACGTTTAGCTGGTCATGCGTATTACTGCTTCCTTGATGGCTATTCAGGATACAACCAAATTCCAATTTCCCCTGAAGACCAAGAGAAAACTTCCTTCACCTATCCCTTTAGCACTTTTACCCACTCTCGTATGCCCTTTGGCCTTTGCAATGCACGTGTGACTTTTCAACGGTGTATCATTAGCATTTTTAGCGACATGGTATAAAATTTTCTCAAAATCTTTATGGATGATTTTTCTGTGTTTGGTTCTTCCTTCGAGCAATGCCTTTCTCACCTCACTATGGTCCTCAAACGTTGTCA
Organism: Sambucus nigra; assembly: GCA_949130495.1. Lineage (NCBI taxonomy): Eukaryota > Viridiplantae > Streptophyta > Magnoliopsida > Dipsacales > Adoxaceae > Sambucus > Sambucus nigra. The sequence continues at coordinate 389,752,071 of OX422213.1, forward strand.
AGAAAAGAAATTGGTCCTCAATTGGAAAAAATGTCATTTCATGGTAAAAAGGGGATTGTTTTAGGTCACGTAGTCTCTCGCGATGGTATTGAAGTAGATAAAGCAAAAGTTGACATAATTTCCTCACTTCTCATTCCTAAGTCTGTTAAGGACATTCTCTCCTTCTTAGGACATGCGGGCTTCTACCGTCGTTTCATTAAGGACTTTTCTAAAATCGCTCGACCTTTAACAACCCTTTTATCCAAAGATGCTCCCTTTGTCGTTGATGATGCATGTGTTGCTTCTTTTGAGCGCCTTAAAGCCGAGCTCACTTCTGCTCCTATCATTCAGCCTCCTAATTGGTCTTTACCCTTTGAGCTCATGTGTAACGCATCTGATTTTTCTCTAGGTGCTGTACTTGGTCAACGGGTTGACAAGCGCCATCACGTCATTTATTATGCTAGCAGAACCCTACATAACGCTCAACTTCATTACACAACCACCAAAAAGGAGTTGCTAGCTGTCATATTCGCACCCGATAAGTTTAGATATTATTTCATCAGTTCACCTATAATCGTTTACACTGACCACGCCACCCTAAGGCACCTTCTTCAGAAGAAGGATTCTAAGCCACGTTTGATACGGTGGATTCTATTGCTTCAAGAGTTTGACCTCGAAATTCACGATAAGAAAGGGTGCGAAAATTTGGTTATAGACCATCTCTCCCGCCTCACTGTTTCGTCTACATCTGATCCTGTCCTTATTTTTGAAACATTTCCTGATATGCAACTTTTTGCTATCTCCACTTCTCCTTGGTATGCTGATATTGTTAATTTCCTTGTTACCGACCAACTGCCCAATCATTGGTCAAAATAAGAGCGTTCTAAGTTCATGGCCTAAGTGAAATTTTATTCTGGGGATGATCCCTTCCTTTTAAGTATTGCTCTGATCAAGTCATTCGTCGTTGTGTTCCTGAACATGAACAGCCAAGTATACTCTCCTTTTGTCACGATGTTGCCTGTGGTGGCCATTTTAGCTCCAAAGTGGTTTCTACTGGCCCACTCTTTTTTAAGATGCCCACCACTACTGCCAGGCTTGTGCCAAATGCCAATAATCTGGGCGTATCTCTCATCGTCACATGATGCCCCTCACACCCATTCTTATCGTCGAAATCTTCGATTTATGGGGCATTGATTTCATGGGTCATTTTCCCTCATCTCATAGCTTCCAATATATACTAGTTGCAGTTGATAATGTTTCCAAATGGATTGAAGCCATAGCTTGCCGCACCAATGACCATCGCATTACAGTCACGTTTCTTAAGGATTCTGTCTTCACCCGTTTTGGAACTTCCAAAGATATCATTAGTGATGGGGGTAAACATTTTTGTAATCGAGTCTTTGAACATCTCGTCAAAAAGTATGGTGTTACCCACAAAGTTGGCCTCTCTTACCACCCTCAGACTAGTGGTCAAGTTGAAGTTTCCAACCGAGAAATCAAGCAAATCTTAGAAAAAATAGTTAATCCTAATAAGAAAGACTGGTCCTTACGCTTGAATGATGCTTTATGGGCATATTGTACTGCTTTTAATACTTCGATTGGCATGTCTCCTTATCGCTTGGTCTTTGGTGAACCATGCCACTTACCTGTCGAGCTTGAACATCATGCTTATTGGGCTGTCAAAGCCCTTAATTTTGATATCGAAGAGGTTGGTATTCATCGAAAGATCCAACTTAATGAATTAGAGGAGATACGGAATGATGCCTATGATCTATCCAACAAGTACAAGGATAAAATGAAGTGGATCCATGACCAAAGAATCCCCCGCAAAGAATTCCACCCTAGTCAGAAAGTGTTGTTATATAACTCCCGTCTTCATCCCTTTCCCGGGAAGTTAAAAACCCGTTGGTTTGGACCCTTTATTGTTGAATCTGTTACTCCTTATGGTGCCATCACAGTTCAAAATCATAAGGATGGTAGCCTATTTCAGGTCAATGGTCAACGATTAAAGCCTTTCTTAGAAATCGGCCCCTCTTACATTGAAGAAATTGACCTTGTTGACCCCATTTATGAAGACTGACTATTCAGTCTTATTTGGAGGTGATACTTATCACCCCATTTTTCTGTCTCCTTAAGCTTTTCATAGTTCCTGTCCTTAGGGTGAGATTGGTTTAGTCTGGCTGAAGATGTTAAACTTAGCTCTATCGGGAGGCAGCCCGTGTTTATTATTTCTGAGTATGAGTCTTATCTTGTTTGGGGGTGGTGTTTCACACCACCCAATGGTTTTCACATGCTTTATAGACTTGTACGTATTTGTCTCGCATTTGTTCTTCAGGTTTCATCTCTGCTCCCTCATGCGGTACATTTTCATAGCGATTCATTATGGTAATATCTTTCCTCCCTTGTGCTTTTCATTTTTATATATGTAAGGACATAATTTTATAAATTTTCGGGGTAGAATCTAGGAATTTTCTATTTTCTCCTAGATCACAGTTTGTATGTCTGATACCGCTACATTTGGCACGTCAACACGATCAACCTCTACGGCATTTATCCGAATTCAATGCATCCATTATCTTCACGTGCATCATGCTTCATGAGACGTGCTGCTCAACTCATTCCCACTACTCCACTACACTTTATCGGTAAAATGGTTGATTGGAGCTTTAATATTTGCATAAATATTTGGGAAATTTTTTAGAAAAATTATTTTTGAAGTCTGGATTAATTTTTTATCAAAAGCAGAATTTTTTCTAAGTGTAGAAGCGAAGTGCCTTGAATGACGAGCTCGCTCAAACGACTTTGACTGTTGTTCGTACGAGATAGGCATGTCGTGCGATCTCGTTCGAACGACATTTGTCCTTCGTTCGAGCGACATGGCTATCTCGTTCGAATAATCCACCGCCTCGATTTTTGTATAAATACCTGTTCACCTTCTACACGATTTTCAAGTCTTTCTGTAATCTCAAAATTTTGCGAAAATAGTCCAGAATAAGACTTCAACTTTTTAAGGTTTTCTAAACCTTCTTGATTCACAAAACCATTCCCATATATGTGTGTGAATCTTTAAACCTTAAAGGGGATCTTTTACTCATCTGGAGTAATTAGTGAGGAAGCCGTTCGCTTCTTCATTGTTGCCCTACTGAAAAGGGATAGTTCCAGCCGACGACATCAAAACCGACACCCGAGGGTATTTCTGTGTCACATATTTTCATTGTAATCCGTGTAAGCCGTTTTCTTACAAAATTATTGTGAAAATAAAAGGTTTTTCCCCTTTGGGGGATTTTTCCTCATTTGTGTTTGTTTGAATGTTCTTGCTTGATTTTATCATCATCAATCACACCTAGATGCATGTTTAAGACTTAATTGATAAAAACTGAGTTTAATTAAATAACTTCCTTATTTGAACGCAAGCTCACTCTTCTCAAATTGGTATCAGAGCCAGTTACACAATTTTACCGTGTAATTTTCCGCAAAATTTTTCTAAGATTTCAATTTGCTAAAAAAATGTGATTTTTGAAAACGAGTGTGTTCATAATGGAGAAGTTATATAATAAAATGCCAGTTTTTGACAGGACAAACTATGCATACTGGAAAGCCCGCATGAGATCTGCATTAAAAGCCATTGATGAACGTGTCTGGATTTTGGTTGAAAGAGGGTGGAAACCTCCCTCCGTCACTCTTGAAAACGTGACCAATTTAAAACCTGTTACTACATGGACTGAAGAAGAATTTAAATTGTCATCTTTTAATTCTAAGGGTTTATGTGCTATTTCTGGGTCTGTCACCCCTGATGAGTTCAAACGCATAATGACGTGCACCACGTCAAAAGAGACATGGGATGTTTTTCAACTTACCCATGAAGGTACTAATTTTGTAAAAGAGTCTAAACTGCAAAATTTAACAACTCAATTTGAAACAATTTCCATGCTTGAATCTGAATATTTTAATGAATTTTATGCTAGATTGTCTGATATTGTTAACATTAGCTTTAATCTTGGTGAACACATTCCTAATGCTAGAGTTGTTAAAAAGATTCTTAGATCACTACCTAAGCGTTTTATCCCTAAAGTCACTGTGTTAAATTATATGGGTAATTTAAATACGCTTAAATTGGAGGAACTTGTAGGAGACTTGCAAACGTATGAAATTGATATGTTTCCTAAATCTGTCAAGTCTAAAGATAAGGGAATTGCACTTAATGCCCAGGAGAGAAAGAGTGAGGGGTCGACAAGAAAGAGGGGAGAGTCATCTAGAAAAAGAGAGACAAATACGTCAGATTCTGAGTGTGATTTTGACTTAGATGATTTGGCCCTATTTCCTAAAAATTTCAAGAGAATTCTCAAATTCAAGAAAAATGAAAAAGATTTTAAAGATCCTCCTAAAAAGGAAAGTGATAGATGCTTTGAGTGCGACGGTAGGGGTCATAGAGCTTTTGAGTGTGCTACTAGGCTGAAAAGAGAAAAGGGCAAAGCTGTCCTTAATGCTACCCTTAGTGACGACAGTGAGGTAGAGTCAGTGGATTCTGGAGATGAGTCACCGCATGAGTGTAACTCCATCGCATTCATGGCTAGTCATGTGAGTACTTCTAGTGCTCCTCACGATGATGAGGATGCTGCTTCACAAGGACACCTCGACAGTGAGATCGATGTGAGTGAGGGGGGGATGACACAAGTGAGAGCGATAGTGATCTTCAACGCGCCTACGCCGAGCTATATTCTGAGTTATTTCAAACTAAAAAGCGTAACAAAGCATTAGTTCTTAGGATCACCTCTTTAGAGGAAGATTTAATAAAAACAAGAGAGAGAGAGTCCTCCACCTGCACTACCTTAAGAGAGAGAGAGAGAATTGTTTTGAGATAGAGAAAGGGGACTTGACTAAACAAGTGGCTAGTCTTACGAGTGTTCTCCATTCCTCTGTGGAGACTCGGAAGAAACTTGAAGCCCTTGTAGCCCAGCTTACTCATGATCTGGAAAGAGCAGGGGAAGTCAAGGTATAAATCGAGGACAAATCTGGGAAGATGGGAAAGATGCTCCTCGGCCCCGCTTTAGGTTTTGGTGATAGGCAGAGAATTGGTTATGACGGTGCTTCCACGTCCCAAATTTCACCCGAACCAGTTCCTGAGTTTACTACAACTCCTTATGGCCATCGTCAAAAACCTCGAAGGAGAGTTCGACCAAGAAAAGCAAACCAAGGTCCGTCTTTGACTGTGTTTTTTGTTCTTATTGCAAAAGAAAAGGCCATCTCAGAGAGTTTTGCTAAAGTATGGGTCGGATACGACGTACTACTGCTCCACCACAACATACTGATGATTTTACCAGTCTGAGAGAGCGAGTTGAGTTTTTAGCTGCCATATCACAGAGTTTGATGGAGGAATTCCGACGGATGTCCTTGCCGTCAGTGAATACTTCTCACATTCCGGCTAAAACCAACAACAACAAGGGTAAACAAAAGGTCACCACTTCTTGGGTACCTAAGAAAGATAAAAAGACCTTTGTTGTTCATGTCGCTCTCAAAGCACATAATACCTCACAGTGGTATTTTGATAGTGGGTGCTCTAGACATATGACAGGTGATGCCTCATTTTTTACTTCTCTTGAGGATTATAAGGATTGTAGAGTCACCTTTGGAGATGGGAGAAAGTCTAGCATTGTAGGACGTATTACTGTAGAGTTACCAGGATTTCCTAAGCTAGAAAATGTTTTGTATGTCAAAGATTTGAAAGCAATCCTTCTCAGCATTAGCCAGCTATGCGACGCTGACTTTGTCGTAAAGTTTGACCAAGATGCATGTAATGTCAATAATCAAGCCGGTAAACTTTTAGTGTGAGGGGTGAGGACAAAGGATAATTGCTATGGGACTGAGCCTAAATCCTCACTTATCTGCAACAATGCCACGAGCACTCCTATGCATTTGTGGCACCAACATCTAGGTCACGTGAACGTTAGAGATCTAACTCATTTAGCTAAAAAGGACCTAGTACGTGGCTTACCTTCACTTAGAAAGCCAACTTCGATAGTTTGTGGACCCTGTCAGTTGGGAAAACAAATTCGTAGCCCCCATAGGAAGTTGCATTCCATTACCACCTCTCGTGTACTTGAGCTTATTCACATGGATCTTATGGGTCCTACTCATACTGAGAGTCTGGGTGGTAAGAGTTATATCCTCGTGATGGTGGATGATTTCTTCAGATACTCGATTGTAGGTTTTCTGAGGGAGAAATCCGATGCTGTGGAGTTTTTAATGACTAAGTGTCGTGTCCTGAAAAATTAACACGGAGTCACTATTAACAGGATACGTAGTGACAACATCACTAAATTTAAGGAAGCAAAGGTTGATCTTTACTGTGATAGCATTGGGATCAAACATAAGTTTTCTGCTGTGAAGACTCCTCGACAAAATGGGATTGTTGATAGAAAGAATATGACGATCCAGTAAATGGCTAGCTCTATGCTTCTAGGTCGTAAGGTTTCTAGGAGATTTTGGGCAAAGGCAGTGTCTACTGCATGCCACATGGTGAATAGGGTTTACCTGTGTCCACACACACTTAAGACGCCTTATGAATTATGGAGTGTCAAGAAAGCCAACCTTGCATATTTCCGTGTTTTGGGGAGTAAATTATACATCCTACGGGGTAGAGAGCAATTAGGAAAGTTTGACTCTCGAAGCGACGAGGGAATACTGTTAGGCTATTCATAGAATAGTAGATCATACCGAGTTTTTAACCTGAAGATCTCTAAGGTTATGGACTCAATAAACGTCACCGTGAAAGATGACGAACCTTCGGCGTTTATTGATTCTAGCCTTCAGTGTGAGGATGAGGATGTTTCTGGCAGTAATTTACTTGTACCTCACCCACACTCTATGGACCCTACTCCTTTGTTAGGGGACACACCTGCTTGGGTTCGTAAGAATCATGACCCTTCTGCCATTGTTTGTGATCCCACTTTAGGGGTCAAGACTCGTGCTCAGCTCGAGAACGTTGTTAGCCATTTTTGTTACACGTCCAAAGTCGAGCCCAAAAATCACAAAGAAGCTCTCAAGGATGAACACTGGATATATGCTATGCATGATGAGTCGCTTCAGTTTAAAAAGAATAATGTCTGGGAACTTGTCCCCCGACCTAGTGAGACTAATGTGATAGGTACCAGATGAATTTTCAAGAATAAAATGGATGAAAATGGTACCATAATCAGAAACAAGGCTAGGTTGGTCACTCAAGGTTACACACAGATAGAAGGTGTGGAATTTGGGGAGACATTTGCTCCTGTTGCAAGGCTTGAGTCCGTCCTCTTACTACTCGCCATCGAATGTCATATGCGCTTCAAGGTATATCAGATGGATGTCAAGAATGCCTTTTTAAATGGAATTCTACAGGAGGAGGTTTACGTGGAACAACCGAAAGGGTTTGAAGACCCTAAGCACACGGAACACGTCTACTATCTGAGGAAATCCTTGTATGGTTTGAAGCAAAACCCCGTGCTTGGTACGAGAGGCTTACTTCCTATCTTTTAGCCCATGGCTTCAATAGAGGGGGAGTTGATATGACGTTGTTCGTCAGGAGAGATGACGATGCTATTTTGGTTGCCCAGGTCTATGTAGACGACATAGTCTTTGGATCCACGAGTTCCCAACATGCTCATCCCTTTGAGGAGGAGATGAAAAGTGAGTTTGAGATGAGCATGGTTGGTGAACTTACTTTCTTCCTTGGTCTCCAGGTTTGTCATCTAGAGGATGGGATGTTCATCGCCCAATCTAAGTATGCTAGAGACCTAGTGAAGAAATTTGGGTTAGACTCCGCTAAGCATGCACGTACACCTATGAGTACCACTACCAATTTTAGTAAGGACACTTCAGGCAAGGACATAGAGCAAACCTTGTATCGGAGTATGATAGGTAGTCTTCTTTACTTGACTTCCAGTCGTCCCGATATACCCTTTGGAGTCTGTGCGCGATATCAGGCGTCCCCGAAAGAGTCACATTTACTTGCTCTAAAATGTATTATTAAATATGTGAGTGGGATTCTCTCATATGGTATTTGGTATTCCTTTGATACCGATGACCGTTTGTCCGCCTATTCGGATGCCGATTGGGCCGAGGATGTAGATGGTTGTAGGAGCACTTCTGGTGGACGTTTATATTTTAGTTATGCTCTTGTCTCCTGGCTGAGCAAGAAGCAAACTTCCATCTCTTTGTCTACCGTGGAGTCTGAGTACATCGCCGTCGGGAGTTGTTGCACGCAACTCTTATGTATGAAGCAAATGTTGGAGGATTATGGGATTTCACAAGACACCGTGACTATTTCCTGTGCTAACACGAGTACGATACACATATCCCGCAATCCAGTCCAACATTCGCGCACAAAGCACATCAGGATATGCGAGCACTTTATACGTCAGTTAGTTGAGGAGAAAGTCGTATCCCTGAGTTTCGTACCCACCGACCGTCAGTTAGCTGATATTTTCACGAAATCTTTAGATACCCTTAGATTTGAGAGTCTTAGTAAGTCTTTAGGGATTTGCACAGTTGACTGAGGGGTTTGTCTATGTCTAGGATATGATGATTTTTTATGTTCATATCATATGCTTCCTATTGCTAGTATTTTTTATATATATTATTGCTTTGTTGTACATATATATTTTTTTTAAATCCAAATAGATTTTCTTTTATAAAATTATGAAAAGCTCAAAAAGATTTTTCTATTTTATTTGCACCTTTTATGGATGAGCATTTAAGATAGTCGAGTCATAATTTCATTCCATTTATCCATATGACTGTTTGATAGAGATTTGAGATGCTACATCATTTCATCCATGTGCTTTACATTATTTGGAGTCTTTGAGATGTGATTAGTGATATCTTTCTACATGTTTGACTCCTATCTCCTTTATTGCACACATGCATTGATTTATTTGATTATTGTACTTGTCTATCACATATTGGCTTGAGTGTTTCCATCTCAGTTCTGTCTATACAACTAACAATATGCGATAAAACTTGACAAGATTGGAATGCATGCAAAACCCATTTTGGTGAGACTGTGTGTTTATTTGAAAACGGGGAAGGATTGCGAAAGGATTATTTAGCCTTTGCGAATACTAAGCCACCGTTAAAAAAGGACCTAAAAAATTGAGAAATTTTATTATCCGGGGTCCAAAGAGGTTAAAAGAGCCCGAAAAAAATTAAAGGCAATAAAAAGCAATATATGCCATATATGGGCCATTAGGTTTCCCCATCAATTCTCCAAAGTTTGAGAATTTAGATCGCCCCTATTCAAAATATATATCTGAGGGAGTTTGGTTGGAGAATATAAATGGGTTTGCACTTCCTTGAAAGTCTTGAAAAGCATGAAATAGTTTTGGACATTATTGGTGTGGAAATCACTTTGAGCTTTGATTTGTTGATTTGATTGAGTCAATATCTCATATTACCACCTTTTTACACCAAAGGAAGATTTTGAGTTCATTCGTTAGGAGTATCCGATATTCATCGTGCACATAGGTCATGTTTGTATGCATTGATTTTCCTATCGAATTTGATCACACCCCTTCATTTTCGCTATCATCGACTTGGTTGTTTTTGTGTTCTTTCATGGTGTGATTCTTTGCTGTATACTATGTGTGAAAAATTTTGAAAAATACAAAAATAGCTGTTTATTCCCGCGTGCCATTCCCCTGTGCATTCATTTATGCTTCTCATATCTGTATATTTTGGGACATCATAAAAAGGGGTAGAAAATTATGGGGGGAAATTATTTTGATGTTTGGTTGATTTATGAATGATTTGCTTAAGCTTAATTGATCATCAATTTTTGCATATCATTATATTTCAAACTGTTTCTTTTCACGGGTATTTGCTTTATCTCATGTGTGTAGATACAACATTGTTCATTATTGGATTGCACACCCTGATGAGAAAAGATTTGGAAGTTTCTGAAGAGCTGAAGATTTGAAAGACATGTTATTTAGTATTCTCAGTTTGAGGGTTTAATGGGGATATTATCTTGTATGCCATTTGATTGCATAATTCGGATTTTTATGTATATACCGGCATAGACATAGGGGGATATTTGTAAGGACATAATTTTATAAATGTCCGGGGTAGAATCTAGGAATTTTCTGTTTTCTCCTAGATCACAGTTTGTATGTCTGATACCGCTACATTCGGCACGTCAACACGATCAACCTCAACGACATTTATCCGAATTCAATGCATCCATTATCCTTACGTGCATCATGCTTCATGCGACGTGCTGCTCAACTCATTCCCACTACTCCACTACACTTTATCGGTAAAATGGTTGATTGGATCTTTAATATTTGCATAAATATTTGGGAATTTTTTTAGAAAAATTATTTTTGAAGTCTGGATTAATTTTTTTATCAAAAGCATAATTTTTCTAAGTGTAGAAGCGAAGTACCTTGAATGACGAGCTCGCTCAAACGACTTTGACTGTCGTTCGTGCGAGATAGGCATGTCGTGCGATCTCGTTCGAACGACATTTGTCTTTCGTTCGAGCGACATGGCTATCTCGTTCGAATGAGACACCGCCTCGATTTTTGTATAAATACATGTTCACCTTCTACACGATTTTCAAGTCTTTCTGTAATCTCAAAATTCTGCGAAAACAATCCAGAATAAGACTTCAACTTTTTAAGGTTTTCTAAACCTTGTTGATTCACAAAACCATTCCCATATATGTGTGTGAATCTTTAAACCTTAAAGGGGATCTTTTACTCATCTGGAGTAATTAGTGAGGAAGCCGTTCGCTTCTTCATTGTTGTCCTACTGGAAAGGGATAGTTCCAGCCGACGACATCAGAACCGACACCCGAGGGTATTTCTGTGTCACATATTTTCATTGTAATCCGTGTAAGCCGTTTTCTTACAAAATTATAGTGAAAATAAAAGGTTTTTCCCCTTTGGGGGATTTTTCCTCATTTGTGTGTGTTTGAATGTTCTTGCTTGATTTTATCATCATCAATCACACCTAGATGCATGTTTAGGACTTAATTGATAAAAATTGAGTTTAATATAATAACTTCGTTATTTGAACGCAAGCGCACTCTTCTCAATATATGGTTTTAAACATCGAGGATGATGTTCTTTTTTATTTGGGGGTGAGAAATTTATCAAAATTGTACCTCTTTTGAAAATTTTCAAAAACAAGTGATTTTAAACTTTTTGTGCAGTTAAAAAAAATTATGACATGATTTGTCTATCATCCCTCTTTTAGAAATCTCAGAATACCCGTGTTCGAACCTAAAATTATGCTTTTAACCTTATTTGAATTAATACATCTGAAAAGCGTAATTGCACTATGAATTCTTAAACTCGGAAATTTGCACTATCACGTATACAATTAAAAGTTTTAGAGTAATTATATTTTTAAGAGCGCCTTAAAAGATCACTAGTGGCGACTTAAAACCCGTGAGATTTGAGCTTTTCACCTTTTTGAGAGTTTTTACGTATCTCCGAGTCACAAGTTAACTTAAATTTCTTTGGATACCACAGTTAGTCGTTGCATGGTCTCATTATTTTTTCAAATTTGGCTTAATCACTGAGAATGACATTACTTTCGAGTTGTAAGAAACACGTGTCTTGTAGTTTGTCCCAAGCACTAAACCGATTTTTCCATACACTTACCACATTATCATTCACCCATTGTCCATATTTCCCTTACCCATATATGTCCCAGATACCATCCACATATCAATTCCCATCACTACCATAATTTTTAAGAAAAATAGTGTTCGAAAAATTCTCATGTAAATTGTCTTCATTCGTGTTATGAAAAGAAAAATGCATCGCACTAAAAAAAAGAAGAAGAAAAAAGAAAACATGCGATCATAAAGTCAAAAGATGAAGACAGTAGTTATTCAAAGTGTGTCATACTCTTCTCAAAATACCCCATCATTCTTCTTCTTCATTTTCCCCTCATACCTTTCATAAACCCCATTTTCACCCTTGGTAAAGTGGTCGGGAAAACGAGAAGATTATATGGTGAATAACTTGACATTCTCAACATAGTGGTTAACTTTCCTTCATGAGATCAGATTTTCTTTTATGTATCCGTCATTTTTTTATGAATTGTGTGAGATGCTTGAACTTGTTTACATTTACTCACATCCTCACACATTAGAGAGATACACTTACCAAATTCTCAGAGAGTTCGATTCAGAGAGATATGTCCAGTGAGAATTGAAGTCAAAGCTTTGATTGTAGAAAGGCAATCTAGGAATAACTCTAATGATACTTAAGATTATTTCACACTACACATGTTGAGTGTTAGGAAGGATTACACTTTTAGTATTGAGTAATTTAATATCTCATTTTGATAGTTGAATACGGTGTTCCTTGATGTCCTTTTAAAGTTGGGTTGTATAGAGTTTCATAATCTACTCAGGTACTGCATTTAAATAAGTTTTTGAATTTTGTGGGTATATTCACTGCAAACCCTCACGAGACACCACTCGTCCTATAGGGCAACCTATGGGTTTAACGGCTTGTTGCACATGCTAAGTGCAATCGCCAGTGCCTGCGAAAGCGGCACACTTTTGGTTACATATCTCTATTTTCTCTCTAATTTTTGCTCGAGGACTAGCAATGTTCTATTTGGGGTGGTGTGATAAGCACCCAAAAGTGTCTATTTTAAGCCCCCCGAATAGAAGCATTTAGTCACTCGTTTTAATTAAAATTGGCCTTATGTTCGTATTTATCTATATTGCAGGTCAATCAGCAGTCACGGTATGAAATGATGCTAAATCTGCGTAATTGCGATAAAATAGCGGTAAAAAGTGATCAACGAAGAAAATCAAAGCAGCCATGAAGTGAGAAGTCCATTCTGAGCTTACCCGATGTGTTCCGACGTCCTGAACCAGTCCCGTAACCCAAACCTAAGCCTACACCGAGCCCAGACCATTCCCTGAGCCCCGTGTGTGTTGAGTTTGTACCTCCATTATTTTTCTAGATTTTTATTTTGAGTCATTTTATTTTTAGGAATTATTTTAGATTTAATACGAATTTTCTAGGATTTATTTTCTATTTCTTTATTTTTATTAGTTTTTAGTTTTTATTTTATTAGGATTAGTTTTTTTAGGATGTAATTTATTTTTAGTTTTATTAGATTTTACATTTTTTTTAGGATTTTTATTTTAATTTTAATAGATTTTGATTTTGACTTTTATTTCTTTTTAAGTTTACTTTTTAATTTGTTTCTTTTATTTATTTTTAGATTATGATTTTGTTTATTTTTTATTTTTTATTTTTAGTTGATTTTAATTTTTTTTAGTCAATTAGTTTTTATTTAGTTTGTTAGGTTATTTTAATTTTAATTTTTTTAAGGTATAAATCATGACAGACTCACACCATAATTCCCATACACATAAACACACCTAACCATCCCCAAACTCCATCTTCAACCTTCACCCACGATTCTCTCTCCTCTTCCAAACATCCTCCATAACTAAAACCTCCTTTCTCTCACCATTTCAATACCCATTAACCAACAAACCCATTTCCCCCTTCAACCCCGGAGCTGCCGAAACCACCCACCTCCTAACCGCGGCCAGCCCCAAACCCGAAGCCCCTGCTTCGACCACCATCTCCAAACCCGCAGATCTGGACTCGGACAACCCAATCCAGCCCCAGCGACCAAATCGGAACCCGGATCCCCTGGCGCCTGAACCCGCGACCTAAGCCAACCCATTTTCGACCTCCGACGTCGCCCCTTTTACACCCTCACCAGCGCACCACTTCGGCGATGACCCGCACCCATCCACAAACTAACTCCGAACCCGATTCATCCCTTACCCATGTCGCGACCCAAACTGACTTGACCCAATACCCATCAGCACAACCAATGCCAAATCCCACTAAAATCAAAATCAACACCCATCGAAACCACCTGCCATATCTCCATAATACCAAGACCCCTTCCAACTTTGACTTAGCCAAGAAAATCCCAAAAATCTCTCCACACAAAACCAATCCGTGGGTTACAAATGAGAAGGGCATCTCATTTACAAGAATGACTCTCATCAGAAAAAAGAAAAAGAAAAAGAAAAAAAAAGAACGCAGACAGAGAGAGAACGTGAGAGACAGAAAAAGAAAAAAAGAGGGTAGAAAAATAGTCAAAAAAAAAGAAAAATATATAGTTTTAGGTTTAGAAAAAAAGAGGACATTAAATTGATTTGACTACGCGGTGTAATCCCACCTCTTGTTTCTTCTCATAAATTCTAAACTAGACTACTTTCTAAATTTTCATAGTCATTTTTGTTGCATAAATTGTCGTTTCCTCCCTTGAAAATTATTTTAGAATATAACAAATAAAAAAAACATAACAAAGAAAATCTAAAAACACAAAAAAAAATTTAATAAAAAAAATTGGAATTGCAAGTTTTCACGATAACCGTTTAAACGCTAGAAATTGGATTGATACCCGAATTTTCCATTATACTAAATTTTTAACAAGTTTCGTAGGTAATTTCAAGAATTTTAATACTCGAAGTTTGACCGCAGCGACATTCCAATTCCATATCCGAAGGAATACAAATAAAGAGTTATCAGGAAGCATGTGAAAGCAATTGAGAATAAAAAATCCTATTTTGTAAAGTTACCAAGTCAGATCTCCTAACCCAAACTAGTGAAGAGAGACAATCTCGGAATTTCGGGATCTTGGCTACCTCGGTTACCTTACTCATGGATTTCCTAGAAATTCTTTTAAGATCAAAACAAAATTTCCTAAGATGGCCCTTTCGACCACAATGCGAGCAAGAAAAGACACGTCAAAAGTAGTACCTAAGGATTGACCTCTCGAAGTGTATCTAGGAGATTCTCACAAAACATTGGTTTTGGCTTTATTAGGAAAATCATACCAAGAATCGAAGCCTAAACCACAAGTATCGTTTTTGACTTGGACGGTTCCTAAAATTTTATCTAATTTAGCGGACATACACTCCAAATCAAATTTGACCTCGCTAGATTCTCTCAATTTTTCTTCCAACTCTAAAATTCTAGACTCTAGCAAACCATTCCTCTCTTCAAACATAAGAAGCTCCTTTTTCATTGATTCCATTAAACCTCTAAGGCTATCTCTCTCGCCTTCTACATATTTAAGCTTCTCATGAAGAGCTCTCTCACGTGTCCTAAAGTCATCAACCAATGCATTCTCATCAACGACCTTGGCATGCTCTTGTAAACTAGATTCTAACTTCAAATTTGCTCTTTTTAATTTAATAGATTCTTCATATAATTCTCTAAATTCAAATTGAAGTTCACTCTCATCAACCTCTTCATCACTTTCACTCTCTCTCTCTTCTCCACTCTCACTGCCATCATCTTTTTTAGCTTCACAAACAAAGGCTTTGGAAATGTCATGTTTTAAAGTGTCATCATCGGACAATATCTCACTCTCACTAACATGACTAGCCATAAACGCGGTAAAGTTGTGCTCAATGGGGGTATTGGGTCCCAATTCCTTATCATTATCACTAAGGGTTGCATTAAATGAAATAGGTTGCTTACCATCTTTCCTTAGTTTAGTGGGGCATTCAAAAGCCCTATGGCCATACCCATCACAACCATAACATCTATTCGACTCATCCCTATTAAGATCTTTATTATGATTTTTAGGGAACTTTTTGGCTTTGTCATACTTTGATTTATCAGATTTCTTAAAATCCTTTTTAATATTATCTTTATTAAATTTAAGAAAATTTATAAATTTTCTAGTGAGCATAGCCATCTCGTCGAAATCGATGTCACTCTCATCATCCGAAACTACCTTTACCTCCTTTTCGGCTTTCAAAGCGATGCCCTTATCAATTTTCTTTTCATTTTTGGAGGGAAACATGTCTAGTTCATAGGTTTGTAAATCACCTACGAGTTCTTCTAGTTTTGTAGAGGCTAAAGTTGGTAAAGAATTTAAGACGATCACTTTAGGGATAAACCTATCAGGTAAGGACCTTAAAATTTTCTTAACAACTCGGTCGTCGGATATTTACTCTCCTAAATTAAATGATGAATTTACTATATCGAAAAGTCTAGCATAAAATTCATCAAATGTTTCTTTTTCATTCATTTTGATGATTTCAAATTGAGTGGTAAGGTTTTGGAGTTTAGAAGCTTTTACGACACTTGTTCCTTCATGAGAGAGTTGTAAAATATCCCAAGCCTCCTTAGAGGTTTCACATGTCATGATACGTCAGAATTCATCCAGTATGACCGCGCTAATCAAGGCATTTAAACCTCGAGAATTAAAATTAGCAAGTTTAAATTCATTCTCACTCCATCTATCAACAGATTTGGGGACACGCTCATTTTCTATCAAGCATGTGGGTGGGGACCACCCATTCACTACTAACAACCAAACCCTTTCATCTATGGACTTTAGTGCCGAATGCACACGAGCTTTCCAATATGCGTAATTGGAACCATCGAAAATAGAAAATTTAGAAAACGGAGAAAAATCCAATTTTTTAAAAAATTCTAAAAGGATCTAAGCACAATAACTTAGTACTTCTAGCTCTGATACCACCTGTTGGAAACGTTGGACCCCCAATTTTAAAATTCTTTAAAAATAATTTCCTTAAGTGCGGAATGGGATGGTTCAACACAACACACACACAAACTTCAAATTTTAATTTCTTACAAATTAAAATTAAACTAAACACAAAGTGAACTTAAATTAAACAACTAATAAAAATTCCACTTAACCCTAATTAATTCAACCCAAGTCCTAAATATTTACCTAACAAAATTAATTCATTTTTCGCACATTAGGCCAAACTAAATTTTACCAAAATGAAATTAATGACTTGAACTAAATTAATTAAATATTACCCAAACTAATATAAGCAAATTAAACAAGAGTGTGAATTAAACCATACTTTATCTTTTAATCATAAGCATGCGTTCTAAGTGATTTGCAAGATAAAATAAATTCACAACCACTACGCCGCGATGTACGAGGAAAACCCAAATGGCAAAAACCTCATACGGCCCTAGCCTTAAGTCCACTAAGCACATAATTTTACAAATACAAGACAAATGACATACACAACTCGGCTCGACTTCTTGTATCAACCTCTGCTTAGTTGGCAATCCCGAAACTCCATCGGAATTTTGGAATCCACCAATGAGGTCTTTGGACAACTGTCAACCTCCACCCGAAGCCTTTCTCTGAGTGGGAATGCCGTAGCAACAAACTAGTCTTCTTCTTTAAGGGATGTAGAAGTAAACCCAAACAACTCTTCAAATGGTAGAGTAGAACCCGATTCCAAACAACTCCAAGAAAAATATATATAGAGAGAGATACTTTCATTAATCAAACTAAACTATGGGTGTATAAGACATGTGTTTGAGGAAAATTTTGTATTGTAATTTAACACATGAAAACATGGACTTTTGGTTGGAAGAATTTTATCTCAAAAGATCTCTAAGGATACGCAATCTCGTTGATAAACTCGTTCGAATTCTAGTTCGAACGACACTTCGAATGAAAATTCAGAAAATCCAAAAAAAAAATTATATTATCTTTTCAAGTCCAAAAAAAATTTCTAACATGATTTTTTTATACCAAATTCATTTTAAATAAAGACTACACCCATTAGAAATTATTCCAAGTCTCTATAAATATATATAGCATTCATACCTTATTGGAGACATAAAATATGATGAATTGTTGAGGACGCTAAATGAGGCACTTAAAACTCGGCAAGGATGATGTCTTCATGTTGGACTAGGTCGATATGTCTTAAACTCAAATTTGTCATAGGCTTGAAGGATACACATGGACACTATCCTATGACTCAAATATTTTTGTCTCGAATTGAACCAAAACTATAAAGGTCTCAATTGGAAATTTGTGTCCTTACACTTCAAGTCATGAGATAATCTACATATATGGTACGAAAAAAGCCCCAAGACTTTGCTCGCGACTTTAGATGCCTCGGGGTCTTTTAAAGATCTTAATCTTTAGGTGAGGCGTGGAGAAATTAAGGCGAGTGAAGTTTTTGCAAGTGGTCCTGGGTTGGAATCTTTTGGTTCGGAGGTCATGCATTATTTTAGTCGGTCGATCAAGTAGAATGACTTTTGAGTTTCTTTTAAAAAATCATGCTTGTGTTAACTATATGTGTAAGAAATCTGGTGGATATCCAGAAGGCGCCTTGGACATGCGCAATTTTGCCATTTAAAATCGATGTGAGGCCATTTCAAGATTTTGAAATTCTTTATGTCCAAGATTTCTAAAGAGAGAAATGATCATGGGCCCTCCTTTGCATAGTTGTATGGAGCTTTTACAACTCATCTTTTGGTTTGCTTCTATCATCAGGTATCCCTCGTGCTTGCCTTATTTTTTTTTCTTCGATCGTTTACTATTTTCTCATTTGGTTCGTGTTTGTGTTGATTTAGGTGATCTCCACTCACTTTTTTTTTGTTTTAGGGTTTTGTGAGTGTGCCCTGCATGAGTGAGGCTTCGAGAATCTAGAAAGACGTTACTAATTTGAATAATATTTTCCCCAGAGCTTTTACCGATAGGTTTTGCACTCCACTCCATGTCCTTAGACCTGATGACAATCCAATGAACCCAAAACTCACCCCCCAAAACTGACTCCTCTTCTACATCAGCCCCCAAGTATAGTGTACAGAACATTGAAATATCATACCTCGAAGAATTTTGACTGTGTAAACCATAAAGTAAGAGGAGAAATTATACTAATATTAGCAATATAACCTCGTTCGATCAACTAAACTCTAAAGAGAGGGCTTTAATGGACAACCCTTCACCCTCCACTTTAACTGCTGATGTTCCCTTAACTGCTGAGGAGTTGGACCTCGAAGAGGTTCCTACAACCTATTACGATCATTCTACCTGTGATGCCAGATGGAATATAATTGATATCCGAGCAGATAATCTGGTTGGACTTAGGATTCTATATTCTATATCGAATGATGCAACCATTAGGATACTTGGCCTAGAGGAGAAGGCCTACGATAGAAAAAATTCCAGCGAGATTTGCTTTCGCATCTGAGCCTTCCTAATTAAAGTTATTCTTCCCCTTTATCTCTTAATAAGATCCATCTTAAAAAAGTATGGAGTGGGCCTTACACAGATACTTTCGAATGCATATAGGTCTATAATTGGGTCCATGATTTACTGGAAGAAATATGGGAGTTTAACATTAATGGGGATATATATAGGTTTGCCTATGGTTTGAAGGATAATGTTAAAATCCCAAGGTACTATTATTTTTCCCCTCAAAAGTCCAACACCAAAATGATCCAAGTCACCTGCAGTGGAAACCATAATTGGATTTCTTTATATCTCTGGTTCATGGGAGTTCTTTCCCAATTACCCAGAAGGGGGATTAATATTCCTAGGGACTAGTGCTCCCCAAACTTGATTTTCATAAAGGCCCCATCACTGGATAAAAAATTAGAAAAGATGATTAAGAAATTATGCAACTCAGATGCTTAGTTCTTTGAGGATTTATACTCCCTAAGAAGTTTGGGGACATGACGAACTACTTAAGTATTAACACTATTGATCTTGAGACTTATAGGTCACCATGGCTTCCTAATAATGATGATGAAAGTTCGGAGGAAGAGAAGGAAGAAGAGGTGGAGGTCGTCCAGGATGAAAGGTATTATGAAGAAGCCGATTAGGAGGTTGAAGAAAGTGAGAAATTTTTATAAGTCTCAGGTCTTCCTTTCTTTTTTTTGTACCTTTGTTCTTCAGATCAACTTGCTTGCTAACCGTCCTTATACATATTTTTTATGCATCTTCAAGTCCTAGCTCAGGCTCATTTTATCATGGCTCTAGACAATTTTTCTCGAGAGAAATTAAAGTAAATCTAAGTTAAACAACTTGAAGAACTCGACCAGTGGTCAGCTACCAAGAAAGCCAAGGCGGAATCCTGACCAAACAAAAAATAATGAAAGATTTTGTCTCAAAATGTTGAAGCAACAAAGTTAGATGCTGAAAAGGCCCAGAAGAAGAAAATCATTGACAAAGTTAAAAGTCAAAGTGACTAAAGAGAGGCAAGATAGTAAGAAAATGTCTCTGGATTTGCTAAGGATCCCAATTTGTCCCAATCTAATGACAAACAGAAAATTATTATTGATGGTCGACCTGCCCACATATTGTAGAAAGGGGAAGATTCTTCATCTCCTTGTGGTCATGTTAATCCCTATGAGCTCAATCCTCTCATGACCAAGGAAAAACTCCATGTGGACAAAAACTTTATCCTTTTAAATGATGATAATACATCTGAAGTCTTCAACTATGTGAGCTATGATCCAGACTTTAATTTCATGAAGACTTCGAATGTGGATAATCTTTGGAATTTTACATTTCATAAGACATTTTTGGTGAGTTCATCTTATTAATTTCCAGTGTTATCCATTAAGTCGTTTTGTTTTCCTTTATCTAACTTGATCCATCTATTTTTATGCTCGGTAATATGGCCACAACTATTGATGAGTGCATTATTTTGTATGAATTATGCCCAAATCTAGACCTTGTTAGGCTCATTGTATCATAAATAATGAGTTTTTAGAGTCATTCTCGTAAAATAAAAGAAAAATGCAAGTTTGAATAAAATCTGAGTTAAAAATACAATTTTAGTAACTCTGGGGATGAAATCGTAATTCAAAACTTTATGGTCTTGAAAATAATTTTTAAATGCTTATCTAGGCAAAATAAATTTCCCTCTGAAATTTGGTTGAATTCGGAATTAAACTGGAAAATTTATGAATTTCGGGGGCTAAAATGCAAAGAGGTGTAATTCAGTAATTTTATAAATATTTATGACCCTAAATTTCAATTAATTATTTTATTTTTTATTTTTAGAGGTACCCCAGGAATTTGGACAATAAAGGAGTCGATATGCAAAAATTGTCAGGATACGTCGCGACATGACACGACACGGATGATACGGTCGTACTAAATATTTTTTATAAAATCGTTCGAGTGTCCGTTAAGGCCGTGCCATAGCTTTTCAGAAAGGTCTTACAAAGACTCACAACTTAGAAGCTCGGACGGAAATGAGATTTTGAAGTTTTGGAGGTACAAAATGCGATTAAAAATGGTGGTATGAATAGTGCTAAAATTGGGGTAATTAATTGAAAAAAACACTTCTCAATTATCTCTGACTCTTCCCAAAGACTCCATGAGATAATTATCAGCTCAAATACAACCAATAAAAGAGAGTTTCACACAAACCCAAATAACTCATCCCTAAGCCTATAAATAGGACCCCTTGGGTTCATTATTTGGAGGAGAATTTTAGAGAGCCACTTTAGAACAATTTTTTGTAGTTTTATTTTGAGAGTTTTATTTATATTTGAGTGCCAAGAATTGTATCTTTGTGGGAATAATTTTATCAAGTTTATTTGTGAGACACAATATTTATAAGTTTGTTTTATTAATGAAAACTAGTATTCATTCTTGCAATTTTATTTTGTCTTCAATTATGCAAGCTTTATTTTTGTACTAGGACTAGGTGAAATTTATCATGTTTGATTAATATTGTGCGTGATTTAAACTTGTCTTTGTTCCCGATATGTGCTAAAGGTTTTAAAAATTTGGTATTCATTTAAAACGATACAAGAGTGTGTTTTAAACCTTCGGCTTTGTTTGAAAAAAAATCATATTTTTATTTTTAAGTGCGAGTACTTTTTGATGGATTATGCTTGCACTCGATTGTTCTGATAGTCCGTGCTTAAAGACAATACTTTGAAATTTAAAAGTGAACTTTTTAAAGGAATAGGGATTTTAGCCGTCTAAATTTAGAGACGTTAAATTTTATTGTGAACTTAACCGTGTTATTGTTTGAATTAAATACGACGAGAGGCGGTTTAATTTGAGTTATAAAATCGGGAATGACGAGTTTAAATTATTACATAATACTGGTTGAATGTGATAAATGGATCCAATGTCCTAGTTTTCACGCTCACTTGAATAATCACTCGTGGTCACATTTTTTATTTGTGTTAGCTTAGTTTAATATTACTCCTCTTTTCTATACCCATTTCGTCTAGTTGGACAGTCGCAATTATTTTGAACAAAAAAAATGATAAATCCTTATGGGTTCGACCCGTACTTATACTCGCTATTCTATAATAGGCCGTGCACTTGCGGTATCTTATAAAATTGACAACAACTATGTTAAGGGATAAAGCTCTATCTGCCATGAACTCTTGTGATGAGATAAAAAACTGCTAAAGTGGGGCTTGAAGATAAAATAAAACTTCTTAAGGTCGCCTATCTAAGAATAAACAGGCTAAAGATCGTGCCTACACCAAGCTATAAGAGGATGGAGCTTAGATGGTGACCAAGGTTAAAAACTAAGTATGGCAGAAGAAGATATCAAGCAACTGCAATAAGACCTGGAGATTGCAAAATACAAGCTTAATGACTTAAAGGTTTAACTTGCTACTACATTGTTCAATGCTTTCATGGCTAGAGAATAGGTTGTTAAGGCCTTCAAAACCTGTAATAAATACATCATTAACACTACCATGTCCTTCCTCAAGGTCTATGACGAACTCAAAAAAAGGGTAGCTAAACACTACCCTGATATTGCTGAGGTTGTCATATCTTGGGAAGGAGATGATGACGAGCCCAAGGCCATGGAAGAAGAGGAAGAGGATGGAAGGAATGCAGAGGTGGGATCATCATTCTAGGATGACCTCCAGGTTGATGAGGAGAACCAGGTCGTAGTTGAGGATGACCATGTTGAAGTTCTGAAGCCCCCTGCCACTGGAACCACTGGGTTGGACCCCAAGAATGGTGCTACTTAGCTTATTTTTTAATTATTTTTATGCCTGAATATATGTAAAACTATATGATTACTTCAAACACTATCCTTGCCCCCACATATGAACTATCGGTGAATGGGAAAAGTTTATGCTTGTTTAATTTTCTTTCTTTGTAAAAACTCTCATGAGTTAGCATAAATGAAAATAGTTTATGCATGGTTAGATCTAGTCAACTTTTATGTTTAATCCATGTTTTTTCAGGTCTTGCAAGTATTTCTTATCCTTTTGTTTCTGTTGTCGAATCTTGTCATCACAACATAGGTTTACTAGCTCCCTAGGGACGAACTATTTAGTTATTCAGTAGGAAAGGTATGTTTACAAGCTCTCAGAACTCCCGAATACCCTCTCCCAAAGGTTTTGTGTAGTAAAAGACGTGCTTTGGTCAATTGGGTTGGCCTAAGTCGACTTGACCTGGAAATATTTTCGTGGAGTCAAAAACGTGCTTCAATCAATTTGGTTGGCCTAAGCTGATAACTTTGAAAGATTTTTGTGCAGTCCAACACATGCTTTGGTCAATTGGGTCAGCCTAAGCTGACCCGACTTTGTGTTGTCTTCCAAAACATTTGTGTTGAGTTTGTAACGCAATGAGTTATGGAATGGATATTTCTTCAGCTAAAGCATTCTGCCCATATCTTGAACTTAACTTTAAATAACGCCAAAAGGATTTTGATAACCACGGAATTGAATTTGGAGGCATTCTAATTAATGACTATTGTTCATACAAGTTATTAACTTTCTACTAAATTCATCTTTCTTGCCAACTAAAAGACTTCTTCAGTGATAATACTTGTTGAGGTACTCAGAGTTTCTCTCCTTTCAAAATTTCAGTCTGATAAGCACCAAGTCATATGACTTCGACCACGCGATATGGATTGTGCCAATTATCCTCTAGCTTATTGGATTTTTATGTGACCTTCTTCAAGACGTAGTCACCTTCCTTGAAGGTACTTGGCTTAATTATTTTGTTATAAAATTTTATCGTGCTTGCCTACTGAAAGACTTTTTCAGTGATAATACTTATTAAGGTACCCAGGGTTTCTCTCCTTTTAAAATTTCAATCCGATAAGAACCAGGTCATATAACTTCGACCATGTGATATGGATTGTGCCAATTAGCCTCTAGCTTATTGGATTTTTATGTGACCTTCTTCAAGACATAGTCACCTTCCTTGAAGGTACTTGGCTTAACTGTTTTGTTATAAAATTTTATCGTGCACTACTGATAAGCTTCTACTTTGAGCGTTGTTGCCTCACTAACCACATCTACCGGGTCTAAATCCAACCTTCTTGCAAAATCACTCTTAGGGGGATCGAATTTGAGGAAACCGTGGCTTGGAATGCCGACTTCAACAGGGACCGTGACCTCACTACCAAAAGATAACATATATGGTGTTTGTCCCATTATTGTTCGCAGTGTTATACAATAGTTCCATCGCACTCTTTGCAATTTGTTTATCCTATTCCCCTTAGCTGAATCCATTCTTTGCTTCATTCCTTATAGAAATGTTCGATTTGTGACCTCTGTCTTCCCATTGCATTGTGTATGAGCTGGTGACGAGTGCAGCTTTTTGATTTTGGCCTTATCATAAAAACTTTGAAATTCTTCATTGTCAAACAAGGTTCTGTGGTCGGTAAGAAAGGCGTGGGGGAGCCCATATCTGCATATCACATTTTTCAGAAAAAATGGAATACCTTTGGATAGGTCATCCTTATGAGTGGCTCAACCTCCACTTATTTTGTAAAATAATCTACCTCAACCACTAGATACTTGAATGTTCCTTTTGTTTTTTATTGTGGGTCGACCAAATCCATAACCCAGATAAAAAATGGCCAGGGTGATGTAATCGGCACCAACTCGGCTCCTGATTTCTTGTGCACCACTCCGAATATCTGATGCTTCTCGCACTTCTGCGTGTATTTTTTGCAATCATGATTCGTTTTAGGCCACTAATATCCTTAGATTTATATTCTTTTTAGTAGAGTCCAACCTACATCGTGGGCACCATGTGGCCCTTCGTGTATTTCTTTGACTAGGTTTGGTTCCTCCATGGGGTGAATACACCTCAATATTGAGATAATAAAACCTCTTTTGTTTAGCACTCCCTTTTCCATGACAAATCTGGTTGCCTTGTAATTAAGTCTTCCTCAAATCGACCCTGGTGGTTGATGCATGACGAGATAATGCATCTGCTTTAGTATTCTTAATTCTAGGGATTCTGATTATTTGGAGTGCTTTTAGCTTTGGCAGTAGAAATTTTACCTATTTTACCCGTGATAAGTATTTTAACATATTATCCTCCCATTATTTATATTCTCCCTGTATCTGGTTCACCACTGACTGTGAATCATTATGGGCCATTATCTGCTCGACTCCAAGTGATACAACTAACTCCAATCTAGCAATCGAAGCCTCATATTCTGCTTTATTATTGGATGCTTCAAATTTGAACCATAGATTATATTCTATACCACCTACATCAGGTGTGTTGACTATCAGTTCAGCTCCACTACCATTTGAACATAACGATCCATCTATGAATAACTTTGACACAAGAATGTATTTTTCAAAGTCTCTTTGTACTAGGGAACCTTATTTAGAAATTTTTATTGAAAACTCACCCCCAAACTGTCTTTTTTCCCAAACGATGACTTTACTGGTCTTTGAGTAAGGTTGGTTGGAACTTCAGCAGCTTGCTCGATTGGTCCTTTCCACTCATAGGTGAATTCTCTAATAAAATATGCTACGGATTGGCCTTTGATGGCAGTCCTTAGATCATATTTAATATCATATTCATCCAGCTTTATCTCCCATTCCATCAACCTGCAAGACTTCTCAAGTTTGTGGATGGTTTGCCAAAATAGGAGATCAGTGTAGACTACTATAAAGTGACCTTAGAAATACAGTTTCATCTTTATGGACAACAATATCATAGCTAGATCTAATTTTTCCATTCTTTATTATCTTACTTCTGTATCGGCATAAGCTTTGCTCTCATAGTACACTATTTTTGCACTCCTTCATTAATTCTGACCAGAGTTGAGATAACTACTGGCATAGCCAAATAAAAGTAAAGCTTTTCCCTTATTATTGGCCTTGATAACAATGGGTTAATCATAGGTACTTTTTTAGCTCCAGGAAGGCAACTTGGCACTCCTCAGTCCATTTAAAAGTGTTTTAAATCACCTTGAAGAAAGTGAGGCACTAATCGGTTGCTTTGGATACGAATCTATTTAAGTCCACCACCCGACCTACTAAGCTTTGAATTTCCTTCTTGCTCTTGGGAGGCTGCATATTAATCAACACCCTAATCCCTTCAAGGTTGGACTCCATGCCCCTTTGATTAATAATAAAACCCCAAAATTTTCTAGCCTTGACTCCGAACACATATTTATCTGCATTTAACTTCATCTGATATTTCTCTAGCTCGTCAAAAATTTGGTCGAGGTCTTGAATGTGTTCGTCTTCCTTAATGATTTTTGTTAGCATGTCATGTACATAAAATTTCATTTTCTTCTCTATTTTCTTCTCAAACACCTTGTTCACTAGTCTTTAATATGTGGACCCTGCATTCTTCATCTCGAAAGGTATAACATTAGAATAAAAGGTACCTCAGTTAGTGATGAATGAGGTCTTCTCTTTGTCCTCCAACTTCATTTTAATCTAGTTATAACCAAAATAAGCATCCATGAAGCTCAATAATTCGTGCCCAGCTATCTCGTCCATAAGTTGATCAATTCGAGGCAACGGATAAAAATCCTTGGGATAAGCCTTATTCAAGTTTATGAAGTCTACATACATCCACCACTTGTTGTTATTATTTGGTACCATCACCACGTTTGCTATCAACTGGGATACTTAACATCTTTAATAAAATTAGCCTTATTAAGTTTGGCCACTTCTTCTTTAATAACCATGTTCTTGTCCTTCGAGAATACTCATCGCTTAACTTTACTGGATTTGCTTCCTTCGTTATGTTGAGCTCGTAACTAATAATGGATCAATTAATTCTAGGCTTGTCTTCATGTCTCCATGAAAATGCGCTCTTCCTAGTTCGCAGGATGTTAGCTAGTTATTTATTGAGGACGGGATCCTGGGATGAACCGATCTGAGCCATCCTTTTATGATGCTCATCGTTCAAAATAATTTGCTATATTTTCTTAATCACTTCTCCATTTACCAACTTATCTTCATCCCTATGATCTAGTGTCTCGATCTGATAAGTTTGAGTTAACTTCTTTATTTCCTCTTTTTTGGCTGAGGTATAGTAGCATTCGTGTGCGTCCACCCGATTTTCCTTAATAAATCCCACACCGAAATTTGTGGGGAACTTTAGACATTGATGAACAGTTGAGGCAATGCTCTTGAATATCTTCAAACCCACTCTTTTAAAAATAATTTCTTAAGCCAATGATACATTGATAAAGAATCTTATCGCATATATTCCATAGACCATGTTCCAATAACAACCTCCAGCTCGATTGTGCCGAGTGGTATACCTTTTCGCCAGAGAATCCGATCAGTGAAAGATAATAAGCTTGTAATTTTCTTTTAAATAACTTAAGCTTTGTAAAATAATCATAAAATATTACATCCATTGGACTCCCATTTTCATTTGGAATTCTCTTCACACTCATTTTGCAAACCATCATAGTTGTCACCTTTTGGTCTTCAATGAGGATATAATAATCCTGAGAGGTCATATCTGGAAAAAAACTATCGTCGATCAATCCTTGTCGACCTTATGGGGTAGGATGTCCACTGTAGTTTCCATATTGACCTCTCTGTTAGTGGTTCAAGCCTTTGCTTTATTGAGTTATGCCTTTCTATTAGCATGCCTATCATCACCACCACCATCACCTCCTTTTATGAAACTGCACGTAAGAGAAATCATTCCCACTTCTCTATTGGCTCTTTGGGCCTTGCAAGGAGTTATAAATCTTCTTCATCGCCATTAACCCGAGTTTTTTTCCTTCTTATTTTCTTCGTGCGACGATTTTGACCTCCTTCTCTCCTTCTAATCGTCAAGAGCTGGTGTTAGTCTACCATTTTTATCTACGTATATATTCAGCCTCCCTCTTTTGACGAGTGTTTCAATCTCATCCTTCAAGTATAGAAAATCTTTAGTTCCATGTCTGTGGTTTTGATGGATCTTGCAATTATTGTTTTTATCTCTTCTTTAAAGTCATCATTTACGTAGATCTCGTCTAGGATATGGTGAACTCCCATTATTAGGGGAGTATACTCTTCGTACATCTGATATGGATTCTTATCGTTCTTCGGCTTGGAGCTGTGTTTTTACTTTTCCTTCATCCTTAAACTGTTACCTACTTATTTCTTGTGGTTGGACTCATTTGCATATTTTACTTCTTTAGCATTTATGATCTTTCCAATTTTAGATAAGATCCCGATAATATTATTTGGAGGCTCCTTGGACATGCCCAATACAACTTTCCAGATAACAATCCACTCATAATTTTTGTGATGAAAGTTTTCTCGTCATAATCCACTACTTCTAACTTTTCAGTAATAAATCTAGTAATATACTCTTTTCTAATTCAACCTCGTGTTGATAGATGCTTAACAAGTGAGCTACCTCTTACCAGGTTTTCCTCTAAAATATAAATTACTAATAAAAAGATCGGCTAATTATTTAAAGTTAAAGATTTTCCCTCTAGGTAACACATTGTACAAGATCCGAGCAGGACTTATGAGAGTGCTTGAAAAATCTATGCAACGCATATCATCAGCTACTTAAAATAAGTTGCAAGTTGCTTGGTACTGGTCGACGTGCAAAATAGAATCTAATTTCCCATCAAACCTAGTATCACAAGTGGATTGCAATTTATAGGGGTGGGATAGCTGACCATGGATGTCGCAAATGGCAATTCCTACACAAATCCTCCTTACAGTGGATTTTTGGTCTTGATGAGGTCACCTAGATGATCCTATGTCCATTAGATTAATTTCTTCTATGGCTAGGATTCTTATAACACTACAAGCTTATCAGCTCATACATGAATCTCCATCGAGCTCTCTTCTCTTCGACTAATTAGCTCGGTCCTGGCCGATGCCCTAGCATCGTATCTTGATCCATTCTCCCTCCTTGAACCATGTTTCTTAAACCCTTCTCGCCTTGCACTTCCTTTAGGGAACAGATGTAAACTGGTCAGAGGAACGGGTTTCGGGTGAACTGGTCAGTTCTGTGAGGCTAACACACTATGAGTGAGTTGCCTTATATTTTCCTGCACAGCCTCTTGGCTTTTAACTATGATGTGTATAAATACTACTAGATCCCCTATTCAAATAGTGGTTGAGGGTGGTGTTGCTTCTTTATCACTATTACTTTCAGGGTGTTCGACCATTTTTCATAGGATTTATAAAAAAACATAGTATAATGACAAGAAAACTGAGTATGGTTAAAGACTTTAAAAATCAAAAGTGAATAGGCCGTTTAGGAAAGAAAATAGTGTAATTAAGTTCGAATTACACAGAGTTGTGCAATGGAACAGTTAGAAATAGGAAATCAAACAAATCATCTAATCTTATCGGTAAGATGATCGTCAATGAAATTAGAGGTGTACTTTGTAGAGTTTTCGCAATTAGAAATTAGAAAGAAGGTGAGAAAAAACTTGACTTAATCTTTACCACAGACAATGCCATTTTGTTATCGTCTAAAATTAGTTTCAAGGTTCCTCTAACAAATTGAGATCCAATTAGAGATAACAAATAATAAACAAGCAGTAAAATATAAATATGGAAAGATGGAGATGAGAATAAGAGGAATCACACCAAGAGTTACGTGGTTCAACCCTCAAGGAGGAGCATTATTATTATTATTATTATTATTATTATTATTATTATTATTATTATTATTATTATTATTATTATTTAAAATTAGTGTCAAGGTTTGTTCTAGAAAATTGATATTCAATCAAAGATAACAAACAATAAACAAGAAGTAAATTGAAAATATTGAAATATAGAGACGAGAATAAGAGGAATAACACCAATAATTGCGTGGTTTAAATGAACAAAACATTTTGTGTTCCGAAAAGAACAAGTGAAAGGCCACTATTTGTAGTTCTAACTTCCTAGGATGTGAGTGTCCTACAGGTTGAGGGGATTTTTAAAAAGTGTTTGGCTAATCAAAATAAACTCACAAAGTAATTTTGAGATATAAAAATATTTAAAGTTTCTCAAGAACAAATTTTCCAAAATGTTTTGTTCAAGTATTTAGAGAAGTAATCAAACTACAAATAACATTAAATTATAATTATAATAATTAATATTTCAAAAATTCAAATAATGAAAACCTTTCTCTAAAAATCTAATTATTTCTTTGTCTTAATAAAACAATGAAAACATTTATCTTTAATAAACAATTAAAACCTTTCTCTAAAAATCTCAATCCTTTTTTTTGTGAGGAAAATATGAATTAAATAGTTATTTCAAACTAGTGGACACAAGCTCTAAAACCCTCTAACTCATTCTCGACCATAATAAATAGGTTTATTCCCCAACACAACAAAAGATATAGTAGCAAAAGATAATCTCAATATTTTATAATGTAATCTTTTGGACAGATTCACTTCTTATGCCAGATCTGGTGTTGTCGCTGTAGTATCACTCCAATGAGGCATTGCGTCACTAGAGTGGACCTAAAGAGATTTAGGTCGCGCAAGAGACCGGGGAATTTTGAACATAAAAAAAAGATACCAACAACAATTTTTCGCTGTAGCGAGGAAAACCATCGTGGTAGAAACTGCGATGAGGCAGGTCACGCCCTTTTCCAAAAATTCTGAACAATATTTACCATCCATGACTTTAAAAATATTTTGGTAAAAACTCTAAGTATGTTTGTTCTCAATCAAGATCACTCATACTTAAAATACACATATGAATGCAATTTTTTATAAACATAGTTTTTCTATAAGAAACGTATATTTCATAGTGTATTTGTTCAAATTGTCCAGACAAACTCACACACAAGTCTTAACACAATTTATATTTAAGAAAATTTATCTTTAAGTTATGATAAAATAAGGGTGATGAAACTAAGTCATTATAAGTCCTCTACCTTTATCCTAAAGTTACAATCTTATTAGTCAAGTGCTCTTATGCATGCTTTTGGTCATTCTCCACAGTGGGCTTTGCACTGTTTTTTTTCTATGTAGTCGTCCAAGTGGATGGCCTGGGAAAACTCTTCAAGGTGAGACTTGAGATACTTATAGTTCTTTGTCTTATGCCATTTTCTTAGTGATAGGCGCATCTTAGGGAGGTGGTCATCTTTGATGGATCTCCTATAATCTGTCTCGACCACTTGAAGAATTGTTGATCCTTACTCTTATTCAAGATATTGTATATAGGCTGTTTGAAAATAGTGTTGATCATCTAGTAAGATTTGGCAGGGTCTGTCTTGTCATTATTTTTGGATCCATCGTTCTGTTTCTTACCCATTTCTTAGATACATTCTCTTTATCAGCGTTTTTATCCGTCTTCAATCAACTGCTATCCTGCTTTGTGTAAACGACCACATATTTAACCTTGGCATATTTCTCTATTCTGGACATAAGATCGTCAATAGTGTTTCCCTCATTTTTAGTGAGGGATTGGATCAACATAGTATTTCTCGATAGGCCAATTTTGAATGAGGCCAAAACAACCCGCTCATAGTAGTCTTCCACTTCATTTTAAGTTACCCAGTATCACCTAGCATATTCCCACAAGGTTTACTAAGGCTTCTTCCTTATAGTAAGGAGTGAGTCCATCCTTTTTAGATGAGCGCGGCTAGTGATAAACCTGGAAGTAAAAGCTATTGCGAGCTGCTTGAATCAGTTGACCGACCTGTGTGGGAGCTTTTTGAACCATTTTTGTGTGATATCCCCCAAACTGTAGGGTATATATAACATGTGATAGATTCGTTGTTATTCCAGAGTTTCATCGCCTATGGGTACGGGTGAACATGATCGATGGGATTAGTCTTCCCATCGTAGATCTTGAATTTGGGTGTGGTGAAATTTTTGGGAGGCTCTAGTTCCTCAACTTCTCTTAAGAACGAAGACCTCATTTGACTTGTAAGGGCCATTTCGGCCAATTCTTTGGTGGACCTGACTCCACGATGAGCAGGGTACTAGTCTATCTCCCATTGGATTAGGTCATGAAGATCTTTCTTGCATTGTCCACCTCCCTGATTACTCTTTTCTATTGGACTCCTATGCATGGAGTGTTTTTCATCGCGAGGCGAATTCCTTCCTCGACTGTGAGTTTTACTCGCCTGAAGTCTAGGTTATCGGCCATGATGTTTGCGCTTGTCCCTATGGATATCTCGCTCCAATATTTTCGAGCGACGTTGTATACATGCATTGTCCTCTTACTTGAGGAGTGTAGCCTCCTTCTGTTAGTGAAGACACTGTTTATAAGGATCCACAAGTCATGAAATTTGTGTTGATTTGGGTTGCTCGCTGCTATCCATAGTTTGTTCCTATTAAGGATGATAGCGTGAGTTAGGGGTGTTGTGACTCCTGTTGGGGTAGACCTCAGACCTGACTCATCGTTAAACAGCAGAGGTACGTTGTGTGAGTGAGTCACAATAGTTTATTATCTCTAATTGGCTGAGAAAGGAAAAATATTTCCCATAGACGATGTCAATTCTAGGTTGTAAAATCCTATTTATATTGATTCAAACCACTAAAGCCGAACGTTAAATGAAAATCTCACAACATATAATATACGTGGATCGGTAATGTGACTACGTCTAAGGGGTTCTTCTCTCTTTCTTATTAATCAACTCAAGATTCTATG
This sequence comes from Sambucus nigra, assembly GCA_949130495.1. Taxonomy (NCBI): domain Eukaryota; kingdom Viridiplantae; phylum Streptophyta; class Magnoliopsida; order Dipsacales; family Adoxaceae; genus Sambucus; species Sambucus nigra. Next base: position 389,784,671 of record OX422213.1, read on the forward strand.
AATTACATTCCCTTTTTCCAGGGGTGTGGGTTACATTTATAGGAAATAGAAAGGGAACGAGTCGTCTGCGATTCTATTGCCTAAGGGTGTAGTTGTTATTTGATTAACTATATACGAGGGTGAGATTTCCGCTGATCGAATCCCCTTTCGTCCTTATATTCAGGTTGGGATCATCTATCAGGCCTATCAGACACATGTCAATGTATTCGACTTAGTTGGATGAGTCGGATAATGTCCCCACAGTAAAAAAATATCTTTTCAGCAAAACTTTGTGGAAAAGATCTCCGCGGTAAAGAGATCATCTGGAAAAATAATTCATTAAAAAATTCCACCGAGAGAGATGATTATCAAAACATTCAACGATAAAAAATGAACCTATTTTTTAAATTTTCATTTCACTCAATTCCGCATTAATTTATTTTTTGTAGATAAAATATCTGTTATGTTGATCATTTCACTAAGTTTATTTAAAAATATTTTTTACTATTTTAAAAAATTCATCTATTTTTAAGGTCATTTAAATGAAGTCCACTTTATATATATATATATATATATATATATATATATATATATATATATATATATATATGTAACCAACCCATCGTGGGTTAGGTTAGGAGAGACACCTCTTGAATGTTTGGAATAATTTCCAAAGCTAATCCTTGATTAAGAATGCTTATTCAAATCCAGAGTGGGTTGGATATGATTAGACAACATCCATGATTTCAATGCCATGCATCTAAACATGGCCAATTTAATTAATATATAGCAAGTCCTATCAAAGTAAAAATTTATAGGTTGCAACATACGAATTAACACCATAAACCATAAAGCTATTGTAACGTGACAAATCAGCCAAATGATACAAATTCTCAAAACACATTACTGACAAAATTAAACTACATTGATACAATTAATTGTGGTTTAAGTAAGTAAACTTGCATTACTCGATCGTGACTCTAGGTTCACTAATGTGTGGTTATCTAAGGGTCATTTATGAGTTATGAGTTGAGTTAGTTGCACACTGACATCCTTAACGGTGATTCATGTTCCTTAATTCTCCACTTATGAATAATGCATGACATATTTATATCATTCCTCATGGTCTTTTCGAACATTACTCGACTTTTATCTCTTCAAACCTTTGCATTTTATTTTTATTTTTAGTATAACCTCATTTTCTCTCTTTAATTTTTTTTTTGTTTTGTTATCTTTAGGGGTGGGGGAGAAGGAGTTGAACCCCCAACCTCCTACATAAGAATGAGTGTCTTAGCTATTATAGTATCCCCAATTATTCTCTCTCTAAATTCCTATCACGCATGTCGAATGAGAGCTGCTGAATTTTATTGAGATGATACGATATGTTTTTAAAGTGGGGTAATTATTCTTGTCTCCCTTAAGACCACGCCTAATTACTTATAACTCCCTCATCATTGAGATAGTTAATTATAGATTTTTTTACATAATCCCCTGAGATAATAGCGTATTTTGACTTAAACCTCTGAAGTTCAAAAATTAAACATAAACCCTATAAACAAACGAATGTTAAGTTTTGTTTGAAAATCATATTTTTATGTTATTTGAGTTTACCCCTCATTTTATCTTAACTATTTTTTTCCAAAATCTGAACCACCTCTGATTAGGCATAAATTCTTCGTATTTATCCCCATAATTTAGAGTCTTTTAATATTCCGTGTGATGTAATTCGAGTTAATTTATCTCACATCATTACTACTGGCATTTTCTAACGAGTTCATCGAGTTTCCTGTATTTCTCATAGATTTTGCAGGTATTTAGTGCTTGTGAAGAAAGAAAGAAGAGAAAAGAAGAAAAGTCAAAGGAAAAAAAAGTAATTTGCATCTAGAATTCGGAAGAGAAGCCAAAGAAGAGGTGAATACCTCAAGTTTACAAGTGCATAGGAAGAAACGTCATCCGAATTCGAGTCCCAAAGCGCGAGTTACGAAGCTTCAAAATTGAGAGAAAAATCACAAGGAAGAGGAAACTATGAATAAGACAAAATGAACCCATGGAGGATAAAAAGAACCGATCCGGATGTTGGATAAACTTTCTGTGAAGATGGCATTGAACTGATAGAGATAAAAATGAACTGGTCCGGTAATGAAGAAACTTTATGTAATAGAAGAACCAAATCGATGTATCTGACCCGGATCGGTTCGGCTGTCGAATTTCATCACTATCCTCTTCCAAAATTAGAGTTGTACATGGTTGAAACTTTTGTAAAAATGATTTTTTTATATTTCAACAGATTCCCAGACTTCAGGGGGTTCTTACAGAGTTCTTTTAGCATAATTTTAAAAAGAGAAAGAAGTCAAGAACCCTAGGCAAATTTATGATTCTCAATTCAAATTTCTTCAGTAAAGTTTGTTTCTTATTCATTATTGTTTGAATTCATTATTTAGTGCATGGTTTGTTTATCTCCAATATTTCATATATACTCTGTTTCTTCTAAGTTTAAATTCATCTTGGTTTTGATTTCCTGCACAATAGAAAACATAATTTTAGTTAATTGCACCATGCTAGGAAAGATTTTTAATGGTTGGGATGCATGAGCCCAACCCGATGTGGTTTGCACGAATGGAATATTAGTTATATGAACTAAAATTAGTGATAACAACCATCGTAGGTCTTTTAACCTCGTATGCCCTAGGTAACTGGGGTATTTAAGAGTGCGATGCACGTGTTAGCTATTTCGACACCGCTTTATTCTTACTTTTGATTACGTATGTGTAACACCCCGTCTAATTAAATACTGGGTAGCTACTCCTTTATCAAATTAATACAGAATATCCAGTTGGTTCAGTCCTAGCATCACTGTCGAAAAACATTTAATTAATTATTAGCCACCTAATATTTAATAAGAGAAATGTCAAATTTTATTAATTAAGCCAACAATTAAACAAAAATATATTTAATAAACCATCAATCACATAGCCAGTCTCATATAAATGCTCAACGAGAAGAAATCAGATAAGTCTGGAGTAAACACTCCAATAATAAAGATCCCAGAGTAAATAATGTCTCAATACAAGAGTCCGAATAAATAATAAACCAAAACCTGAAATACTGAAAGTTTGCAACTACAACCTCTAAATAAGAATGGGTGACATGCCCTAACTGATACAAATAACAATGAAGGAATCAAGAATAAAATGAGAGCGTCTACTACCAAGATCCTGTAACTTCCACAGCATCTACAACACGTCATCAGAATGGAACTCCTATGCTTGGCGTCCCTGTGGCTGGGCACCTAAAATGTTTTTACAAAACAAAAATAGATTTGGAGGAAAACGGGTCAGAGCCCGGTGTGAAAATAGTTTAAAAATTTAGCAAGTGATTTAAATTACAATTAAACATCACATAGTATAAACATGTAAGTTGCGTACTCTCACATGAGTTTCTTACCTCTCAACTACCGTGCACGCCTAACGTATGCCTTTAACCCATTCTAGTTATGCCACTATCTAACTAGTTTGTACCACTCCGGCATTCGCATTCTAATATTGAGTATCTACACGTAACCCCCAAATAAGCCATATTTATAACCCATGTTCACATTCATTAAATTACTTACCTCAAGATTTAGTTAAATTCTCATTCTTAACCCATTCAAAATATCTTAGTTATTCACATCTACTAAGCAACACAACTTAACAATCTCAAGTATATGTATACACATCCGTAATAATATCTCATACGAAATTAAGGCACCCCACAAGGATAGAGCCTATGATGCCCTCATACTCTGCTATCGAATCCCGGTACATCATGTACGTGAGGATCACAAGTTCTGAATCACTCAGGAACCGTCTAAATACAAATCACACATATTGGAGGCGAACATAGTTCACATACCCATGGGTCACGCACATACCTACGCTCCCATGGTCAGCTGACTTATCAACTCACAAATAAGTCATTCACAGCCCTATGTCCTTAAGGTACCAGTCTAAATCCCCCTAAAGGCACACAAGGATAAGAGGGTCCTTTTCCAAAATAAAACTAACCTCCCGTGATAGCAAGTATGGTAGGTATGTCATACACATAAGAGATCCATACACTAGGCATTCACACAACCTAAGTAATCATATATCAATATAGATGTTCACACATTTCGTATAGTTAATCTCATTCGTAGCAAGTTTACCCCGAATCATTACACATACTATACTTTCCGTTTGATAACTCTCTCACCGTATCAATTTGAGTACTTAAACGTATCTCAAAGGGTTACCAGGTCTCTTATTGGTTTCTAATGTCATCTCAGTACTTGAAACCCCTCCATTGATGCCCGTAATCTTATATCATCATTAATTTCCGTTATAGTTTCAATTCGAACGCTTTCTAATAGTACCTCACTCGGTAGACCCTCGTAAGCAATATCAATCAATTCCATACGTTATAACATTCTCCGATAATAACTAAGACCTTATTAACTTTTTCTAAGTCCCAAAATATAACATCAATCACCCAAATAACCAATGTCGGCTTTGGAATAATCGTTAAACTTTAAAGAGAAATAATTTTCAAAAATCAGAAGGGGTCGATCAATCGATGGTTCGATCGATCGACCAAGCAGAGATCAGCCCAGAAATTCTTACCAGTTGCGGGTTCTCACCTTTTTACACCTCAAACTCTTCATTCTAACATCCAAAACTCACAACTAAATATACTAATCAACCTACTAACACGTTTACATCATTCCCCATGATTTAGATTCATCAAATCAACCTATAACATCAATTACTTGAATCAAAATACCCTATTTACATATAAAAACCTAGTTTTCCTATTTCTTCAAGAACATCACATAATTCAATCAAATTTCATAATTCTCTACCCATAGATCATAAATTTGTGGTTATTATCGTCTCCAACATTTACTACATGCAAGTCTTATCCCGATTATGATTTTTAACCTATCAAATCCATTCAATTTCCATTTTTCATGATAAATCTTCAGATCTATAAAACACATGTAAACTATATGTTTGAATCTTTGCAAGATAAATCACTTGCCTGTAAATCTGATGTTCTGATCCGTTGTTGTTGTCCAAGGTCTGATCCTTTCTTCTTTTCGGTCACAATTTCGTCCAAATTGGTGGTGGTGGGTGGTGGTTTTGGTTTGGAAACCCTTTGGCAACTTCCCTCTAACTCACGTAGCCCACTCTCTTATTTTTGGCTGATAATGGACTTAATGGCTTTTCTAATAATATATAAATAAACTCTAAAATTCGTAGGTCTTAATTCCTTAATTTTTAAAATTACCAAAATACCCTTCCGAGTTGCCGGTTAGGCCTAAAAATGCCCCGGGACCCAAACTAAACTCCAGGCTAGTGATTTCTTACTATCTCAAACCTTCCGGATGCATTGGCGCACTCAAAAATCTCATACGAATGAAATAAAAATAAAACACTTATAAATCCATTAAATTGGGTCCTGACACGACTGACACGCGCGTCCCAACTAAATTATCGAAACTGTTTTATTTTCAACTCACGACATTTTTAATAAATTCAATGATCACATATTACCATAATCATTCAGTAATATTCAACAACATAATAATAAGCAAATACTAACTCTCGTCTCACTAGCATTTAAATCTGAATTAATTTTCCAATTAATTAGTTTTCCAATTAATTATCCCATAATTAAAAACAATTCCATTTCATTAACCTCATAATTATAAGCCATAAAAATACGGGGTAATACATACTCCCCCCCTAATAATGGAATTTCGTCCCAAAATTCAGAAAAGTAAGGCATGCCTAGAAAAATTAGGTATTCTCCAGTAGTCAAAACAAAATATGAAGAAAGGCCCAATCATTAAAGTCCTCGCTTCACAACAAGCTTGTTTAACAGTCTTGATACTTTATGAGATTAAACTTCAATAATTGAACCTCACGTTGTGATCCTATTAAACATCATTCTAATAAAAATATCATGTACATCATTGGCCGCATTATCTCAATATTATTGTGAAGCCGCACCTCACTACGCATTAACTCCCGCGTTTATGAAAACACCAAACTCCCATCCTGGAAGAAATCAATAACACATCTGACTACTCTTGCCCATTCTTTGAATCTCTGTTCCCGACATTGTGACTTTTACACAAGGGAAAACCATTTCAGCCGGTTGGTGTTACACAAAACATTTGTAAGCACCTTGTCCACTATAAATAGATACGGGTGCTTTCCCCCATCTCTACCATTAGGTAATATCTTCTCCCCATTACTACAATATACCTCACTTACTAGTTACACCCGATTTGGAAATGAAAAATCTCAATGAATCCAAAATTTATTTCATACAATCCACCAGTCGTCAATCACCTTGCACCTACACCTCGGGCTATAGGCGATACAACCCTCAGAACGAAGCGTTATTTCAACTACTTCTTGCTACCCCACGTCGAAGGTGGATTTCGAGGATCTCCAATTGGTTATGAATAATACTGCGTAGGACCACGTACCGACGTGTTCACTATCTAATAGTGTAAATCACCCAAGTATATAACCATTTCTCTCCTTCTGGATAACCCATCCCACATATTCAAAGGAACTCGTTACTTATCTATAAGTTGGCAACTCCTCAAGGAAATTTACCAAATTGACTCTTCCATCCCTGGAATCGTCGGCTTGATACAAAATTATCTGGTTGATCATCTAACCCCAACCGTTCTACTACTTACTACACCCCTTCCAAATCTGACTTTCACGTATAATTCTTCTCGTTAAGTGATACTTAATGATCTTCTTATCTCGGCGTATACCAAAAGTTTCGACCCTTACACTTTACACCACTTTGTGCACATCTGGACTCTTTATACCTTATGGACATCCTCATTCTATTTACTCTTTACCCTCAACATTCGATTGGTCGGAACTCTACTCCAAATTGTCCATAATAGTTAAATATTTGTCTTCTCAAGGAATACATATTTATTAAATGGCTTTCCACTCCCTTCCCACCAAGTTCGGATGTGCTACTCATCGCACATGAGCACACTGATTATCGTCCTTTTCTTACTGAATTATCTTATTATGGGGGAGTTTTTGAAATTTGAGTTTGCTCATAAATTGATATATATTTGTTTATCTCATCATTTCAAACTCGATATGTCACTTGGTATTTTTCTTTATCTTATGTGTGTAGGTACTACATTGATGATTTCTGAAATGCACACCCTGATGAGAAAAGCTTTGAATGTATTGAAGACTTGAAGGTCAAACGATGAAGACTTATTCATTTTTATCTTTCCAGTTTTGGGTTCATGGAAGGGTAGATTTGTATAGGCAATTTTGTTACTTGATAATTCGGATTTTTATGTATGTACCGGCATAGACATAGGGGGAGATTTGTAAGGACATAATTCTCATGTCCGTTATCTTACAGTTTTGTATGTCATACGCCGCTACATTCGGCTACATCTGGCACGTCTCTACATGATCGCTCACGACGGCCTCTATCCGAATTCCAAGCATCAAGCATTCAACAATTCCTAAATGTGTCCCTCATCTGCCACAACGATTTCACGTTCCTTGATTTTAGGCACAGAATGCAAGTGGAACGCAAGGGAAGTCAAAACAGTGAAACAAGGCTTAATAGGGAAGTTCAAGGGCATTTTCGTAATTTCACATCCATAGTTCGGAGGTTTGGTCAACTGGAAAGTTGAAGAGCTCACCGCAACGAAGATACTGGAAGAAATGGCACCTCAATCTGAGATACGGTGAAGAAGTTATGACCTTTTGAAGTTGGAGAAAATTCCTTGAAGAATGTTGTTTTTTAATCCCATACCAGAATGGTACCACCAAACCGGTTCGGTGTACCCCAGAACTGGTTCGGTGTACCTGTACGCTGATAAGATTTTTAGAGTTTTAAAAAAGCGGAACTCTTCATCTGTTTTTCCTATAAATACCAACTTCGGGGGAGCTGTTTTGCAAGACTTTGGAAGACGTTTTTTAGAGTCCAAATACCTCTATTCTTCATATTTTTTGAGTCCCAAGACTCATATTTTGATTCACACAATTGCCAATCCTTTGTGAATCTTTTTGGTAACCTAAGAACACAACCTTGTGTTTGTTCAAACCTTTGTAGAGACTCCCTCAGCAATGACACGCAGCCCTCGGTTGCAAAGATCTCTCCATAAAGGTTTGAACAAACACAAGGTTGTGTTCTAAGGTTATGGTTAAACCATAACGTGAACATATGATGAAGGAACTTATGGTCAAACCATACGTGTACGCCTTCTCTCGATGTCACATTCCATTTCTAAGTGTGGTGATTATCTCTTACCATTGCAACTCCGCTCTTACGAGCCAAGAAAAATTTTCCCCAAATTTTCGTTCTCGATTGGCCATATCCCGACATATGTCCAAGCCTTTGGATACATTACGTTCGTTTGGCTAGCACATGCCATCTTCGCATTTCGAGTATTTCCACTGCCGATCCTCTTCAACATTTCACTTAACTCTTTCTCTCCCATTCAAACCTTGTTGGGTGAGTCTAATTTGACCCCATCTTCTACTATAGTTGTGCCTAGAAGTCACAGGTCGTGCCTTGGCCGTCTGTACTATCCAGGACTTCCGTGCCATAATATGGGTGACTTCAACTGCGGTTATCCTTCTTTAATAAATTTAATAACCTCAATTGATCCTTACCTCCTGTCGTCCGGCCAATAGTCTTCGCCTGACGTATTGCATTGTTCGGCACCCAAACACACTCGAATGCAAATAAGATTCACCATCGTATATATCATAGCAGGAGAACGAAATCTCACCAAAGAAATCAACAATCCTAAACATAGGGCTCTATATTAAGGAAAGCTACGCTGGAAGCATAATAAGCCGCACAAATCCTAAAGGCCACTAGAACCTGATGCTCTAATACCACCTGTAACACCCCATAAGGATAGAACCTACGATGCCCTCATACTCTGCTATTGAATCCTGATACATCACGTACGTGAGGATCAAAAGTTCTGAATCACTCAAGAACCGTCTAAATACAAATCACACATATTGGAGGCGAACATAGTTCACATACCCATGGGTCACGCACATACTTACGCTCCCATGGTCAGCTGACTTATCAACTCACAAATAAATCATTCACATCCCTATGTCCTTAAGGTACTAGTCTAAATCCCCCTAAAGGCACACAAGGATAATAGGGTCCTTTTCCAAAATAAAACTAACCTCCCGTGATAGCAAGTATGGTAGGTATGTCATACACATAATAAATCCATACACTAGGCATTCACACAACCTAAGTAATCATGTATCAATATAGATGTTCACACATTTCGTCTAGTTAATCTCATTCGTAGCAAGTTTACCCCGAATCATTAAACATAATATACTTTTCGTTTGATAACTCTCTCGCCGTATCAATTTGAGTACTTAAACCTATCTCAAAGGGTTACCAGGTCTCTTATTGGTTTCTAATGTCATCTCAGTACTTGAAACCCCTCCGTTGTTGCCCGTAATCTTATATCATCATTAATTCCCATTATAGTTTCAATTCGAATGCTTTCTAATCGTACCTCACTCGATAGACCCTCGTAAGCAATAGCAATCAATTCCATAAGTTATAACATTCTCCGATAATAACTAAGACCTTACCGACTTTTTCTAAGTCCTAAAATATATTATCAATCACCCTAATAACCAATATCGGATTTTGAATAATCATTAAACCTTAAAGAGAAACAATTGTCAAAAATCAGAAGGGGTCGATCGATCGATGGTTCGATCGATCGACATTCTTGAGTCGATCGATCGACCAAGCAGGTATCAGCCCAGAAATTCTTAATAGTTACGGGTTCTAACCTTTTTACACCTCAAACTCTTCATTCTAACGTCCAAAACTCAAAACTAAATATACTAATCAACCTACTAGCACGTTTACATCATTCCCCACGATTTAGATTCATCAAATCAACCTATAACATCAATTACTTGAATCAAAATACCCAATTTACATATAAAAACCTAGTTTTCCTATTTCTTCAAGAACATCGCATAATTCAATCAAATTTCATAATTCTCTATCCATAGATCATAAATTCGTGGTTATTATCATCTCCAACATTTACTACATGCAAGTCCTATCCCGATTATGATTTTAAACCTTTCAAATCCATTCAATTTCCATTTTTCATGATAAATCTTCAAATCTATAAAAACATGTAAACTATATGCTTTGAATCTTTGCAAGATAAATCACTTGCCTGTAAATATGATGTTCTGATCCGTTGTTGTTGTTCAAGGGCTGGTCCTCTCTTCTTTCCGATCACAATTCCGTCCAAATTGGTGGTGGTGGGTGGTGGTTTTGGTTTGGAAACCCTTTGGCAACTTCTCTCTAACTCACGTAGCCCACTCTCTTATTTTTGGCTGATAATGGCCCTAATGGCTTTTCTAATAATATATAAATAAACTCTAAAATTCGTGGGTCTTAATTCCTTAATTTTTAAAATTACCAAAATACCCTTCCGGGTTGCGGGTTAGGCCTAAAAATACCCCGGGACCCAAACTAAACCCCCAGCTAGTGTTTTTTTACTATCTCGAACCTTCCGGAAGCCTTGGCGCACTCAAAAAGCTCATATGAATGACATAAAAATAAAATACTTATAAATCCATTAAACTGGGTCCTGACACGCGCGTCCCAACTAAATTACCGAAACTGCCGTATTTTCAACTCACAACATTTTTAAGAATTTCAATGATCACATATTACCATAATCACTCAGAAATATTCAAAAACATAATAATAACCAAATACTAACTCTCATCTCGCTAGCATTTAAATCCGAATTAATTTTCCAATTAATTATCCCATAATTAAAAACAATTCCATTTCATTAACCTCATAATTAAAAGCCATAAAAATACGGGGTATTACAGTATGATACGGTCTAGTCACCTCATATATGTAATGATTGAGATTTATAAAGATCGGGTTTAATCAATTATCTAATTCAAAAACTAGTTTTGTATCCGGTAAACATACTAGGGTTTGGGGGAATTTTAGTATGCTTACGTAGTTTAGTTAGTAGTTTAACTTTAGTTCATTTAATTGCTAGAAATCAATCTCCAAAGAAATCATCTTTTTGTTCTTTTACTAGAGTCAGTTTAGGATTAGTCATCTTTCCTATCATCGTCACGAGCATTCGTCCTATTTCCCTGAGGATTCGACCCCGTCTTACCGGGTTTATTACTTACGCGATCGGTTTGCACTTGAACCGTAATTAGTACACACTAGAGACACATTTTTAGTCACGTTAACCTCCTCATCTCTCACCCTAAAAAATAGTATTTTTGAACCACTCATGGTGGAAATGAAGAACAACACATAAATTGGTTAAGAATAAAATTTTAAAACTCATAAAAGCAATACATGGTGGTCTAAAAATTCTGATCAATTAAAATTATATTTGAAATGAGTTTATGAGACCTTAAATTAGAATTTCAATGAGTTTACATGACACCCCATAAAATACATAATTAGATTGATCAACTCCAAATACAAATAATACAAGAGTCTAAACAATACGTATCATTCTAAGAACGACTAACATATGAAAAGCATAACAAAAATAGATGACGACAATAATAAGATTAACCAACATAACTCTACGGCTAATATCCAAATGTAAACGTCTCCATTATAGGAATACAACATGTCTAACATACTAAATGCCATCATTAAATATAAAAGATAATGTTAGCATAAAATAATCTCAAAAATAATAATTCGACTCAATAGTATGAAAGTGGAATGAAAGGAAATGAGCAAGCTGGATCGACACATACATCCCCAAATCTAGAAGCAGGAACTGAATAGGAATATAAATGAATCAGGATTTTGGTGAGAAATGGTGCCTGGAATCTGAAAACATATTTAAAAAATAAGATTAAACCTAGAAAGTCGACAAAGAGTAAGAATTTAACTGAATTTGGACTATAATAATAACAATGCGTCTTCATCCCATATTTTAGTTGCTTCTAACTAGGGGGTGGAAATTTTAGAAACGACACGAAATTGACCCGAAATTGACACGATGTTTTGTGTTCGTGTCGTGTTCGTGTCGTGTTTTTTTACACGAAGTCGTGTCGTGTCGTGTTCGTGCCTTAATTATGAGTCGTGTCGTGTCGTGTTATCGTGTTTTTTAAGCCTGAAATTTAAGAAATTATGGTCGTCGTGTCGTGTCGTGTTATTTTTTATTCGGGTCGTGTTCGTGTCAGCTAAAAAAAACACGAAGTCGTGTCGTGTCGTGTTCGTGTCCGAAAAAACCTTATCGTGTCGTGTCGTGTCGGGCCAAAACACGGCCCGTTGACCCGAATTGCCACCCCTACTTCTAACTTAATCCAGCCCAAAAAACCTACATATCACATGCGGATCTAATCCTACTTCGAAGTGAACCCAATAATGTATAAATATAAATCTTTCTCATTTGTTTATAAAGAATTCCATAGCCAAAGGTCTCGTATGAAAATCACCAATAAATCTCAATAAATGATAGACAATCACACGAGTCCAATATACAAGTGAGTATGTACCTAATCACATCCAATAATATGGGTTATGCACAAGCCCACACATAAGATACGAAAGCCTATCCCTAACGCCTTTAGGGATTACGCGTGCATACTAGGTATAGTTATAGGTCATTCCAAACATATAACCTTAAGTCCAAAACAAAGGATAAACACCACCCCATCATACCAATCATATGGCCCCATATCTTAGTTCATATGAAAGGATCTCCCCGTTAACCCCCCACTGGGAACAACGGGTACTTTCAGCACGTAGGATCGGGGTAAATGATTAAGGTAAATCCCATCTCATCACCTGAGTATTAACGCGATCAATGCCGTACATGCCCCTATCAAAATCCCTCTTAGAACATTCCTTATGAGCACTCACACACCATGGTGTTCTTACACATGAAACCAAAGAAAAATAATCCAATCTACTCACACATTACTAAAAATCATCAGTATTTGATAAATTATCACTATCTAATTAAGAGGTGATTATCAAATTGTCACAAAGTCCTTCTAATGAAATTATATAACTTGTTCTAACGAGAAACCACAGGTCGCTCTAAGGAGATAACAATTCATTCTAACGAAAATACTAATGTCGTTATAACGAGTTTCTATGTCTAACTAAAGATAATACTAATATCGTTCGAACGAGGTCCTAATCTCGTTTTAACGAGATTAACGCGAGTTCATCTTCTCCAAAATCTAAAAATGATCATTAACATTCGAAAAACCTAAAATTTGAAGCCTCTATCGATCATATTCCAATTCTCCCTTAGATATAAAATCAACAATAACCAAATAAACCTAATCCAATAAGTTTTAGGTGATTAAATCAAGATTTAAGCTGTTAAATTCGTATTATGGTTTTATATACCCTATGTTCATATTTCTAATCAATTCAACCCATATTTGATTCAATTTTGAGTTACACAAAAGCGCTTTTATATGATTCATTACATTGATTTAAAATATATAAAATTCCAGATTGCAAGGTCAGTTCATAAGATTTAATATCAAATTGTCCTAGTTCACTAACATGAGATTAAGTTTTAGTTCACCAATTAAACTAGCTTCAAAAATTAGGTTTTAGATTATCAAAATCAAATTAAAAAAATGTTAATTCAAATTCTAATGAATTATCACTACCCTAACACAAATCAAAATCAAAATCTTAATCGATGCATACTTACCTTTGGACTGATTATTAAATCAAACTCCCAAATCCTTTAATTCCTCGTCAATCCCTGGTGCCTCTTCTCTCAGGCCCCCTAGGGTTTTCTCAAATGTCTAAAGTATGTTGTAGGTTTTCCTAATCAACCTAATAAAAGTTCTTCCCACGAAATTGGGTTTATGCCCAATATAAGCCTCAACCTACTGAGCCTAAATAGTACTCCAAATGGTCTGAAACTCTACCCAAGTTATATACTTACCCAATGATTTAAATTCTACCTTTTTAAGTGAAAAGTAGACATTCTTAGAGTCCCAGAGGTAAATATAAAATATGTCAAATTTTAATAAATTAATCCTTTTAATAAATTAACTTACAAATCGATACGAGTCAATTATATTAGAAATCAAATTGCTAATTAGTGACGTGTGACGTGTGACGTGTGACTCAACATTATAAAAAAACTCCTTTGTGATCGGTGGAACCTAATACCGAGGGGATAATCCAAACAAGGAAACCCTCAACACTAAATTCCTAATAATTCCATAGTCCCCCGTGATACTAAGTAACTTCAATTATATAATTGATGTATTAGCATGATTTATGTTCGTTACCGAAAATGTGAATCACATTACACTAATACGACCTATATAATAATATAAAAAAATTTATAAAAACATAATTAGTGACATCTAACATGTCATAAGTGGAAAATAAATAACTAATTATTCTAATTAAAAAATGCACAGAAAATATGGGGTATTACATCCCCCCCCCCTCTCTTTAAACAAGGAATTTCATCCTCGAAATTCAAATTTATATACGAGACTTGAAGATCTCTAGATATCTCGTTCACATGTAGTCATCTCTCTCCCAAGTCGACTCAGCCTCGTTGTGGTGTCCCCATTGGACTTTAACTAATGGAATGACCTTTGATCCTAGAGTCTTCTCTATTCGATTAAAAATGTGTTTGATCTCTCCACATAGCTCGTGTCTAGATGCAACTCTATCCTATTGAGGTCGATGTGCTAATAGGCTAATTTATCCCTTAGGAATTTCCTCAGTATGGACACATGAAAGACACCATCTACCCACTGAATATTATTGGGAAAGGCCAAGTGATTCTACACCACGTCCACACTATCCAAGATCATAAAGGGGCCTTCATATCGGGGCACCAACTTCACATTAAATCTAAATCTCACAACTCCCTTTATCATAGAGACCTTCAGAAGAACTTGACCCCTCACCTGAAACTTCAACTTACAATTCTTCTTGTCAATATAACTATTTTGTCATTCCTGGGTAGTCTTCATACACTCCTTAATAAGTGTCATCTTTTATGAGGCGTCCCGAATAAGATCCATCCCGAACAACTTGCTCTCCTCTATCCCCAACCAACAAGTCGGTGAATGACACGATTGCCCATACAACGCCTCATAAGATACCATCCCAATAGTCTGCTGGTGAGTATTGTTGTATGCAAACTCCATGAGGGGCAAGTCTTGATCCTATCTTCCTTTGAAATCCAACATGAAAGCCCATAACATACCCTCCAAAAACAAATTCAGCCTCTCAGTCTGACCATCTGTTTGAGGGTGAAATGTGATACTCATATTCAATTATACCCTTATTGTCTCCTGAAAGCTCATCCAAAATTATGAAATAAATGTATTGTCCCTATTAAATACAATGTCAAGAGGTACTCCATGAAGACGCACAATCTTTCCAATGAAAATTCGGGCGTACTACTCCGCGCTATAATATGTTTACACTAAAAGAAAATGAACCACCTTCGTCAATTTTTTGATGATTAACCAACCTGAATCATGTCCCCTTGGGACCTCGGTAACTCGATCGTGAAGTCCATGTAGATTCTCTCCCACTTCCACACGGGAATATCTAACGACGATAACTTTTTTACTAGTGTCTGGTGATATACCTTTACTGGCTGACATGTGGTACACTTAGACACAAAATTGATAATGTAACTCTTCATCCCAACCCATAAATATTTTATCCTCATGTCATAATACATATTGTCACCCTCAGGATGCACAGGGAATTGCGAACCATGTGGCTTTGCCAAAATTGCCCTTCATGGCTCAGGATCCTCTGGCATGACTAAATGCCCTTGAAACATCAATCATCCTATGAACCAATCGAGTAAAAGAGAACCCCTATGGATGAAATCTCTCGCACCTTATCTTGATAAAAAGGAGTCCAAAGTCTGGTCCTTAATTACCCATAACATAATAAGTGGTATAATAGTCACAATTACTAAGAATGCCTTTGACAAATCCATCGAATGCAAGGTATCACACTTCTCCGCCCATAAATCGGGTAACTCATCTATATACTCTGCCCACAAAGCTTCCACAATAATGGTCGGTCTAAAGCTCAAAGCATTTACTACCCCATTCACCTTCCTCGGATAATATTGAATCGAGAAATTATAGTCCTTAATAAACTCAATAATTTCCTCTGCCTCTTTTTCATCTCCCGCTGAGTGAAATTATAATGAAGACTATTGTGAGTGAAAAACAATATAAACATATCCCCTAACATATAAAATTTCCATATATTAAGGGCAACTAATACCACTACTAACTCCAAATCATGGTGGGGTAGTCTCCCTCGTGTGGCTTAAACATATAGGAGGCATAAGCTATGGGATTCTCATCTTGTAGCAGAATTCCTCCAAGACACTGAAATGATGCATCGATGTAAACCAAGTACTCCACTCTACCCTATGGTAAATAAATTATGGGTGCGGTCATGAGTCTCTCATTAAGATCTACGAATGTCACACCTTACGTGTGAGGTAAGTCAGTGGACTCAAAATCTTCTACAGCCCTCGAATAAACCTCTTACATCACACAACCAAACCCAAGAAACTCCTAATCTCAGTAGGTGTTATCGGTTGTCCCCACTCCATCACGACCAATACTTTGCTAGGATCCACCGAAATCCCAGCCTCCGAGACAACGAGTCCCCAAAATTGCACTTATCTTGACTAGTTACCACATTTAAATAACATAGCATATAGTTTATGCTCTTGAAATATTTACAAAGCAGTCCTAAAATGGTGTGCGTGATCCTCCTCATGCCGATAATACACTAATATGTCATCGATGAACACTATGACACCCTAATCCAAAAATAGGTGAAACACCCTATTCATCGAGTCCATAAACACCTTTGGCACATTAGTCAACACAAGTGGCAAAACTCAAAACTCTTATGATCCATATTGCATTAGAAAATCCATCTTTGAAATATCCTCCTCTCGAATATGTAACTGATGATACCCACGACGCAAGTCGATCTTTAAACAAAATGATATTCCTCTCAACTGATTGAATATATCATCGATATGTAGCAATAAATACCTATCTCGTATCATGACCTTGTTTAACTCCCTATATAATCCACACACAATCTTAACGAACCATCCTCATTCTTCATAAATAACATAGGAGTTCCCCAAAGGAGATGTCCTCCTCTGTATGAACCCCTGACTCGAAAACTATTAAATCTTCTCCCTTAGCCCCTTTATCTCTAATGGAGCCATCCGAAATGGTTCCCTCTCAATGGGTCTGGTGCTTGACACCAAATCAATATAAAAATCTATATCTAGTGCTTATGGTAACCCCAATACCTCATCAAACATGTTTGTGAACTGCTGGACAACTTATATCGACTCTAATGATACAGTGACCTCCTCCGATGTAGTCACACCAATATAGTATAAATGAGTGATAAACCCTCCCCTTATCCTAGGCATGGATATAAGAAACATCTCTTACCCAGGAATGGCAAACATAATTGCCTTCTCACTATATTCCATGTGTGCATGACATTATGATAATTGATCCATCCCCAAAAATACATCGTATGTCCTCGTATCTAAAATTAATAAATTAGCCAAGAAACACAAAAACCTAATCTCCACTGCCATGTTCCTATAAATTTGGCATAAGGCAGTGCCCCTACCCACTGGGGTATCCATTTACATCTGAACATTGGTACCATTATCTAATAATCCCTAAATATCCGCAAAAGTATAACTAAAAAAGAATGAGATGCCTCCGTCTTAAATAAAACCCTTGCATAACTATTGTAAATATAAAATGTACCCTCTACGACTTGTGGTGGGGCCTTTTGTCCCTGTTAATAGACGTTGAACACATGTCCATAATGCAGCTATGGGAGAACCTGTGTTGGATCTCTGGTGGTGGTGGAAATGTTGGATACTAAGGCGTGGCTGGAAAAGCCTGCTTCTGCCCATACTAAAACTGGCCCTAACCGTCCTGGTTTCCCATAGGTTATCTCATAAAAGACTGGACCAGCTCACCACAAGTAAAATATGGCCCTATTATGGGACTGTCCTGAAGATGGCCCTACTAGACCTCACCCTGGGATCAATCCTATTGACCGTAGCCCTGTTAGCCTAATACCTTCTGCCCTTCACCTTAATGCTGCTGGCTATCAAGTCCCTGTCCTAGGTGGCCCTGTCCCTGACCTCCCTGATGGTGATGATCATATCATCCTCAAAATCTCTTAAGGGAATGTTTCCCCTATAGTAGTCCTCCCTGTTGATGTTATGAACTTCCCTAAGTTGAGGATGGCTCACTAGTCTCTCCAGTCTTTGACCCTTAGCCAACCCCGACCTTTTCTTTCTTTGTCTCCCTCTCCCTCTTAAAGTCATAGTTGTTATGGAAATTTAGTAGTGCGACATCCACAATATAAGTGTAAGTGGTAAAGTCTTGGTTGCTAAGAAACACCTTCCTAATCCTCCATGTAAGACCTCGAATAAATCGATCCATCATTTCCACCTCCGTGATGACTTCATTGGGGGTAAAGAAAGAAATATGGGTAAAATCTTTCCCATACTCATCCAGAGTGCACTCCTCCTATCATAGCCTCGTCGATTGATATCTTAAACTTTGATGTTAAGATGGTGGGGAATACTTTCCCATGAACTTCATCCAAACTTGCAGAATGGTTAAGCTAGACTTATCCTCCGTTGTGATGACCGACTCCCACCACTACAATGCATCACTCATGAGCCTAAAACTCATAAATATTTGTCCTTGAACCTCTTATCACTCTACCAGACGCAAGTGCCTCTTAATATATTTCCTCTACTATAACGCCACAGTGGGGTCTATTGACCCAGTGAATTAGGGTGGGTTGATAATACTAAAGGCACTCTTGGACCTTTTCAAGTGAATGT
The DNA here is from genome assembly GCA_949130495.1 of Sambucus nigra. Classification (NCBI taxonomy): domain Eukaryota; kingdom Viridiplantae; phylum Streptophyta; class Magnoliopsida; order Dipsacales; family Adoxaceae; genus Sambucus; species Sambucus nigra. The sequence goes on from OX422213.1 coordinate 389,803,653, forward strand.
GGTATGAAAGGCTAGTACAACCACGAGTGGTGGCGGCGGTGGTTGATCTTGGCACATGGCTTCCATAGTATGCACTATAATAGCTGCCAAATCCGTTGGTGCAAGTGTTAGCACCAGCCCCTACTTCGATTGTACTACTACGAATTCGACACATGCAATCAACCTAAAATGTATGGCTCTAATCTTTGTGTTCACAATTTGAAAGATGATAAACAAAAGAATATAAGTAATCATAAAAAAAGAGTACACAAGTCTACATAACAAATCTCATTAGTATCAAATAACGCTAAGAGGAATAGTGACATATTCACTCAAGACCCTAAGACACTAGAACTAGAATGCTCTGATACTAATCGCGACACCCCATAAAATCCATGATTAGATTGATCAAGTCCAGATATAGATAATACAGGAGTCTAAACAATAAGTATCATTATAAGCATGACTGGCATAAATAAAAAGTGTAACAACAAAATATGACAACAATAATAAGAATAAACCAACACGACCCTCATACCATATCCAAATGTAAACGACTCCATTATCGAAATACAATCCGACTCACATAATAACTCCCACCACTTAATATAAAAGTTAGCTCTAGCATAAAATAATTTTAATAACAGTAATCCAACTCAATAATAATGAAAGTGCGATAAAAGGAAATGAGAATGAAGGCTCGACACCTACCTACTAAAATCTGGAAGTTACAAATGAATTAGGCCTATGGTAGCAACTGTTGCCTAGGACCTAAAAAAAATTTCAAAAATAGGATTTAACCTAACAAGTCTACAAAGAGTAATAATTTAACTGAATTTGGACTACAATAATAACAGTGCATTTTCATACCATATTTTAGTTACGTTTAAGTTAACCCAACCCAAACAACCTAAATATCACTTGAATGTCTACTCCCACTCCCAAGTAAACCCAACAATGTATAATTATAGATCCTTCTCATTTATTTATAATTAAACGATTCCATAGACAACGGTCCCATATAAACATCACTAGTATAATTTTAGTAAATGATTGAAAATCACATAAGTTCAATATCCAAGTGGGTATCTCCCTACTCACATTCAATTAGATGGGTTATGAACAAGCCCACACATAAGATACGAAGGTCTATCCTTAATGACTTCGGGGACCACTCACACATACTAGGTATGGATATAGTCTGTCCCGAACCTATAACCTCAAAGCCTCATTAAGGTATAATCATTACCCTTTCACACCAATAATATATCCCCATACCCTATGATATAGAAAAGGACAAACTTTTAACCTCAACTAGGAACAACGGGTACTTTTAGCATGTATGATCGGGGTAAAGGACCAAGGTAAATCCCGTCCTATCACCATGGAATCATCGTGATCAACATCGTATGTGCCCCATCAAAATTCCTCGTAGTACATTCCTCACGAGCACTCACACACCATGGTATGGTTACACAGAATACCAAAACACATCAATCCAATCAACTCACACTTTACTATAAGTATCATAAGTCTCCAGTATATTATCATTAATTAATTAAGAGGTGATTATCAATTTGACACAAAGTCCTTCTAACGAAATTATGTAACTCATTCAAACAAGAAACCACTTGTCGTTCTAAGGAGATCACAAGCCATTCTAACGAAAATACTAATGTCGTTCTAAGGAGTTTCAAATTCCTTGTAATGAGAATACTAATCTCATTTGAATGAAATACTAATGTCATTCGAATGAGGTCCTAATCTCGTTCTAACAAGATTGACACATGTGCATCTTCTCTAAAAGCCAAAAACAACCATTAACATCTCAAAAACCTAAATTCAGAGCCTCTAATCAATGTTTTTCCCATTCTCCTTTAGATATAAGATCAACAGTAATAAAATTGACCTGATCCTACAAGTTTTAGGTGATTAAATCAAGTTTTTAGGTGTTAAATTCAGATTATGGTTTTAAGAACCCTAAGTTATTATTTCTAACCAATTCAACAAGGATTTGATTTAACTTCGAATTCAAAAAGAGGGCTTTTATATGATTCATTACAATGATTTAGAATATATCAAATTCATCCAGATTACAAGGTTAATTCATAGGATTTAACATCAAGCTATCCTAATTCATTAACATGAGATTAAATTTTAATTTACCAATGACACTAATTTCAAAAATTAGGTTTTAGATAATCAAATCAAAATAAGATTATAAAAATCTTAACTCGTATTCTAATTAATTATTACTATCCTAACACAAATCCAAAACAAATTCTTAATCGATGTATATTTGCCTTTAGATTGATTGTCGAATCAAAGTCTCAAATCCTTAAATTCTTCTTCAATTCTTGGTGCCTCTTCTCTCAGGCTCCATGAGGGTTCGTTAAATGTGTAAATTATGTTTAAGGTTTTCTAAATCAACTTAATAAAAGTGCTTACCACGAATTGGGCTTAGGCCCAATATAAGCCTCAACCCAATGAGCCCAAATAGTACTCTAAATGGTCTGAAACTCTACCCAAACCAAATACTAATCAAATGGACTTAAAATCGTACTATTTTAAGAAAAAAAGGACATTCAAAACGTCCCAAAGGTCAACATGAAATATGATAAAATTTAATAAAGTAATGCTTCCTATAAATTAAATTATAAAATGACACGAGCCAATTAAATTAGAAATTTAATTATTAATTAGTTACGTACGACTCATCAATATAAGAATATACTTTATGATCGATGAAACCCAATACCGAAGGTATAATCCAAACAAAGAACCCATTAACACCAAATCCCTGATAGTTCCATAGTCGCCTATAATCCTAAGTAACTTCAATCATATAATTTATGTATTACTGTGATTTATATTCGTTATCGAAAGTGTGAATCACATTAGAATAATATGAACTATATGACAACATAACAGGATGTATAAAAATACAATAAGTGACATCTCACATGCCACGGTAGGCAAATTTATTAATTAATATTTTATAATTAAATAATGCACTGAAAGAACGGGGAATAATAGTTTATCAATTAAAAATATGAACACCACATAATGGTATTTTTTAATGCTTTAGCTAGAAAAAAAATCAATAATCACTCAAACTCTAGCAAACGATTTCAACTTCAGAAATGAGTTTATCAATGGCACACCCAACAATCTTCAACCCCAACTTTTCATCAATGTTTTGGCTTGCACTTGATAGCTTAGAAAAGGACCATCACCTCATTATAGAAGGAAATAAAACTGGTCTTATATTATATTTAGAAGTTGAGAGGTAGGTGGGGTGAGGTGAGGTGAGGTCTTAAGTAGGGTGGGAGGTGGTGTTCGTCGTCGATGGGAGATTTTAGTTGAAGGTCGGGTTGATGGTATGTGTGGGGTGAGTGGAGGGAGGATGATAGTGGTTGGTGGTTGGGAGAATTTGAAGTTATTGTAATTATTCATTTTATTCTTTATGGCAGAGACAAACTAATGTAAAACAACATATTCAAGTTTGGATATTAAAAAAAATCTGCAATTATTTAGGTTAGGGTTTGATTTGGAGAATAAGGGGTTATTTTTGTCAAAAAAATAAAGGGTGTGTAAAAAAATATACATTAGTGGTTTTTTAACAGAGCTTAATATTCGTTTAGCTATGGGGGGTATGTCTAATTTTTGAACTTATAGGGGTTTAGTTAAAATATGCTATTACAATAGGGGGTTAAGTGAAAAAATCCCTTAATTTTATTGATCTTATGTATATTATTAGTGTTAATAACTTATTCTCCCTTATGTTAAAATGGGTAAGCTTTCTTATGAAAATAATGATTTTATCATTACTCAATTATTTTCAATATTATAACTAGGTCATTAGGCCTTTGATATCTGCTAAACTGTCCAATTTACAGCCAAACGCAGGATAATTTTCATATTAAACCTTTGACACCCATTTTGGACGTAATGAAATTACTTCAGATCATTTTAACATAGTTGAAATTCTTGAAGTGTAATCCGAAAATATTTTTGAATAACCCTATTTGATTCAGAACTTTGATTTTTTTTAAAACAACACAAGATGTGCTATAAGATTCATTAAAAACCTAACTTCAGTTTTTATTTGTGAAATCCTTAAGTTTAAATTTTAAACGTTAAAACCTAAGTCTACTAATATGATGTCTTATCACACCACTTAGAGAGTTATAAGATATATTCAAGCCACCACACTAGATCTAACGTGGTAAAATCCCAAACTAGGTGGGGAAAATTCCACATCCTCCTTTATGAGACAACAAAAAATAATATGAAGTTTATAGGATACAACAACAATACAAATACGAGATAAATAAAATATACCTAAATGACACGTTAACTCTGAGTATCCTTGACGAGTTCCTCTGCTTTAAATTTATGGCTATTCTTTAATCCCGAGTTAACTCCAATTCCAACTCTTCAAATAATCAACGAATAGTGGATTTAGTGAAGTGATTTTGTGTGTTGTGTAGTGTACAATGCAAATTATATACATGCAACACTTAAAACTAAACACACCCTTAATAGTATAAACCAGCCCTATGAGTCATAACTACTCTATGTTTATCATCTCATAAACTTTGAATCAAGTACAAGGAGTTTAAATCAATACTTTATGTAAAATATGTACTAACTTTTAGATCTGAAGATTTATATATAAAATGTTATAAATCTGTTTAAAAATACAAAATCGAAAATATTTTAAAAGATTTCCGCGAAAATCAAAACAGATCTAAAGATTATAATTGAGATATATCAGATTTAAACAAATATAAGTATGGATATTAAAGATGATACAACATGCAAGTAAAGATCCACAACTATAACATTAATTCTTATGCATGCAAAATTTGAAAAATAATTTTTTAAGTCGGATGTATAAGAAATAATGAAGAAATATTGTGTGTGTGATATGTATAGTGAAAATAATGTTAGGGTTTTGACTTTTCTCAATATTTATAGATAAAAACTTGAGATTTACCAAGCCTTAGTTGATTTCTTTGTATAATAAAACTATGGTAAGTACACAAGTTCAAAAATAAATATATCTCTCCCTCACTCACTCGAACCCCCTCTGTTCTCCTCTAATTTTTCCCTCTTTATCCCTTTATTCTTTTTTTGTCTCTCACATTTAAAGATAACACTTGGTAAAGTTTATCTCTTATATTTTATCTTTCTCTCTCTATTCTTCATCCTCTTTTTTCTTTTTTTCTCCAAGACTGACAAAAACTTCCTCAAGGATAAGAGTATGAGGGCTTATATAAAGACAATAAGAGATTCTAAAAACTGGTTAAACTTATTCAAAATGAACGGCTTAGATTAATTCAATTTGGGCGATTCAAATCTAATGGCTTTAGATGAAGAGCATAAGGTACACTTGAACGAAAATAAAAGGTTAAACGATTTCTTTAATGTGACAGGTCTAAACTGAGAAAACATGGATCATTCACATGAGTCATTGATCAAGTTGATCCAATAGTTACTTTTAAGTCTCCAAAATTGTGAGTATAAATAAACACACATACATGTAACCAATTTAAACCAACTCACTCAACACATGTCAAATCACCAATCAGGATCACACGCGCACATAATTGAGCCAATAATAATTAACTAACTAATTTCCTAATTAATGTTTTAAAAAATAATTTTAGATGATATAAAATGTTCAAAAAATAATTATATAATCACGAAAGTTTATTGAAAATATAGGATTTTTTGAACCAATTTTTGCTCTTATTCTAAATTTTCCCAATAAGTAACACACAATGTATAATCAAATTAATTCCTATATGTGCCTAATAATTATTTAAATTTAGGAAAAATTATATAAAAAATATGTCATGTGTTTGTGAAGTATGCACTAATCCACTTGGTGGTTTTTACCTTTATATGCTTCTTTTGTCTTAGAATTCATAGGTTTGATGTTGGGATGCCTGGAATGATGTACTAGTGACAATTTCTCAAAAAATATAAATGTTTAATACCAATTATCCAACATGCTAAAGAACTAATCAGTGTAGACCCAAGCAAACCTAGTAAGTCAATTGATTTGGGTTTTTCAGTATCCCCCTTTGAATATTTATGACAAAACACTTTGAGTACATCATGAGTACTCTTAGGAAGAAAGTCCTAAGTCATATACAAATTTTATATCTATTTATCTAAATCCTAAAAATAGAAAATTACACAACTCAACTAGAGTACCGACTATTACACAATGCTTCTATTAACTTCCTCCACATGACATACCATCTCACAAAGATTAAGTGAAAAATATTCTGCTCAAAATGTATATAGCCAAAAGTAATATAAGATGTAATCTATCTCTCATTTTGTCTCAAATAGACAACGAGTGTCACACCTATACAAATTTATATAACTACTACAATCAAAGTATCAATGAGTCCAAGCATATGTCACTCCTGCATCAAACAGTTTTAATAGGCATCTTTTTTCATTATCAAACATCCATGACCTAAAAACTTAGAGAGACATATTACAAGGATTGTGACAAGAAACCACAATGAAAGCAGTTTTAGTCAATAATACACATCCCAATAGATTTTCTAAGATATTCAAAATGAATATTGTCCTGCAGGTTTGGTGAATAATTCTTCTAGTTGCTTATCTGTATGAACATACTTAATTATTAACTCTTTCGAACCTACAAGTTCTCTAATGATGTGATAATGGATCTTTATATATTTTGTTCGTGGGAACATAACATGATTCTTCGAGCACTTTGGTTATCACATATAAGAGTAACTTGATTCTTAAAATTTTCATAATCGTGCAACATTCGTTTAATCGAGACTAATTATTCACAACAACTTCCATTTTCCATGTATTTATCTTTAGTTATTGATTGTGAGATACAATTTCGTTTCTTATATGACCAGCCAACTAGGTTATTCCCAATGTAGTAACAACCACCTAAAGTGCTCTTATTATCATTGATACATCATGCCTAGTCCGCATCACTGTATCCTACTATCATGATATTAGGATCCTATTATCACGATATTAGTATCCATAGAGTACCATTTGCAATATTCAAGAGTTCATTTTATAAATTTTATGATACGTTTGATTGATTTCAGGTGACTCTCCTTAAGCATAAACGGGTATCTACTACAAACACAAACTGAGAAGATGATATATGGATTACTCGTTGTTAAGTAATATAGACTCTCAATCATGCAACTATATAGTGTTGGATCTATAAGGAAATATTTTACATAGTCCGTTTACATTTGAGTATGTAGTATACTGCTACACTTGTCGAAGAAAGTTCAAGATCATTCATACATCAAGATGGATCCGAATATCAAAGTTCTTCAACAACAAGCCTCTACGAGATAGATTTTGGTAAGGTTGTGTTTAAGCCCCTTAATGTTTCATACAAAGTGTTGCGAAGTCCCTTCAAGCGACATGTAATTTCGTTCAAACGACGTTGAGTCATCGTTCGAACGAGGACTTCGACTCACTTTTTTTTTATAAATACCTATTTTTTGAGTCCTTTATACTTCAGAAGACCTGAGAGTTTCAATCCACGAAAACTGCAATCTGTAGAATTTTTGTCTTCTTATTTACGATTTAAAAACTTTTTTTTTTCAATTCACAAATCATACCAATTACTTTAGTGAATTTTTTTAGAGCCCAATACACGATCTTGTTGAAGTTTCTCTTGTGGAGAGGATTTCTCTACTGCTGACTTGGTGGTTCTTGAGGGAATTACTGGCTGACGATTGCGATCACTTGGGGATACTTGCGGGTGTGCCTTGCGAAAGAAAAAAAATGCGGTTCTTATAGGTTTGTTGCGGTTAATACATTATAGATTCTAAGTTGAGGCCTATGTGAGTGTTCTTCGAAATATTAATTGCAGATTCTGCAAGTGTTGTTATATTTATTGAAATAAAGGTTTTGCCCTTGCGGGGAATTTTTCCTGAAAACTGCGTGTCAGCAATTTATGTTTATTTGTGATGATGTGATTTACACACTTAGATGTATGTGTTAGGGTTTAATTAATTTGGATAAAAATTTGACATCTAGTTAAATAAGTCTTTAATTGGAAATTTGCGAATCCATAAATAATCGATATCACACGGCTTTCTCAAATTGGTATCAAAGCTTTTCAAGCGACCTACAACATTTATAGGATCTATAGAAGTTACAGACTCATCTTTTGTCATATTTACCATAGTACTTGTGAGAGATGTTTTAGAATTTTTTAAACCGGATTTTTTAATCAACTCTTTTGTGTATTCTGATTAAATAATAAAGAGACCATTATTATTCTGTTTTACTTGCAGACCCAAAAAGTATTGGATCTCCCCCTATTAGTGACAGTCAGAATCGTGTATTACATTAGAAAAATCTTTTCAAAATTTTTAGAGGCGGATCCAAAAACAATTTTGTCCAGATAAATTTGAGCAATACGAACTTATGATTTTATTTTTCTTATGGATAATGTTTAGTCAGTGATTAGGCATAAATATTATATATTTATCCCCTTAATTTCCGTCTTTTTATGATCCCGTGCATTGTAAAGAGACTGGATTTATCTCATATTCTTGATACTAACCACTTTTGGCAAGTATTTCATATTTTTTTTATTTCTCATGTGTTTTACAGGTATTTCATGCAAGTTAGTGCGAGAGAGAACTCAAAACAATGAAAGAAACCAAGAAATGAGAAGTTGAAGGGCATTTTAATAATTTTTCAGCCTTATTCCAGATGTGGGGCAACTAGAAAGTTGAAGAGCTTTCAATTATAAGAACACTGGAAAAAATGACACCTCAATCTGAGCTACGGTGAAAAAGTTATGGTCGTTCAAAGTTGAGAGAAAATCACAAGAAAGAGAACCTAACCTAAGGCAAAGAAAAAGAACCGATCAGGTTCAGGAAAAACTTTCTGTAAAAGGCAAACCGAACCCAAGCTGAGAAAAAGGAACCGACTCAGACATTAGTCAGGCTCCAGAACCGTTACAAAATTAGTCATGCTTTCTAAGTGTGACAAAATTGCCATATACGGAATTTTTATTTTGTCCTTATCTTTTAGCCAAAAGAGCTTTATGCTTTGGGGACTCTTCGAAACATCTTGTAACCTATATATTTAGTCATTAGGACTATTTTTTATTTGGATTTCATTCATGTAAAAGCTCCTAATCAAGGAGGAACATTTATGAGAAGAATTTACATAATTTGCACCTTAAATTCAAGAGTTTTTCCTATTTTTATTCGAGATTTGATTTCTTCTTGCATGTTCTTGTTCTTCATTCTTCGTAACTTTTATTTCTAGAACTTTTATTATTATTTCTCATGTTTGATCACACTTTTCACACAATTATGATTTCATGCAACATATAATTCTTGGTTAATTGTAGTTTCATTATGTCTAGCTAGATTTTTAAGGGTTGGGATGCATGAAACCAACCCGATGTGGTTTGCATGATTGTAAAATTAGTCCTCTAAATTAAATAAATGATTGAATCGTGTTGATTGATTGTCACAACCGTCGTAGGGCTTTTTACCTCGTTTTCCCTAGGTAACCGGAGTGTTTAAGAGTGCGAAGTGCGTGTTAGCTATGTCGACACTACTTTATTCTTACTCTTGATTATGTATGATGCGGGCTTGTACCCTCATATATGTAATGCTTGAGATTAATAAAGACTGGATTTAATAAATTATCTAATTCATAACTAGTTTTATAGCCGGTAAACGTACTAGGGTCGGGGGATTGCATTCTAACCTATCTTTCCCATTCATATTTAGTAAATCATAATTAGCTTACTCTTGCATGTTTAGTTTCATAATTAGTTTAATTAACTCGCATTTAGTTGATCGAAATTTTCCCACTTCGATCATTTTTTCGTTTCTTTTTAGAGTCAGGTTAGGGTTGACCGCCTTACCGTTCATCGTCATGAGTATTCGTCTATTTCCTTATGGATTCGACCCCCTCTTACCGAGTTTTTTGCTTACGCGACATGCTTGCACTTGAGCCTATATAAGCACGTACTTTAGACACTTTTTAAGTCACGTCAAGTTTTTGGCGTCGTTGTCGGGGATCTAGGTAGACTGTAGGTTAGATCGAGTTAATCTAAAACTGTGACCAAAAATTCATAAAAATCCAAAAAAAATTAGGAAAAAAAAGAAAGAGAAACAACATTTCTCATAATCCTCTTAATGCAAAATCCACACCTAACTCCTCAAAGCACTCCTACACGCATTCACAAAAACCCGATTGTCGAGTACAACCCAGATAACCCACACACGCCTAACCATCCTCAATTTTGGGTTCCAGCTCCTACACCGCCAAACTCAACAGTAAGCTACCCATATGGTTACACTTCAGGTTACATGCCTAGTGCACCGAGTGCGGATACCGAGTCGTTAAGTAAGAGAGTCGTGTCATAGCACGGAAGCGTAGGCATGGGTGAGGGAGAGGCACCTTATCGACCCTTGAGAGAATTCTTATACCCTGAGCGGTCAGTCACTCTGGGATGCATTTTGCTCCGATCTAATGTAGGGAAATTCTATTTCTGGAATGGAATGATCCAATTCTTTCCCACATATCATGGAATGGAATTGAAAAAGCCCTATCTCCACATTCGGGAGTTTGAAGAGGCGTGTGAGACGTTCATTGATCAAGTATGCATGAAAGATGTGATCCGCCTCAAGATTTTCCCATTCTATCTAAAGGATAAAGTTGAGACCTGGCTATGGTCTTTACCCCCGAATTCGATTACATCATGGAACGAGTTACAATCCAAGTTTCTCAAGAAGTTCTTCCCTTCACATTGAACGAACTCTATTAAGGCTCAAATTCAAACCTTCCAACAATTAGAAAATGAGCCATTTGATCGATGTTTTGAGCGTTTCATCGAGTTAGTTACTTCATGCCCTCATCATGGATTTGATAAAAAGCAAATCATTTCATTCTTCCATAATGGGTTGAACATCAACTCCAAACAACTTGTTGAAACAATGTGTGATGACCCCTTTATCGAATAAAACACTAATGATGTTGAGCTCCACTTGAGGTATGTCGCCGACACCACTCAAGCATGGGATACATCTTACCCTAGCGCTCAGAATCTAACTCGCCAAGAGGCCACCACTCCATCAGCGTTTTGTCTATTTAACATCGATAGATATATCATGCCTATGACGAACCATTGACTCGATCAAATTGAGAAAGGTATGAGAGAGTTACTCGCTTTGCGCGTAAGAGAACCAATTGGCCCCATCCACATCGCCGTTGAGAAGGTATGTGCTATTTGTTAAGTGGGACATTCAACAAAGGAATGCCCAAAGAATTTTCGCTTACAAAGTTATGCTTAATGAGCAAGTAAGTGGTGTAGGAGGATTCAGGGGTAATTTCGGTACCCCGCATGAAAATTCTTATAACTCTTCATGGAAAAACCACCCAGGTTTTAGCTATGGGAAACTGCAGGCTGCATTAAATCCTAATTCACATATTTCCCCTCCTATACCTCCACACTTTCAACAAGCACCGCTTATGTAAGGTCATGGACCCGCACCACCTCCTCCAGTTCCATATATCACTCCACCGCGAAGAACTCTTGAGGACACGATACACCAATTCATAAACTTCTAAATTGCAACCAATGCTATATATGAGTGCATGTTCACCGACATAAATGTGAACATTTCAAAGTTGCAATCGTCGTTGAGTGTCCAAGAGAAGGGTAAATTTCCTGCCCTACTCAGGGCCAAATACCTCCCCAAGGTCAAACTAGTGTAATCTCTATTTTTAATGAAAATCAAGAGCAATGTTGCGCGATAACAACTCTACGTAGTGGGAAAGTTATTGATTTATCACCTTTCCCACACGACACACCTAAAGGCGAGGAGGTTTCGCCCAGCATGAAAGAGGCCGAAGATGCCTCCTTGAACAAGGGTGATAACGAGAACACTAGTGAGCCCTAAGTCGTAGTGAACCTCCCCACAACCGCGCCGTTTGACCAACGGTTAGTATCTCACGCCAAAGAGTCCTCTCATGAAGATGTGTTAGACGTTCTTAAGCAAGTAAAGATTAATTTACCTTTTCTCGATACCATAAAGCAAATTCCCGCGTACGCTAAGTTTCTTAAGGACTTACTTATGGTGAAATGAAAGCTAAAGGTAAAGAAAAATGTGTTCTTAGCACAGAACGTTAGTTCAATACTATCAAGTGACCTTTCACCCAAATTCAAAGATCCGGGTGCACCCACTATTTCATGCATCATGGGGGGAAATCGAATTGAGAGAGCGCTAATAGATTTAGGGGCGAGTGTTAACATTCTCCCCTATTCCATCTATAAGCAATTAGGTTTGGGGGACCTTAAGCCCATAAACATGACTCTCTGACTCATAGATAGTTCTGTCAAGATACCTCGGGTAATTGCTGAGGACGTGATCGTTCGAGTTGAAACATTTTACTTCCCGGTGGATTTTGTCGTTTGGGATGAGGAGCCTTCCGTTGTACAGAGTAATCATGTCCCCGTCATTTTAGGTTCTTAGCTACGACTTATGCCTTGATCAACACTCGAAATGGGCGCATGAAACTTACGTTCGGGAATATGACCCTTGATTAGGCATAAATTCTTCCTAATTTATCCCTTGATTTAGTTACTTTTAGCACCTCGAACAACGTAATTAAGTTAACTTTATCTCATAATCTTGCTACTAACTGATCCTAATGAGTACACCGAGTTTATGATATTTTGTAGTGATTTTATAGGTATTTGATGTCAAGAAACGAAAGAAAGAAACCGGAAGAATCAAGAAAGAAAGAAAGAAAAGTCTCAAGTGTAAAAGCGTAATTTCCACTCAGAATTCGGATGAGGTACCTAAAGAGAAGTTGAAGACATCTTATTCACGAGCACATAGGAAGAAATGGCACCTCAATTGAAATCTCGGAACAAAAGTTATGAACAGTCAAAGAGGAACCAAAAAGTCAAATAGCCGGACCGGTCCGCCCCTACCCCAGACCGGTCAGCCTTGTCAAACTCCAGAAGACCCTGGATCGCATGCAAACCGAAGAAGGCCAAAATAAAAAGAACCGATCTGGGGTCGAACCGGTCCGCCCCAAAATAAAAATAACCGATCCGCCTAAGCCCCGGACCGGTCCGGGCTTAGAGATTTGAAATTTCTATCTCCTCCTAAAAAGACTCCTATTTCAGCTGAACCTCCGAAATGGTTGTAGGATATAAAAACCCGATTTATTATTGTTAAGAGGACGGAGAATTAGTAGGATTTTCCACTCTTTTTCCAGAAACCCTAGTTTAGTTAATAATTTCAGATTTAATTCAAGGATTGAAGACCTTATTCAGTAATTTTTTGTGAGTATCAGTTTCTTTCATTGTTTCACTTATTGTTTGATTAATTGTAGTGAGTAATTCTTAATTCTAATTCTTTTCTGCATCTAATTACTATTTTATTTAGAGTAATCATGAACACCTGCACAGTAATCATTATTTCCATCACTTTAATCATGATATGCTATATTTTCTAAGGTCGGGATACATGAACTCAACCTGATGTGTTAGTGCGTGTGTATAAAATTAATCCGCTGAATTTAATGAATGATTAGGACCGTATTGCGTAGTTACACGACAATTGTAGATCTTTATATCTCGTTTTGCCTCTGGGTACTCGTGATGATTTAGAATGCAATTCGAGTGCTACTATCGCAATACTGATTTACTCATCCTCAGATTAGGTATGACGCGGGCTTGAACCTCGTATACATAATGCTTGGGAGTACTAAATTCCGGGTCAAATCAATCATATAAATTTAAGGTTGATATTATGACTGCACTACACTAGGGTTGGGGGATTGTATTCCCGTCCTATTTTTCTCATCATTTAAACAAAAAGTTTCAGACTATTTTTCATTCTTAATTTAGGTAGATTAGTATAGTTGCATTTCTTCATAATTTCATTATCGCATTTAGTTGTAATCAATCTCAAAACCAAATCATTTTTCCTTTTCTTTTTAGAGTCAAACTTAGGATAGCTCCGTATTTTCCCGTCGTCACAACTCTATTGTCCTTTCTTCCCTGAGGATCGATACCCAACTTACTGGGATTATTACTTGAGCGACAGGCTTACACTTGAGCCTAGAGTGAACGCACTTCTGAGACACATTTTCAGTCGCGTCAACCCTCGAAATAAATATCTTTAGCATCACCAATCCCGAGGGTGATGAGGGCAAATCATGAGAAATGGATCTTATGGGAGAGACAGTATACGAGCATGAGAAGTCCCACAAGCGAGAGCCGTTAGGGGTGTTCCTTATTTCATCAAGTCAGAGCGGTAGTTTTGATGATGAGAGAAAGGTAGGGGAGGTGTGTGTAGTGACCGCGATTGAGAGAAAGAGAGAGTGGTTAGAGGAGAGAAAAATAGTGGAGTTAGAGATCGAGCTAGTAAGCGAGAACGTAGGCATTACTCATGAGAGAGAGTTAGGGGACGTGAGCATGGAATATTTTAAAAAATAATTTGGGCATATGGGTGAGAACCTGAATGTAGAAGTCCAACCTTTATTGGACTCGTTTAGTTACTTGGATGAGAGCGAATGGCAAGATACAATAGATGAATTCCTTCGTAATGACCATCCCTCCACATCATAGAAGTCTTCAGAAGAGAGTGAAAGAGAATGTTCGAAACACACTCGAGAGAGCGAATTAGGAGATATAAGTCTTGAAGACTTTGAAAAAGAATTCGGACAGTGGAAGAGAGCCTTACTATTGAAGTCCAATCCCTATTGGACTCTTGTAGTCACTTAGAAGAAAGCGAATGGAAAGATAAAATATATGAATTCCTTCTTTGTGACCATCCACCCATACCACTTGAGGTCACGGAGGCGATTGAGGATAAAAGTTGTGTTTCGTCTGACTTAGAGCCCGACCCATGCTTTAAAAAAATTGAAAGAAACCTAGGTGTTCCCTCCGCGTCGACGCACATAGACCTCATCATGAGGGTCTCTTTACGACTAGTCACGACGAGTCTCCCGGTCTTTACCTTATCTATGGGCAAGGTCCCAACTTGTTTTGATTATTGGTTTATGATATGAAGACGGGAGAGATGAGGAGAACACTGGACCTCGTTCATGGGGTCGGGTGAGTTTGTGGAGAGATGAGAGGTCGTCGCACCCCGACACGTATGGGGTGATTTTTGTATTATTGAGTCGTATGTTGGTGTCATATAGTGTCTTGTTGCATTTTAATATTTGTTAGTTTTATTTTTGCACTTATTATTTCTTCTTATTTAGATTTTAGTCCTTTTGATTGAGAACAATGCAAAAGTCTAAGTTGGGGGTGACAAGTGCGTATTTCTAAAAATTCACAAATTTTCAAAAAGCCCAAAAATTTCAAAAAAAATGAAAAAGTTCAGAAAAACAAAAAAATATTTTTCTTCAAAATAAATAAAAATTGGGATTCAAAAGCTTCAAAAATGTCACAAATTCTTTTTAGTCTCAAGTTGTAAAAATCAAATACACTAAGCCAAAATTGACCAAAGATGGAAATTGAGCAAAAATTGACGACTTTACGAATAAGTGTGGAGATTAACTAACCCGGTGAGATTTCGAACCTATTATTTTTGTGAGTTTAAAAATCAATCCGAGTTAATGGTTAACTCAAGGTTCTTTTCAGCATTTTAAAAAGTCGTTGATGATCTCTATTTCTTTGTTTTGATTAGTTATGGGAAACGAGTGAGATATTGTCTTGAATAATGCACACTAAAATATCTCTAAACTAAATTAATCTCGAGACGCATATGGTAAATAAATTATCAATTTGTACAATGAAGTAGGCCTTCATTTTTCACCCAAAAATATTGGCCATAAAAAGTCGTGAAAAATTCATCCCTTTTGCAAACCAATTTAAAATTAGTAATTTTTTTCCTTTTCGTTTGATAACCCGAAAAATCCAATTAGCCCGGAATTGTGAAAATCGAATATTAATCAAATAAAGTCCGAAAAGTGCATAAAAAGGGGCAAGAAAAAAAGAAAAATGCTCAACAAAAATAGCAAGTGGAAAAATAAAGAAAAAGAAGAAAAAAAAGAAAATTTGCAAAATCCCGAAAAAGCACAAATGTACATCATAAAGAAAATTTTCCAATTCCGAAGTTTCCAATCATTCCCATATTACCCAGTACACCTTACAACCCGATAAAGTCCGAATTTGAATTGTGAAATTAATTACTGCGTAGAGAGCTAAGACACGAAAAGATAATAAAAGAGATTAAAATGGTGTGACTAAGAGATGATGTTTCCTGTTTCCCAATAAACGTATTCCGATGAAGAGATCTTTTCACCCATAAATTTTCGTCTTTTAATTTTGTGTGCGTGAATTCGTGTCAATTATATTTACTCTTATAAATCATGCATACTGAGATAGATAGCCACAATCCGAGAGATTCGTTTGTGAGAGTATCCCGTGAGATTTTGAAATCAAAACAAATTTTCAGAAAGTAACATAATGATCATTCGATGGAAATTTGCGGTTTAATTTTCGGCTTCGCGCACACACACTATGATTTGAGACTATTGAATATGAATTTACAAGTGACTATTTAGTGGGGAGTTTAAATTGTACAGTTTTTAAGTATTTTGATGTTTCCTTGAGTAAAAAATGAATTTTGTTGGTACATTCACTGCAAACCCTCACGAGACACTACTCGTCCTATTACGGTAACCTAGGGGTTTAAAGGCTTGTTGCATACTGATGATGCTGGAATCAACACCACCAGGTAAGGTGTTTTTAAGCTCAATCCAAGAACAGCAATGGCAGCATAGTTGTGTAAATGGCAAGAGAATGAGATGAGGAGAAGGGGAGAGTACACCAGGATATAAGTGGTTCAGCCTAGATTGGCCTACGTCCACTGTGTGTGTGTGAATAATCTCACTGCAATAAGGCTCTAATGCCCATGAATATAATCTCTCAAACTTTCTCTCTCTACTGTGTATCTAGACAGAGTTTCAGCTAGGGTTGAATATATGGGGATCCTTTTGCAAGGTAGAGGATGACCTCTATATATAGTACCTAGGGGGTGTAATGTACCCCCCATGCATGCAATGAGCATGTGTGTGGTTACCTCACCAATATGGGAGTGCCATCTGTCACTGTCACATGTAGAGAATGATGACCTAGGCCTTGGTGAGGCCGAGGTTGGTGAGTCTTGATACCTGTTCAGTCCGAGTATTCCATGAGGTCTCGGCCTAACCCTGGCCGAGACAATGGCCCAGGTCGGCCTGAGACGAGGTTGAACTGGTTGCTTGATGAGGTAGCTGGTGGCCTCCTACGAGCTCGGCCTTCATCTGGCCGAGGTTGCCATTCCAAGGTATACGAGAATGTTGTCGATCCTTATGACGTCCCTTGAAGAGGCTCATGGTAGTGTCAGCCCTGGCCGACCTTGGTATGGCCGAGGTCTGATATCGTGTGCCCAAGACTCGTCCAACGTCGGCCATGATCTCGGTCGAGGTTTGTGTCTCTAGGATGAGGTTGGTGTCTCTAGGTCGAGGTTACACTTGGGGCATATCAATCACCCCCCATCCCTTAGTCATATGTGAGAGAAAGTGACTAGGGTTACTACACCTCCGAGGCCTGTCTGTTACAAGCCAATACCTGCCTGACACTTGTCCAATGCTGGAACATGCTTGCTTGGTAGGCGTGTGCTTTCAGCCGCCCTTTGGGGCTCCCAGGGCAATGATGGGCCTTGGGAGTTGTGCCTGAGTATTTAAGGGTTTTGAACCCTTCTTTCCTTCTTTCTTCTTCATTTCTCCCATTTCAGCCGCTCCTGTTTCAGCAGCTTTCTCTCTCTAGAAAGATCTTGGTTCAAGGCTTTTGGGTGGTGATTTCTTGCATCTTCTCCTCTCTTCCTTACCATTTCATCCTCAGGTAAGGTCTACCATACTTTTTCCTTCATTTTTCCTGCAAGCACCCTTATTTTCTAGTTTTCCGGCGAGTTTCCTAGTTTTCCGGCGAGACCACCATAATTTCAGGCGAGCTTTTATTGCCAAATTTAAGTAGTTTGATCTTTAAATTCCTTTGCTTTATCAGCCAGTCTTGTTTGTAATTTTTGGAGTTTAGGAAAACCCCTAAGTGTAGTGTCGTCCTCTGATGCTCAGACCCTTATATCAGCTTCTTGAGGAGTTTCCCTCTCTTAGAGAGAAGACTTTAGAAAATATTAGACAAATAGAAAGAGCACAGGAGGAGGCTCGTAGATCACAAGAGTTTCCCATTAGACCCATATTTCCACCACCTCTGGAGGTGATATATCCTGACCCCCCGGAGAACTTCTATCAGACAGGGGTTCCTGCTGATCCCATACCTATGTCTGAGTCTGAATCTTCTACCTCAAACCCCATGTCTGTGGATTGCTTTCAAGAGGCCATGGACTTCACACCTAGGCCTGATCAGGCCGAGGTCTCTAGCCGAGCCTCGTCCCATAATCACTCAAGCACCTCAGGGTCTTCCTCAGAGGTTGAGATTCTTGAGACGAGTGTGGCCATACCACCACCAGTTGATGCCATCCCTATGTCGGTTGTCACCCCGGGGCAGAGTTTGCTCAGAGGTTTCCGAGTTACCCATCAACATCTGCTCCGGCCGACATTGAGTTGGATGATGAAGATGAGGATGAGAGCGATGTCGACGTCTCTGAGGCGGTCGAGATCGAGAGTACTATTACTTAGGTAGACCTTCTCTGCATCAGATATCTGTATTCTATTAGCCTCTCAATAAAACTTAGGAGGCCTCTGATGGAAGAGAGGGCTTATTATGGCCGAGACGGGGAGATCTGCTTGTACGAGCAAATGTTCAAGTTGGGGTTCCGTCTGCCCATTCACCCCATAATCAAATCCATCCTCTCTTACATTAATTTGGCCCCCTCCCAACTCTCTCCTAATGCCTGGAGAATCCTAATAGGGGTCATAGTGTTATGGAAGGCTGTACACCACTCAGACCTTCCAGTTCAAGTCTTTGTAGGTTGTTACGTCCCTTCTTTGGCCAAAAATCATCTGAGCTACTACCATTTTGTAGCTCGGAGGCCTGAGAAGAAATTTCTTCAGGTGACCCAGACTTCCAACCATAACTGGAAGCATCGGTACTTCTTTGCCTCAGGGCCATGGGAGTTTGGCCCATGTGTTCCCTCATCCAATCTGGAGCAGAGGATGCCCCTGAGGTGGGGTAAGGTCACCATGTCTGCCAGGGCCGACCCTGGCCTAAGTCTACAAAACCTCCAGAAGGTGAAAGCCCTTCAAGATCAGGGGTTAAATGGTCTATTTGTCAGGTTTGAACATCTGATGACTCCCCACTTCCTCTCTGGGACAGGTCTAGGTGGAAGTCCCCTTGCCGAGCTTGGTAAGCATTTTTGTTTTGCAAGTTTAACCTCTGAGTTTATTCATATCTGATTATCTAACTCAGGTCTACTAATTTTTTACAGAGCGATCAAGGGATATTCCAGACGAGCTTTGGGAGATGGATGCACCGAGCTTGACAAGACTTGCCAAAAAAGCAGGTCTTAACGCTCCTCCCACAGCTCCCTCGGCCTCTAAGCCCCCAGCCAAAAAGAAGGGGGCTCCCGAAGATCATGCCCCTGGGGATCAGAGGCCGAGGAAGAAGACTACTGAAGCTGCCATCCCTATCTCTTCAGCTGACATCCTGTCGGCTCTTCTGGATCAGTTGAAGTTAACTGATAGTGTAGTCGGCCACAGCATGCAGGCCCTGGATGCCATCTGCCGTGTAATGACCGAGGCTGACAAACGCTTCTACAGGGCTATGGACACCCCATTACTGGTTGAGTTCGGCCTTCACAGAGCCGTTCAGGTATGATTTGATCCTTCATTACAAATTCTTCTAAGTGTAACATCTGATTTTTCTTTAGCTTTCTTATGATCACTAAACATGCAGGGTTTGACCGCTATGCATCATTTATCGAACTGGACTCTGAGGAAGTTGCTTCTCATCCAAAAGGGGCAAGAGGCCGAGAAAGTTCAGAGTAATCTGAACGCAGAGATAGAGCGCCTCAAGTCTGAGCTGAAGGGCTCTGAGGAGAAGGTGAAGGGGTTGGATAAGGACATCTCCCAGCTCGGCAAGGATCATGTTGCTGCATTAAAGGCTAAGGACGACGTTCTGCAGCAAAAGGTCAACTCAGCTGTCAGGTCCGCCCTTGAGGATGCCTCTGAGAAGATAATTGCTGACTACAAATCCTCTGATGAGTTCATGGGGTTTGGCTTTGAATACCTTGAAAGTAGGGGTGTTCGCGGTCCGGTCCGGTTCGGTTTTAAGATTTTTTTTTTACCGGACCGACTTGGTCGGTCCTCTAAAAAAATTGACCGAGACCGGACCGATAATGTCGGTTCGGTTTTTTATAGGGTCGGTCCGGTCTAACCCGTCGGTCCTCACATTAATGAATTACATCATTTATAATAGTACAAATATACCCGAGTCTATTTTTTTCAAACATTAAAAACTAAAAAATATCAAAATTTGCGATTAAAACAAACCTACTATTGGATTAAACTATAATTTAAACTAATCAAATATTGAAATATATATTTTTACTATTTATTTATCTTATATATATACATATATATGTAAAAATATATTATTTTATATACAGTCGGTCCGGGTCGGTCCTAACAGGGTTTTTGAAACTGTAAACCGTGGACCGGACCGACTAGGTCGGTCCACCAAAAAAATAAACCGAGACCGGACCGATTAATAAAAAAGACCGAAAAAAAGGGTCGGTTCGACTCGGTTCGGTTCGGTCCGTCGGTCCAGTCGGTTTTTTGAACACCCCTACTTGAAAGAGATATCAAAGACACTACTAAATGGGCTGACATCAGAGAGAGAGGCCGGCACTCTGAAGGCCTCTGATTTCGTGGGTCTTGGCTTTGCTGATCCATAATTTTCCCAAGCACTTTAAGAGGTTGAGGAAGAGGTTGCCGCTCCTGCAGAGACTGCTACATTAGAGGTCACCGAGGTTGGAGGGGCAGACCCTTGTGATGATGCGACCGAGGTCTCTAACCAAGCCGAGGGTGTCAACGTTCCCCCCTCAGACTCTTAGGATATTTTGATCACTGTTTGTAACTTAACTGTTTTGTGGAACTTTTATTTGTAATCATTGAACATATAATTTCTGAATATATATATCAACTTCTGATGAGGACCATCTTCACTTTCTTTTCATTGAATGTCATGTGATGCTTTTCATTCTTAGCTCCATTGTTATGGTGTCTGCTAAAAATTAATTTGTAATCTGAGCTTTAACCTTTGAAGTCCTCTTTCTTAGCTTGTCTTTTTGTAATGGCCTTGTTTAAACTCAACCAATGGTCCTGAGCTCAGACCTTGTCACCAATGAATGGTGTTATGAAGGTCTGAGGTTATTACCTAAGAGGTTATCCTCATAATGAATTTCACTAAATTAATGATGTTTAAGGGTCTGAGGTCATCTCATTATGGTGTCTGACCTCAGACCTTGTCACCAAATTATGATGTTATAAGGGTCTGAGGTCATCACCTAAGATGTTATCCTCATAATGAATTTCACCAAATTAATGATGTTAAGGGTCTGAGGTCATCTCATTATGGTGTCTGATCTCAGACCTCGTCACCACTAAAATGGTGTTATGAGGGTCTGAGGTCATCACCTAAGATGTTACCCCCATAATAAGTCTTCACCAAACTAATGATGTTAAGGGTCTGAGGTCATCTCATTATGGTGTCTGACCTCAGACCTCGTCACCACTGTGGTGTTATGAGGGTCTGAGGTCATCACCTAAGATGTTACCCCCATAATAAGTCTTCACCAAATTAATGATGTTGAGGGTCTGAGGTCATCTCATTATGGTGTCTGACCTCAGACCTCGTCACCATTGTGGTGTTATGAGGGTCTGAGGTCATCACCTAAGATGTTACCCCCATAATAAGTCTTCACTAAATTAATGATGTTAAGGGTCTTCACCAAATTAATGATGTTAAGGGTCTGAGGTCATCTCATTATGGTGTCTGAGCTCAGACCTCGTCACCACTGAAATGGTTTTATGAGGGTCTGAGGTCATCACCAAAGATGTTACCCTCATAATAAGTCTTCACCAAACTAATGATGTTAAGGGTCTGAGGTCATCTCATTATGGTGTCTGACCTCAGACCTCGTCACCACTGTGGTGTTATGAGGGTCTGAGGTCATCACCTAAGATGTTACCCCCATAATAAGTCTTCTCCAAATTAATGATGTTAAGGGTCTGAGGTCATCTCATTATGGTGTCTGAGCTCAGACCTCGTCACCACTATGGTGTTATGAGAGTCTGAGGTCATCACCTAAGATGTTATCCTCATAATTAATCTCTGATCTAAGAATGTAGCAAGAACTGTCATGGGAACTGATCTTCATCAATAACCTCTTCATAATAAGATGGTACATTTACATAAAACTCTATGCAACATCATATGTAATATCTCTTTAGGTGATCAGCATTCCACGGGTTAGTGAAAGGTTCTCCTTCTAGGTTTTCTAGCCTGTAAGTGCCAGGCATAACCTCTTCTGTCACTTTGTAGGGGCCATGCCAGTTTGGGTGAAGCTTATTTGCATTTTGTAGGGTCTTCTTCAGCACTAGGTCTCCTACTGCAATGGGTCTTGACTTCACCCTCTGGTTGTAGAATTTCGCTGCCCTCTGCTGGTAGGCTGCTTGTCTGACCTCTGCGTCCTCCCTTCTCTCTTCGATAAGATCTAGGTCTAACCTCCTCTCTTCTCCATTATTGTTAGGGTCGTAGGTCTGAATCCGATGAGTTGGGAGTCCTACTTCCGTTGGTATGACGGCCTCTGAGCCATGTGCCACCATGAACGGGGTTTCTCCTATTGGTGTCCTTGCCGTGGTTCTGTAGGCCCATAACACAGCGTAGACCTCTTTAGTCCATCTTCCCTTTGCATCTTCTAACCTCTTCTTGATTCCGTCCAAGATAGTTCTGTTTGTGACCTCGGTCTGACCATTTGCCTGAGGTCGACCAGGAGATGAGCAGAACTGCTTAATCCCTACTCTTAGGCAGTACTTTTCTAAGGAGGAGTTCTTAAACTGGGTCCCATTATCCGAGATGAGAGTGTTTGGGAGGCCATATCTGCATATGATATTCCTCCAAATGAACTGGAATATCTTCTGCTCTGTGATTGTTATCATCGGCTCTGCCTCCACCCACTTTGAGAAGTAATCAATGACAACTATCAAGAATCTATAGTTGTTGACAGCTCTTGGCAAGGGTCCTACTAAGTCAATTCCCCATACCGCAAATGGCCATGGAGAAGAGATTGACGTCATAGGATGATGAGGTTGATGAGGGATAGTGGCGAACCTTTGGCATTTGTCGCACCTCTTCACATAGTTTGCAGCGTCCTTGGACAAGGTAGGCCACCAGTATCCCTGAGTGATGATCCTCTTGGCCAGGGGCCTTCCCCCTATGTGGCTAGAGCAAGAACCCTCATGAACCTCTTGTAAGACCCGGGGAACTTCCCTGGGATGCACACATCTGAGGAGAGGCAATAGAAACCCCTTTTTGTACAAGACGTATCCTACCATTGAGAACTTGGCAGCCCTATATCTCAACTTTCTCCTTTCTAGTTTGGACTCAGGCAGCTTTCCCTCTCTTAGGTATCTGACGAGCGGGTCGATCCATGAGTCTCCTAGGTTCAAATTGTGATAAAGGTTACATACCTCTTCCTCCTCGATGGTTGCCTTTCTCAAGACCTCGATCGAAATGGTCCTTCCCATATCTGTCTTCATTGCCGAGGCTATCCTTGCCAATGCATCAGCGTGATTGTTACTTAGTCGAGGCACTCTCTTCAGTTTTGCTTCTTCAAAATATTCTAACAACCTTCTTACCCTCTTTAAGTACTTGGACATCCTTTCATCTTTGGCCTCGTATATCCCCAGTACTTGATTGATAACCAACCTCGAGTCGCTATGGAGTAGGAGTCGCTTTACGCGAAGAGTTGTTGCCAATAAGAGACCTGTTATCATGGCCTCATACTCGGACTCATTGTTCGATGCCTGGAAGTTAAATCTCAAGGCGTATTCAATGTTGGTTCCATCTGGAGCCGAGAGTATTAGCCCCGCACCGCTTCCACTATTACAGAAAGAGCCATCAACGAAGAGGCTCCAGACGTCTGTATCTGATGAGAAGACCCCTTCTGTCATAACTCCTTGCTTGAAGAGGTATCGATCCTCTTAGTTCTCTTCTATTCTACTCCGGGTTTTGCCTTAGATGACCTCTTCCCGATCTTGGAAGATGTTTGGTCCCGTCTCTTCTAAATTTCAGAAGACACTAAGGTTTGTCTCTTCGGCATCCTCTAGGCCTTTCTCTGTCTCGGCCTCTTCCCAGGTGAATTCTGCAACAAAGTCTGCGAGGGCCTGCCCTTTGATGGCTATCCTAGGCTGGTAGGTAAGATCATATTCTCCTAATTTGATGGCCCAGGTCATCAATCTCCCGAACTTCTCAGGTTTATGCAGGACCTGCCTTAGTGGGGTGACTACCATGGAGTGAGCTTGGAAGTAAGGCTTCATTTTTCTTGAGGCATGTATTAGGGCATAAGCCAACTTTTCGATGCGGAGATAATTTTGTTCAGACCCTTGAAGGGCCTTACTGTTGAAGTATACAGGCCTTTGGATCCCATCCTCTTCCCGTATGATGGCCGCACTGATAGCTGATTCAGAGACTGCTAGATATACAGACAACCTTTCTCCTGCGATGGGCCGAAACAGCAATAAGGGAGACCCTAAGTAGGACTTGAGTTAGTTGAAGGTTTTTTCACACTCTTCGTCCCATTGGAAGGCCTTTCTTAGAACTATAAAGAATGGAAGACACTTGTCCGTTGCCCTAGAAACAAACCTGTTAAGGGCAGCCACTCTTCCCGTGAGTCTTTGAACATCCTTGATACTCCTAGGAGTCTTCATGTCGAGTAATGCCTTGATTTTCTCAGGGTTCTCTTCAATTCTTCTCTGTTTAACGATGAATCCCAGGAACTTCCCAGCTCCTACTCCGAAGACACACTTTGCTGGGTTGAGTTTCATTCTGTATGAGTCCATAACATCGAAGGTCTTCTCAAGGTCTGCTATGTGAGTACAAGCTTTCAAGCTCTTTGTTAGCATATCGTCTACATACACCTCCATGGTCTTACCTATTTGCTCTTCGAACATCTTATTGACAAGACGTTGGTATGTTGCCCCTGCATTTTTCAGACCGAAGGGCATCACTTTGTAGCAGTACGTCCCTTTATTTGTAATGAAAGCTATCTTCTCTGAGTCTTCGACATCCAATAAGATTTGGTTATAGCCTGAATATGCATCCATGAAGCTCATGAGCTCAAGTCCTACTGTAGCATCCACCATTTGATCTATCCGAGGTAAGGGGTAGCTGTCTTTTGGGCAAGATCTGTTCAGGTCAGTGAAATCCACACACATTCGCCACTTCCCATTGGTCTTAGGCACGATGACTGCATTTGAGAGCCACTCCGGGTAGGTAACCTCTCTTATGAACTCGGCCTC
The DNA here is from genome assembly GCA_949130495.1 of Sambucus nigra. Classification (NCBI taxonomy): domain Eukaryota; kingdom Viridiplantae; phylum Streptophyta; class Magnoliopsida; order Dipsacales; family Adoxaceae; genus Sambucus; species Sambucus nigra. Next base: position 389,829,198 of record OX422213.1, read on the forward strand.
TTCTAACTTTTTGACCTCTTCTCGGATGACGTCGTATTTCTCCCTGGAGTAAACTCTTCGTCTCTGCTTGATCGGCTTGGCATCTCTAGTCACGTTGAGCTTGTGGCTCATCACCTCAGGGTCGATGCCAGGTATGTCTGCGTGACTCCATGCGAAGAGACTCTGTCTCCTCCTGAGGAAGTTTATCAGCTCTTCCTTGGTTTCTGGCTCTAGGGCCTTACCGACCTGGACGGTTTTTTCCGGCTCGTCCTCATTGAGGACGATGGATTCTACCTCTTCCGCGACTCTCCCTTCTTCAACTTTGTTTCATCTCTTGGGTCAAGAGTGTCAATGCTATAAGTGGTGGTTGCCCTCTTATGGGCTTCTCTCTCTTCAGTCGAGTTGAAGTAACATTCTCGCGTTGTGGTCTGGTCACCTTTCACTTCCCCTACTCCATAAGGAGTCAGGAATTTTAGCATCTGATGGACCGTTGACAGCACAACCTCGAAATCCCTAAGGGCCACCCTTCCTATGATGAGGTTATAGGCCGAGAAGACGCTCTCGTCCATCACGAAGAAATTAATCCTCCTGGTCAACCTCTTAAGCCATTCGTCACCCATCCGTACGTCCGTCTCATACATGCCCAAGGGGTGAACCTTTTCACCACTGAAGCCTATAAGGGGGTGGTGATAGGGGACCAGTCTTGCTCTACCAAGGCCAAAACATCACATCTGCCGAGCTCCCCCCATCCACGAGGATCCTCTGCACCTCATACCCATGCACCCTTGTCGTTATGACCAAAGGGTCATCATGGGGGGCTAAGATACCTCTGAAGTCGAGTCTGGAGAACCCAACTACGAGGGTGTTCATGTCTACTTTCTTCCTCTTCTGTACTGTATCGGAAGACGTTAGATTCACAACTTCACTGATTTGGCCTCGGCTAGATGAGCCTTCCTATCAGCTACTTCAGATCCACCACCTGCAAATCCTCCGCATATTGTGCCAACACCGAAAGAGATCATACCAACCCTCTTCACCGGGGTGTTGTCATCCTTTGGTGGGAGATCCGGATCATCTTCATCATCACCTTCTGAATCATCGTCTCTTCGGTCCGGGGCATTGTCAAGGCATCTGTCATTCTTCCTTTTCTTATGGTCATCTCTTCTGCTCTTAGGAGCCTTACCGTCTACATATTTTCTCAATTTCCCAGATTTTAACATCTTCTCAATCTCATCCTTCAAAGCGAAGCATCTATCTGTGACGTGACCATGATCTTGGTGGATCTCACACCATAGGTCTTTGTTCCTCTTATGTGGTGGAGCTTTTATCTTCTCTGGCCATCTCAAAGCCCTGTCATTCTTGATCTCATTGAGGATGTGCTCACAGCTCACAGTAAGAGGAGTATAGTGAGCGAACTTGTCATCACCCGATATCTTCTTCCAATCTTTCTTTCTTTGGGACTTTCCACTGCCACCGCGATTCTCATCCTCATACTTGGCGGCCATTGCCTCTTCTGCATTCATTACTTTACCTGCGGTTGCCAGCAGCTCCGCCATAGACCTAGGGGGCTCTTCCGCCAGTTTCCACAATAACTTCCCCTTCTGGAGACCTCCTATCAGGCCGGTCATGGCTATGTTCTCCTCATAATCTTTGACTTCCAACTTTTCTTTATTGAATCTTGCTATGTAGTCTCTTAGGCTCTCACCCTTAGCCTGCTTGACATACAGTAGGTGGGTAGTCTTCTTTTGAGGCCTCACCCCAAAGAAGAAGTTGTGGATGAATCGCTCAGCCAAGCTTTTGAAGTTCTCAATCGAGTTCTTCGGAAGGGAGGTGAACCAACTGTGTGCAGCCCCTATTAATGTCCTAGAGAAGGCTCTACACTTCATCTCATCGGGTATCGAGTAGATGTCCGCTGCCGACTGGTACATCTCGATATGATGTACAAGGTTAGTGCTGCCATCATACTTGGGAGACACCGTAGGAGGCTTGAACTTAGCTGGGGTTGGGAACCCTACTAATCTAGCCACAAATGGGGAGCCCTCTGAGTAACCCCTTTGCAATGTGTCCCTATTTTTAATGAGGTCTCCTATCTTCTCCTCAAGGCGTTGGATAGAATCATTCCATGGTCTTCGACCATCGACTTGGCCGAGGTTATCCCCTGCCATCTCCCTAGGATGGACCGAGGGCTCCCCTGCCAAGACACGTTGGCTGTTGACCTCTTCCTGTTCCCTGACTCTTCTTTCACAGGGTCGGCCTTGGTCTGGTCGACCCTGCATGTTCCCTCTTTGAGAGCCTGCTGCGCTCCTTGATCCCGAAAGTCTCTGTCTTAGGTCATTCATAGGGCCAGTCTCTTAAAGGCCGACCCTCTGCTTAACCTATCAAAGGCTGACCCTCTTTGCTGGGCCTCTTCACCTCTTCGGCCGACACAACCTTGACTTTGCCTAAGAGGTCGTACAGTGTTATTTGACACCTCATAGGGCTCATGTCCTTTTGTTAAGGGTTTCCTTGCCTCCCCAGGCACAAGCGCCTAGGGTTAGCAACGTCCCTTCTCCGTTGGGGTGCAGGCTGGTCCTTCATTGGTGCCTGGGGTGGTCCCCTGGCGTCAGGATGAGGCTGAACAGCCGCCGGAGTGATCATATCCGGTGAGACTCCAGGTGGCCTCATCATAGTTTGGTTGAGTTATGAAAATTGCTCCTTCATAGCTTGTTGTGTTGCAGCTAAAGACCTCAAGGCTGCAGCTACCTCCGTCATTTCGGACTGGGGGGCGCCTGACTAGAACTAGGCCCTCCACCCCCGGGCGGCGGAAGAGGCGGTGGCAAGTCTGGTGCCATATGTTAACACTATAGAGCTTAAGTAGCAGATGAGATTAGTACCTCACATGACCTCTTTCAATGGCGAAACAGCTCCGCGCTAGGGGAGGCCTGGTTCACCACCAGAGTCTCCGGTGAGGTTAATCAGAAAAGGAGGAAGAGATAGCTTCTCGTTCCCACAGACGGCGCCAAAATGATGATGATGGAATCAGCACCACCAGGTAAGGTGTTTTTAAGCTCAATCCAAGAACAGCAATGGCAGCATAGTTGTGTAAATGGCAAGAGAATGAGATGAGGAGAAGGGGAGAGTACACCAGGATATAAGTGGTTCAGCATAGATTGGCCTACGTCCACTGTGTGTGTGTGAATAATCTCACTGCAATAAGGCTCTAATGGCCATGAATACAATCTCTCAAACTTTCTCTCTCTACTGTGTATCTAGACAGAGTTTCAGCTAGGGTTGAATATATGGGGATCCTTTTGCAAGGTAGAGGATGACCTCTATATATAGTACCTAGGGAGTGTAATGTACCCCCCATGCATGCAATGAGCATGTGTGTGGTTACCTCACCAATATGGGGTGCCATCTGTCACTGTCACATGTAGAGAATGATGATGCAATATTCTCCCCACGTGTGGGGAATAATCTTGTTATAACTGACTTGTGTCCACGTGTCCTTATCTAAATGTCAGCAGGTGCGCGGCTATCGCGTCTGGGGTATGACCTCGGCCTTGGTGAGGCCGAGGTTGGTGAGTCTTGATACCTGTTCAGTCCGAGTATTCCATGAGGTCTCGGCCTAACCCTGGCCGAGATAATGGCCCAGGTCAGCCTGAGACGAGGTTGAACTGGTGGCTTGATGAGGTAGCGTGTGGCTTGATGAGGTAGCTGGTGGCCTCCTATGAGCTCGGCCTTCATCTGGCCGAGGTTGCCATTCCAAGGTATACGAGAATGCTGCCGATCCTTGTGACGTCACTTGGAGAGGCTCATGGTAGTGTCGGCCCTGGCCGACCTTGCTATGGCCGAGGTCTGATATCGTGTGCCCAAGACTCGTCCAACGTCGGCCATGATCTCGGCCGAGGTTGGTGTCTCTAGGCCGAGGTTGGTGTCTTTAGGCCGAGGTTACACTTGGGCATATCACATACGCTAAATGCAATCGATTGCCTGTAAAAGAGGTATTCTATCCCAATAAAGTTTTTAAGGGTCCTAACTCATACTCTCACTCTTTTACATTTCTCGGGACGCGCAACGTTCTAAGTTAGGGGGTTTGATTAGGCATAAATATTATATATTTATCCCCTTAATTTTGGTCTCTTTATGATCCCCTGCATTGTAAAGAGACTGGATTTATCTCATATTCATGATACTAACCACTTTTGGCAATTATTTCGTGTTTTGTGTATTTCTCATGTGTTTTACATGTATTTAATGCAAGTTAATGCGAGAGAGAACTCAAAACAATGAAAGAAACCAAGAAACGGGAAGTTAAAGGGAATTTTTGTAATTTTTTAGACTTAGTCCGGAGGTGGGGGAAAATAAAAAGTTGAAAATATTTTAATTACAAGAACATTGGAAAAAATGACACCTCAATCCGAGCTACGGTGAAGAAGTTATGGTCATTCGAAGTTGAGAGAAAATCACAAGAAAAAGAACCGATCAGGTTCTGGCAAAACTTTCTGTAAAAGGGAAACCGAACCCAAGCTGAGAAAAAGGAATCGACGCGGACATTAGTCACGCTCCAGAACTGTTACAAAATTAATCATGCTTTCTAAGTGTGACAAAATTTCCAGATACGGGATTTTTATTTTATCCTTATCTTTTAGCCAAAAGAGTTTTATGCTTTAGGCACTCTTCTAAGAGACTTGTAACCTATATATTTATTCATTAGGACTCTTTTTATTTAGATTTCATTTATGTAAAATCTCTAAATCAAGTAGGAATATCTAGGAGAAGAATTTACATATTTTGCACCTTAAATTCAAAAGCTTTTCCAATTTTTATTCAAGATTTGATTTCTTCTTGCATGTTCTTGTTCTTCATTCTTGGTAACTTTTATTTACAGTACTTTTATTATTATTTCTCATGTTTGATCACACTTTTCACACAATTATGACTTCATGCAACATATAATCCTTGATTAATTGTAGTTTCGTTATGTTTAGCTAGATTTTTATGGGTTGGCATGCATGAACCCAACCCGATGAGGTTTGCATGATTATAAAATTAGTCCTCTAAATTAAATCAATGATTGAATCATGTTGATTGGTTGTCACAATCGTCGTAGGGATTTTTACCTTGTTTGCTCTAGGTAACCGAGGTGTTTAAGAGTGCGACGCGCATGTTATCTATGTCGACACTGCTTTATTCTTACTCTTGATTATGTATCATGCGGTCTTATACCCTCATATATGTAATGCTTGAAATTAATAAAGATTGGGTTTAATCAATTATCAAATTCATAACTAGTTTTATAGCCAGTAAACGTACTAGGGTCGGGGGATTGCATTCTAACCTATCTTTCCCATTCATATTTAGTAAATCATAATTAGCTTACTCTTGCATGTTTAGTTTCATAATTAGTTTAATTAACTCGCATTTAGTTGATAGAAATTTTCCCACTTTAATCATCTTTTTCGTTTCTTTTTAGAGTCTGGTTAGGGTTGACCATCTTACCATTCGTCTTCACGAGTATTCGTCCTATTTCCCTATGGATTCGGCCCCGTCTTATCAAGTTTATTACTTATGCGATGGGCTTGCACTTGAGCCTATATAAGCACGCACTTTAGACACTTTTTAAGTCGCGTCAGTCAGTAGCGCCTCTTTCATAGCTTTTATTTATTAAAAATCTCAAAAGTTGGTCATACCAGGCCCAGGGGCTTGCTTTACGCCGTAAAGTTCATATTTAAATGAAAGACATGGTTCAGCTAATATGGATCAACCAAACCTTCCGTTTATTCAACATATACTTCCCCCATTAAATTCCCATTTAAAATAGCTGATTTGACATCCATTTAATATGGCTTGAATTGTAGATGGCACGCGACAGCTAATAATAGATGTCTAGAGACATGCGATAGGAGCAAATATCTCATCAATGTCAACACCACCTATTTCATTATATCATTGCACTACCAGCCTAGCCTTATTTCCAATGATCACACTCGACTCATAGGATTTATTTTTCAAGATACATTTGGTTCCTACGACTTTAATGTGATTGGGCCTCATAACTAAGTACCATACGTTATGATTTTTAAATTGATCAAGCTCTTATTGCATAATATTTATCCAATACGAATCAATACGAGATTCATTTACATTTTCTGGTTCTACAAGAGAAATGTAACATTTAAAGTTTTCAAATTAACATAATTGGGATCTTTAGAAACCCAAGTTACTACTACACGTTCTTCTTCTGGTAATAATTTATCTTCCTTCGTTAAGGTTTTTTTAAAATTGGATTCATCTCAACTTCAGGAGATGGATCATTGTTGATAGGAGTTGCTGTCGTGTCATTAACAAATACATTAATGGACTCTTGAAAGGATTTGGTACGAATATTAAAATCTATATAAGCCCAACTTTTCTGAGAATTTCCCATGAAAATACCCTTATCCTCTCGAGCATCAAATTTAGAAAGCGATTGTCTATATTTACAAATATAACATAAGTTGGTATTTAAAATTAGATTTTTATACTGTAACAACTCTCATAAGGGGTGTTTTAAGGTTTTTACGGAGATAGTCACATTTGATTATATGACATGCACTTAGAACCTCATCCCAAAAATATTTTGGGAGATTCTTCGCATGTATCATTACCCTTGCCATTTCTTAGATTTTTCTATTCTCACATTCGACTATACCACTATACGACAGTGTTTTGGGGGCAATTAATTCGTCTGTGTATTCATTACTAGCACAATACTAAATAAATCTAGTCTTTTTAATTTATCCACCTTTGCCACTGCTTATTTGGGTTACATATGTATCTTTTCTTATTTCAATCTTTAAAAGAATTTTCAAAAACTCTTTAAAAGTGTGACACGTGTTTCGTAAAAGATACCCATGTAAACTGACTAAAGTCATACATAATGACCATAATAGATCTATTTCTAAATAAACAAATTGATCCTAAAAGGGCCTATAAGGTCAATGAAGACGAGGTCAAGAGGTTTAGAACTTATAATTTCTTTTACTTTATTGTGAGGTGCCTTACCTATATTTCCCACATGATACGGGCCATAAACAACATTTGGATCCCTTTTTATTTTGGCTAACCATGAACACATTACTAAATGATTGATCTTCTTAGGTTATCAAAGTTTGTATAACCCAACCTATTATGCCATAGGTCTACATCTTCCAATCTAGTAAGTTGACAATTATGGGATTCAGACTTAGCAATAACTATGTATTAGTTATCTTTAATTTTGTTTCCAGTTAGGATGCATTGGCCACTTTGATAAAAAAAAAATTGCATTCAGTTCAGAAAATGTGATTGTGTGGTCTACATCACAAAATTGATTTATACTAAGAAGAATTGCTTTGAAGCTTTTAACCAAAAGAACATCACTTAACACTAGGAGATTTGACTCTTCGATTGTTATTTTCGCTATGATCTGGGAGGACTCACCATTTACAAGCATAAAATTTCCATTAAGGTAGTTAGTTACAACTGAGGTGCTTGCAACTTTTAAAACTGTAATGATGATATTGCACCTCATTTGGGGAAATATTTCGTCACGTTTAACCAAAATAGGCACAATTTTAAAGCTCTTTTTCCATTTTGGTTAGTGGAGGTCCTAAGAGTCCTATGTTGTGGTTTTCTTTTGGTTCTTGACTTATTCTTAGTTTTCTTAGTTTTTTGTTAATTCAAATTTGTTTTGGGAAATAATATTTCTTACGCTTTACTCAAGAGTTTTTTGGAATTGTTATAAAATGGATCACTGATTCTTATTTAAAAACATTCTTCTTTAGTGACACATCTCAATAAGAAAAATATTTCACTTAATCGGGCTTTACTTTATTCTCCACTAGAGGTTTGATTGCAAAAACTTTTGGCTTATTCTCAAAGTCTTTTATGGGAGAAACCTATATTTTTGCAGTTTTCCAAGGCTCATACTTTAGAGGTCCAATAATTTTTTTCACTTTAGAGATTGGATTTTGAACAACATGATTTTGTAATACTTCGGACTTATCAAATGTTTGTTGTTTTTCCAACTAATTGATGCCTTGACAAATGTGGCAACCTTACTTTTAAAAATAATTTATTGATTTCCATCAAATCCTAAACCGCATTTGTCATGTTCAGACTTATTAAAACTTAAGATTTTATTTTATTTTTTTGTATGTGAATCAAACCCTTGAAATTTTTGAAATTTTTTCTTTAGATTGCTATTTTTGTTCCAAAATATGTTTTGAATCAGTTAAATCTTTCAGTTTCTTTTGGAAATCAAGTTTTTCAGTCTCAAAGCTTGACACCTACTATTATATTCCTCAACACTTTACCTTAATTTCTTTTTTAAAACATTAACCTTTAAATACAACTTCTTAATTATTTTTTCCAATCTTTGAACATATTTTGAAAGTTTCAGCATGAAGTCTGAGATAGTCAAGTAAGTCATCTTCACTTTTACTATCACAAAATAATGCTTGTACGAGATTGCCTCCACATGTTTATTTTAAAAATTTATGAGGATTACATGCCCATTCAATTATGGAATATCACACTTAGTGGACTCACACACTCATCAACACGATGTTTATCATTCAAAACATCACAACCACCAATAATATCCCAAGTTATACTAGATTCACATTCAGACATGCATATATTATATTCATTTTCAATCACTTTTGTAAAGAATGACATGCAAGATTCATTATTGTATGATGGGATCGACTCATCGTCATCAGACTTAGATGATTCATCCTTTGTCTTAGCGAAATGGGATTTTGGTGTAGTCTTATTTTTTTTATTTACACTTACTAGGATAATGCCCATACTTATTGCACTTTTGACATCGGACTTTAGACAAGTCCTGTTGGGGTCTCATATAGTCTTTATCTTTGTTTTTAGGGTGTTAAAAGGTCCTAATATGGAGTTTTGGAAACTTACTACCTTGGCCACTGAAATTTCCATTCCTAACAGTAACTCTATTTCTAAATTTTACAATTTTTTTTTAAAGTGCTTGTTAACCATTGCAATCTCATTGTCCAATGTTTCAAGATATAAGTCAAGTGATGTCAACTTAGATGAGAAGAGTAAATTTGACTCAGTATTCCTTTTTAGAACTAGAGGCGGTCTTTAGGGGTCTTTTATATTCAAGGTTCATTTTCAAAGTTATAAGTTTATTAATAACAATTCATGGGTCAAATATAGATCACTCATATCTTCAATAACATAACGTTTAGAGTCAAAACATAGGAGTAGGGACCTTATAATTTTCATAACTATGTTTAAATTTGTAAATTCTACTCCATTTGCATCCAATCTATTTATGATGCCTGTGAGTTTTCATATATAATTCATTAAATGTTTCCTCCTTATACATCTTAATCATATTGAACTAATGAATTAAGATTTGTGTTTTACCAGCCTTGATGCTCCTGTCACCTTCATGAGTGGTGACTAGAGTATATTAGGCTTGATTAGAAGCATAACATGCAGAGATCCTTTTAAACTCAATCTTATTAACAACCACAATGGCATTCTTTCCTTTATTGTTATAATGAGACAGTAATTTCTCTTTTTAGAATATTCTCTTACAAGTTTCCTTATTGTCTAATCGCTACCTTAACTAGTGGCCCTAATAGTAATTTGATATCCATTTACTACCATGTCCCAAACATCGTCTCCTAAAGAACATTGGATGAATCCAATTATCTCAACTTTCCAGTAAGTAAAATTTCTTCCATCAAAGATAGGAGGCCTGTTTAGGTTTTCATTTTTCTCATCCATGTTTTATATCAAACTGGGTTAAGAGTAACAAGATCTAAAATAGTTTTAAAAACATTTTAACAAGTTTAAAATTATTTAAGACCATTTTAACAAGGTTAATAATATTAAAATGTAATTAAAAAATCCTTATGAATAACTCTATTTGATCTAAAACTTGAATGGTTTTAAAATAACATAAGATGTATTATAAGAGTTACTAAAGACATAAGCTCAGTTTTTTTGTGAAATCCTTGAGTTTATGTTTTAAAAGTTAAAACTTAACTCAACTAGGATGATGGCCTATCAGAGAGTGTAGAGAGTTATAAGATATATTTAAACTACAACACCAGATCTAACGTGATAAAATTCCAAATTGGGTGGAGAAACATCCACAACCTCCTCTATGAGACAATAAAAAATAATCACTAAAAACAATATGAAGTCTACAAATTACAACAAAAATGGAACTAAGAGATCAAGAAAATATACCTAAATGAGACATTGACTCTAGGTATCCTTGACTAGTTCCTCTGCTGCAAATTCTTAGTTCTTCTTTAATCCTAAATTGACTAGAGTTCCAACTCTTCAAATAATTAACTAAAAGTGGATTTAGTGTAAGTGATTTTGTGTGTTGTGTAGTGTATAATAAAAATTATATACACGCAACACTAAAAACTCAACACACCCTTAATATTACATACCAGTCCTACGAATCACAAGTATCCTAAGTTTATCCTCTCATTAACTGTGAATCAAGTACATGTAGTTTAAATCAATACTTTTTGTGAATTATATACCAACTTTTAAATATGAAGATTTATATACAAAAAGTTGTAAATCTATTTAAAAATACGAGATCTAAAATCATTTAAAAATATATGTTTAAAAAAAAGATCTAAAGATTATACTTGAGAAATATCATATTTAAACGAAAAAGAAGTACATATCTTAAAGATTGATACAATATGCATGTCGAGATCCATAACCATAACGTCATTTCTTATACATGAAAAATTTTAAAAAAATTAAGAAATATTTATTAGAAATAACGAAGTAACAACCTAACTAGTTTTTGTGATGTTTATAGTGAACATAATGGTAAGGTTTTGATTTTTTCTCAAGTCTTATGGGTAAAAACTTTAGATTGACCAACCCTTAGTTGATTTATTTAAAGAATAAAACTATAGGAAGTTCACGAGTTAAAGAACAAATATCTCCTCTCTCTCTCTCTCTCTCTCTCTCTCTCTCATTCAAACCCCTTTTTGTTATCCCCTTATTTCTCCATCTATTCTTTTCTCCCTCTCACGTTTAGAGATCACACACTGTAGGGTTAATATCTTCTAATTTTATTTCTCTCTCTAAGAGTGGCTAATAGGTCCTCAAGGCTGATAGTAAGAGGGCTTATATAGAGACGGGTTGAAGACTCTAGCAAATGGTTAAACTTATTCAAAATTAAGGGCTTGGATTAATTTAATTTGAGCTCTTCAAAACTAATGGTCTGAGATGAAGAGTATAGGACACACTTGACCATAAATAAAATGTTAAATGGGCTCTCTAATCTGATTGGTCTAAACTAAGAAAACTTGGATTGCTCATGTAAGCCATTGATCAAGTTGATCCAATGGTGAATTTTAAGTCTCCAAAATACACAGACGCGCGCGCGTGCATACACACACAAACGTGTAACCATTTTAAACCTACTCATTTACAAGTGTTAAACTACCAATTAGAATCACATGTGCACATAATAAATACAATTAAAAATAACCAAATATTTTCCCAATTAAAATTTGTTTAATAAATGATTTTGTAAATACTGTTAAATTATAAAAAAATGTTTAAAAAATATTTTAAAATGAAGAAAAATTATTAAAAAATAGGAAAAATATTGGAGAGTTATTTAAAACAATTTAAAATTATTATGAATTTTCCCAATTTCTAGCACACAAAATGTAATCGAATTAGTTCTTAGATGTGACTAAAAATTATTGAAATTAGGAGGAAGAAAATATGTAAAAATATGTGAAGTGTATTGAAGTGTGTGCACCAATCCATTTGGTTGCTTTTATCTCTATATCCTTTTTTGGTCTTGTAATTACATAGCCCTGATGTTGGAATTCCTTGAATGATTTATTAGATTCAATTTTTCAGAAACTCGAAATGTTTTGTATCAAGTATCCAAACATGTTGAAGCCCCAATCAATGTAGACTAAAAAAAACCTAGTAAGTCAACTGATTTGGGTATTTCACGGAATCCATTCAATCAAATCTTTGACCATTATTTTTCTACAAATCTCCAATTTACCCTTTATTAATTGGTGCCAAACCAATGAGTCGACAAATTATTATGGGACAAACCACAAAAGACCCAGAAACTACACCAAGAACTATAAAAATTCCTAAGAACACCAATATATATATATATATATATATATATATATATATATATATATATATATATATAGAGAGAGAGAGAGAGAGAGAGAGAGAGAGAGAGAGAGAGAGAGGATATCCCATCACAACTAGTACAAAAGACCACTTATTATGGGTAAGAACTGTATATTCATGGATTAGTATAAACAAAAGTGTGAAAATTTAGTTTACAATAAATGGTTTACTACAAAATTGACATTTCATCTTTTGGTGTTATATTATAAAAAGAATATAAATCCTATTTTATCTATCTCCTCTAAAGGGTGAGTGGTCCTATCCCATTCAAGATCGCATATTTTTATAAAATACTTAGTAGCTCATGCATATTGTTCCAATTTGAGGAAAATTCGGTAACATATCCCCATAGTTATCCAAGTACACGACATAGATTCACAAGTGTAAGTGTTATTTCAATTTATCAATTGAAATAACACTTAACACCACATCATCTAGTATGTACCCATAGAACATTAAGAGACGACAACATAATTTCTCTCTGAAGCAACAAGTTTAAACCACTAAGAACATTATTATACACATACTATGTCTTCCTAAAATGTCCAAATGGGACAATTGAAGATATCTTATTACAGGGGTAATGACTCTTGAACGGATCTACGGGCTATTGAATGCGTATGTATAAGAACTAGAAGGCTAGTATCTAAGAAAACTACATATAATTTAAAGTAGTTATAAATTACCATGATGAGTATATTTCATTTATTCAGTAGTAATGTTTATAGTAATGATTTATACGTAGTTATGTTTTATTTCGCATTGTTAATTGTTTAACAACAGGATTTTAAAATTTATAGTATGTTTCATTTTTGTCTTATTTATATTCGGTAGAATCACAACCCTAAATGTTAGGAATGCCTATGGACAACCAACTCAATGACCATCCAAATGTTCAAATCCACCAACCAACAATAATTCAAAAATCCCAAACAATAATTCAAATAATAATGCAAAATATTAGAATTGCCTAGGGCCAACCAACTCAATGACCATTTAAATGTTCAAATCCACCAAGTAACAACATTTCAAGAATCTTAAAGAACAATTCAAATATGATGCGAAATATTATGAGTGCCCAGGGTCAACCAACTCAATGGCCATCTAAATGTTCAAATTCACCAATCAACAATAATTAAAGAATCCTAAATGTTACGAAATATTCAATAAATGAGAAACAACTTAGCGCAATAAGGTGACATTATTTTTAAATTAGCACAATAAATAATAAGGTGACATCATTTTTAAATTAGCACAATAAATGAATAATAAATTAGCACAATAAATTATAAAAATTAAATAAGTCCACGTGTTCGTGTGTGTTTGAATTTTTTTTAAGGTTTCAAATTAATTAGGACTTTCATTTGAAATCAATTTAGGGTTTTCATTCTAGTGTGTGTATGTGTGTGTGTGTGTGTGTGTGTGCGTGTGTGTGTGTGTGTGTGTTTTAGGATATTTAAATTAATTTCAAATTAATTAGGATTTTCATTTGAAATCATCTTAGGGTTTTCAAATTAATTAGGATTTTCATTTGAAATAATTTTAGGATTTTCATTATAGGGTGTATGTGTGTGGGTGGGGGGGGGGTATGTGTGTGTGTGGTGTGTGTGTGCATGTGTGTGTGTTTCCGTGGTGTGTGTGTGTGTGTGTGCATGTGTGTGTGTTTCCGTGGTGTGTGTGTGTGTGGTGTGAAAGAGAGAGGGAGAGAGAGATAGAGATGTACCGAAATGAAGAGATGGTCGCCGTTATTGCTGTAGAGAGATAGTGAGAGAGAGTTGTGTTAGGGGTAAGCCGAAATGTAGGGAACTGACTGTTTGTAATTAAAAAACTTATCACAGTCCTGTCACGAACTTTGGTCGTGAAAACTTGACCATGATAAGTTTGTTGTTACGGTCAATGACAATGACACGATCGTGACAAGCTGTTGTCATGGGTGTGTCACTGTCAATAATCGTGACTACAAATACGAGTTTTGTTGCCTAGTTTTTTATCGTGACAACACTGGCCGGTATTAGAGTGACAAGTATTCAATTTTGATGTAGTGTGATCTATTCCCTTATCCATTTCTTTAAAATTAGTATCTTATAATCACATATGTAAGGGGAGATTTGGTGTTTAAGGGGAGTAATTATTTTATGATATCTTACATTGTCTATTCCTGAACAAAAAAAAGGGATAAATAATATCTTTCCTTTGAATGATTAGGATATCTTTATATTAGGAGGTGACCTCTTACCTAGGTTCAGATTGTTTAAGACATTGTTAAATGTTTATTCACTTGTGAATTTATACTTTTTATATTCTCTTTACATTTGAAGGGTGTTTAAGTGTACAGGTTTACTGGTTTGCAACATGCGACAAAGTTTTCAAGCAAAATAAAACTACTCAGTTGGTGTGTCTATCGAGCGTTTATACTTTTTCCTTTTTGGGGTTGGGGAATGAGTATTTTTAGAGAGCTTGACGACCTATAGGATTTTTGTTTTGGTTTTGTCCCATAATAGCCAAAAGGGTAGATTTGTAAGGACAAATTTCCAATCGAGTCAATTTGTATGCAATTGGCATTATTTCGGACAAAATATTTGAGGCATAGGATATACTGTGTGTTATTGATCCCATGAGCTTATAACGTGTTTGATGAAGATGTAGCGGCTAAGATTCAAATATTGGATACATTGTGTTGTGTTTATCGTGTCAAGTTTGTCTTCACATTTAACGAGGACCTCACAGGTATGAATGCATATTGAATACGGGTCCTTGAATGTATTTTAAGGGAGTTTTGTACTTAATATATTTGGAACTATTTTTGAAATATTTTTTCAAATAAAAATATTTTTTGATTTTAATCTTGTTAGAATGAGAATTAAGCTCGTTATAATGAAATAAAGTTTTTTGGTAAAATGAGTTTCAGTCTCGGTAAAACGACATTGAGATCTCATTAGAATGACATTGAGATCTCATTCGAACGACTATCTAACGACCATCAAACAAGATATCTTTGTCAAGGATTTCACACTTTGTTTGAAGCTCGTTGGAAGGCCGTTTGAACGAGAAAGCCATTTCGTTCGAACGATATTTAGTTTTATTAAGAAGAAAAGCTAATCTCGTTCGAACGACCCTTTGTTTTTATTCGAATGAGTTCCTGCCACAAAATTCGTGTTTTTAGTATTTAAGGCGTGTTGGACTCAAAATTTTCAAGAACTTTTGGTAAAAAATATTTTCCTACCTGTTTACCAAAGTTTCAAAGCCCTTGTGGTGTAAAAGGTTACTGAGCCTCTTCAGTGAATATCGAGACGCGTGTGGAATCCTGCATTGTGACAATTTACGTGGGTGGACTCCTGCATTGAACTGTGGAAGAGCAGTCAAAGATTGAAGAGAGTCAAGGCTTGTGGAAATCAAGTCGTTGTGGAAGTCCACATCAACGTTTGTAATTACGCATCAAAGTGATTAGTTTGGTTGGGTCGTTCGAAATTTTCCCTTTTATGATTTTTTTTCATATATCGGCATCTTGTGGATAATTTATTTATTTTATCTGCTTATCACTTAAATGCATGCTTAAGGTATAAGGATAAAATTAGGTAAATCGATTTTTCACAACAAAGGATTAAAATTGGTGCATAAGTTTTTATTGGATTAATTCATATAAAATTTCAATCTTTAAAAATTTGAAAAATATATAAATTGGACTTTTGTTTATTCGGATCATCTTTGCCTAAGCAAACACTATTAGCATCGTTCTCATTATGTTTACATAATTATCTCTATATCTATCTCTACTACTTAAAAAGAGGCTATCTCAACTGATGGTTCTATTTACATCTCCACCTTTATATAATTATATAACCCCATTAATATCTCTGTCATTAATTACTTTTTATTCAAGTAGCCTTCACCACGGCCCACGTCTCTCTCCCGATCTCTTTCTCTTAATCAGATGGTCGCCCATAATCTCTAACTCGACTCTCCATCTTCCTAGCCTCTCAATGGATCCTAAGCCGCTTAAAACTCTAACTTTCCATTTTCATAAACTCCATATTAACTTTCCTTCTCCAACTCGGTTCTCAAATCCTCAACCTCTCCGTTTTTATTTACTCCATACTAACTTTTTTTCCATACAAATAAGGCAATATTACTCAGTCCAAATCCATTGTTAATGTTAAACGATTGACAACCTTGACCATAGTTATGGTCAATCGGGTTTGAATGATTATACATTGTGTTTATAATATAGATTGTTATCTTTTTCCGTTTATTCAATCCATTTTAGAGTGTTTATCTCTTAAACTTTTAACAATTTCTTTTCTCCCTAACTCTTGTTGAATGGTCGTGACCTTGGGATATAGTGTGGCTTTAACTTGTTTTTTTTTTTATTGATACTAGAGTTTATAATAAGGTGTGTCAAATTTTTATTTGCAGGCTGTTTTTTTTTAGGGGAGAAAAGCTTACACCAATTCATTTTTTAAACCCATTTTTGGTGTGCAACTACTATCCACATCTGAAATATAACACAAGACATATAATTTGAAGAAGATTTGGTGTCTTTGTTACTATACAATGTCATTTTATATTTACATTTCCTTTACTAAATGGAAAAAATAGCATACACCAATTAATTTTTGAAATCCATTATTATTGTATTTATATCATCCACGTTTGCAATTTATAGCTGTTCCTATAAAATCAACGATATTATGAATATTTACGGATTTAGAATACATAAAACATAAGAATTCCACTACCTTACCAGACTACTATCTATAGCCAAATTCAAACTCTCAATAACTAATTTAATATAAATATCCACATATGAAACCCGTAAAGCCTTATACAATTATCATAACATGTTAAAAGCGGAGAAAGAATGAAAATTTCATTTATTTTAAATCCTCCACGTGATGTGTTATAATACATATTCAATCTGTGAAACCCATCTACCCCCATTTAACTGTCATAAAATATTAAATGTAAAGAGAGTGAGAGTAGAGTTATAAAATCTTTTGTGTTTTGTATACTAACTCTATATTTCCCTTATTGTCATACTCCCATATTACATATTCTTGTGACTAATTCAGTCTGAGCGGAGTGATATTAAATAATGTACCGCCTTAAGGTATTCAGATTGAAAGGACAACCATTTTCTAGCTCTCAAAGTCGAAGAGTGTATTGACAAGGGGCCAAGTAGCAAACGACTCAAGCACAAAAGGCCATACTTATAGAGTGCGTTGCCTTATGCCCAAAGTTCCACTTTATCATTTCTTATCTAAATGTTTCACACGAATGGGACATTGACATAAACAAATTGGACACATTGTTGGTACTTTTATTCATGGCTGAAACAAATTAATATCATGTTTTATATTAAAGGGTTTTGATTGCTATCTTTTTCCCCACTAAAGTTTGCTATTGTTTGGATAAAATTTTACAACGGTAAGAGCTATATTAGTTGCGTTCTTCTCAGTATTGGATAGCCATAACCTTGTAATAATATCTTCCTAATAGTATAACTATCTATAACTATTTCGATTAGCTTGATCACTTATCTAAATATATGCAACCTGATAGTTATGTGCAATAATGGTTTGAACTTGGTAACACTAATATCTAAAATTAGATAGTTTTTTTTTACAGTAGTTCATATGTGTGCATTTGATTGGTTACCAAGTGTCGTTAGAATTATTTTTTGTATTTATTGCCAGAACTTAGGTCTTAAATTATATTGCAACCATTATGTCAATATATTGTTTTACTTTTCCTCACTTATCCATTCTCTTACTTTCCCTCCCCTTTACTCAATTATTGTTTTCCTTGCACAGAACTCAATCACCATATGTGAAAAATCCAAGTTTTTTTTACACATTTAAATAAAGGATTTAATGGTTAATTTTAGGGATGGCAACGGGTAGGTTCGAGGTCGAGTTTTAGCTCTCCATCCCCGTCCCCGTTAGAAATACCATTCTTCGTCTTCGCCCCGTTCCCCATTGTAACTGGTTCGGGGATCCCGTCCCCGTTCAAAATGGGTATTGATTTTCTCGCGGGGAACCCATTTTTTTAATATAAAAAAATTCATTTTTTTAATAGAATAAATTCATTTCATCTAAATATTTTCCTTCTATCAACATTTATTAAATTTATAACAAAAATATTGTCGGCACACATAAAGGGCATTTTTACCTATAAACTGTTCTAAAAAACCCGCCTAGGCTCCGCCTAGGCATGCCTAGGCTTAATGCTTGGGAGAAACGCCTCGCCTTAAGTTTTTTACGCCTTATTCTTGGTAAAACCCTTAAGGCGTACTTTTTTCTAAAAATAACAATGCTTTAGTGAAACGATATCGCCTTTTAAAGAACTTTTTTACTAACCGGGCCATTATTTCATCCAAAATAATCCAATAGTATTTTAATTTGCATATATTCGGACATATTTTTATAATATGTACAATTTTAATATTTTAATAGCCTTGTTATGGTTTAAAAATATTAAAATATATTAAGAAGGCCTAAACGTCTTTTCATGCCTTTTTACGCCAAGGCCCGCCTAGGCTTCCAAGGCTTAAGGCTTGGCCTCCACGCCTCGACCACGCCCCGCGTTTTTTAGAACCTAACAAAGAAAACAAATCTTAAAAATAAAAGATAAAAAAATAGTATAAACAAAGATATTGACATAAACCAAATACCCACAAGATTTAATCAGTACTGGAATTTGTTTATGTCTAACTTGAACAAATAAAGCAACTGGAACAAATAAAGAACAATAAGTTAACAACCATAGAGCTAACTTGAAAAAAATTGCAACTGGAAAAAAATAAAGAACATCTAACCTCCCAATCGACGCAGTGGAGGGATCTTGAGGGATTTCGCTGGCGCAGGTCGTAGCGGTGGGACGGAGGGATTTTGGTTTTGATCGAAGGAGGTGCTAAGCTAAGGAGAGGAGACTTAGGGTTACGAGAGAATGAGATGTAATGTATGTCCCTTTCTCATTTATTCTTTAGTTATTATATCTTATATATCTATTATAATATTAATATATTCATACATATTTTATAATATATTAATATTTTGGGTATTCCCGTGGAGACCCGAGGTTATACCCGAAATCGATTTAAAAAATTTCGGGGATTTTTTTAACTCCTTGAACCCGCTCCGATCCCCGAATTTCGGGGATTTTTTTTCGTGTATCTACAGGTACCCGGATTTTCAGGGAAAATTACCATCCCTAGTTCATTTCATGCCCACGTGTCTTCATGATAAAAACATTACAACTTGTTAATATATACCTCATTTTACTGGTCATGGATTATTATCTAACTTGCTACTATTCCACTTTTATAGAAAATACATTCTTTACTCTTGACCTTGGGACTACAAAACATTTTAATGTTATTATAGTTGAACTTAAATACAACATCCCTATAATATTATTGTTAAAGCTATTTTCTCTTCCAATTTAATGTATCTCTATAATATAATTGTCAAAACTATTTTTTCTTCCAATTTAATTTGTGATTGAACCTCAAATTTTAAACATGACCACTTATTTTTCCATGCATACAATACTTTCTTATTGTTTACGGAATAATCATTCAAAATCAATATTTAATATTTTTGTTTTCGGATTGCTATACCAAAGATGTACCATCATATATTGGTCACACGTGCACCACCTAGTATATTAAAAAAATAATAATAATAATATTTTTTTATTAAATACATAGATGCAATTGTTATGTTTTAAAATTTCACTAAATGACGAATTCTCTTGAAAATTAGGCACCTATGCATGGCCTTTATAAAAAGGAGTCTTAAGCTTTTAAATCGGGCCTAATAGCACTCCACATGCAAAGACAAGCTCACAACTCAGGCCCATTACACTTTTCTTTTGTTGGGTTGCCATTGTTTGAAGCAGAAGAAGAATATTTTATTAACACAAACAACATTTAATAAAAATCTCCTTGGCAAACCCTACTAGGCAGCCGCTCAAACCCTGCGCCTTTTCTCTTCGAGGTTCGTTCCCGCTTAAAATTCGTCTTTCATGTGTGTAAGAATCTGAACTAACATTATACAAACAAAAAGTTAACTTAAATATCCACTCTAAATATATAAAGTAAGAAATTTGTAATTTGTTTGAAGTTGTTCCTTTTATGATTGTGGTTTGATTTATTCCATCGGGTTGTGTTTTCCTTTAGTTGATATCATCCATGGCTCCTGCTAAAGGTACCCTAATAAACTCTACTCTTGCACCTACTACATTATCTCATTATTATATGTTGATATAATTATCCCTGCTGGTTCACAGCAAGGAAAACCCATAATTTGTAATTTATACAGACACTCAAAGTAGAACAAAGGGTGCTATATTTTCTTACTTTTTTCAAAGCACTAAAATGCTCTCTAATTTATTAAAAACTTAAACTAAACTTCTTCAAAAGAGTTAAAAGTATCATAATCACTATTCAATTATAAAAATAATTGGTACTTGAATTTGGGTTCTGAATATTGGTTGACCAAGTCTCTAGTTTCCATCGTTCACTGTTTTATCATCTCTGGTTTTATAGTTTGTAATATTCCTCGAGATCTTAGGGTGTGTTTGATTACAAAGTTGGAAAATAGTTTATTTCGATGAGAAGTTAAAAAATGAGTTAGAAAAGATACGAGTTTTTGTTCTTACTTTTTTTATTTTTCATGAAAAGCAACTTTTTGATTGGTGGATATGAAATATTTTTTACTAAAAATGTGGTTTTGAATGGAACACTATGTGCATGAATATTATTTCTATATAACTTGTTTGCAACCAGGGTATTACAAAGGGAAAACATAAGTCAAACAACTATTTTCTATGGAAAATTTTTCCATTTCAATCAAACACACCCTTAATATTTTTTGTATATTTGACTCTAATCTCTTCCTAGATTGGCACTCGTCAATTCTCATCCCACCAACATAAATAATTGGAATATTTATGCCTTTTGGTTTTCCATGCCCTAAGTTACATAATGCATACCACATGAGGAATTGGATCATAACATAACTTTTCTAATCAACACGGGACGTCATAAGAGAAAAACGAATTTCATTGACCATATCAAAACCATGTTGTGATACCAACTGATGCATTTCTCTCTCTATTTTCGTTGCCATCATCATGTTTATAGTATTTAGTTGCATGGATGGACCATAATATATTCACATGTCTTATAGTGCACTTGTTTTAATCTCTCTCTCTCTCTCTCTCTCTAAGGGAGCTATGAACGTTTTACAAATTTTGGTAGTAAATTGTATGCAAATTGGAAAGTGCATATAATTTGAGTTTATCTTGATTGTTAAAGCCCATTGTAATTTTTAGCTGTTTACTCTGTAAAGTATTCGACATAAATGGTTTCTTTTGATTACAAGTACATTTTTTTTTTTTCATTTTAGAGTGCATGCTCTGAGATTATTGAGCAGTTATATTATACAATGCATGGGTTATTGAGCTCTATCAGTTTGCATTGTATCATAACCTATCTAATTTGGTTGAAATAGACCTTTTGGAGTCTACTAAAATATATTGAAAGGGCTTTCACATTTGTGTACCAATTTCACATGGATTGATATTTGTTTGTAAAAGGGTAGTCAACGCAGTACTCAAAATTTATGTTTGTATACAATGACAATGCGATAGCATGAAGGATTAGTAGGAACTGGTAACAACTATTCTTTATCAAACTACCCTTACATATTGTTTTGGACAAAGCGTACTTCTTATTCTTAGAGTGAGATATTCGATTGCGTTTTAATATTTCTTGACGTGCCTGCCCTTGGTTAATTAACTTGGTTAAAGCATATTCTGATTTTGAGGTGTAGTGGCTAGTTAGTTGCTGGAAATGATGCTCTTTTTTAACTTATAGACGTAGTTGGTTAATTTTGGAGGTGTAGTTTTTTTTAGGATACTTATGAAATAGGGCTTTGTGTTTGTGGAGGTTGGTTTTACTGCGAAGTAAATCAGTTAAATTCTAATACCTATTGAAGTGGGTTTTCTCTTCTCGTTTTCTATTTGATTTTGAGTAAGAGGATGGAACAAGTGTTCCTGGTTCAACAGTTTGAATCCTCTTTCTCTCTAATTGAGCCCGAATTGGGCTTGACTCGAAAATTAAATTATTACATTATATATGTGTGTGTGTGTGTGTGTGTATCCTTATTTTATGCAAATGAAGTCTACATGTAATGTGTCATGTATTTAGACAATATTTTTCAAGAGACTTAGACAATGATTTTTGTATTCGACTAAAACTTGTAAAATTTATAATGTCTATGTAAGGGTTGTAGATATTTTTATTTTATTATTTCTTTATTTTATTTTAATTTATATGTTTATTTTAATATTATAAACCTTATTTAGCGAAAAATTAGAATCTTGCTAACTTTATCTTCTTGTTGTGAGGTTTCTTGATTCTTCATGTAATGGGTACATGTACCTATATTGCTATGAATGAAATTTCCCATTTCTCATCAAACTAATAAAGCCCAATTAAAGCTATGAATGAAACCAGTAGTATCTTAGTACCTGCATGGTTATGATACCATATTATCTGTACACGGTTATGATACCATATAAGATCCAAAACCAACCTAAGGCATCTGTGATCAATTTGATATTGCAGCTTGGTAGATAAATTCAAAATAGAACAAGGAAAGAGAATCAATATTGAGGTGGGTGAAAATTTGTGGTTCAACGGAGGGAACCAACCTCATAAAATATATAAATAAGTTTTAGCAAAACCAGACGATTTTTTTTTTCATTTCATTTATAAATATTTTGATATGTACTGAAAATAATATAAGAAAGAAAATATAATTTATTATGCACACAAATGTTACTTGTTAAATAAATTTTAATCACTAAAGGAATTTTGACAAATTTAAAACATTTGGGTCCACTGATTGTCTTCTTGTAAAAGTCCACGCTAGTGGCACAACAAGTCGACTTAATAGTAAATTGTCCTGAAATGTTTAAAAATTGTTAACAAGGGACCTAATTGTAAATTGTCCCTTTTTTATTGGGTATGAAATAGGCACTATCAAGAATATTAGGGAAATATTCGTCGTCTTCTCCATCTCGATGATGAGCAACGGACAGTTTGATCTTCTTCCATGTCTTGGACCTCACTAGTATTGTGCCCCAGTTTAGCTTGATTGGTCAACACTACTGTTCTCTTCCCTATTTATTTGAGTGAGTGTACATTCCCATGGATTGTGAAGAAAGACCTTGCAGTCCCTAACCAATACAGCTAGCCGATGAGTCTTCTCTAGTAACTCCACTGCTTCTTTTGAATATCTTTTCACTTAAAGTCTATGTAGACGCATCTACCACGCCACATATAGCCATTTGTGACTACCATGAGTAGACCTGACAAAATGATACACGACACGAACCGATACGAAGTTATAAGTTAATGGGTAAACCTTTAATGGTTTTGGGATAGTTAATGGGTCGGGTTAGTGTTGACCCCCTTCACCCATTAATACCTGTTAAGAACCGTTAACACCCGTTCATATAAGTAAATAAGATATATTATTGGGAATTCTAAAGAGTTTATGTAGATTAATGTTACTTTAATCACAACGAATTTTACTAAATGAAAAATTTAGTAATGTCAATGAATTAATTTGTCTAATTGTGTTTAATGGGTTAAAGTGTCGACATATATGCGACTCAAAATAATTCATTATCTTAATGTGTAATAATGGGTGAACATGACACAACACATTGAAGTAACGGGTCGGGTTTGAATATGACCTGAACCCAATAAGATCCGAACACGATAAAAACTTACACGAAAACGCTTAACACAACCCATTGACAAGTCTAGCCATGAGCTCGTTGCAATCTCCAACTATGCTGGAGAAGCCTTTGATTCGCTTGCCTTCTTCATTCCTGATGAGGCCACGAATAGGGGCCTTAATTGTCTTGACCCTTCACACTAGAGTCACAGTGAAGCTCCCGCGAGCTCATACCAGGTTCCAAGAATGTGAGACATGCGCAAGTCGAAGTAAATTAAAATGGAGAAATTAGAAGTGAAAACTTTATAAATATCTATTTGTTTAGCAAAACTCATTTTTTGGGTAACAATTGTATTTTCTCTAAGCACGAATTTATAGTGTCAGACACTGGTAATTTAGTGCAAATATAAAAGGTCGTACCCAATGCACAAGGGTCCATCTTAACTACAGATCTGAGAGAGGCATACCTCCATATATGAACATGGAAAATTTTATTGTTATAGGAAATGTCATAACAAAAGTAATTTTAATAGGTAATTGTAGATTGCCATATGCACGGACTTAGGTAACATTATTAGCACGGGTGAATTCGTAGTCATATAGGTAGTGTGGCGTAGGTACGTATTGTTTGTTCAATATATGAAATCAACATAAACACTAGCATTGGCGTACACACGTAGTTTGTTGTAAGATGGGCTTAAATAGTGTCGTATGCACTGTTGTTAAAGGAACGCTTAGGCCCGCACCTAGGCTCCAACTCTCACCTAGGCGTCTTGCCTCAATCAGACAAGACTCCTTCAATAAGGTGCGCGCGCCTTGTGCGCTTAAGCCTAAAGGGGCGGCTCAGGCGCCCCCCATCTTATTTTTTTGGACTTAAATAGTGTCGTAGTCATGGGTAGTGTGGCATAGGTACGTAGTGTTTGTTCAATATATGAAATCAACATAAACACTAGCATTGGCGCACACACGTAATTTATTGTAGGATGGGCTTAAATAGTGTCGTATGCACTGTTGTTTAAGGAATGCCTAGGCCCGCACCTAGGCTCCAAGCTCACCTAGGCGCCTTGCCTCAGGCAAGACTCCTTCAATAAGGCGTGAGACTTGTGAGCTTAGGCCCCAAGGGGCTCATCATTTTTTTTGGATATCGCACCTAATACAAGAATGGACCAATTGATATGCTGATTTTACATATTTTCCAATTGAAAATGGAGGATGATAGATTCCCCACTCCAAAGTAAGTCTTTAATTCCTAGTGAAACTTTATCCTTCTAATTAATTCCTCGTAGGCAAAAGAAACAAACAATTAAATTGGACCCTCGCATCATAGAATAATTTATATGTAGATTTTGATTTTTCTTTTCACACATTGAAGTATCCATTTTTTAAATATAGATAAACATCTTATCTTTTGTTGATTATTGGATAATTGATTGTTAAATAAATATGATATTTAAATGTTTATTTTTTTATATGGTGGCATAATCTCTATCTTATTGTGATGAGCCTCTTCATAACCCGTATAATAGTAATATGTGTTATATATTTCAATTTTTAGATCATAAATAATCTTATTATTATAAATATATAACTTTTGCATGTTTTATGGACTTTGCCCCTCACTTCGATCAGGCGCGCCTTGCGCTTAGGCTCCACGGGGACCTTGGCGCCTTGGTGCGCCTTTTGCCAACAACTATGGTCGCATGCATTAGTAACGTCATAAGAATGCGTAGTTCCATAAACAATAGTAATTTAGGTTATGCATGTATAATTCGCTATCTTAACAAAAAAATATATAAGAAAGAAATTATATGGATAATTTGTCATAGACTGATTGTAGTGTCCTTAGTATACATACAAATCTAATCAGCACATTCAAAATCAGTTTTTCATATTCGTGATATGCATTTTGTGATGGAAATTGGTGGAGGATCAACCTTGTGATGGTTATGGAGAAGGGTTGTCTGCTTTAGAAGTTATGTATTTAATTATTTCCATGAGATTTCCCCCCTTATTGTGATTGTTTGTCCTTGTGTAAGCATTGTAACCTCGCATTTGTCTTCCTGATATCTATGTTGAGCCTGTCTTTCGCAAATTGTTTTCTTATGATGGAAATTGGCGGACAATTAAAATTATGATGGTTACGGGAATGACTGCCCTTTTATAGGATTTATACCCATATTGCAAATTATTCTTTATCGGTAGTTGTCTCGAACATTTGTGTCCGTGCTTCTGTCTTGCTTGTATCTATGTTAATATTCTTTTCGACGTTACAGTTGACAATTCAAAAAAGACTGATCCCAAGGGTCAGTCATTGAAGGCTATTAAGGCTGTTAAATCGGGTTCAACTACGTTCAAGAAGAAAGGTAAGAAGATCCGAACAACAGTTACCTTTCACCGACCAAAGACATTGAAGAAGGATAGAAACCCCAAGTATCCCCGCATCAGCGCTCCTCCAAGAAACAAATTGGACCATTATCAAATACTCAATTACCCACTCACTACTGAGTCTGCAATGAGGAAAATTGAGGACAACAACACACTGGTTTTCATTATCGACATTCGTGCTGACAAGAAAAAGATTAAAGATGCAGTGAAGAAGATGTATGACATTCAGGCCAAGAAATTCAACACTTTGATCAGGTGATTACTTTACCACACCTATATTTTGGTTGGGGGTGAATATTTTCATATAAGGTTATTTCGACTTTGAATCCTATTTTATGGGTCAATTTTTTGTTCCTACCCAAAAGAAAAGAAAAAATATTTGAGTTACATGACAAAAGGTGTTTCATTGACACAAAGTATCACAAATCATCCTCGAAAATTTCCCTAAAATTCTGGGTGGTGCTGAAATTCAAATATATATATATATATATATATATATATATATATATATATATATATATATATATACAGTCAGGCTCTTAAACATACCTATGAACATACCCATTTTTTAAAATAGTAAAAAAATGTATTTATTAACCAAACTCGGTATGTATAATCTATATAATAAGGAGATCATCTACAAGAAAAAACCATCAAAAAATTCAATCATGTGATGATAGAAAAAATTTAAACGGTCGAAACACTATTCATTTAACCCATTACCAGGTTGAATTTTTTGATGATTATTTTTGTAGATGATCTCCCCACTATGTAGATCATACATACCGAGTTTGGTTAAAAAATACATTTTTTTACTATTTAAAAAAAATTGGTATGTTCATAGTTATGATGATAGGAGGTATGTTTGAGAGCTTGACTATATATATATATATATATATATATATATATATATATATTATGTATTATGTACTATGTATTTATAAATATATCTTTTTGGTGATGCCTTAATAGTGGCGATAAGAGTGGGAGTAAGGTCCCATTCTACTTGTTTCAAAATTTGGATAATTTGTATTTTAGGGCTTGTAGTTCATCCCGACAAATTTTGGCGCCCAAAGCTCTCACTATTTGCATGTGAGGGTCTATTTTTACTTTTTGTGATACCTTAATTAGAGTTATTACAACATATTTTTGTCACAACAATTGCAAAAGTGAAAGTGGACTCCTTTGTAGTGAAATCTTTGGAGACCATAGTGTAGGCTTGTAAACGGATCGGATTCGCACCGGATCAGGCAAATTCAAATTCATATTCGTTTATGTTAAGCGGATTTGGATAATCCGACGGATTGGATCAGGCAAATCCAAATCCATATCCATTTATGTTAAACGGATTTGGATCCGATCCGACTATCCGATTGTCCAATCTAATATACTTTTGACCACTTGATTTGCAACATTTTAATTTTTAAATCTTATTTCATAAATTTATTTTGCTAATGTTCCTAAAAAACAGATAATGAAATAAAGAACTATTATAATATATATATATATATATATATATATATATTAAAAATATTAATCAGATCGGAGTATATGAATCCAAATCCGCTCCATGTAATAAACGGATAATCGGATAATCGGATTTTAGGCATGATTCATATCCGCTTGAATGGATCGGATTTGGATAGAATCAGATCCGTTGACAGGCCTACCATAGTGCATGACTAAGAGTTGTGGAACCCAAAGCATAATCTCATACATACCGAGTATGAGGTCTCATTACGCAGACCATTTTTTTAAAATAGTAAAAACAATAAATTTGCGATGTTTTTTATGGTATTTAAACATTTTAGGGGATCCATAAAAAAATCAGCTCAAAATAAATTTGTTTGCTAAAAATAATTCAGTTTTTTGTGTTTATAAATATTGGTGTGCGATTGGTAAACTTGTTTTCAAATAAAGTTTTTTGAAAATTTGAGAAAATTGGCAAAACATATATATATATATATAATGCTCCTGTGCGGACTAGTGCGCATTTTAAGAATGCGGACCGGACATGTGTCACCTATCGGTGCACCTAGAATTTATCGCCTAAATTATAGTCACACTCTCTCTCTTTTCTGGGCTCACTGTCAGGTGACACGTGTTCGGTCCGTTTTTTTAAAATGCGGACTAGTCCGCACAAGAGCAGGACTGTATATATATATATAGGCGCCCTCCTGTAAGAACTCCTTATGGTGCAGAGTACATACCCTTTTTTAAAAATAGTAAAAATATGAATTTTTTGATGAAACTTCATGGATATGATCTCCATGGTGAGAAGATCATCTTTAACTTTTTTCATCAAAAAATTCAATAAAAAACCGTTGAGATGAGGTGATATGTAAAAAAATTGTATAAATATGCATTTTCGACCGTTGAAATGTTGGCAATCATCTCATCCACTTTTTGATTGAATTTTTTTATGAAACTTCATGGATTTGATCTCGACAGTGAGAAGATCATATCCATGAAGTTTCATAAAAAAATTCAATGATTAAAGTGGTTGGCGCCGACCCAACATTTCAACAGTCGAAAATGCATATTTATACCATTTTTTTTACATATTACCTCATCTTAATATGTAAAAAACTGACAAAATTTGACTGATTTTTCAAAATAGTAAAAAAATGCATTTTGACCTGATTTTTTTTATATGGCCCTACTGAAATGTTTAAAAACTATATAAAAAAAATTAACTCAAAAATATTTTTTTTACTATTTTACAAAAATTGATCCGCGCCAGCGGTATGCAAACAGAGGTCCTCATGAGATCCTCTCTCTCTCTCTCTCTCTCTCTCTCTCTCTATATATATATATATATATATATATATATATATATATATATATATATATATAGATAGATAGATATAGAGAGAGAGGAATGCTCACTTGTATTATGATGTATACATCACATTTAGTTCTACGCCCTAAGAAATCTTTTTTCAAATTTTTTATTTTTCTCTAGAAATTAACCTTTCAATAAGCCCATTTTAAAAAAATTAGGTCAAAATACATTTTCTAGTCATTTTTGTAAAATCCACAAAAAACTGCTGGTACAGACCCTTATAAATAATGATTTTTTTGCAGTTTTTACAAAAATAACTACAAAATATGTTTTGACCTAATTTTTTGAATATGAGTTTATTAAAAGGTTAATTTCAAGAGAAAAATAAAGAAATTGAATTTTTTTTAGGGTCTTCAATTAGGTGATGTATAGAGCATGATGTAGGTGAGAATTCTCATATCCATATAATAAAGGAGCATGGTTTTTGACAAAATATCTTCACTTTTATGCATGACATTTCATGCATGATATTTTATCCCTTTCATGATCATGCATGAAATGTCATGCTAAAGTGTTTTTTTTTTATTAATAAAAAGGGTTTTGTTTTTGTTTTTTTAAAAGGGAAATAATTATTTTTAAAAAGGGAAATAATTTTAAATAATTTAATTTATATTTTTTTAAATATTTATATTTTTTAATTTGTATTTTTAAATTATTTTTTATATTTTTTTAATTTATATTTTTAATCTTTTAATTTATTTTTTCTTTAATTTTTATTTTTTTTATCAAGGGGGCAAATGTATCGCCGTGCCCTCCGCACGAGCATCCACTAGTATATATATATATAAACATACATACATACATGCATCATAAATATATCATGTGTTCTTTACATATATTTAATGAGGTTTGTTGGGAGTTTGATGATATATACATAAACATACATACATGATACAAATGCACATACATACATGCATCATAAATATATCATGTGTTCTTTACGTATATTTAATGAGGCATATTGGAAGTTTGATGATATATACATAAACATTCATACGTAATACAAATGTGTGTGTGTGTATATATATATATATATATATATATATATATATATATATATATATATATATATATATATATATATATATATATATATATATATATAAAATAAGGGTTAGGCTATCCCCACACCAACCAAGTCTTCCACCACACCATTTTGGTGCCAAAAGACAATTATACCCTTACACATTTACAAAATCTAAATGTTTCAACTAAAATAAATGCATTTCAAAAATAATTAAAATTTTGTATTTTCAATAAAAAAATATTTTTTTATAAAAAAATTGTTTTTAATAAGAAACTGTTTTAATTTTTTTTTTAACTTTTCATAAATGATTTAAAAAAACATTTAAATTGTTTAAAAAAATTTGTTATATGTTTTTTTAAATTAAAAAATTGTTTATAAAACATAAAAAATGTTTTATATAAAATAAAAAATGTTTTTACAAAATAGTACCTTTATGTAAATAGTGCTATTATGTAAGTGTAAAATAAAAAAAAAACGAAAATTATAAAGCTTTATTTAAAAATTCAAAAAATACAAAAAAAATTCTACAAAATTGAAAAATGCAAAAAAAAAACTCTGAAAAATACTAATAGATATTAAAAAAAAATAATGTCTATCAGGAAAAAAAATGTTTCTCGCCCAAAAAATGATTTCCAACAACAACAAAAAATCAGTAACAAAATGCATTTCAAAAAGGAAAGAAAAATTGTTTTCAACCAAAAAACGAATTCCAACAAATCAAAAAACTATTTTCCACTAAAAAAATGGCATCCAAGAGAAAAATAATAATTTCCGGCGAAAACAAATTATTTTAAAAAATAATTATTAAAAAAAATTATTTCAAAACAAAATTTTAATTTTTTTTTAATATCTACTAGTATTTTTCAGAGTTTTTTTTGGTAAAAAACAATTTTAATATCTATTAGTATTTTTGGGTGAAAAATAGTATTTTTTGGGGGGTGAAAAACAGTTTTGGTTTTTGGGTGAAAAATAGTTTTTTTACTGTTGGAAATCATTTTTTTTGGTAGGAAGCAGTTGTTTTTTCCTGCTAGACATTATTTTTTAAAGGCATTACTTACTTTTCAAATTTACATAAAGGTATTATTTTGTAAAAGCAATTTTTATTTTATATAAAACAATTTTTATGTTAGAATTCGTTTTTTGGTTGAAAACAGTTATTTTCTTAATTATTTTTTAATATCTATTAGTATTTTTCAGAGTTTTTTTTTTGTATTTTTCAATTTTATAGAATTATTTTTTTTGTAATTTTTAAATAAAGCTTTATAATTTCCGTTTTTTTTATTTTACACTTACATAAAGGCACTATTTAGTTTTCATATGTACATAATAAAGGTACTATTTTGTAAAAACAGTTTTTATTTTATTTAAAACAATTTTTTATGTGTTATAAACAATTTTTTAATTAAGAAAACATATAACAAATTTATTAAAACAATTTAAATGTTTTTTTAAATCATTTATGAAAAGTTT
Source organism: Sambucus nigra (assembly GCA_949130495.1). Lineage (NCBI taxonomy): Eukaryota > Viridiplantae > Streptophyta > Magnoliopsida > Dipsacales > Adoxaceae > Sambucus > Sambucus nigra. The sequence continues at coordinate 389,860,855 of OX422213.1, forward strand.
AAATAAAATTATTTTTTAAACGGATTCTTATTAAAAACAATTTTAAGAAAAATATTTTTATTGAAAATACAAAATTTTAATTGTTTTTCAAAGGCATTTATTTTAGTTGAAAGCAAAAAAATAAAGGTTTAAATTTTGTAAATGTATAAGGGTATAATTGTACTTTGACACCAAAATGGTACTATAAGAAAAAGGACATTTAGCGACTAATTGTTTTTGCGACGTATTTTGGTCCTCGTTATAAATGTGTTTTTACGAGAAATTATTATCTTCGTCGCAATAGTTATGAGAAAGAATTTAATCATTTACGATGAATTAAATAAATCGCAAAAATAATACCTATTGCAAGGAAATTGTAAATTCATCGCAAAATATGTGGTACGAAAAATTGTCGCTTACTTTCCCACATTTTATTTGACTTATTACGATGAATTGAATTTTTTCTCGTAAAAAAAATCAAAATTATTAATTATTTCATCGCAAAAGACCCATATGAGTTTAAAAAAATTAATTAAGTTTTTAATTCTAATAAACCCACTCCCCTCACCTCACGTCTCTTCCCTATTCCAAACCCCCCACTGATAAATAGAGAATAAATAATATAAGAACTGATGAAGAGAATATATATTCCTTAATGTATTTCATTAACAAACCCAAGTGGGTATATATAATTACACACTGAGATCAGCTATGCTGCACAAGGAGAGGTTAAAAATATTAGTCGTTATTGAACAAGTCAACAATAGAGTGAGCAGGTGTTTGAGTATGAAATTCAAATGCAGTTGGTGGTAGTCATTGCCGAGAATGGAGGAGATGCTGCCGAGATATGCTGAACCGAAGTGGACTGGGTTGATACCCACGTCTCTCCCTTGTTCCTCACACAACTCTTCCCCTCTCACCCGCCTCTCTCCATCTCTCTCGACAGCTTCTACATCTCTCTCAACGGGTTCTCATCAGGTATTTCATCTTTCGTGTTCCTCTGTTATTGTATATTATAGATATGTGTAAGATTATATATTACAGATATATAAGACAGGTATATATATATAAGCAGATATATGTATGTATAATCGTATACAGTATATATAAGACGGGTTCTCATCAGCTTCTCCATCTCCTGCTGTAAGATTATATATTACAGATATATATATATATATAAGCAGATATATATATATATGTATAATCGTATACAGTATATATATACAGGTATTACAGCAGATATATATATAAGACAGGTATTAATGGTATTACAGGTATTACAGCAGATATATATATAAGACAAGTATTAAGATTATACAGATATATATAAGATTATATATATATATATATATAACAAATATTTATATATTACAACAGATATATATATATATATATATATATATATATATATATATATATATATATATATATATATATATATATATATATATATATATATTACTATTATATATATATATCTGTAATATATATATAGTAATATTACTATATATATATATCTGTAATATATATATAGTAATATTACTATATATAGTAATATTACTATATATATATTACAGATATATATATACAGATACAGATATATAACAGATAGTAATATATATATAACAGATAGTAATATATATACATTACAGATATATATATCTTTAATGTGTATATATATATATATATATATATATATATATACTGTAATTACGGTTATATATATATATTAATATCTTACGGTTATATATATATATATTAATATATACTGTAATTACTGTAATTACTGTAATTACGGTTATATATATATATTAATATCTTACGGTTATATATATATACAGTTATATATATATTAATATATACTGTAATTACTGTAATTACAGTAATTACGTATATATTACAGTAATTACAGTGATTAAAGTAATTACAGTATATATTAATATATAACCGTATATATATATATATATATATATATATATATATATATATACACACATATATACAGTATTACAGTATTACAGTATATTAATATATATATTACAGTATATTATAGTATTACAGTATTACAACAGTATTATAGTATTACAGTATATATATACAGTATTACAGTATTACAATATATATATACAGTATATTAATATATATATATTACATTATATTACAGTATTACAGTATGTATATATATATATATATATATATATATATATATAACACATATATACGTATAATGTATGTAACTGTATGGCGGAGCCGGTAATATGTGATGGGTGGGGCACAAGAAGAAAAAGTACGGAGGTTCGGGGGCTACCGCCCCGAAAAAAAAATTGAAGGTTATTCACACATTAATACTTTATTGCTAAAAAGATAAATATTCAAACATTTATAGTAATACCATAGAATAGACCAAAACATAATACTTCATTGCTAATAAGAGTCCAAAATATGAATTTATCATTGTAAGTACTAATTAAAATATAAAATAGGCAAACTATAATATCCCTTTATGATTTTTCATCTGTTAGAATCGATCCACAATTGTGTTATTGGAAATGCAACGAAGAAAGTTTTTTTTTTCCCCATACAACGAAGAAAGTTTAAGCATAACAGTGCTTTGACAAAAGACAGGTTTTTTTAATGAAAAAAACTTTTTTTAGTAAAAAACATTTTTTAAACTAGTTTTAACACAAAAAATAGATTTTAGCTAAAAACAACAATTTTACCTAAAAATAAAAAACAACCTTTATCAAAATAAAAAAAAGTATTAATGTGTGAATAACCTAGTTTGAGGACCAAATTTATATATATTATTTTATTATTATCATGGTTTCATATATCTTGTATGTATCATACTAACATGTCTTTTGCTTAGGTGAATCGAAGGTTTTAATAGGAAGAAAGAAAATACGTTTCTTATCGGTACGTTTTTTTAATTCCATGATTTATTGATTCTATTCTAAGTCTATGAATAACATGTCATGATAATTGTTTATTTAGTGAATGAAAATTTGTGTTTGATATAAACAGGAAGTTGAATATGAGTAATAGTTGGATGTTCTTTCCCGATAGGTTATCAAAAGAGTACAAGGAAGGTGTTAAGTCATTTATTGAGGCGAAAAAAATAGCTTAGATGGAAATAATACTTCTAGATGTCCATGTTGAGATTTTCAGGAAATATATATTCATGATTTACTTAATGTTGAAAAATATTTGTTGGTACGTGGCATCTCCTACAGTTTTGCAGTTCGTCATAATTTGAATGCACAAGCATCAGAAAGTTTGGAAAATGAAGAGGAAGAGGATGTTTTGTTTGGAATGTTAAATGATGCATTTGACCCAAATATCTTCCCAAAGCAAGCTGAAAATGATCATGGGCCGATTAATGTAGAAAGGGATCCTTCTCGATTTAACGACTTGCTTGGTGACGTTGAAGAAGAGCTCTATCCAGGTCGTAAGAATTTCACTTCATTCCAATTCCTTGTAAAGTTGATGCATGTGAAAGTTCTTAATGGTTGGAGTAATAAATCATTTGATATGTTGGTCCAATTGTTAAAAGATGCTTTTCCCGAGGCAAGTATTCCAACCTCTCATTATAATGCGAAGAAAAGATTGCGGGATTTGGGATTAGGTTACGAAAAAATTGATGCATGCAAATACGATTGTGCATTATTCTGGAAGGAGCATCAAAATGCTGATAAATGCCCAGTATGCGATGAACCGAGATTCGTGTATAATGATAAGAAGGGGAAAAATGTCCCTCATAAGATATTACGTTATTTTCCACTAAAACCGAGGTTGCAGTTACTTTCCACTAAAATCGAGGTTGAGTATTGAAGGTAAAAATAAAGATACAGATAAAGCTCGATTAGATCTAGCTGACATGAACATAAGGAGGGAGTTTCACATGAAAGAGAACGGTAACAAATGGTTGAAGCCGCGTGCATCGTATACATTGTCGTCGGATGAGAAAAAGGAGTTTTGCACATTTTTGAAATCTGTTAAATTTCCCGATGGATATGCAGCCAACATATCAAGAAATGTGAGTATAAAGGACGGGAAGATATCGGGATTGAAAAGTCATGATTGTCATGTTATGTTGCAACGACTTCTTCCTGTTGGAATACGTCGGTACTTGCCAAAGAGATTTGTGCGACTTTGGTTGAGTTATCCAACTTCTTTCAACAATTATGTGCTAAGACGTTGCTTGTAAAGGACCTAGAGAAATTAGAAGAAAATATTGTTCTTATACTGTGTAAACTCGAAAGGATCTTTCCTCCATCTTTCTTTGATGTTATGATCCATTTGGCCGTGCATTTACCACGTAAGGCTATTCTTGGTGGACCAATGAATTCCCGATGGATGTTCCCATTTGAGAGGTACTTTGTAATTATATTAGTTTATATTTTCAATTTGAGTGATTCTTTCTTTCATTTTATCCATTTGACATTCTTTTATTTTAATAGAAATTTAGGGACGTCAAAGGGTAATGTCAACAATAAGGCTCGACCCGAAGGCTCCATCGCAGAGTCATACATTGTTAAAGAATCATTAACATTTTGTTCAATGTACCTTCACGGGATAGAAACCAAATTTAATCGAGAAGATCGTAACAATGATGCATTGCCAGAGCAACACAAAGGCTCACTATTTATTTTCTCTCAACTTGTTCGACCCTTTGGTGGAAGACAGCTCATAATGTTACCACATGGAGATATAAACAAGATTTCTTGGTACATCTTAAACAACTGCACTGAGATAAAATCATATAGAGAGTAAGTATCATGTTATTATATCATAAGCTAATTATATTTTCATTGTTGTTTTCTAAAATAAAAATGTTCGACTTTGAATATGTAGCGAACATATGGCACTATTAGAGATGGAATCTACGGAAGACTTATATCAAAGTCATACACAACAATTTTCAAAGTGGTTTAAAGGTCGCGTAAGTACATATAGTTTGACAGTTTATTATGATGATATGATTGATAATTAACCATTATATAATTTGATGATTGATGATAACTTTAACCTTTTATCTATAATAGATAAATAATTTGCGTCATAAAGGATCCCCTGAGGCTACGGATGAAATTTATTCATTGGCATGTGGTCCTGATGTTCGTGTGATTACATATACTGGGTGCATTGTTAATGGGGTACGATTCCATACAAAAGACCGTGATGATCGTCGTACAACTCAAAACAGTGGGGTAGTTGTACCAGGGGAGCATGAAGATGAAGTTATCGATTTTTATGGACGGTTATGTAACGTTATTGAATTAAACTACATAATGGGGTATCACACTGTTATATTTCAATGTGAGTGGTATGATACTAATCCAAAGAAGAAGAGACTACAAGTGGATAATCACCTTACTTCTATTAATGTAAGTAATACATGGTACGAGAATGATCCTTTTGTGCTAGCAACACAAGTGTCTCAAGTATTTTACTTGGATGATTACAAGTTAGGAACCAATTGGAAAGTAGTACAGAAAGTGCAACACAGACATATTTGGGATGTCCCAAAAGAAGATAATGATGATAGTACAATTGACGATGCATACCAAGAGGATGATTCTTTTGATATTCAGTGTTCTGTTCAAGAGGCAAATCTCGACGTAGTACAATTGGTTAGACCAAATGATGGCGCTGATGAAATAATTATGACACCTACTTTTCTTGACAATGATGATATTTTATTTGATGATGACATTGGAGATGAAGATGACACGTTAGAAGAATATTACAGTGATGGTCAAGAAAGTCAAGCGAGCATCGATGATGACAGTGATTGATAGAAGACCCGTAGTGTTTGCTTCCATTTTGCATATACTTTGCTATCTCTGTTTTACTTTGTTGGTATTTTTTTGGTAGTTTATTGAACCACCTGTGTTTAGCAAAGGATAAACTTCCACTTGTTTATTTGCATTTCGAAAGTTTTGAGGTATGCTTTGCGTATGTGGTTTGCTGAATTCATGAAATATATACACACATATGTTAATAACTTTTTCATGGTTTAATTTGAAATTCACATTACAATATGAAATATACACACATGGTGTTCAAATATTACTTGCTAGAACTTTGTTGCAGTAAATTGGCATGGCACCTGGTATAGCGAGAGGACGCATTTCTAGGGAAATCAATCACTCTAGGGCACCGTCAACTGATGAAAATGGTATTGCTACCTAATATTTTTATTGTGTGCACGTATTTTTTTTATTGTATCAATCGTTTTGCGTATGTAATGTATTGTGTTTTTTTCAGTAACCACTGACCCAAAGAGAGTTCGTGGAATTGCTCGAAATTTGGCTGCTGAAAAAATATTTGCAGCAACGAGGACCAAGATTCGTGTGGACTTTGCACATGGCAGACCCTCCGGTTTTAATCGCAAGGCATTTGTTGCTGAGATTGGTGTTGTAGTGTGGAATTATGCGCCTCTACAGGCAGACAATTGGTCTGAGATAACCGATGACGAGAGGGATGAATTAGTTAATAGGCTGCTGGTATGTTCCCTCGGTATTTAATCTTGTTTTATTTTAAAAAATAGCTTAATTATTCAAGTTTTAAAACCCACATTTTAAAGTGGCATTTCTCAATGGATATGTTCATGACGAAGCGTTGGATGAAGTTGATGAATTATCTTCTTCAAGTCTTAAACATGTTTTGCATTCTCATCATGTAACGATAATTTTGAGTAGTTATTATAACAAATGCAACAAACCATGAATTAAGATAGACACAACTATCCCAATTTTTCGTTATGATGCAGATATTGTTGTTTTATATACTGAATGGAGTTTAGTGGGAATTGAACCTCCCTATTGGGATTAATATTGAGCTTTTTGTAGTGTCAAAACCTTCATGTCATCTATGCGCGATGAATTAGGATGGATCTCATTTTTTCATTTATCTCAGGCTGTGTGTCCATGTTAACATATTTGTGTATACCAATTTTGCAGACAAAATTTGATATAGACATGTCAAACCAAGTTGTTTCGAGATATGTATTCAATATAATGTCCTCTCGATATAATGATCATCGCTACCGTCTTAAGAAACATTTCAAGAAGTTCAGTTTGGAAGAGGTGTGAGATCACCCACATCGAAAGGTTTCGTCAAAAGAAGATTGGGATTTTCTATGCACACTTTGGAGCAGTCCAAAATTTATGGTATATGACAAATATACTTTATTTAGTTTTGTTTCCATTTTTATTCCATTAAAAGTGTCTTAAAAAGACATATGTTGTACTATTTTAGACTCGTTCGCGTAAATGTGTTGAAAGTCGCAAAAAAGTTCGATTTAATCATCGGGGTGGATCAAAATCATTTGTGCAACACGCATACGAGGAGGTAATGTCGTAATTCACTACTCAAACCCTTTGGATCAGTGGTGGGTCCAAAATATAATTTTATATTTGTGATGTATGGAAAATATTTTTAACTTTTGGATAATATTTTTTTTATATAACTATTATATGGGTTTTCTTGCTTAATTTTTATTGCAGGATGATGGACAAATAAAAGAGACACCAAAGGGGCGTATTGACCTTTTTTCGTGACACACATTATAACAGTGACTGAGGGTGGATCAACACATAGGCTGAAACTGCCTATGTAAGTATATTTATTTATTATTTCAAATATTTATGACTTTAGTTTCCCTATAACATTTCTAGCACCATCTTATTTTTTTCCTTTTTTTTATAACATTGAGTACTATTACTTATTAGATTTATATATTGTTAATATTTAGCATAAGCTTTGAAAATATATAGGAAGATACCAAAAATAAATTTGCTTATAAACATACCTAAAATGACAAATATTTTGATTGTTGGTAAATTAAGGCTTTAATGGATGAGGAAGTGGGGAAAAATTTTGTTTGAACAGTACTATGTTTAACTGCGAATTCCTTTTGTCCTCTTGCCATAATATATACCGTACTTTGTATATGTTAATTTATTCTTCCAGTTTAGAGTTTGTTGGGGACCTATGATAGATGTGTGTGTGAGATTTTTTGTCTTTCTATAATTTTGGATCAACTTGCTAAAAGTCTACTAAACTTATGATATTGTGAGATTTTTATCCATCTTTATTAAAATCTGATAAACATTTTAACTTTCAAATGCAAGTGTATATCGTTTTACCAAATGTAAATTTATTAGTCTCCTATTACTTTATTCTTTCACTATAATACGTTTTTTCGTTTGTAGAATACAATGGTCGAATTGCACCATAACAAGCCAGAAATGACAGAGGCACAAGTCTGTGAGCAAGTCCTTGGAAAGAGGTCGGGGTATGTTATAGGATTTGGTTTTGGCCCCCGACCCGATACATTTGGATCACGGTACAAAGAAAATAATAATGCAGAGAATGAGGCTTTAAAATCTGAAGTATCTCGTTTGAATGACATTGTGGAGAGTCAGGGTGCAATGATTCAGAAGTTTATGGCTTTTCAGGCATGGGCGGAGGCTCATATTGGCCCAATGAATGGATCTTCTTAGATTATGAATTTTTTCCCTTAAAGAACCTCTTTTAGTTTTTGTTAGTTTACTTTTGTGTTATCAAGTAGACCAAGATTTTACTTTAATTAGAGTTGAATATTTTCTTTCTCTTTTAATATGCTCTCATTTACTAACATGATTTGGCATGGAGATGAATTGATTGTTATTGTTATTTTATGATAAATCCATTAACTACGTTTATGTATCAAATTAATTTTAACATATACAGAATCTTCCACGTTGACGTAATCATATTTGTAATTTAATTTTCTTTTCGTTTAAAGAAAATATTGTGCGAATCGCTATCTCATCAAAAGAACCAACTTTAGCGATGAATAAATTACAAATAGCGACGAATATATTTGTCGACGAAGGCCAAATTAAGTGATTGAAATGATTTAGCGAAGATTTTCATATATTTGTAACGATAAATTGCCACGTCGCAAAATATCCTTTGCGATGAATGAATTCGTCGTAACAAACCAGTATTGTGCGATGAATCCTCTTCATCGCAAAAAATATTGTGAGATGAATCATATTCATCGCTATCTCATCAAAAGAACAATCCTTAGCGATGAATAAATTACAAATAGCGACGAATATATTTGTCGAAAAGGCCAAATTAAGTGATTGAAATGATTTAGCGACGATTTTAATATATTTATAACGATGAATTGACACGTCGCAAAATATCATTTGCGACGCAGCTACATTTCATCGTAACAGAACTGTAGCGACTAGCTTTTTGCGACGAATAGGGGTGGACAAAAAAAAGACCGACCCGAATGGACCGATTGGACCGAACCGAAAATTAAGGCTATTTTGAAACCGGTCCGAAAATCGGTTCACAAAAACTAAAAACCGATTAAACCGGTCCGATCCACGGTCCACTATATTAAAAGACCGATTTGGACCGGACCGGACCGATTCCTATATATATATAATAAAAATAATGTTATTGTGTTTCTTATGTATAGTTTTTGAATTAATGTATATAACTTATGAATTTAATTTGGAACATTTTATATATGTATAGACATTTTTTTATTTGGGTTAAAAAAAACCATGTAAATATCACTTGGAGTTTCGAGTATTATTTTTTTGTATATATATTTGTGAGAAAAATAGATAAAAACATTCATAACATGTACATATATATAAAATAGGGCTAGGACCGAATTTTACCCTGGACCGGACCGAAAAAATCCTGGACCGAATTAGTTGGTTAACCGAATTAATCGGTCCAGTCTCGGTCCAAAAAAATTAAGGACCGAATATTCGGTCCGGTCCAAAAAATAGGCAAAACTCGGACCAAACCGGACCGTGCCCACCCCTAGCGACGAAAATTACGATGAATGTAGTGCGTCGCGACAAGACATTTGCGATGAACTAGAAACAAAGGCGATGCATTTAATACGTCGCAAAAAGCTATCTTCCTTGTAGTGTGGTGTGGGGGAAGACTTTCTTGGGAGTGGGGATAGCCACTCCCTATAATAAGGAGTAATGATGTTTTCACTATTTATAAGATGGGAAGACAATTCACAGTTGAGATCGAAGCCACCTGGGGAAGAAAGAAAGGGAAATTAAGGGTGGTGATTGAATGTGATTTTTTTAGTTTGTCCAGCCCAATCAGTTCCTAGCTTTAATTTGAATCTGCCATATATGTCTTTTACGACACCATTACCTAGGAAACTGGTTTGCAACCACCCAAAGATTTCAAAAGATTCTCTCCTCCTCATACTTATGTCTTATGTCTCTCTTTCTCTCTCTAATTATTTTTAGTTCATTTGTGCTTCTCTCCGCAGTTTCATTTTGTGTTTGCAACAACCCAAAGATTTCAAAACCATTAATGTTTTTGCCTCAAAAGTTGTGTACCTCCAAATGCTACTTCTTTAGTCTTCTTCTTCTTTCTCTTAACTACGAACTCTCTCTCTCTCTCAATGGAGGACACCACCAGAATCCCGATTTCACTCTCCTCTCTCTCGCCCGCTCTCCTACCATCTGTGATCCGTTAACTCTAATCAACAGAAGAAATTAGGGTTTGTTTTGGGTTATATCGACTTCGGCGACGTCGGTGTTACCACCCCTCCCCCATCTGGGAGGTAAGTTGGGGTTTATTTTATTTGTTTTTTGGTCTTATTTAGGGAAGTAAAGGTTTTTTTATTTGTTTTTGTAATTTTCAGTTCTGGGTTTGTATGTGGACTTCGGTGAGGATAATTTTTTCTGGGTTTTCTACAGATATGATCCGTTAACTCTAATCAACATAAGAAATTGGGGTTTGTTTTGGATTATATCGACTCCGGCGACGGAGGTGTTACCGCCCCTTCCCCGTCTCTGAGGTAAGTTGGGGTTTATTTTATTTGTTTTTTGGTCTTATTTAGGGAAGTTAGGGTTTTTTTATTTGTTTTAAATTTGTGTTTTTGTAATTTTCTGTTCTGGGTTTGTATGTGGACTCCGGTGAGGATAATATTTTTTGGATTTTCTACAGGTATGTTCCGTTAACTCTAAAGATTTGAAGACATTGAACCATTGGGTTTATATTCATATCCGAAGATCTATGGTTCCAATGTTGTTTGCACCAAGAGTGCTTCCAGTTCATTATTGTTTTGGTTCAGGTTCATGTATTTACCTTTGATAAATTGGTACAGATTTTGATGCTGGCAAAGTTTATTTTTGTGCCACTTTTTCCCTAATTTCTATGAAGTCTCATATTCATTAATTTTGAGGATGTAAATGATGTGCAATGGAACTCATTTATTTTTTGAACATGTACTTGTTGCCCCTGTTGTTGCTGTAGCATCGCCTTCTGCACTTCGTGCCTGGGTTAATCTTATCCCAGAATCAGAACGGTGGGGTAATTCTGTTGCATGTATTGGTAAGACCTCTGTTTGAGTTTTTTTTTCAATTATAATTACAAGCTTTTAATGTATGTAAGGACATAATTCTCATGTCCGTTATCTTACAGTTTTGTATGTCATACGCCGCTACATTCGGCTACATCTGGCACGTCTCTAAACGATCGCTCACGACGGCCTCTATCCGAATTCCAAGGATCAAGCATTCAACAACTCCTAAATGTGTCCCTCATCTGCCACAACGATTTCACGTTCCTTGATTTTAGGCACAGAATGCAAGTGGAACGCAAGGGAAGTCAAAACAGTGAAACAAGGCTTGATAGGGAAGTTCAAGAGCATTTTCGTAATTTCACATCCATAGTTTGGAGGTCTGGTCAACTGGAAAGTTGAAGAGCTCGCCGCAACGAAGATACTGGAAGAAACGGCACCTCAATCCGAGATACGGTGAAAAAGTTATGACCTTTTGAAGTTGGAGAAAATTCCTTGAAGAATGCTGTTTTTTAATCCCATACCAGAATGGTACCACCAAACTGGTTCGGTGTACCCCAGAACCGGTTCGGTGTACCTGTACGCTGATAAGATTTGTAGAGTTTTAAAAAAGCGGAACTCTTCATCTGTTTTTCCTATAAATACCAACTTCGGGGGAGCTGTTTTGCAAGACTTTGGAAGACGTTTTTTAGAGTCCAAATACCTCTAGTCTTCATATTTTTTGAGTCCCAAGACTCATGTTTTGATTCACACAATTGCCAATCCTTTGTGAATCTTTTTGGTAACCCAAGAACACAACCTTGTGTTTGTTCAAACCTTTGTGGAGAGATCTTTGCAACCGAGGGCTGCGTGTCATTGCTGAGGGACTCTCTACAAAGTTTCATGGTTGCGTGTCATTAAGGTGTACTGCGATTCTTCCTTTGTTGATTGGACTGAGGTTCATGTGGGTTCGCTGCGTGTGGATTCATTGCTGACGACACCGACCGACGCCTGCGGCCCTCCTGGAAAGGGATATTTCCAGCCGCCGACTACAGAATCCGATACCTGAGGGTAATTCTTAGTCACTATATTTCATTGTAATCCGATTGTAAGCCGTTCTCTTACAAATTATAGTGAAATAAAAGGTTTTGCCCCTTTGGGAGATTTTTCCTGAAATTGTTTGTTTTTATCATGCATGCTATATTTTATTTGATAAATCATCTAGATGCATGTCTTAGGGTTTAACTAAAATTTGGGATTAATTAAAATTGGTTTTTATTTGAGAAGTCGCAATATTTCCGCTGTAGCTACTCTCTCAATGTATGTGATGTTAAAATATTGGGCTTTTAGTTTTAAAATGTTTGAAGTTTTATTTTCTTTTTATTTTCTTAAGTTAAAATGAAGGCAACAAAATATTAACAATTTGCTACCCTTTTGCAGCGCATAGAGAGAGAAAAGCAACACCGTAAAAAAAAGAAGGATGTGACCTCAAAAAAACAAATGAAGGTTTGTTCATCTGATCTACACAAGCAGTTGGTAAGATCTTTAAGTAGATATACAAAATTTATGTAAATTTTGTAAATACATAGTGGGGAATTTTTTTTGTGTAATATATTGAGTCTGAGTGATACTTTTTAATTTTTTTTTTTATTATTGTGCATCTCTATTGAATTTGTGGCATTAAGTTTATGAACAGCTTTTGTTGTTCTTTCATTTTGGGTTTCTTAACGTTATTGGGTCCGCTTTCTTTATATGATCATTATGTTATTTTATTGTTAATTTGTTGGGCTCTACAAGTACTAAAAATATAGTTTTGGTGTTTTTACTTCTTACAAATAACACAACCACTGATTGCACTGTTGATCTGCTAATCTCTTAGGGTCCGTTTGATTCAAAAGTGGGCAAAAGTGGATATGACAAAATTTTCCATGGGTAAAATTTGTCACGGCAAATTTTACCTAGTTTTTTTCACACGAAGCTATCAAACAACAATCAGGGGAAATTAAAGTCAATCCAATTAGTTTATTTAAATATTTTATAAAAAGTTTTTAAACAATTTTTAAAACATTTCTAAAACAGTTTTTTTTTTTAATTTTGATAAAACAGTTTTTTAAAATAATTTTTACAATATTCGAAACAGTTTTTAAATTATTCAAAACAATTTTTAAACCTTTTAAAATAGTGTTTTTAATAGTTTTAAAACAAGTTTTTAATAAAAAAAATTCTATTTGCACCGAGAGGTTTTTACCGAGAATTGTACATAATGACATGGCATGACTAAAAGACAAAAGGAAAAGGAGAGTTGATGAATATTTTCATTGAGATTTTGTTCAAATTTTTTTTAATAATAATTAAAATTTTGTATTTTCAATAAAAAAAATTTAACTATTTTTTTTAAACTCTTTTAAACAAAAATATTTTAAACTTTTTATAACTGTTTTAAAAAACAAACAAAAAAACATTTCACTATTTTTTTTTAAATGACGTGTATCTGCGCCAGCAGTACTAACCAAACGTGATGATGATGTAGGTTCGTGCTAACGGTACTAAATGATGGCATGGATCCGTGCCAGCGGCACTATCCAAACACGATGATGTTATGGGTCCGCGCCAGCGGCACTAACCAAACACGATGATATTGTGGGTCCGCGATAGCGGCATGAACCAATTGCGATGATGATGTGGGTTCACGCCAACGACACTAACCAAACGTGATGATGCTGTGGGTCGGCACTAACCAAAAGTCAATTTTTTATTTTAAGAAAATAGTTTTTATTTATGAAAAAAACTTCTTAAAAAGATTATAAAACATTTTTATAAAAAAAAAGTCAAATATTAAGGGTGTAAAATTAAAAAGTCAAATATAAAAGGTTAAAACAGTGTTTTTATAAATAATTTTGTTTTAAACTATAAACTGTTTTAGAAAATGTTAATTCTTTTTAGATAAGTAAACATTTTTAAAAATATAAATGTTAAAAAACTTTTTACAAAAAAACTATTTTTTCCATGTTTTTTTTATATAAACATTGATTTTTTGATTGGAAAATATGATTGATTATTTGAAAACCGCTTTGAAACCGCATGGCTACACGGCGTGTCGAGATTGGTATCATGTCAATAAATTTTTTTTTTAATTTTTGAAAAAAAAATTATTTTTAATTTTAATAAACAAAACTGTTTAATTTTAATACAAAAAAAACTGTTTAATTTGATGTCTTAGATTCGCGATTGATTACTGTCACTGACGCGGATCCACATTCAACAAATGATGTGGGTCCGAAAATGGGATCCGCGTCAGTGACATTAATCAATCGCGATATCATGTCAATAGATATAATTTTTTTATTTATGAAAAAAACATTTTTTTAAATTTTAATTTTAATAAAAAACTGTTTATTTTTAATTAAAAAAATGTTTATTTTTAATTAAAAAAATGTTTTTTTATATTACTAGAAAAACTGTTTTTTATATAAAAAATAAAAGAATAAGAAACTTACAAAAAAAAAATAGAAAGATGCCATTACAAAAGAAGAGAGAATGAACCTCAATGACACCTCACTATGTATATTCTTTGTACAAGTATTCTCGGTGCAAATAGAAAGGCTTTTTTAATAAAACAGTTTTATAAAACATTTTTTTAAAACCGTTTTTAAAATAGTTTTTTGACAGTTTTAAAAACATTTTTGTAACATTTTTTATAAAATAGTATTTTTTTTATTTATAACAGTTTTTAAAACAGTTTTTTTTAAACATTTCAAAAACAGTTTTTAATAAAACAGTTTTAAAAAATATTTTTTTAAACAGTTTTAAATTGTTTTTAAAACAGTTTTAAAACATTTTTTAAACAGTTTGTAAAATAACTTTTAAAATATTTTAGCATAAAAATATAAAAAAAACACTTGTAAGAAGTGGCAATTGTTTGGCAAATAATTCTTCCCCAAATAGCAAAGCAAAATTTGCTCACTTTTCATGCATTAGAGGTGTTGTACATTGGCAAATGAGTTGTAGGCAAATTTGTGAATCAGACATGCCAAAGAGTGGGCAAATGCCATATTTACTCACTGATTTGGCATTTGCCATGGCAAATTTGCTAATCAAACGGACCCTTAATGATTCTTATTCTTAAATGGTTATTAAATATTACGGGGTTAACTGTAAAAATATTAAGAGTTAATATTTTTTATTAGAAAACTACAGATTTTAACCCAATAAAAATATTAAGAGTTAATAATTTTTCAAATCTGAAATAATGTTTTTTATTGGTAGGATCATTTTTGTTAGTACTGAATTGTAATATATAAATGTTTGCATTTTTCAAATTTAATTTTGTTTGATGAACACAACCTGACATCTTTTTTCTATTGCTTTTAATGAACGCATATGGGATTTGGAATATAATGAACACAAGTGTTTTTTGTATGGGTTTTCAACGTATTGAAAGCAGGTGATTTTTCTGAAAGGTATTGAAAGTAGGTGGTTTTATGTGTAAAAAAAATACTATGTTTATTATGCAAGTTTATGGAACTTATATATACTAATTCAAGGTTTTTGGATATTTGATTTCGATGTCCATTCATCGATCTTGATAGCAATTAACAATATTTGTTTAATTAGGTAAATAAAGACTTTTAACTCCAATAAATTTATTTATTTTATATAGGAATAGAAATTAGCGGTGGTGGTTTATATATTTAACACCGTCAATTTTTAGAGAAGTCACACCAATCTCTCTATCTATCATGTTGGCAATCCAATTTGTATGCTTTGAGTTTGACTGATGTTGCTTTTTATCAAAAGGATTTTCATCAAGCTACATTTGAGCCATGTGCCTTATTTCTTTGTCAGTTGGTGAAAAAATAGAATCTACTTGCAAATTTAAAGAAAGGTGCATATTAGGTAAATAAAGGCTTTTAACTCCAATAAATTTATTTATTTCATATAGGAATAGAAATTAGCAGTCCCACCAATGTCTGCATAGGAGTGATAATTCGGGTCAACGGGTCGTATTTTGAACCGATACGACACGACACGATAAGACTTTTTGAGACACGAACACGACACGATACGAATAAACAATAACACCGCATGACACGACACGAATACCAGAATTTCTTAAATTTCAAGTTTAAAAAATACAATAACACGACACGGTACGACTCATAATTAAGACATGAACATGACACGATATGACTTCGTGTAAAAAAAACACGATACGACACAAACACAAAACATCGTTTCAATTTCGGGCCAATTTCATGTCATTTTTAAAATTGCCACTCCTATGTTTGTATGCAGCCATCATGTACCATGTTGGAAATCCACTTTGTTTGCCTATGTTCTTTATTATTATTATTTTTACACTTTTAATTATAGACAAAGAACACTTAAATAACTGGAAGTGTCATAAGTGCAAGTATTTTTCAACTTTGGATGACAATACATTTTTAAAGAAGTGCATACTGTTATAGTTTACATTGTGAGTAATGACATTTTGTAGCCTAGATGCGAGATGAGTTAATGTATCATTGGTGAGATGCATGTGTTTTTTTTGAACCATGAACAATATGGGACATATATTATACATGTCACATTAGTGTAGTAAATATATTTCTTTTTTATTTTATACCCGCATTCAAGGTTCTTAAACCCATAGGCATCTTGAAACGAAACATATATTTATAAGTTGTCCATACAAGAGTCAAAATTTGTGAAAAACTAATTCTCTTACACCAGTAATGCAAGTCAAAATTTTGAAACGAACATGACACGTTCATACAAGTAAATCTCGAAATAAATGTCTTTAAATCAATGTATTGATTTTTCTTTCGTGTTTAAAATTCACAACTATATAACGATTAAAACTAAGAAATTTGAGGAATAAAAAATCATTAAAATATTTTCAATGTGCCATCGGCAAGGGTACACTTTTATCACGAGAAAAAAATTATCACGAGAATAAATTTATCATCGTACTATCAGCATAGGTACAAAATATCAAGGGATTAAATTTATCGTCGTGCCGGCACGGGTGCAATTATTTACAGTTATGATAATGGCTTCCTAGATAATTATTTGATTTAAATTATACACGAATTAATACTTAAGAATATTATTTTTCAAATTTTTTAAAATTGACATTTATTTATTTGAGGCACATTGTGAATTTAGTTGTTGAATATTATATATTTTATGTCATATGTGGAATTTTTCGACGTATTTAGACTGTTTGAATGTTATTGGACTATTTATTATTTGTTAAGCAGAGTGGATAGTTCTTTAAACAAAGAATATTATGGACATTTTTTTAAAATTACATTTTGTTTTGTTGGGGAATAAATTTTTTGTCATTTTGCAATTATGTACTTTGAAAATTTTCCCCGTTTTACGATTACGTACTTTGAAAATTTTCACCGTGTTAAACATTGTGGATAGACTTATAAACAAAAGAAACTTTGCTCGAATTTTTAAAAATTGTTTACACATATATGTTGTAAAAGAAACTTTTATGACTTGACCACACGATTCATACTCGGGAGAATTGTCGTCGTGCCTTCAGTCACGCTCACGACTTTGTTTTAAAGTACACTTTGTTTTGTTGGGGATCAAGATTTTTTCCGTTTTGCAATTACGTACTTTGGAAATTTTCATCGTTTTGCGATTATCAGCGTGCCTTCAGACATGGGCATATCCTAGTATATATATATATATATATATATATATATATATAAAATAAAGGAGCATGGCTTTTGGCAAAATATCTTCACTTTTATGCATGATATTTTATCCCTTTCATGATCATGCATGAAATGTCATGCTAAAGTGTTTTTTTTTTTAATAAAAAGGGTTTTGTTTTTGTTTTTTTAAAAGGGAAATTATTATTTTTAAAAAGGGAAATAATTTTAAATAATTTAATTTATATTTTTTTAAATATTTATATATTTTTTAATTTGTATTTTTAAATTATTTTTTATATTTTTTATATTTTTAATCTTTTAATTTATTTTTTCTTTAATTTTTATTTTTTTTATCAAGGGGGCAAATGTATCGCCGTGCCCTCGGCACGGGCATCCACTAGTATATATATATATATAAACATACATACATACATGCATCATAAATATATCATGTGTTCTTTACATATATTTAATGAGGTTTGCTGGGAGTTTGATGATATATACATAAACATACATACATGATACAAATGTACATACATACATGCATCATAAATATATCATGTGTTCTTTATGTATATTTAATGAGGTATACTGGGAGCTTGATGATATATACATAAACATACATACGTAATACAAATGTGTGTGTGTGTATATATATATATATATATATATATATATATATATATATATATCAAGGTTCTAAAAAACGCGGGGGGTGATTGAGGCGTGAAGGCCAAGCCTTAAGCCTTAGAAACCTAGGCGGGCCTAGGCGTAAAAATGCGTGAAAAGGCGTTTAGGCCTTCTTAATATATTTTAATATTTTTTTAACCATAACAAGGCTATTAAAATACAAAAATTGCACATATCATAAAAATATGACTGAATATATGCAAATTAAAATACTATATGATTATTTTGGACAAGATAATGGTCCGGTTTGTAAACAAATTCTTTAAAAGGCGACATCGTTTCACTAAGGCGTTGTTATTTTTAGAAAAAAGTGCGCCGTAAGGGTTTTACCAAGAATAAGGCGTGAAAAGCGTAAGGCGAGGCGTTTCTCCTAAGCCTTAAGCTTAGGTGTGACTAGGCGGATTTTTTAGAACAGTGATATATATATATATATATATATATATATATATATATATATATATATATATATATATGATATTACATGTAAAATTTACAATTAAACTGTATACATATATGAATAGATAATATTATTTAATACATATTTAGTATATTTTATATTGTTCCATATATAAATAACACGTGTATAAAACTCTATATAAGTATCATGCATGTATTGATAATATTATTTAACATATGGATCTAAGTATATTATATAATTTAATAAAATATACATATATACAATTTTGTGTACATGTGCATATATATCTTTTATTTATTAGAATTGCACACATATTAATGTATTATCCATGTATATTATATATTAAGGTATAATGCATAAAAATATTAAAAAAGAATAATTCTGAATTGAAAAATAAAAAATAGAATTTAAAAAACATACTTTTGCTATTTTTTGAAAAACTTGATTGTAACATAGAAATATTATAATTCAGTATTTAAAAACAGGTGTGCCAAACGCAAGTTCTTATCACAATTGTATTTAAATACAGAAAACAAAATTATAATTGATAACGAAATAGGCCCTAAGCAGTTTTTAAGGTGTTAGAAACTGATATAGTTTGACTTATTTTTTTAAAATAGCAAAAAAAATCATTTTGGCCGATTTTTTGTATGGGTCCCCTGTAATGTTTAAATACGATTAAAAAAAATTAGTTCAAAAATATTTTTTTTACTATTTTAAAAAAATGATCAGCACAGGAGTATGCATACGGGGGTATGCATGAGAACCTTTCTCTCTCTCTCTCTCTCTCTCTCTCTCTCTCTCTCTCTCTCTCTCTCTATATATATATATATATATATATATATATATATAAAAGAGAGAATAAAATTGTAAGTAGGCGGGGGACCTATAGTGTTATTTTGAATAAAATTTAACTCAACTGAACTCACTTGAGCTTGAATATTTCAGAAGTACATTTACGAACTTGAATGAATATTGGAAATAATAAAATGTTTTTGGCTGTGGGAATTTGGAATCGGTCATGCCCACACCACCATTTCTGGTAGCAAACATGCCTGAAAATCTTGGAATTATTGAAATGGGGGATTGCTAAAGACGAAAGAGTTCTTTACTATCTGAATTTAAACATAGGCTAAGTTGTTTAAGAGTGTCAATCGATATTATTTAATCAAACTCTTTGGCACTGAAATAGTTGTTTGATTGTTCTCTCTTTATGCCAATTAAAAATTATTAGGTAATTTACATCTTTGTACTCCTGTGACACAGGCCTGATGGAACCAAGAAAGCATACGTTCGGTTGACTTCCAACTATGATGCCTTGCATGTCGCAAACAAGATTGGAATTATTTAAAAGGTAGATTTAGTTATCCATTTCCTTTTGGAGGAAGCCATATCGTTGGTATTTTGAAAGTTTTGTTAATCTTGAATAGAATTGCAATATCCGAGTTCAATTATAATTCAGCTTGCGTAATGTGTCACCCTTTAGAATTCATCCACTTGAATGTGTCAAATGTGTTATAATGCCTGGTTGCGATTGCCTTATGATTTGTTTTCTCACTTTCATTTGGTGTTTATTTCCGTATATTGGATGACAAAGGTAAAAAGAGTGGAAGGAAAGTATATGAAGGTCTTCCCTAGAAGTGGTCCTGATAGCACAATACTGTTTTAGTCCGAAAAAGGGTTTTCGTTTACTCTTTTTAATTACAAGAAACTAAATTTAGTGAAACACCGAAAAACTGTGGTTGATTTTGGTTTAGACATTTAAAAACCTACTTACCAAAATTACCATACTACAAATGCTGATTTAAAATTCCACAATGCTAAATATATATTTATTAATATATATAATAATATGGATTGAAAATTTATCAAGAGAAAAGTTTCCACAACTCGATCAAATCCAAGTCTCTTGACATTTTGTTGGGGGAGAAAGGTCAAAATTGACAGTTCACACTTTTTTAAAAAGCAAGGGGGTGAGTTTAGGTGTTAAGTCGTTTTTTTGTGTGGGTAAATGTTGGGAAAATGTTGGGCTGATAAATCAAATTCCAGTTTTACCTATCCCTAAGCAAAATTTTGACCAAAATAGTTTCACTTGGATAAAATGTAAATTTAGTATTTCTGGCGAGTGACTTCATCTAAATCAATTGGAACCCATTTTTCTGATGCTTGGTGTTGATAAAATATATAATCATAACTAAGGTTCTAAAAGCGCAGAGCGTAATCGAGGCGTGGAAGACAAATCTTAAGCCTTAGAAGCCTAGGCGGACGTTAGGGGTGAAAAAACGTTTAGATATTTTTTTAAATATTTTTAACAGGTGTGAAAAGGCGTTTATTTTAATATTTTTAACAATAATAAGGCTATTAAAAATATTAAAATTGTACATACCATAAAAATATGTCTGAATATTTGCAAATTAAAACGCTATTTGATTGCTTTGGACGAGATAATGGTTTAGTTTGTGAAAGGAGTCATTAAAAAGGGATATTGTTTCACTAAAGCACTGTTTTTTTATAAAGAAAATGTGTCTTAAGGCTTTTACCAAGAATAAGACGTAAAAGACTTAAGGCAGGGGTTTCTCCCAAGCCTTAAGCTTAGGCGCGCCTTTTAGAAACACATATCATAATTAAGTTTTTTTTAGCCTCTGAATGTTGAAAAGAGCGTTTTTTTGTATCTGAATGAACTTCGAATGTATGTTGTTTGTTTGTAGTTATCTGATTCTGAATGTTGAATACAATTACTTTGATTATTTTTTTGCCATTACTAATAATTTATTAATTTGTTTTATATTAGTTTCATTTAGCAAATAAAATAAGGGTAAAAGTGGAATGAAATTTCATTAAGAAAATTTAGCATTAAGCATTCAGAGGGTTGCTTGCTTGTTAATGCTTAATATTAAATTTTAACTATTTTTTAGCATTAAGAGGTAAAAACAAACAATGAACGGTACCTTTTAATCCTGAATGAACTTCAATTCAGCATTAAGATGTAAAAATAAATACAGTCTAAAATATAGAAGTTGAACCAAATACAAAATCTATTATAACTAAAAGAAAGACAAAATAGTGATATAAATAACCAGGCCAAAGATAATAAAGGTTTAGCAAAACAGGGTTTTTATGTAGCAGTCTTATCTTACTACATAGAGTATGTTAAAACGAAACGCATATGGTCAGGATATCCCATGCCTCATGTGCCTTGGCCTATCCCATACCAGAGGACTCGGACTTGTCTATTTCTCATTCACCTTAAAGATTAAGGTCTATCTCTAACTATCAGCTAGCCCCTCGATTATGTTTAAGCTCCAGGAGAACCTCAACTCAACTACACAATGAGGAACTTAGCCTCATAGTGCGCATTGGCCTAGGAAGCAGAGCTATCCCGGTAAATCCAGGGTGCATACCTCGTCTTACAATAGGCCTTTATGGGTCATTGTCTCAGATCCTTGGACAATTTTGTCTCTGCCTAAAAGGACCCTTGACCTTACACACATCCAAGAAAGGGCAGCCTGATAATACTCTTTAGGGCTCGTTTGATTTGAGGTTTGAAAAGGGAATGAGAATCCTTAATTCCAGGAATCTTGATTCCCTTTCCATTGCTTGGTTTAAACATGAATTCTATTTTCCTTATATCTAAAATTACTTTCCCATATTAGTAATAGATATCATTCTACTTTATTTGAGTGTGTATGTCCGAGTGAGTGTGAGGGAGAGATAAAGAGAGAGAGTGTGAGGGTGAGAACGCGTGTGTGTATATGTGTGAAAGAATGTGTGTGTGTGAGTGAGTGAGAGAGATAGTTAGATAGATAGATAGATAGATAGATAGAGAGAGAGAGAGAGAGAGAGAGCGTTAAAGAAAGTGTGTGTGTGTGTATGTGAAAGCAAGAGTACGTGTGTGTAAGAGAAAGGGTGTGTGTGAGAGTTTATGTGAGAGTGCTTTTGTCTCACCACAAAATTAAGCTAGAATTCCCGGGAATATAGGATTCTTCCCATTTTAGAGGGGAAAGAAGAGTTTCAATTTTGTGAAAATTCTAAATTTCAGGAATTCTAAGTTCTCCCAAAATTTCCAACCTATTGTAATTTTAGATGAGGGGGATTCTAAATCCAAAGAATCCTAAATTCCTTTTTCCAAACCTCGAACCAAACGAGTCCATAAGGGCATTTAAGTCATCACATGACCCTTGTCTCTATATAGGAAGAGGGTGGTGTAGTGCACAATCAATTTCTGACAAAATGCAAGCCATGGTTTTAATTTGGATGAGACTGAAGGCAAATGATCAAATATGAGACTTAAAGGCCACTTATCTCTCAATATAAGAAGAGGGTGGTGTAGTGCAACCAATTTATGACACAGTCCCATTGGTCAATTATGAGCATACCCACCCAATTTTTACATGGACCAACAATACTTGGGTTCTTAAAATCAGGTTAATCCATTTCTTACAACTTGTTTGAGAGTTTTAAATTGAGTAGAGAAGAAGAGATAGTGAGAAAAAGTGTATCGTTTCATTCATTTGCAAGTTTAGTTTGGAGATAAATGTTTTTAAGATAAATTATCTACAAAACTTTCTCTTCGATATGGAAAGAGAGGAGATTTTTATTTTAAATGAATTCATTTTTCTACCACTTATATTGAATTTTATCCAGAAAGTGACTTTGTTTTCTCATGTAAACTCGCAAACAAATGATAGAAAGTCATTTTATTTTCTACTATTTTCTCTTCTCTCATAATTGAATTTTTCCTTCCCTTTCTTTTCTATTTAAAACTCCTAAACATAGCGATAAAGGGAACTCCCCTTGTGTGTCACCATAATGCATGAGATTACCTCCTATAAAATTCCTAGATGCCTCAAATAAGTATATAGTCTAGAAACCTTTTATTCGTCACCAAACAACCCCCAACCTTTGATCCAATTACATGGCCTCCATTTGACTAATCTTGCAAGTGAGATTGCTCTCACGGCCAAAATTCGTGTTCATCACAGCCACTTCAATTCGAAAAACCTCTCGATAAGTTTCATCGGCTCCCACTCACTACACCAAATTGGTTATTTTATAACTAATTGGAAAAAAAAATTATAAGTGTTGGTCACACTTACAAAAATTATAAGGGTTTTAGTCACTTATAAAATTTATAAGTGTTCATGAGTGATAAAATTATTAATATATCACCCATCAGTTAATATGGAACACGTGAGGGTCACGTATCCCTTTCTAAGACTCAAAAAGTGTTAATTTTTTTTTCCTTTCCCTCTATAATATTTTCCATTCCCGCTTTAGAGCTCTATTGTATTTTCCCATTCACCCGCCTCAGTTTAAGTCTTCGATCTCAGGCGTCTTTGGGCTTCGGCTTCAGCTTCGGGCGTATTCGGTAAACCCTCACACTCACATAAGTTAGATTGTTCCCCTGAATAGTTAGATTCATCTTGTTTATTTTTTTTTCTTCAGGTATCAAATCGGTAGTTTTTTTTGCATCAGAAGAGGTATTCATCGGGTTTTTTCAAGAAGAAGAAATTTTGTGATTTTTTTTAAAGAAATTCGCAAGGTTCTAAAAAACGCGAGGCGTGATCGAGGCGTGGATGCCAAGCCTTAAGCCTTAGAAGCCTAGGCGGGCCTTAGGCGTAAAAAGACGCGAAAAGGCGTTTAGGCATTCTTAATATATTTAATATTTTTTAACCATAACAAGGCTATTAAAATACTAAAATTGTACATATCATAAAAATATGTCTGAATATATGCAAATTAAAATACTATATGATTATTTTGGAAGATATAATGGTCCGGTTTATAAAAAAATTGTTTAAAAGGCGATATCGTTTCACTAAAGCATTGTTGTTTTTAGAAAAAAATGCACCTTAAAGGTTTTACCAAGAATAAGGCGTGAATCTTAAGGCGGGGAGTTTCTCCTAAGCCTCAAGCCTAGACGGAGCCTAGGCGGGTTTTTTAGAATGGTGGAAATTCGGTCTCAAGACTCGAGACTGAAAAAAATTTGTGAAGAATTTTTTTTCATCGGTTAAAATTTCTTCTTCTGTGAGACTCACGACTTTTTTCATCTGATTTTAACTTTTAATTTTGTTTAAAATGTTAAAATCGTGCTGCTTTTTTTCATCAGTTTAAAAATTAAACGCACTCATCCTTTTATTTTTTTTATTTTGTTTAAATCCACAGAGCTGATTAATCTTCTCATATTTATTTATTGGTATTATGCTTACTTATCTTTTATTACTTATTTCGGTTCGATCTTTGGTCTCAGGCGGCGATTTTTCGGCCATCTTTGATCTCATCACGTTTCATCTTTGTTCTAAGGAGGTTCCTCGTCTCAGATATAGGTACAAAAATACTACCTGTAATATATTTCATTACATTATTTTTATAGGATGAGATAATCAAATAGGAGTTGATACTAAATCGAATCAAATTGTTTTAAGCAAATAGTTTTAAAAAATAATGTTGCCAAATGCATATTCTACTAGTTTTAGGTTTTAAACACAGAAAACAGCCGAAACATAGACCAAATAGGCCTTTAATTGTGTTATTTTTTGCACTTTATAACTTTTATAAAATATATCAATGGGGCATATACCAAATAGTCCATTTAACTTCTTTTAATACATTTATAGTCCAAGCCTTTTTATTTTGCACCAAAAAGTCCTTCACCATGCAAAAAATTCTTTACCATGCCGCTGGCACGAACCTTTAAAGACAAGAGAATAAGGGACTTTTTGGTACAAAATAAAAGACTTGGATTAAATGTGTATTAAAAAATGTTTGAGAGATTTTTTGGTATTTGATCCTATATCAATTAACACTTATTTGCCATTAAATGTATGACTTGTATAATGGCGTCACAACTTTATAAAGAGTGGATGAAGGAACGTGATAGAGGAATACCATAATATATAAATGGGGTTACTACATTTATCGATTTTGCGAGGAAAAATGGTCGTGGAGAAACTATGTTTGCATGTCCATGCTGTAAATGTGAGAATGGAAAATTGCTCGACCTCGAAGATATTCATTTTCATTTGCTTCGTCATGGTATCTTCCATTCATACACATTTTGGCATTTACATGGGGAAAAGGAATATGTCGAGAGGAATGAACGTTCAACCGAAGAAGATGTTGAACAAAATGATGCCATGCTGGAAGATCTAAGGATGGAAGAACTTGTTTATGATGCGTTTGAAATGTTTAATCGAAACGTTAACCATTCGACAGATCCCATTGGTAGAGACGAAGGTGGTGAAAATGGTTCTCAAACCCCCGAGGAGCTGAAATACACGTACATACATGGTAAGGCGAGTGAGCCATTGTATACGTCGTGTATGGAGAAACACACAACATTGTACTTTCTTGTCAAATTGAATAACATAAAGATAAGAAATAGTTTGTCGGACAATAGTTTAACCGATATCTTGGGTTTATTTAAGGAGTTTTTGCCCAAAGGAAATTCAACACCAACAAAGTATCCAGATATGAAGAACATAATTAAAGAAGTTGGTATGGATTATAATATCATTCATGCATGCTAGAATGATTGTATCTTATGCCGAAAGGAACATGCAAAGAAGGAGAAATGACCAATATGCAACTTATCAAGATATCGGTTTAGTTTAAACGGGGAGGGTAAAGTACCCCAAAAGACAGTGAGGCATTTTTCGTTGATTCCAAGGCTGAAGAGATTGTTTAGTATACCATGGATTGCAACTGAAATGACTTGGCATGCTCGAGCGAAATCCATTACAAATATTATGAGTCATCCCGTTGATTCATCAACTTGGAAGTCCGCAAATACGAAATGGCCCGACTTTGCTGCTGAATCACGTAATGTTCGTCTTGCTATAGCTACAGATGATTTTAATCCATACGATAATATCAACACCAGTTATAGTTGTTGGCCTGTCATTTTGGCACCTTTAAATATGAAACCGTCTTTGTGTATGAAACGAGAGTTTTCCATGTTGTCAATTTTGATATCTGGGCCAAATGCACCAGGCAAGGACATAGACGTTTATATCGAACCTTTAGTAGATGAGTTGAAACAGTTATGGTTGGAAGGTGTAACGGCATATGACTCCCACACCAAAGCTAATTTTACACTGAGAGCTATGTTATTGTGGGCAATTCATGACTTTCCTGCATATGGTACTTTGTCTCGGTGCACTGTTCATGGTTACAAAGCTTGTCCAGCTTGTGCGGAAGAAGTCGACTCAGAACATCTCGGAAATAGTAAGAAAATTTGCTACCGGGGTCATCCAAGATTCCTTCCACGCAATCACAAGTTTAGGTTGGACAAACACAACTTTAACAACAATGTTGAGGATCGTAAAGCTCCACAAAGGTTGTATGGTACTGAGATTGAACATAAAGTAGCATGCATTAAGTCGAAAATTGGTAAACAAAAAATTAAAAAGAAAAGGAAACGAAATGGGGACAACAATGATTGTACGAATACAAATATCACAACTCCATGGTCTCGAAGGTCCATTTTATTTGATTTTCCGTATTGGAAAGATCATGATGCTCGACATAATTTAGATGTTATGTGTATTGAGAAGAATGTCACCGATCATCTTTTATCAACCATTTTGGACTTGAAAGATAAATCAAAAGATGGAACCAATGCACGTAAAGATATGGAGGCGATAGGGATAAAAAAAAGTTATGGTTGACCGTAGATGAATCTGGAAAAACTGTTAGACCTGCAGCTGCATTCACTTTAGGTAAAGAAGAAAAAGATTGGTTCTTTCGTACCTTAAAGGAGTTAAAATTGCCGAAGGGTTTTTCTTCTAACTTGAGTAAGAATGTGACTTTAGAACCGCTCGAGTTGAAGGGACTGAAATCGCATGATTATCATGTGATTATGCAACATTTGCTTCCGGTATTGCTTAAAAATGCTTATGCAAAGTACAAGGATTTGTTAGTTGCTATTCAACGGTTAAGCATTTTTTTCAATGTGTTGTGCGCTAAGGTGATAAGGAGGATTGTTCTTGATTTAGCTAAAAAGGCAATGTATGAGGCTATTTGTGTTTTAGAGAAGTATTTTCCACTCACATTTTTCATTGTAACAATCCATCTCATCATACATTTAGTCGAGGAAGCATTAAAATGTGGCCCGGTCAGATTTAGATGGATGTATCCTTTTGAGAGGTAAGCGAATTACGCGTGATATGTTTTTAGATAAATAGTACGATATAATATATATTTATTAGTTCTCATTATGATTTTGAGTTATAGGTTGATGAAAAATTACAAGAAGTATGTTGGCAACAAGAGGTATATTGAAGGGAGCATTGCTGAGAAATACATTATAGAAGAATCAACTCTTTATTGCATGGAGTACATGCCAAACCCACGTGAAGGAAATTACAAGTATACGCATGAAGATTTTCTTGATAAAGACGATGAATGTGTCGATGAGGGACCATTAATACAGGGGAAGAAAGTGAAGTTAACCACGATGCAATTTGAAGAAGCTCGGAAATGGGTATTGCAACAACATGATGAAGTGGATGAATGGAAAATATGAGTATATTAGTTTTGGTTATGTTTTTTTTAATTTAAGTTAACACGTATCATATGTTCAAATGTTTTTTTATTGAGTGTAGGAAATATGATCTGTACTGGAAATCTACCTTTGGGCGTAATCGAAAGGGGGTACAATGAAGGAAAAAAATGAGGGTTTTGTTCCATAGTTGATTAAGGAGGTTCGCACTTAAGTCGAGTATATGAAAACATTTGGTTTTGTCTTTTTATATTTCAGCATACTTATTTGTCATCATATTTTGTAGCTACTTAAAAAGGGATCAACTGATACAATGCTGTGGCGGCTAGCCAATGGGCCAAAATATGATGCACAATCATATAAGAAGTATCGTTCTAATGGGTTTGAATTTTCTACATGGGAATATGACGAGCGTCGGGTAACACAAAATAATAGTGTGTTTATGAAGGTTATCACTAAATTCAGATCAAGCGAGAAAGATACCAATTATAAAGAAGCAGAGACAACGTATTACGGAATTATCAGTGACATATTTGAGTTGGACAATACGTCTTTATAGTCGTATTTTATTTTGATTGGGTGAAAGTCGAGGACAAGATTAATGGCTGCAAAGTTGATCCTCAGTCAAAGTTAATGATGGTTAACTTAAGTAAGCTTAAGAGTAAAGACAAAATTGATGATGAGTTGTTCATTCTTGCCTCGGAAGCAGCTCAAGTATTATATGCTATGGATTTTTTAAATGATGGATGGTCCATTGTTTTGCATACTCCAAAGAGATTGACGACAATGATGGATGACATTGAGGTTCCGATCGTGTATCAATCCATTCTTGAGGACAATGTCAATTTAAAGGATTTGCTTAATGTTGACTGAACATATATGGCATTTTGGACATGTTTACTAGTGTTTTCATTTCTTGAGTGTTTTATTTTCTTAAATTGGGTTTGTTCATATGCAAACATCTTTTGTTATTCATCCTATACACTTGTTTGTAGAAATAACCCTTTCTGTATTACACATTATGTTATTACCAGCTTTCAATTGATGTTAAAGCACCTTTATAATAATACATATGTTGGGATCATGGTGATGCTTACTAGTGATTTATATGTTAGGTATTTAATGGCAAGGATGATTTTTTTAAATTCTTATTTTAGTTTTGTTGTCCTGCTTTGCACATTAATTTGTACGGTTTAGTTGTTTTGAAGCAGTATTCGATGTCTATCGAAGGTAGTGAAGCAAGAGAAATAGTTACTATCGATGAGAATAATCAAGTGGTGGGTGAGACAAAAGGTCCATATATGTCTCGACTTGGGAAGATAGTTCGTGTTAATGTTCCAATTACATACGGTGATTGGCGTAAAGTTCCAGTAAACTACAAAGATGACGTTTAGATTGAGATATTGGTAAAACATCAATAATATATGTATTTATTTATTCTTTCTCTTTATGAATTATCTCATATCCCAAAAGCTAGCTAATGTGTCTTCATACCAGGCAAGATATGATCTTCCATCATCTCATAAGCAACAATGTTTAAAAAACATGGCCTCTTAATACAAGTCATGGAAATCCAAGTTAAGGAGGTTATATTACATGAAGTATACAACAGATGCAGAAAGGTTGGCAAATGTACCGCCCTATGTTAAGCCAGAGCAATGGAGGGAGTTTGTGGAGAATGAGGGTACAGAAGTTGCTAGAAAGAAAAGCAAATTTGGGAAATCCAATAGATCTAAAATTGGGGCTACTCACACTAGTGGGCGCAATGGTCAGGCCCAAGTCCGATACAAACTTGTAAGTACACCTTTTTTTCAAACTTGGTATTCTTTCTCGATCCGATACAAACTTGTAAGTACACCTTTTTTCAAACTTGGTATTCTTTCTCGATGAATTAATTTTTTGTAATTGAATATTTTTTAATCGGTGAATTGTATTCTTTTAATCGAATATTCTCTAATTATTGAATTTATATTTGTAGAAAAAGAAAAAGGTCGATAAGCCAGATGCCAACTCTAATCCCAACGATGACAACTCCGACATCAATCCTAATGCCAATATCACACGTGTTGATATGTGGATAGCCTCCCACTCTAGGGAAAATGGGACAATCCCGGATAGCATTGCTTTAAGCATGGTAAGTGTTTGCAAACAATAATGATTTGATAGTATAAAGTATATGATTAGTTATGTTCAATAATTTGCTAATATTTTTATTACATAATATATTATAGGAGAAGGTGAAAGCAAAGAATGTCGAGCTTAAAGAAAAGGGTATTGACCAATCCCAATCGTTGGAAACTGATGCGTTATCCCAAGTATTCGGCATAGACAAAAGGGGACGCACTCAAGGTGTAGGGTCTTCAGTGTCACTATCGTATATTAAAGCTTCCATGCTAGCCCTTGCTCTGCTTCGAACTGAAAAAACTGAAAATGAATGTACGAAAGGTCGATTGAATGCAATGGAAGCATCTATGAAAGGCATGGAGAACACACTTGCTGACTTGGCTACATTTGTAAAGTCTAATATGGGTAAGCATCACTCCAACCTCACAAATGGAGAAAGTGCCATACATGTAACCTCTGCTTCATCTAATGCAACACGGTGCGTACTAGAAGATGGTGTGTCATGTGAGATTAAAGGTTTGAATGGTAAGGTGATTGCTAAGGGAACGATAGACGCGACTGTTCGGGAAAAAGTGCACTCGCACATTGTTGATTATGAGCAAGAGGTAATAGTGATACTAGACATGATATTTGACCTCAATGCTGGTCTTTACTTGGGCCAACAGGGTGGAGCTGAGGATTTGAGAGACGTTGGTACTAGGAGCTAGGCTGTGTGGACGAAAGCACTTGTCAAGCGTATTTAATGATTTCTAATTTTTTTTATATGGACTTTGTAATTATGGATTTTAATGGTTTATGCTAAATGTTGTTGCCTTATATTTTTGTTAAGGACTTTCCATAATGGGTTGTATGTTTTTTGTGTTATTATGTTATGGGCATGTTTTAATCTTGAACTAATTTTCTTCTTTATTATCTGAAACCTTTTTAACTCCGCCAATGCAAATATATATTTTGCATTGCCGGTCCCAAGCCCGGATAAAGGAGGAGGGAGGAGGTTTGAAGAGTTAGTGGATAGTAGGAATCCCACAAGTCACTTACGGAAGATCGAGTTCCTTGAACACCGCCTTTGCTTGAGATAAGATGGACTTACTATTCATGACTGTTTGTACCTAACACTGAATCATGGGAAAAACCTTATGTGCACTTCCCAAAACCCGAAATATTTAGCAGGTGAGATGTTGATTCATTTGGTTCTGAGTTTCAGTCATACTGACAAAAATTGGGGTTACTGATGTGATTTTTTGGTGAATAATTAGGGATGAGTGTGCATGAAACCCTGTGAGGTACTTTGCTATATTGTCTACGTAGAGATCCGAGAGTGGATGGTTTGAGACGTTATTGAATAGTCATATCAACGTAAGGTCCAACAGAGAGATTTTCCTCGTTAAAGTTCGGAGGAGTAATATTTCAACAATTGTGGAGACTTTGGATAAAATCTATAACCTAGACTGGTTGACAAGTGCTTCAAAGAATGAATGCACAGATGCAATTGGCTTGAAGTGGATGCTTAATCAGGTGAGTGCTGTCTTAATATTCAAAATTCTCTTTTATAATTGGGTTACGAGCTAGTGGTTTTAGATGGGAGGTTGCATCATGTATTACTGCATTAAATCTTTGTAAAGTAGAATTACCTATCACATCTATTAATCTTCTTCACTTTTGTTGATACATACCTCATTTTGTGTTAGCAGCTGAAATATATTGAAGTGATATTATCCCCGTTCTTTTATAAGTAATAAATTATTTGTTTCTATGAAAGATTTTTACTATGGTGTGTCAAGTTTGGACATATAAAAATTCCATTTCAAATTGAAGCCATTACAGTGGTAAATTTCATCTCACGGAAGATCGAGTTCCTTGAACATCGCCTTTGCTTGAGCTAAGCTGGACTTACTATTCATGACTGTTTGTACCTAACACTAAAGAATGGGAAAAACCTTATGTGCACTTCCCAAAACCCGAAACATATAGCAGGTGAGATGTTCATTCATTTGGTTATGATTTTTTTAACCTTAGATGATTTTCAACTCGAGTTGAATCATTGTTGAAAGGTGGTTAGATGATTGTAATACCGTCATATAAGTACATTAGGGTTAATGGATATATTCATACAACTCTAACCTTACTAAAGTGTCACATGGAGCGTTGTGTTTTTTGTTTTCTTACCTTTAGAGTTAATACAAGGAATTCATACCTTGACAAATGAACGTAGGTATATCTTAAACCGAATCACTTATATCTTGTGTTATGAGATTATTTTTTATTCATATTTCATATACGTAAAGTTGAGATATTAGATTTACACCAACATCTTTGGTGTCGTCTCTGGGAACTCGAGAAGCATGACTATAAATCGACATTAAGTTACTAAAACAATTCATGGGTTGGTCTTTCCAAAGTTTCTATACTAGATAGGATAAAGGTTACATAACTTGGAGGGTTAAGGTTTTCTCTTAACCTTGGTTAAATGTTTTTCTTAGAATTAAAAATATCTGAATTTAATCTTATGGTTTTAGAAATTGCCAAATACACTATATTATATCTACCATAGAGAATGATGATGGAATGCTTAGATCGAAGAGTTGATCTGCTGATGAAAAAATAAAGTCAGATTTGGCCAATAATAACCCTGGAAACTTCTACTTTGCTTTTCGAAGATAGACATTGGAAGCAAAAACCAAGAGATCAATGGCTCCAAGAGGGGAATACTATATTCTTTTATCTTATTTCCAATGAAAGCAGAGAATAAGAACCGTGAACCAAATTCAGAACTTGTCTCTATGGTAGGAAGTTATCAATTTCTTTTATACATGACTTTCTTCTCAAGGTTTGATTCTTTTTAAAAGATTTATTTTGAAAAATTGAAGAATTCTTTGGGATAGAGGATTGATTGGATTTCCATTGAGAGGGATTAATAAGAATGGCTTGAGACATTATATGATGGAGAAGTGAGTGAAGCTCTTTTCAAACTGAGAGGGTTAAAACACCTGGACTGGATAGTTTCTTCATGAGGGCACTATAAGAATATTGGAGTATCATTAAAATAAGCATTATGAAGGTGTTTAAGGAGTTTCCATAAGAATGAGGTGGTTAATGCACCCACTAATGCTACTTTTGTATGTTTGATACCAAAGAATACTGTTCTTTAATTTAGAAGACATTAGACCCATAAATATGGTATTGAGATTGTACAAATTGTTGACAAAAGTACTTTCTTTAAGATTGAGGCAGATTTTAGCCATATAATAACAAGGGGCTTTTGTGAGGGGTAGACAAATTAGTGATTTGAAGTTGATAGCTAACGAAGTGATTGAGGAAATGAGAAATAAGTAGAAATCTAATTCCCCTAATCAGGTTATTGCCACCGTTTCACTTATAAATCTTCTTTCATTACTGCTGGTATACTTAGAAGAGTCCTAGTATTTGAATGGTAGGTTGTTCACAAAAAGGTGAATACTTGTGATTTGATTTGACGTAAACTCATGAAGCGTGCACAATCACACTTGCACTCACATAGTAATCAAATGAAATTCCTCTTAATCTCAATTCTCTCTCAAATCATCATTCAAAATTCGTATTTCTAGTTCTGATCAAAATGATTAGGGGAGTCTCTTTTTAAAGACAATTTCATGACTTGAGCCCCAAGACTTCTACCTAAAATAGGAAACTATTTAAAAAGGAAATAAACTAATAGATAATAATGCTACCTTTGAAGAGTCCTAAAAAGTAGCTAACTATATCAAATTTAAAATTAAAAAAAAATAAAAACTGTTTATTCTCTCTCCTCAAGGGCCAACCCTCTTTTATTTAACATCTGCGCTATAAGTAATACTAATTGCAGCCCTCAATTGCAACTGAATGAAGGCACAGCTGAATGAAGGCACAGTTGCGTTATAGGTAATGATAATAATGCTACAAAAGTATATGATAGTGTGGAAGCCACAAGCCCTTGGTGTAGCATTTTTTTGTAAGTCTCATAAATTGAAGTGCAACTCCTGTTCAACAAATTTTGAGACACTCTTGCATAAGAGGTGCTGGCACCTCAGGAATTTATTTTATTGGTGAGTTTTCAACTTTATATATATATATTTCATTCTACATCTCCTGATGGATAATGTAATATCTCTAAATGTCTCTGTTTTAACACCCAAATAGGTCTGAGTAAATTATTTTTCCCTTCTCATATAAGAGTTGTTGGTTTCATTCCTAGTAAATTGTACATTACACACTTATTTTACTATGAGCATTTTAAAGCTTGATATGTACTGGAGTAGTCTCAATTAGTAACACAGATATCCCCTTTTTGTTTTTGTTTCAGTAGTAGTCGTAGCTAGTAACACAGATATCCTCGTTAAAGTTGGACCCTCATTGCGAAAAAGGCTCGTGACTTGGATCTACAGGTCAGTCACGGTTAAATTACTAATTTACTTGGGTTCTGGTACATGTTAAATTTCTTATTTCAGAGAATTCGAAGATGAAGAAAAATATTCTCTTTCGGTTTCTTCTCAACACCAAGTCGACTAAGACAATTCAAACTCTACCACTTCTTTTGGTACCGGGGAAATTGGGTCTCTCCCTACCAGTGAACTCCCATTCCGGTAACTATTAATTGATTACGCTTTATGTTTGTACTTTTCATGGGTTGTAATATGATGAAGTTGGCTTTATATAAAATAAATATTGTATGTCTTTTTTTTCAGGATGAAGATTTGGAGAACCTTGAATGGTTATCTCAATATATGAACGATTCAGTGTCAGATATGTCTCTGTTATGTGCCGATGGAAACTACAAGAACAATTCAGTGTAAGATTGTTGTTCGAGACACCAAGTTGTGGATATTATCAAAGCTTCATTTAGCACAACACTCAATTTATTATCACACACTTTTTTCTCAATTGATTTTGCCGACCATAATTCAAATTCCGTTCAAGATTTAAAGGATACTGTGTTGGCCGTTTTTCTCAATCGATCTTGTGCTTTTCCCCAATAGCTCAATGCTTGTTTTGAAAAGCAAACAATGATATGAAACACTTTGTATTGGCGTGGGTGGATGGATCCGTTTAACGTATAATGGTATTATATTGACCTCGAAGAAGATGATACCAATTTCCAGAACCTGCAGCAGTTACAAAAGCCTTTAAAATAATCTGTAGAATGTCGTTTTGAAGAAGGACATGACACCAGTTATATGCAACACTTTGGGTTGGAAATAAAAAATATGATTTCTGATCCTCGTATAACTGTCGAAGACCCAAGTGTTTCCACAGGCTCACGCATATATTGTGTTGGTGGTAAGAATTCCCTTAATTTCTTCATTCTTTTTACTTTGTTTAACTTTCAAAACTTTACACCAACCAAATACTTTGGAAAATTTTGTTTTGGTTTGGTTTGAGCAACCACTTGGTTTGGAAACTTCACTCTGTCAAAATATAACATTTTGTTACAGCTACTGATTTCTCAATAGAGCATTACAAGACATACTCTCATCGTAGCTTGGGGTGAGTTCCTGATCACTCTTAGGATGTCTTTGATTTACTAGACGTTTAAACCTTTGGTGTCCATTCAATCGATGAAGCCCGTATTAATCGATGAAGCAGTACAGCTGGACTATTGGATGGAAAGCCATTTTACACAGTTCATGGTTTATGTATCCTACAATAAGTGTTAAATCAAAGCTTCGTCCTGTGTCCGTTGAAGATTAATATATTATTGGAGTTAAATGCAAGGAACAAATTATAATCCCTAGGTATATGTGTGGTGCAAGTGACTTGTTGATGCTATTCAATGCGACATCTGATGAAAAGATTTTGCTGACTACATATGGTGAACTGAGGCCTCCTCTAGGGAAGCATCGATTAAGGGTTGGTTTCTCGTAGAATCATCATGGTATATGGGGAAGTTTGTTGTAATGTTTCAAAACCATTACGAATACTCGAGAGTCCTCAAATTGGTTTGGTTGGGGAATATTAGTATATAATACATGTTGCTGAATGCTGACTTGTACTCCATTTTATTTTCTAAACTTTCACGCGACTTGACTGTAGATTGTAGAGTTTCTTGTTGTGCTATTGAAAACTGGCAATGAAGTTGGAGAGTTGGAATTGGTCAACTCGGGAACCATTAAGAGCATTCTCGACCTCTTTTTTGAGTAAGATGCTATTTCTCATTGTCATTTTGGGTTCATGAATGAGAATGGGTTTGAGTTTGTTGGGAAAATATGTCATTCTTGTGTCGTAGAAAAAATCTATCATTATCTGATATTAAACACATGATGAAATTGTAGGAGAGTTACAAAAAGGCTTCTATTACATGTCCTGAGTGTGAGATTGAAGCTTTAGGAGGATGTGGCAGGAGCACCCCTGAGCAACTAAGTGCCCAATTAAGTAGGCTAAATGAAAGACTCCAGCATGAGAGCCAGAGGTACGAAAGCAATATCCTTTCATCGTATTATAAGAACAACATGCAAATATCAGTTTCATGCAGGAATCTTTATTTGGAGACATCCAGACTCCATTGATGACCTCAGAATGTTGTATGAGAAGAAAGAACGGAAAATTTTGTGAAAACAGAAGACTTATAAAGCTTTTCGAGAGAAACTAGGAGTAAGTTGTCCATTCATTTTCTTGTCATGCATTAATCTTTTTAAGGATAAGGTATAAATAGTCTCCGTCTATTTGTGAAATGTCTTAGGAATTTGAATTTAATAATATGGGTTCCACCTCTTAAATATGTAGTTAAATATATGTTCTGCCAGCTCTGAAATGATAAAAGATCTTGAAGTATCTTTTGAATTTAACAAAAATCTGTCCTAAAAACTTCTTTGCCTTCTTCTGATTCTCTTTTATTCCGCCAGATTTTAGTTTCCATAGTGAAAATCATAACAATCATTGAACTTAAATAAGACTATTTCCCTCACTCTTTTCTGTGTGAAGTATTGTTTCAATGAGTTTATTTGGGTTATCACTCACGGATAGTCGATATAGCTGTTCTTTTATTGTGTTTGGTATTTATGGGACTAAGGCTAAAGAAATAAGTATTTGTGATGTGATTTACTATATACACGGATAGTTATTAAACCTCGCTTAAAAGTCCCTGGTTCAACTTTCACCAGCCTTAGCATAATGGTTGCCTCAACTATTTTAAAGACGCATACAATTTTTGCAAAATCCCCTGGGTCATCTGTTTCAGGTGACACATTCCGTCTTTATTTATAGGGGTTAATTGTTTAGTCTCGTGTGGAATCACTTCAAAGTTTAACATAAATTTGAAACTCTCTCTCTCTCTCTCTCTCTCTCTCTCCCTCTAATATTGACTCTTCTCACTCCTCTATTTTGATTTACAGGAAATAAAGCCAACAGTGTTGATCGGATCATCAGGGGCAGGAACACAATAAGTGTACCAACTGCTGGATGGACTACAATCAGATTCAAGACCGATATTCTAGGTAGAATTATATTAAAAAAAAAGAACCCCTGAATTTTAAAATTATATTGAAAATATATTTGTTGATTAAGAACGGCCTACTAACTCTAGGAACCTCTTTTATTAATCTCCCAATCCCAAATATGAAAAAGGTAACACCTCTTAAATCATAAATATAGTCTACAATGTTGTTCATTGTCCGTCTTCGTTGATACTTACGGGCATTTTGGAAATGACAGGTTCTTGAAGACTGATGCCTATGGGCATTTTGAAAGAGATGAACCTGACTTCACATGGGAGGTCGTAAAGCCACTCAAGTGGGAGAAGGCTTAAAATTTTTAAATGAAGGCCCTCGCTGACATTATCGGCCCTGTTCCTTTGCGTTTGCTTATTGGTTTATGTGTTGTTATCCTTTACTTTACTTTTGCTTTGAATTTTATCTTTTGAGATATATTTTTAGTTTTTAGATGGAAAAAATGTTAACGAATTTTTTTTTTGCTGATTGAACGAGAAGCTGATTGAGACATTAATTCTTGTAAATTATATTAGTGAACTTAATTTGTTGATGATTGAACCAGGAGATGTAAATTTTGTTGTTTTCAGATGCTTTGGATGAGGCCATTGTGGTTGATTTTTTATTTATTTGTATCGATATTTATAACGGTTTTAAACACTTACAATATGGAAAATAATAACGGTTTTAAACACTTATAAAATTACAAACAGTAATGGTTTTAAACACTTATAAAATTACAAACAGTAACGGTTTTAAACGCTTATAAAATGTCAAACAGTAACGGTTTTAAACACTTATAATCGGTTAACTATATAACGCATACCTTCGAAAATAATCACCGATTGAACCGTTACTAATTTCAACTTGTAAGTGTTTTGAAAAGTTACAAAAAAATTATAACCCCTCCTTTTATAAAAGTTTAAAACCGTTACTGTTTGATTTGTAAGTGTTTAAAACACTTACAAATCAGCGAATTTGGTGTAGTGACTTCTTTAAAGTAGTCGCCTCTTCTAATGGTCTATCTTATGTCTTCTCCCGCTCACATTTTTTTATCACCGTCAACAAATCTCGCGAGCCTCATCATTTAGGCCTTGATCGATGAAGAAGATGGCTTCATTGAGAACCTTCTTTTTTTTTGTTTATGAATGTTAAGCCCTATGTGGTCTCAATATATTTCTTACGAACTTAAAAGTCGGGTTTCAGTGGAAGTTAAACCCTTCTTATGACGTGAGGCACTCATTGATGGCCAACAGTTTAAGGCCTTTCGCTATTGATGATGATGACACCTTTAATCATCTTCTCTTCTTTGCCAACCAATCTCCTTATCTCCTTTCTTAAGTGGTCAGATATGAAAGGGGTTGGGTTGGGTTGGGTTGGGTGGGACCAATAGTGGCGGTTATTGTTGCTCCGCCGCTTGAATCGACGTGGGTGCATGCCTAGAAATTTGAAAGGTCGAATTGAAAATTCCATAATGGTAGGGAGAAGTTGCGTAAACAACATATTAAGCAAAGTTTTGTCCATTGCCATTCCATTCCTCGTTTTTTATGGTTGGTGACAGTGGGAGTACTCGTGGAGGTAAAGAGGTAAAGGAGGTCCCACAAGGGTAATGAAGCAATGCCAAGAGTTGTTCAAACCCGAGTTCGATTCGCCATCATTTGTAGTAGGGGTGTTCATTTAAATAAGAAAAAAACGTTAAACTAAACCAGACAGGGCGTCTTGGCTTGGTATTATATGTTTCTCTTTAGCTGGTTCAACTCTGGTTCCAAAAAATGTAGAATAGATTATTTAGTTTGGTTCCCGGTTCCAACACAAATCCAAGATCCTGGAGCAAATTGGAACTCATCCGACCAAACCTATGTTTTAAGATTTATATATGAAAAGTGCTAGGTTTCTCGTTAATTTAAAGCTTTCTAACTAATTGTGGTTTGTGGGATTTACATTACATTTATAATGTATATTTAGTGTGTTTATTTAAAGTTATGTTTGAGAAAATGGAACCGACTAACCCTGGTTCTAGATTAGTAGTGCGCTGCCGTGGTAGTGGTATGAGGAATCAATAAAGATCCTAACCCGATTCTCAATTGTACCTTATCGAATTCACGACTCAACTGACACATTGAGAGCGAACATCGTTCAGATACGAATTTG
Organism: Sambucus nigra; assembly: GCA_949130495.1. Classification (NCBI taxonomy): domain Eukaryota; kingdom Viridiplantae; phylum Streptophyta; class Magnoliopsida; order Dipsacales; family Adoxaceae; genus Sambucus; species Sambucus nigra. Next base: position 389,901,161 of record OX422213.1, read on the forward strand.
ATGTCTACACGAAAGCATTTATAACAATAAGAAAGAAGAATTTAATTAAAACTTTTAAGCCATTCGTTAAAATATGTGTTAATTATTTAATTTAAAATGACATAATAACATAATATTTATGAACACCTGTAGTTAATTAATTCAAAATGACATAATAAAATAATATTTATAGACTCCTGTACTTAGTGGCAAAATTAAGTTATGATGTCAAGGGTGATGTCATGGATTTAATGTGCTCAGCCATAATATCACTATGATAACTAACCTAATCGGGAACAATCTTAAAAAATATTTTTATATTTTATTAATAGCAAAGCACTAAAATAAATTTAATCAAATGGCTATTTGCTATGGCTCCCATTCCACTCGTGTGCGACGTCAATAATTTATAGAAAAATTTTTTTGAAAAAGTTTTGCTATTGAGTAAACGAAATGTGGCTACTTATGGCAAAGTTATTCACTATTGCTAGTCAGTAATTTTTTAACATTTCAACAATTACGCTATATGGGATTTCATTTTTTTTTTTGCGATTGTAAACTAAATTTGTTGATATTAATCTTCTTTCAAAGACTTTGGGATCGTTTGTACATTTGAAGTCTGGCCCTGAACCATTCACACTCGAAATGTACTAAATAGTGGTTGTTTTTTTAAAGAATTAATAGACTAATGACTATAGTTATTTATAAATTTGTATCTGACTAATATGTCCATTCAGAGATAAAAATAAACTTTATATTTCAGATTGGGATAATTATATTTAGGTCCCATTTATCGGGTCAACATACTTATAAGTCCTATTGACTTTTCAACATTCTTATAGGTCCTATTCCAACTTTTTAGGGAATTTTTTCACATTTTTACCCTTTTATAACTAATCATCCGTAACTTCCTTTAGGAAGTTACATAAGTGGTTGGATTTTTTTAATCTTTAAATGATCATAACTTTTGATTCAAAAATCCGTTTTTCGCAAAATTACTATTTTGAAATTTGCTCGACAAGATTTATCAAACAAGATCCATGAACGCTATAAAATTTCAAAGAAAAAAATTTACACAAATAGTAAACTTTACTGTATGCACTAGAATATGAAATAATTTTATATATGTGACATTTTCACAAACAGACAGTAACATTTACTGTGGTAATACTACACAGTGTGTATATATATATATATATATCCGGTGGATCCAAATCCTCTTTTTTCAAAAATACCTTATATTTAAAGGTTCGCGCTAACGGCATCCAATCTTTACTACCATTGTTGGAGCTTCAACGACCTTTGTCAGAGCTCCGATTTGGGGTGGGTAAGGGTGGCATGTGGTGCTGCTGGCGCGGACCTTTGAAAATAAGAGACTTTTGAATAAATGGGTTTTGGATCGACCGGAGTGTTATGGGTTACCACTGGCGTGGACTGTTGAAAATAAGATTGGATAAATGGGATCTGGATCGTATTGAGCGCCGGTTTGGGGTGAGTAGGGGTAGCATTAGGTGCCGGTTGCGCAGAGCTTTAAAAATAGACGCATATTGGATATATATATATAATGTGATAACACAGTAAATGCTATTGTTTGTAAAAATGTCATAGATATTAAACTTTATTGTATACACCAGAAAATGAAATAGTTTTATATCTGTTACATTTTCACAAATAATAACACTTACTGTGTTAATATATTTATGAACAAGTTTTATATACATAACATATTTCACAAACAGTAACATTTACTGAGTTAATATTACACAATATATATATAGCATTTTCACAAACAGTAAAATTTATAAGTTAATATTACACAAAATATATATATACACACACACACGATAGATCCAAACCTCATTTTTTTTCAAAATTACCATATTTTTAAATGTTTAGGCTAGCGACATTCAATCCCCACCACTACCCACCCCTATTGTTGGAGCTTCAACGATTTTCATCAGAGCTATGATTTGGGTGGGTAGTATATATATATATATATATATATATATATATATATATATATATATATATATATATATATATATATGTAAATGTTACCGTTTGTGAAAATGTTATAGATATAAACCTAACCCAATGCCACCCCTACTCACCGCAAATCGAAGCTCCGGTGGATCCAAACCCCATTTATCTAATATTCTCTTAATTTCAGAGGTCCGCGCCAGGGGCACCCTATGCCATTACTACCCACCCAAATCATAGCTCTAATGAAAGTCGTTGAATCTCCGACAATGAGGATGGGTAGTGGTCGGGATTGAATGTCGCTAGCGTAAACCTTTAAAAATATGGTAATTTTGAAAAAAAAAGGTTTGGATCTATCGTATATATATATATATATATATATATATATATATATATATATTGTGTAATATTAACTCAGTAAATGTTACTATTTGTGAAAATGTTATATTTACTGAGTTTAACTAAGTAATATTATATTTACTCAGTTAATATTTACTGAGTTAATATTAACTCAGTAAATATAACATTTTCACAAACAGTAACATTTACTGAGTTAATATTACACAATATATATATACTAGTATATGCCCGTGCCTAAAGGCACGGCAAAAATTTGCCAAAGTATGTAATCGTAAGACGACATTCCCCGACTAATAAAAAAGTAAAATTTTAAAAAATGGCTATAATTTCCTCTGTTTATAGGACTATCCACCTTGTTTAACAAATAAAAAATATCCCATCAAAATCCAAATAATATAAATTCGTCGAAAAACTTCACAAATAATATTAAATATACAATATTCATCAACTTAATTCAGATTGTGCCTCAAGTAAACAGTGTCAATTTAAAAAAAATGGACATAACCTCCTTTGTTTATTGGACAATATGAGCTCTCTTGTTGATGCGGTTCAGCTCATAATATGCCCAAAAGTGGAGTGGAGCTGGTGTCATTGAATGATAAATACCGACGTAATTCTCCAATGAAAAATCAGCCACGGAAGTCTGCACAAAACGACGGAAAATAAATGAAATCTTTCAAAATGACGGGATAAAATAACACATTGTGAGCTTTAGAGACGCTTGTAGAGGTTTATCTCAATTTTTTCACAAATGTTCTTGAAAGTGGAATACGATTTATCTAATTTTAAACATATCTATGATCAGGTGGATAAAATGAAGATTTATACTATGAAAACATTACAATGTAGATCGTTTGGACTATATAATGTGCACTCATTAGCATAAAAGTTTCTTATAAATTTGATATGATCAATCATGTAAAAATTTGATCCGGTATTAAATAAAACTTTGATCTGATCTTGAATCGTGTAAAAATCTTGAATCGTGCACTCATTAGCATAAAACCTTTACAATCGAACATCGTGAAAACATTACAATATAGATATTGAATCGTGTAAAAAAATTGCAACATAAAGGTGTAAAACATTTATAAATTTTCAGATATGATATGAAGGTTCAAGATATGAAGTTGCAAGTTATGGACAGTCTCTAACTATTATGGAACGTAACTTATCTCCAAGTAAGATCTTACCTCTCACCGGCGGCACCAACATCAATGAGGTAAGCTCGGCGAGGCAGCAACAGGCATCAGCCAGCATTAGGGCTGCATCGGAAGGGCATGTCTGTATGCAGCAGTCAACGTCGGGGCAGCGAAAAACATCAATCGGCAGCAGGGCATCGACAAGGCTGAATTGGCATCGGCAACTCAGATGCCCTCCTGAACAACACTCGAGCAAGATTTGCAGTTGCGTATTTGAATTCTAATGAAGCAAGAGACTGAAAAAGAATAGGATCATTTGGATTCAATGCATAGTCAATCATCAGAAGTTTCAAGACTTGCGATGATACATAAGTTAAGGAATGCAAAAAAAAAGTCAAAATTAACAAATTAAAATTAAAATAAGGTCTGAATCAATATCTAACAATATACACAATGCAAACTTGGACAGAAGATGATTCCACATAAACTAAAATAAGTTCTTGCACTGTAGCAGTGCAAGAACTCTGTAGCATCGAGAGTGAACACTGTAGCAGTGCAAGAACTCTGCAGCAGCAGGGCAGTGCAAAGAAATGCTCAAAGAACAAAAATCTAACAATTGCAAGTTCAGCTTGGAAAGTAACGTAGATATTCAATAAAGGCGAGATCATGTCATCTCATGTCATAATAAAATGTATAGTTTTAGGAGCTGAATGTAGAGACATGATTTAAGAGGCATTGATGAAAATACTGCAGAGACATGATTTACTTTTAGGAGCTGAATGTAGAGAGCCTGAAAAAGAGATAAATAATTAATCAAAGGAATAATACAATATAATATTGAATTCGTGCAATTTCTATAGTGGTAGTTCCTTTCACAGTTATTTTCAGTTTGGAGTACAGTTAACTCCATTCTCGTAGTGTAAACATAAATTAACACCATATCAGGTGCTGCAACTTTTGAAGATGATATCTCCCAAGGGCAGGTACGTAGCATGATTGTTCATAACTCAACCATCTATTTTTTGTTTAATGTACCAAAAAGTCACACAATTAACACCTGGTCACATTACAAATAAAGACAATATTCCTGAAAGAAAAAAGGAATTAAAGTTGCAAAAGCCATTACTTTAGAAGCTTATACTTACGGGTAAAGCTTATCATGTTTTCATCAGTCCTAGCATCTAAATTGTATGCCCTGAACTTCTGCCACCAATGTGAGCCACTATATTTCCGACGTCCATCACCTCCACGGTGGAGAGTGCAATCTAATAACATAACAACTAAAGAGGAAATTGTTATGGGGGACGCGAAGATGACCAACATAGTGTCATTGAACCATATAGCATGGGTGTGAAAAGGAGCATAGTGCCAAATTAGTCGATACTCTAAAATATTATGGAATTGAAAGTCCTAGGAACACCTTTGATCAATTTAGAAGATTTGTGCGGATCAAGGTCTGCTCCCTACGCATATTCAAGGTTTGTTGCTGCTGCTTACATGCTTGGACCTGCAAATTTAAGGTCTGCTGCTGCTTGGACCTGCAAATTTAAGGTCTGCTGCTGCTTGGACCTGCATAAAAAATATGGGAAAAATATGAAAAGTAGAGAAGATGTACATTGAACTTAAGAAAAGTTTTAGAAATAAAAACACTAAACATTAAAACATAAAAATATGGTTTCAAGAGGCAAGTAATTGGTAAATCAAGGAAGTAAAAAGGAATGTTCAAACAAATTACCGTGTGCTTCTTTAAGTGAAGCTCAGATTCCAGAAATTCAAACCATTCTAGCTCAGATTCAAACCATTCCAGAAATTCGCTTCAACTTTAAACTCACTCCCCAATAACTCCTCATCCTAGTGTTTGGGACCTTTGCTAAACTGGCAACCATCCTCAATTGTTCAATCAAGGCCTCTGTACCAGCTTCACTCTGCAAACACCTTTGGTGTGTAAAAGAATCCAAACTGATCAAATCACAGTTATTCACCTGATCAAATCACAATTATTAAATGATGCAAATAGACAAAAACAAACTTTAGAATTAAAACAGATGAATAAATAAGATTGAATGATCTCCGAATCATCTCTATACCGAATCAAAAGGCCTTTACAAAGAAAATGATCTTGAGAACATACCATGCAACATACAATTGGCACACTGTTTGAATAAACTATAAATAGCTCCAAAATAGTATTAGTTTAAATTAAACACCATGGGTGGAAATAGTACCAAAAGTTCATACAAAAATGAAGATACCGCTATTTGGAACTCCCTTCATCAAAACGTACATAAAAAAAATGATTATAAGAGAACCTCTGGATATACAATGTTAGTATTTGAACTCCCTTCATCGGTGGGAAGCAGGATAGATATACAGTTAGCACTCGTGCAACGTGATAATGCAACATACATTTTGTAACTGTTTCACCGGGGAAAATACTGAGCGCGGCTGTATTTATGGCATTCACATCGTCATTGCGAGCCGAAAGAATTTTTCTTTCATTGAGGAAGGTAGAGGTAACAGTTCCCTCCACGTGCAATAACGAAAATATCTAAAGTACGCAATAGCAAGATGACAATTGGGATATTTTAGGGAATTAAAATAATTTTGAATGTACAAAGTGAGAGAAAACAAAATCAATGACCCAGATGACAATTGGGAAATTTTAGAGGAAATCATTTTGCTTGAAATGATATCAAACTCAGCTTTACATAACCGAACTTTGAATGAAAACAACTGATCCATTTCTCTATAGTCACTCAATATTACATATTAAATGAATTTAAAGTAATAGTCCTCCCATTTTTCACATTGCGTCCAAGTTGACATGAATTAAATTTTTGACTCACAATGATTTTTCCACAAAAGGACACATAAATTAAGGACAATTCAGGGTAACATTCATCATATCAATGCTATATCATATCACAAACACATCATCAAAATTTTATAGTTGCAGAGAGCACATATAAAAAATTTATAGCTGTAGAGCTCTGGAAGCTAATGTTGTGATGAATCCGTCGAGAAAATTTGATATATTTCAATATTTTGATATAAACAGTAAGTAATTAAACACAATTGTGGTTGAGCTGTATACCTAGTCATACTATCCAAGACCTCTTACATACAGGTCATGAGTTGTGTTGAACCCAAATATTGTTTTAGCAAGCATGCATCTGAAATTGACCTCATAGGAATAATAAATATAAACAACTGTTCAAAAATCTAACATATAAACAGTAGCAGGGTCCATACAGAACACAATGGACTAGATTTCCTCAATAGAAGGTATATATTTCAAAACCTTATTATCATTTTACTTGTACCTTTAAAAGGAATAAGTGAAGAGTGAAGCCACCATCACGACCCTCCACAACGTTTCCCCTTTCTCCAGCAAGGAACATAATGCCATCCGCTTCCTCCTTGGTCCTTGGTTCTGCTGTTGCCGACAGGAAGAGGGACTTATGGTATCCTTTGTGCACAGCACCTATCAACATGTGAATCCAAATAAATGGAAAGAAAAAATATAAGAAATGCAAAAATCAAGAGAAAAAAGCTTAATATACGAATAACATTGGAGGAGAAAAATGAACGATGTCTTTATATGTTTTGAAAGTTTCTGGATTAAATTACATGGAGAATAAACATATATGCTTAAACAAAACAAAGAGTTAATACGTGAGTTTTATAATGAATGAAAAATCATTTTAACAAATAAAAACTACCAAGACAATAAATGAAAAATATAGTTTCTACTCAGAATTATCCCCAAACAATTAAGATAAATTGAAAAAAGGAAAATCAATTTACATATAAGATGCATAAAAATTTAGCTCAACTAAAGGCAAAGGCCAAAGTCATGACATATTAATGCACGAAATGGTTTACCAACACAATGGACCTCTAAACAGGTTCAAAAAGTTCATAGGTTTAAAGCTACCTAGTTACAAAAGAAAATACAATTAAGGGACAATCAAAATGAAATAAAAAATATTAACTCGAAGACAATTTTTTTGATGGATGAAAGACAATAAGAACTGAAAATTGATTCCTTCAGTCTAGTGTACATATAATCTTCCAATGTCTCGGAAAGAAAAAAAGTGGAAGATAATTCATTTCCATGGCAGCTTGTACAAAAGAACCCAAATTACCAAATAACATCCACACCTCAGATTCTCTTCTTTCAATGGCAGCTTGTAAGCAGAGAATCATGCATTGCTTCTCTGCTTCCGATCTAATTGGGGTTCCATATGTATGCCTAGTGAAAAACTCCTGAAATAAATTTAAATAAAACAATGTAAATAAATTGGCCCAATTACACTAATAACATAATAAAGTAAATATATTAGCAGAGAAATTATATACCGTATAGGCTATGCCTCCTATGGTGTTGATAGTGGCATGGAACAAAACATACTCCATGTCAATCAACGTGCAGACAACATCAAGCAATAAACCCCAAATTTTATATCTGTCATGGAGACAAATTAAAACATTTACAACAGGGATGTATTAGTTATATCTTTCATGGAGACAAAATTAAAACCCAAATCTGTAGATGAAAATTAAACCCCAAATTTTATATCAAACCCAACTTGTAAAACACACGGCAACCGTAAACAAAGGGTTTTAAAACATCAAATTTACAACTCAACAGTGAGAGAGGGAGGAAAAACCCATGTTTAGCTCGATGAGGGAAATATAGGGTTTGTGTAGAGAATATTGAATCATCAAATCGATGATGAAACTGAAACCCTAGATTTGGTTTCCGTAGAGAAATCTAGGGTTTATGGCATGGGGAGCTGATTTGGTTAGGATTGCAGCCGTAAAGAGAGGGTTTGTGGAGTACGATTAAACACAAAACCCTAAAAAGCATAAATAAAATCTAAACATTCAAACATACATAGCCTTAAGAGTATACAGTTGAAATGGATGATTACCTGTTGGTTGAGGCGGAGGGCGGGAGAGGCGGGAGGCGAGCGAAGGGTTGTGGGCATAAGCTTAGGAGGGTTTGGAATGGGGGATTTGTGATGTGGGGGACTGAAAAAGAGAGAGGGATTAGAAGGGATTTTTTTTTTCTCTCATTTGCCACCTCATAATGCTCTCCTTATGATGTGACACGTTCTAAGCCCATTAGATCGCACCAAGAGAACAATTTACACCCGTTAGATCGTGTTACTGTTCAAACACCCCTCTCCCATATATATATATATATATACAGTTCTGCTCTTGTGTGGACTAAACCACATTTTAAGAATATGGACTGGACACGTGTCACCTGGCGGTGAGCCCAGAAAAGAGAGAGAGTGTGCCTATAATTTAGGCGATAATTTCTAGGCGCACCGTTAGATGACACATGTCCGGTCCGCATTCTTAAAATGCGGGCTAGTCCGCACAAGAGCATTATTATATATATTGTGTAATATTAACTCAGTAAATATTACTGTTTGTGAAAATGTTATATATATAAATCTATTTCATAAATATATTAACACAGTAAGTGTTATTGCTTGTGAAAATGTCACAAATATAAAACTATTTTATTTTCTGGTGTATACAATAAAGTTTAATATCTATGACAATTTTACAAACAATAGCATTTACTGTGTTTCTGTTCTAAAAAACCCGTCTAGGCTCCGCCTAGGCTTAAGGCTTGGGAGAAACGCCTCGCCTTACGCTTTTCACGCCTTATTCTTGGTAAAATCCTTAAGGGACACTTTTTTCTAAAAACAACAATGCTTTAGTGAAACGATGTTGCCTTTTAAAGATTTTTTTTACAAACTCGACCATTATCTCATCCAAAATAATCAAATAGTATTTTAATTTGCATATATTCAAACATATTTTTATTATATGTGCAATTTTTGTATTTTAATAACCTTGTTATGGTTAAAAAATATTAAAATATATTAAGAAGGCCTAAATGCCTTTTCACGCCTAGGCCCGCCTAGGCTTCTAAGGCTTAAGGCTTGGCCTCCACGCCTCAATCACGCCCCGCGTTTTTTAGAACCTTACATTATATATATATCCAATATGCTCCTATTTTTTAAATTTTGCACCATCGGCACCTAATGCCACCCCTACTCACCCCAAATCGGCGCTCCAGAGGATTCTGATCCCATTTATCCAATCTTATTTTCAAAGCTCCGCGCCAGCGGCACCCTATGATACTCTGGTGGATCCAAAACCCATTTATTCAAAAATCTCTTATTTTCAAATGTCCGCGCTAGCGCCGCCACATGCCACCCTTACATACCCCAAATCGGAGCTCTGACGAATATCGCTGAAACTCCAACAATGGTGGTAAAGATTGGATACCGCTAGCGCAGACCTTTAAATATGAGGTAATTTAAAAAAAAGAGGGTTTGGATCCACTGGATATATATATATATATATATACTGTGTAATATTAGTACAGTAAATGTTATTGTCTGTTTGTAGAAATGTCACGTTTATAAAACTATTTCATATTCTAGTGCATACAGTAACGCTTACTGTTTGTGTAAATTTTTTTCTTTGAAATTTTATAGCCTTCATGGATCTTGTTTGATAGATCTCGTCCAGCAGATTTCAAAAATAATAATTTTGTGAAAAACGAATTTGTGAATCAAAAGTTATGATCATTTGAAGATTAAAAAAAAAGTTCAACCACTTATGTAACTTCCTCAAGGAAGTTTCAGATTGTTGGTTTTACAAGGGTAAAATTATGAAAAAAAGTTTCAAAAAATTAGAAGTAGGACATATATGTAAGGAAAAAATATGATGGAACTAAAATCTATATAAGAAAATCTAATATGATCTAAACGTAAATGCCCCTTCCAAATTTGACCTTTTAACTTCAAATTTCAAATAAAAAACAAACACAGAGTTGCAATTTATCAATTTTTTACAAATAAAAATCCATGCACACATTCCTTTTTTTGGCCAGAAGAAAACAGCAGTGCATTCATTTCAAGCTATGACAATTACTCACCCACATGTGATACTAATTATTGGTAATTATAGTTAAACAGGCCTAGGATAGCCTTTTCCTTTTTATTGCCTCCCTAGAGTCACAGAGCACATAGGAATAATTCAAGAATAAGAAAGGGATAATGAGTTCACTTCTCGTGGTAAAAAGATTACCTAACACCCAAAAGAGATAAAAAAGGTTACCACTGTGAGCCTGTGTCTTTATCGCTCAAGGAGGATTCATCGGCTGCAATTCGACTTCAATAAAGTCGTGAAATAAACAATATTATGCTTAAAAATACGTAAAATCTTGATCAGGCCAGAGAATGAACACAAGATGTGAGTCTAGTGACCATGTTGTAGCAGAAATTTAAATGCAGATTAAAATGAAAGAATTTATCGAGATGAGCAGTAGATAAATCAGGGCAGAAAATATAAATTTCAGAAGTCAGAATAAGCACAAAAAACAGTCGGGAGCATGGCTGAGTTCCGTACAAATTTATAATATCGCTCTCTTTAAGGTGTTTCGCGATTTTACCTAATGTGAGTTGACAGTTTCCATAGCGCCCCCACCCAGGATAAAACAACCTCCAATAATCAGAAAATACGAATTGATAAAGTACAAAAAATCTGAGTGTAGATTAATTATTTCTGGTGGGGTAATAATTATTCAATGTCGATTTTTTTTCTTTTGAGAACTGTTTTTCAAAATGGAGGTTGAAAGCCTCTATATAACCAAAATAATTTGGATGTTGGAAGTGGTTTTAGTGGGGAGGTAGTTTCATAAAAACGTGTTGAGCGGAGGAATTTTTTAACCGTTAATAAGCGCGCTTTTTTTTCGGAATTAATTATCGCTAAAAAGTATTTTTTTAAGCCAAAAAAACGGTGATTAATTTGTCGAAAAAAATATTTCTTAATGAGTCAGAGTCCGAGCTCGAGCCCAAAGCCCAGGATCTGGACCCTTGTCAGACCGGACGGACGGCAATGGCGGGCTTGTGTAACTTGGCGCATTGAGTCTCCCACCCATACACACAAAACATCTAATGCACAAAGGGCTTAGGGCCTGTTTGGTTTTGTATTCAGAAAATTCGATTTAAATACAGTTTCAAAATTCAATTTATTGTGTTTATAAATATTGGTGCGTGTTTGGTAAACTTATTTTTAAATACAATTTTTTGAAAATTTGAAAAAATTGACATTCATTTATATTATACATATGTGTTTGTGTGTGTAAATACAGACATAAACGTCCATACATACATGATACATATATGCATCATAAACGTACATACATACATGATACATACATACATCATAAATTCATCAATATATCATGTGTTTTTATGTATATTTAATGAGGTATGTTGGGAAGTTTAACTATACATATATAAACATAAATACAAAATATAAATACATACATACATACATACATACATACATACATACATGCATGCATACATACATAATTGGATAAATACAAATATACACATATTAATAATACATGTATAAAACTATATATAAGTATCATGTATCTATTGATAATAATATTTAACATATGGATCTTAGTATATTATATAATTTAATAAAATATAAATATATGTAATTTTGTGTGCATGTAATATATATTTTTTATTTATAAGAATCGTACACATAGTAATGTATTATGTATGTATATTATATATTAAGGTATAAAAGCATTAAAATATTAAAAATGAATAATTATGAGTTGAAAAATAAAAAACAGAAGTTATAAAACACATTTTTACTGTTTTCTGAAAAGCTTGATTATAACACATAAATATTATAATTCAATGTTTAAAAACAGGTATGCCAAACGTAAATTTTTATCAGAATTGAATTTAAACACAAAAAACAGAATTACAATTACAAACCAAACAGGCCCTTACCATTTAGACTCACAAAAAGAGTATATTAACTCTACCCATTTTACATGTCCCACCGATGTGGGACTTAATCTTTTCAAGTTTTGCACTACAGCTTAAAAGCTATTCCAACAATCCCCCATTTGCAAAATTTGAAAATATTTTATCGAGCAACAATCCATAGAACTGTGCATAAGCAAAGATGTCTTTCGACTTGAACATTTATGTAATAAAGATGATTCAGAATATACTAGAGTAACCGTAATTTTGAACTCTATCTCTGACAACATCCTACACATAACCCTACTTGGGCATAGTTCTAATAGCTAGTACGTTACGACCACGTGCTTCTATCCCAGTATAGTGAACGTTCTAGGAATTTGCCTAGAATACCTATAGGAAGTGGCCACACTTCCACATTCACATAGATGAATCTATCAAGGATACTCCCGCAACTAGGTACCTCATTTAAAATAGAGCTATAGATCTCATTAAGAGTTGTAATAACCCATCATTTACTCGCTTTAGGATATCATGTTCCATAGGGATGGACTCAGAGTAAAATCTTGTTCTATATTAATAATAGCATGGTTTAACCCATATCATTTGTGACATGTTATTACTCTTTGAACATATTTCTTGGGATCTTTAGTCTATATGTTGGATTACCATCACAAATGACTTATGTATTCAAGGGCTTTAGTCCCATCCCTTTCGAGATGTTCCACACCTTCTCCATAGCTAGTCCTTTCGTCAAAGGATCAATTAACTTCTGTTCAGACCGTATATAATCCACCCTCACAGCACCCGTCGAGACAAATTCTCTAATAGTACTATGTTTACGACATATTTGTCGTCTCTTACCATTATAATAACGATTCTCTACTTTTACAATAGCCATGGTACTATCATACTGAATCAAAATGCCTAATATCAGTCTTTCCCATCATGGGATATCTGACAGTAGGTTTCTTAACCAACCTGCCTCCTCACTAGCAGTAGCTAGTGCTATCATCTTAGATTCCATAGTGGATTGAATCAAAATAGTATGTTTCTTAAATTTCCAAGAAATTTCACCACCAGATGCTAAATATATATCTACTAGCAGTCTTAGAGTCATCAGATAGGGTGTTCCAATCAACATCACTAAATCATTCAAAGACAACGGGATGCTTATTACAGTGTAATATGAGGTTCATCATCCTTTTAAGATACCGCATGATCCTCTCAATAGTATGTCAATCCTCCATACTAGGTCTACTGACAAATCTACATAGTACTCCCACAAAACATAAGCTATGTTAGGTCTACTACAATCTGTAGCATAACGTAAGCTATCACTGATGCTTGTGTAAGCACTTTGATTTACACTGTCGCGAGTGTTTATAAACAACTTTACACTAGGGTCAAATGGAGTACTAACAGGTTTACAGTCAAAGTAATTCTATTTCTTCAAGACTTTCTCAATATAATGAGACTGGTCCAAAGAAATTCCATTTTCTGACCTAGTAATGTTAATTCCCAAATTTACACTAGCTTCACCCAAATGCTTCATATCAAAATTGGCACATAATAATGATTTGACATTTCTACGGCATGAATATTAGAACTAATATAATAAAATCACCAACATAAAGACATGACAGTGCAAATGTTCTCTTCATATTTATAATAAACACATTTATCACTTTCATTAATCTTAAATCCCTTAGAGATGACCAAACTATCAAATTTATCATTCCATTATTTAGGGGCATGTTTGAGATCATAAAGAGATTTGTCTAATTTACACATTTTATTTTCTTAACCGTGTACAATAAAACCTTCAGGTTGATCCATATAAATCTCTTCTTCCAATTCTCCATTTAAAAATACAGTTTTAACATCCATTTAGTGTACAATTAAATCATTTAAGGCTGCTACAGCAAATAGTACACGTATAGACGTTATTCTAGTTATGGGTAAAAATGTATCGACAACATCTATGTTTTCTCTTTTTCTAAAACTTTTGGCAACAAGATGTGCCTTATACTTTTCAATAGTGCCATCAGGTTCTAAATTTATTTTTAAGAATCCATTTACACCCAATTATTTTACACCTAGGAGGAAGGCCCATAAAATGCCAAGTTTTATTTGTTTTCAAAAATTCCATTTCATTATTAATAGCCTCTTGCCATAAATCGATATCTAAAGAAAATAAAGTTGCTTTAATATTTTTAGGGTCATCCTCTAAAGTATATGCATAAAAATCAGGAGCAAAGTCCTTTTCAACACGAGACCTTTTACTTTTTCTTGGTTCTAAAATACTTTCACTAGATTCTGAATTCTTAGTTAAAGAAACATTAGTGGATGTCGCGCCCCCATTATTTCTCAATTTAAAAGGACATTTTTCTTCATAAAAATTAGCGTCATTTGATTCAATAATTACTTGATTTTAAAAGTAATAAAATCGGTATGCTTTGCTATTAATAGCATAGCTTATAAAAACGCACTCATATACTCTATTATCCACTTTAGACCTTTTAGGGTCGGGTATACGTACATAGACTGAACACCCCCATGTTATAAATTATGACACATTAGACTTAATATGCTTCCAAATTTCATAAGGTGATATTTTAGTTTTAGTTTTTGGAATTCTATTAAGTACGTGACATACTGTTAAAATAATTTCACCCCATCAATAGGAGGCAACACCTAAATTTAATAAATTAGCAACAACTAATTCCGCTAATGTACTATTTTTTCTTTCAGCTTTACCGTTCATTTCGAGCGAATAAGGGGCAATTTTTTTGTGAATAGTATCGTGGGTTTTATAAAATTAAATAAATGGTGCAGAATCATATTTGGTGCCTCTATCACTACATAACCTTTTAATTTTTCAATTAAATTGATTTTAACATGTCAAACGCTTCACTTTTATTTTTCATTAAATACACAAATGAATAATTAGAACAACCATAAAAAAAGTAATAAAGTAACGTTTGCCATTTCTAGTTGTAACACCATCCAATTCACAAATATCCGAAGGAATTAAATCAAGTGGTTCAAATTCTCCAACAACAGATTTATGTGGTGTCTTAGTTATTTTTGCTTGACTACACAATTCACATTTTTTAAAATCATTAAAAGATAATTATGGAATTAATCCGAAAGTGCTCATATTTTTAGCAAGTCGTTTATTAACATGTCTGTCATGCCAAACATTAAAAGAACAAGCAATATAAGCAGAAGGAGAATTTTTCTTAATAGCATCAACGTTCAACTTTAACATCCCATCAGTGGCATAACTCTTGCCTACAAAAAATCCAGTTTTGGTCAAAGTAAATAAATCAGCACTAATAGTTTGAGTAAAGCCAACTTTGTTGAGAAGATAACCTGAAACAAAATTTTTTCTTATCCTAGGAGTGCGAAGAACATCTTTAAGGATCCAAAAAATCATTTCTTAATGAGCCTAAGACCCAGTCCTGGACACGGGCACGAGCTTGGCCGGCCGGACGGTGACGACGCGTGCGTGTGTGACTTGGCCCGTTGGGTCTCTCACACATACACAAAAAATATCTAATGCCCAAATGACTTACCTTTTAGACTCACAAAAAGTGTATATTAACTCTACCCATTTTACATGTCCCACCGATGTGGGACTCAACCTTTTCAAGTTTTGCACTACAGCTTAAAAGCTGTTCCAACAGACCTAAAGAAACTTTGTCAGATTGTTTGTGTATCATAATTCAAACTCAACCATTTATTCATTAAATTGGTCATCAACTCTTCACTTTAAAATGGTACAACTTAGAGCTACAATATAAGTACAAGAAGATTTAACATTTTTATTTAGTTTAATAAGTAATCATTAATTATATATTATATATCAAATTGTATTATTTTATTAAAAATGGTATATCATTTATAAAACCAGGAATCAAATACTTTAAAAGATTTAAATTGCACTTCTATTTTACGGAACAATACTCTTTAAAACTTATTGTAATTGGGAGTTTAAAGAAAATTTGATAGAAGCAATAAATAACAAACAAAACTTTTTCTGAGTGATGTTGGATATTTTTGTCA
The DNA here is from genome assembly GCA_949130495.1 of Sambucus nigra. Lineage (NCBI taxonomy): Eukaryota > Viridiplantae > Streptophyta > Magnoliopsida > Dipsacales > Adoxaceae > Sambucus > Sambucus nigra. The sequence goes on from OX422213.1 coordinate 389,917,524, forward strand.
TATTTTGTATTTGACATGTTGAACATATAAATGTTAAAGCGGTATCCCAAGGGTTAATTGATCGATGTTTGAATGGAAACAAATTAGAATGGGATTTTATTTTGTGTAAATAAAATCAGTTTATTTGAATGGAAAAGGTAAACAAAGTGTTACTTTTTTTTATTTTAACTCTCTCTCTCTCTCTCTTTTAAATTAGGGTTGGGATTTTTTGGAAGAAGATGAAATGCGGAATAAGATGAGGATTATTTTTGTCTTTAAACTATTAGGCCTCATTTGATGCGTCATATAAGGGGCCGAATATGATATGATAAGAATCGAATTAAATAGGATAACGATGAGCCGGATAAGACTTATTCTAATACTGAGTTTGGAACAATTCCGGATAAGAAGATGTGATGGGATATAATAATACAATCCAGTATTTGAAATGCTCCAAATAGGATTAATTGGTCTCCAATTTTCAATAAATATCCTTATTTTATGTTTAATAATTAGAAATAAAATTATACTGTCATAACCTATTTTAACTTAATAACATAGTTTTTAGTGCCTCCATATGCAACCAAACTATAAGTTAAATTGAAAAATCAATATATCAACCCAGCTATATTACATGTAACAAGAAAGAAATACAATACAAAATAATACAAATAATAATCATTCAAACTTTAAAATAAAAAAATCCAATATATAGTATTCAAAATCTGTCTTGAAGTCGAAATAAAAAATTATTATAAAAGAGAATGTGCGATACCAATTTTTGAATGCGCAATATTTCAATGGATTAAACTTATTTAACTAGATGTCAATCCCACAAAAAAATTACAATTTTAATTAAACCCTAAATATGCAACTAGGTGATTGAAATCAAGCATGTAAAGAAACAATCAATTTTAGGAAAAATCCCCGTTGGGCAAAACCTTTATTTCACTTAAGTTGGAAATTGCAACATATAACACTTTAGATAAATACTACAATAAATTCCCTCAAGAACCCATAAAGATCGCAACCTTCAGTCAATAATGATTCTCTCGAGAATCACAAGAACCTCAGTCCTCCTCTTCAGCAGTGAATACCCTTGAGTATCCCCAACATCAGCAGTGAAGAAAGCTCCCCATAAGAATAACTTTGATGTAGAACTGTTTGGGTTCCAAATATGATTCATAAAATAATTGGGATTGTTTATGTGAATTAAAAATAGTTTTAGCCCTAAAAAGTGAAGACTGTTTTGTAGTTGTTCTGCAGTTTGCGTAAATAAAAAGTGTTAGTGAAAAATCTTCACGAAACAAGTTTTTATAGGCAAACACAATATTTGAGGCGACAAAATGTTGTTAGAACAAATCTCTAGGTCATTCGAACGAGATTGACATCTCGTTAGAAGCCCCTTCGAACGACGTATCTAACGACCTTAAAAACACGAAATAGTTTGGGTTCGTTTGATCCATATGAGAACCAACCTATCAAATGACCTATCAATTGACATTGACATATCGTTTGAACGACAGGGCTAAGTCGTTAAAAGGACTTAAACGTTATTTTAAAATTTTGCTCACAGTAAACTCAGAAAATATTTTTCAATTTGAAAATGTCTCGTTTTGTTAAAAACAGTTTATAAAAAGTATCCCAATCCTTAGTAAAAAATCTAAGTATCACAAAACTAAATACATAACAAAATTACATCTCATCGTGTATCTTATTGAAGATGCTTGATATTCGGATCCATTTTCTTGAAGGTGTGAACTTGAATTGTCTTGATGGTGAGAATGATATACGCCATACTCAATGTAAACTAGGTACTAGGGAGAAGATGGAAAATATGTGTTGATGTAAAAAATTAGATCGCTCTAATTATTCAATCACAGATAAATAAAATGAACAAAGATTTTTAAAGTGGTTCAGCCTTATAAGAATGGCCTACGTCCACTGTTATGTTATTGATGAGTATTTGGGAATTATCGATTATCAGTTCAATCCAGAAATTCCGGTCCCTTTGAATGAGGGTGATACAAGGTATTTATAGCCCTTAGGCTGTACATGAATGGGTCGATACATTAAATGAGAATACATATGAAAGGGTAATACATTTAATGCAGCGTGTGCGTCAAGATGGTGAACATTCAATGAATAGTTGAACTGTTGACATTCTGGCAATTAATACTACGACCGAGATGCAGCTCGGACAGCCTTAGTTGCTCGTTGATCAGGAGTTCCTCGGAGCGCTAGAGTACCTCGGAGTGTTACAGTTCCTCGGTATATCCTCGTTGCTCGGGGAGAACATAAGTTGGTCGAGGAAATGAACTTCCTCGTTGTTATTGTGCCACGTAGATTGACAAGTGTCTTCGTATGATTCGTCCACATCAGCATATTAATTCTGGTATCAACAGAAGCCCCCAATGTTTTATATTTCGAACTTTGAGGAGTATGGAACATTCTTTCTTGGTTTATGGTAATATTGAATGATCTTCCTGGGTTTTAGGAGCATCGTATTTGAATTTATTTCCAAATTCAAAGAATCCGCCTTTTTTCGAACTTTTAAGAGCGCTTCGATCTTAGTGCCCTTTTTGTCCTTTTAGCTGTCGGAAGTTCAATAGTTTCTTTTTTGTAATCATTTCCTTTGACGCTTCTCAAGGCAAAGTATTTAAACTTCTTAGGTAAACATACCGTCTTCTTCTTTTTCTAATTTCCTGCATTCAAGCTTTCTATTCTCTCCTTCTCTCTTGTGCGTTCATCCTAGTTTTCGTTCGTTGTCAACATACCTCCTTTCTTCCTGTAAGATCTTCTTCCTTTCTTCTGTATCTCTTTTATTCAGTATGGTTTATATTGTGGAGTCTGTTGAGAAATTTCGTTCCGATTTTTCCATTCCTTCTTGGGTAACTCTGAAGGTTCTTTCTGAGCCTTTAGATTATTTTCGATTGGCTGAGGGGCATTGGTTCCCCAGTCTATTCATAGCTGAATGTGGATTTTCTTTTCCACCAAACCCATTGTGTCTTAAGTTTTGTCAGTATTTTGATCTTGTCCCTGCAAAAATAGCCCCCAATTCATGGAGAATAATTAATGGGGTACACAAATTAAATCTAACTCATGGGACTCGTATAGGGATCCCTGAAATTATGTATTGCTATAAATGGGCCACTCTAGATAATATTTATTACTTAAAAACTAGGTTTCTGAATAGGGCTCTTGTAGTTAACCTCCCTGACTCAAATAGAGATTATTTTGATGGTTATTAAAAATTGGCAATATGCCCATTTAGTTGGAGATGGAGTATACAACGGTCCCAGATGCCCCCCATATGGCAATGGGATAGGTTTATTTTTCATTTTATTTTACTTATGAAGTTATGCTTTTATCATGTTTGACAAAATGTATGACTGATATTTCATTATGAGTTTGTTTGCAGTTGATAGTAAAAGAAAAACTCCAAAAGAATCAGAGGTTAATATTAAGCATCTGAAACTTATCTGGGGTTTGCATAAGAATGTTGCAGACGAGCACATCAGGTCTGCATCATATCTGCTACAGTATAAGAGTTACACAACCTCTTATACTGCTCGCCCTGTTGAACCAGCTTCAACTCCAGAGGATTCTTCTTCATATTCTCATCTTCCTTTAAGTCAAAGAATGGGCAAGAAAAGAGCTCCTCCTGCTCTTTTTGATGACATTACTTCTGCTATTGGGGCTAAGAAAAGCAAAACTGATGTCCCAGAGGGGACTAAGAAGGTGGATGCTGCACCCTCCAAAGCTGCCGAGAAGCCCCCAGTGGCTCCGAGCAAGAAAGTTGCTCCTATGGAAGTGATTACTATCTCTCCGACCAAGAGTTCTTCCTTGGTTGAAGCTGCTGAAGTCCCTTTGAGAAGATTGAGGAAATCATCCTCAGTCAACTTGGCTGAAACTGTCCCTTCTCTACCTGCTAGTGGTGTTGGTATTCCAACCATCATTCCTCCGAGATCTGCAATGAGCTCGGTAAAAACTTGGATCATACCCGAGGTCCAAGGAATTGATGAAAAAAATTTCTAGGGATATGCTGACATCCCTAGCTACTCGTCATCTTGATTCGGTAAATTTCTCACATTCTAAATTTTCTTTCTCTCTCTGAATGCTTGCATTTTGTATTGACTTTACTGTTTTTCTCATCTTTCAGCTGGTGAACTGTTTCAATAATATCGTGAAGAAAGATGAAGCTATTAAAGCTTCAAGCTCCTCGTCAGGTGTAGAGGATGCTCTGCTGGGTTTGACCCAATCCTTGAAGGAATCTCGCCAACAATATAGTGAGGACAAGGCTGTTTGGGAGAAAAAGTTGTCTGCAGTTGAGGCCGAGAAGGTGAAGATGACTGAGATCTCCAAGAATTTGGAGGATAAAGTAAAAGGTTTAGAGGTCGAACATCAGAAATATGATGTCAAGCTCAAGAACTTTGGAGAGCTTAAAGATAAGTTGAAGAAGGCAGAGGAAGAGTTGTCCGCCTTGCGAGATATCAAGGTCCAAAAGGAAGAATTGGATGCGAAGCTCTCCTCGGAGAAATTGAGAAGAAAGCTCGCAGTTAAAAAATCCTTCAGCTCTGGCTGGGAAAAAGGATGGGATAAGGGGATTGCTGCGATGACATCCCAAGTTCAATATGGGAAGTTGAAATACTTCCGAGATGGCTGGGTAGCTGCCCTATAGGAATTGAAGATCAAGGATGATTCCGATCTATTCCAGTTGCACCTCCCTGGTCCTCCTCCACCAATTGTGGAAGAAGAAGAAGATGAGCCTGCCTCTGATGAATCTTCTATGGCTATAGGTGATCAAGTCCCTGCCTCTCTTCCTGCTGCCAACGAGGACATTTCTTCCATGCCTCCTCCTTCTGAGAAAATTTCAACTCTTGCTGTTCAAGCTGCTATCACCTCCGAGCAACCAAGCTCCTCGTCCCAGCCTCCCGAGAAAGTCTTGGGAGACAAGGAAAAGGTGTGAAGTTGTTCGGTATCATTTCTATCTTTTATTATCACTTGTAATCAAACAATGTAATCTTTTGATGATCTAATAAAATACATTTTTGTTCATCTCTGTTGTTGATGATTTGTTTTTGTTGATTGTTGTCTTTTTCTCATCCTTAGTTTGTTGCTAGAATGGAACTGATATCTGCACATGATACCAAGCTGATGCAGCAATGTCATGAATATTATAAGGCTGGTCATACAGACCTTAGTACATCAGAAATTGCTGACATCCTTGGCCATGATGCCTCAGAACAGGCAATTGAGGCTTATCGATACTTGAAAGATTTACTCGACCGAGCTGTGGCCAACAATGTAGCCTACTACGACTTGATTGAGGAACTTCATTATTCCTTAGAAGATCTCCAAGGTCATCACAATGAATCAATGGCTTTGTTGCACAAAGAATATGAAAATAGATATCAACAGCTTTCTTCTGACACAGGCCATAAAAAGATCCTGGCTGGATACGATGTTAAGGAAAGAATCTTAAAAGGTGAAGTTGAAGCTTGCAGGCAGATTGCTGAGTTGCTGGAACATGAGAACAATAATTTGCAGAAAAAACTGGCAAAGTATGAATCTGCAGCGTCATCTTCCACTGCTTTAGTGCAAGTTACCGATGAAGGTTTCTCGTTCTTAGAAGTTGAGAATGCCAAATTAAGGCAAGAGCTGGACAACTTAAGAAAATATGTTATTCCTGCGATTGCTCGGGGACGAGGAAGAGGTTCTCGCGGACGAGGAAGAGCTGTTCAAAATATTGCCGAGGAGCAAAGTTCTCTAGTTGCTGCTCGGAGTCGATCAAGAGTTCTTAGCCACAATGTTGAAGAAGCTCGTACTCAGTCGACGTTAGAAACTCAAGCATTCCAATTGAACGCAAAAGATCGATCTCTATCTGAAATGTCCAAGAAAAATCTATCCTTGGAGGATAAACTTACTGCGATGAAGTTCGCTCTGGATAATAAGGATGTTTTTGCCAGGAGCCTTCACGAACAATTGGATAGATTAACCTTCCAATTCCATAAATAGCCCAGGGAATTTTGGATGGCAGGGTACAATGATGCCCTTTGTCATTTGGATGCTCCTATTGAACACGCCAATAATGAAGGTTATAAGCAGGGGTGGTTGAACACCTTGGGTGTATTAAAATTGGAGCAAGGGCATTATTTATGGGATTATCATGCTCCTGGGTTATTAGACTTGCCTGTACCCCCTTATAAATTGGACATGGAATGGATCCCAGCTCGTTCCATTCCTCGGAGCTTAATTTCAAAATACCTTGTTGACTACAGTCTTCACTCCCAGATCGAAGTATCTCGTCCAGCGCATCTAATGGATACACCCTCAATAATGAATGTCAGAATGCTAAAGGACTTGAACTTTATTAATTCTACCCTTTGCCTGGAAGATCCTCCTGTTGGCGAAGAGCCTGTTTCAAAAGCAAAGGGCAAGAAACCCATAGAATAGGAATCTCAATGTAATAGTTAGTACATTCATGTAACCTATAATTTATTTTGAATTTTAATGAAAGACTTTCATTTTGCAAATCTGTATTGTTATTGTCTTGTAAAATGCTCTTCATCTGTGCATATGTATAAGTTAAAAAATAACAATAATATTGTTGTTCATCGCCAATATTGTTGTTACCTAACATCTGTTCCTCGACCAACTTAATAAAAAGTTACAAGTATCAAGTTTACTCAATCACTTAATAATAAAGTAATGAGTATAAAATGTTCAAAATGTTTCCAACTAACCAGGGTTGTTAGATTGTGCTTATCGACCAGGTACAGTTGATGGGTTTTGTTCCCCGACCAACCATACTTGGTTCATAAAATGTGCCCGACCAACCATGGTCGATAATTTATTTTCGTCGACCAAGTATAATTGATCACCGACCAACTATACTTGGTTCAGTTTGGAATTCTTTGTATTTTCTGGAATGACTTTACCTTCCGACCAACTTGTTGGTTTTAAATCAAATGATATTTGTCCACTAGTTATCTTACCAACCTTAGTTGGTCACGCTAGTGTACGCCTCCTAACCAAAGGAGTATATTTTTTTGTTCTTTCGAACTTTTTGTCCACTAGTTATCTTACCAACCTTAGTTGGTCACGCTAGTGTACGCCTCCTAACCAAAGGAGTATATTTTTTGGTTCTTTCGAACTTTTTGTCCACTAGTTATCTTACCAACCTTAGTTGGTCACGCTAGTGTACGCCTCCTAACCAAAGGAGTATATTTTTTGGTTCTTTCGAACTTTTTGTCCACTAGTTATCTTACCAACCTTAGTTGGTCACACTAGTGTACGCCTCCTAACCAAAGGAGTATATTTTTTAGTTCTTTCGAACTTTTTGTCCACTAGTTATCTTACCAACCTTAGTTGGTCATGCTAGTGTACGCCTCCTAACCAAAGGAGTATATTTTTTGGTTCTTTCGAACTTTTTGTCCACTAGTTATCTTACCAACCTTAGTTGGTCACGCTAGTGTACGCCTCCTAACCAAAGGAGTATATTTTTTGGTTCTTTCGAACTTTTTGTCCACTAGTTATCTTACCAACCTTAGTTGGTCACGCTAGTGTACGCCTCCTAACCAAAGGAGTATATTTTTTGGTTCTTTCGAACTTTTTGTCCACTTTTTGCTGTCGAGTAGCGTAGTGTACAACACTAGTATTCCCCGAAAAACTTTCAAATAATAGGAGAAGAAAATGGTGAAAACATCATCGTTTTATTCATATTGATGGAACCGTTGTACATTTTACATCATTGATAATACTTGCGAAGGTGTTCAGCATTCCAAGCATTCTTGAATTCTTCTCCTTCTAGAGTTTCTATTCGGTAAGTTCCCGGTTGAACAACTTCTGTAACTCGGTAAGGTCCATGCCAGTTTGCTTCCAGTTTATTGTGCTTCTGAATGACCTTCTTTAGCACATAATCTCCCTCTTTTAAGTCACATTTCCTCACCCTTTTGTTATAGAACAGAGTTGTGCGTTGTTGGTAAGCAGCATTCCGAATGGCTGCCTCTTCTCTGACTTCCTCGAGCATATCCAAATCCAGTCTTCTCATCAAGTCACTGATCGGAGAATTGAAGTTCAGCACTCTGTGTGTTGGGAGACCTAACTCGGCGGGTATTACAGCCTCACTTCCAAATGCCAGCATATATGGTGATTCTCCAGTCGCTGCTCGGGGAGTTGTTCGGTAAGCCCACAATACTGATTGTAGCTCGTTAATCCAGTTAGCTTTAGCTTCACTTAACCTTTTCTTCAAACCGTTTAGCAGTGTTCTATTCGTCACTTCAGTCTGTCCATTGCTTTGAGGATGGCCTGGTGCTGAATGGACCTTTAAAATGTTCGACTGATGACAATAAGCAGCAAATTCCTCGTTATCAAATTGGGTTCCATGGTCTGTGATGAAGGCATGAGGGAGACCATATCGACAGATGATATTCTTCCAAACGAACTGGTATACCTTCTCGTATGTCATGTCGATGAGGGGTTCAGCTTCTACCCACTTAGTAAAATAGTCTACTACAACGACGAGGTACTTGAATCTTCCTCGGGTGGTCGGTAATGGTCCCACCAAATTAATTCCCCACATGGCGAATGGCCAAGGGGAAGTTATGGGTGTCAACAATGCTTGTGGAGTTCGTCGGATAGAGGAAAAACGTTGGCACTTATCACATTTCTTAGCATAGGCTATACAATCATCCCTCATCGTTGGCCAGTAGTATCCTTGAGTCATTACCCTTTGTAAAAGTGTTCGACCTGCTACATGAGCTCCACAAGACCCTTCATGGATTTCTTCAATCAATTCTTTTACCTCGGAGGGATGTACACATCTCTGCAAACCTGCCATAATTCCTCGTCTATACAAAATACCATTAGTTAACACATACCGAGCAGCTTTATACTTCAGTTTCTTGGCAGCGAGCTTGTCCTCCGGCAATCCTCCCTCTTCAATATATGTCCTGATGGGATCCATCCAAGATGGTCCTAAATCAAGGGTTATTACATTCATTGTCAGGTCTTCATCTATGCTCCGACTTTCTAATACTTCAATCGGTATGGTTCTTCGCAACTCGGTACGAGTAGCTGATGCTAGTCGGGCCAGTGCATCTGCTTGTACATTCTCCATCCTCGGTATTCTCACCAACCGAATGGCATCAAATTCTGTCAACAACTTCATCACCTTTGCGTGATATTTGATCATTAACTCTCCTTTAACCGCATATATTCCCGTCATCTGATTCACAATTAGTTGAGAATCACTGAATACCATCACTTGTTGTGCTTCCATAACTTTTGCTAAGTTTAACGCCGCTATCATGGCCTCATACTCAGCTTCATTATTAGAGGCTTTGAATTGGAATCGTAAAGAATATTCCATGTCAATCTCATCTGGGGTGCTTAAAACAATTCCTGCACCGCAACCTGCTGTGCAAGATGAGCCATCCACATATAATCTTCATATGGGTAACCCGTCTTCAAATTCCTTATCTGACAGGGTTCCTCGGTGAAATATTTGTTGCTTCTTTTCATCCTCCCCTGGCACTTTTCGCTCCTCGTTGACCATCCCTTCTCATTCTTCGACCATCCGGGGCTGGTTTGAATTTGAAGTTGATGATCTTTCTACATCCATAGGCCCTTTTACCAACTGGAGTTGGTCTGGACTTATGTCTGTTGATCCTGTAACATCCACATGTTGGTCAGCGAGCAGTTTTTGTTCCTCGGGGGTATCAAGATATGTAAATTCTGCTATAAAATCTGCTACAGCTTGCCCTTTCAATGATGCTCTGGGCTCATACACAATATCATATTCACCGAGTTCTATCGTCCAGTACATCAGTCTTCCTGATTTTTCTGGCTTGTGAAGGGCTTGTCTCAATGGCATATCGGTATACAAAATGATGGTATGGGCCTGGAAATATGGCCTCATTCTTCTACTTGCTTCAATTAATGCCAATGCCAATTTTTCTAACTTTGGGTACCTGATCTCTGCACCTCGGAAAGCCTTACTTGTGTAATAAATTGGTTTCTGGACTCCATTCTCCAATCTGATCAATGCCGAGCTAACTGCATTCTCTGATACTGCTAGATATAAGTACAACTTCTTTCCTGTTATTGGCCTAGACAACAATGGAGGTGCTCCCAAATACTTTTTCAAGTCTTGAAAGGCCTTTTCACATTCGTCAGTTCACTCAAAAGTTTTTCGAAGTGTTTTGAAGAATGGGAGGCATTTGTCAGTTGCTCGAGATACAAATCTGTTGAGCGCTGCAACTCGTCCTGTAAGACTCTGCACTTCTTTCTTTGTTGTTGGAGATCGCAACCCTAAAAGAGCTTTGATCTTATTTGGATTTGCTTCAATGCCCCGCTGGTTGACAATGTATCCGAGAAACATTCCTTCTCGTACTCCAAATGTGCACTTCGTCGGGTTGAGTTTCATCTGGTATTTATCCAGTTGATCAAATGTCTGAGCTAAGTCAACTAAATGATTTGCATCTTTCTTTCTTTTTGTCAGCATATCATCGACATAGACTTCCATGTTGCAACTGATTTGTTCGGTGAAGACCTTGTTCATCAGCCGCTGGTATGTCGCTCCTGCATTTTTCAAACCAAAAGTCATAACATTATAGCAATAAGTTCCCCTAGGGGTAATAAAAGAAGTACTTTCCCTGTCTTCAGGTTTCATCTTGATCTGGTTGTAACCAGAATACGCATCCATGAAGCTGAGCAGCTCATGTCTTGAGGTAGCATCCACTAGTTGGTCAATTCTGGGCAATGGAAAATGATCTTTTGGGCATGCCTTGTTGAGATCAGTGAAATCAATACACATTCTCCATTTATTGTTCTTCTTCTTTACCATCACCACGTTTGCCAGCCAGTCTGGATATTTCACATCTTCAATGAATTGGGCTTTCTAGAGCTTCTCGACCTCCTCTTGTATGGCTTGATTCTTCTCGGGGCTAAATACCCTTCTTCTCTGCTTCACAGGCTTGATCTCCTTATTCACATTGAGTTCATGACATAAGAAGTTTGGATCTATTCCTGGCATGTCCTCATGACTCCATGCGAAAGTTTTCTTCCTGTTTCTCAAGAACATTATCAACTCTTGTTTTATTAAAGCATCCAACGACGAACCTATCTGGGTTACTCGTTCAGGGTGTTCCTCGTCCAGAATAACATTTTCTGTAGATTCTACCGCCTGTCCTTTTACAAGTTGGGATTCATCCCTGGGATCAAGAGTTTCAATTTCTGTACCTTCCTCCACCTGGTAGGTAATAGTCTTTTTCCTTGATTCTTCAAGTTCCTCTTGCTCGGCAGACGAATAATAGCATTCCCGAGCTACCTTTTGATCACCTTTTACAACTCCTACTCCGAAATTTGTTGGGAATTTTAAGCATTGATGCACTGTAGATGGAACTGCTTCGAACTTCTTCAAACCAACTCTTCCCATGATGATGTTGTAGGCTGACTGCACATTCTTATCCATCACAAAAAAGCGTATTCTTTCTGTTCGACAAGCGGGCCAAGTTCCAATGAATATGTCCAACTTGATCGTCCCAAGCAGAAAAACTTTCTCGCCAGCAAAACCCAAAAGGGGTCTGTGATAAGGTTCCAATTGAGATAATTTCAAATTCAAGCTATCAAAACATGAATAGTACATGATGTCTGCCGAACTACCATTGTCCACCAACACCCTTGAAATCACCACATCTTTCATCCTCATTTTGATCACCAAGGGATCGTCGTGAGGGTAAAGAACACCTGCCAAATCATTTTTTGAAAAACCAATAACCAGCTTCTCTTTATTTACCTTCCTCGGATGATATTCCTCGGCAAGATTTATTCGTTGAATATATGAGCAGGCTTGAGCCTCTCCGAGATAGGCCTTTCTTTCTGCAGTAAGGTCTCCCCCTCCAGCATCTCCTCCTGTTATAACATTACAATCAATTGACCCAAAACGTATGGAAAATACCTCTCGTTCAGGCTGTCTTGGCTTCTTTGGAAGATCGGGGTCTTCATCTGCATCATCTGCATCATCTTCATGATTTCTTTTCTTTTTCTCCTCCGTCCGACGAGGAGATCTGGAACGATCTCTGGTTCTATCATCATTTTTCCTTTCACCTCTGCGATCTACATATTTTGACAACTTTCCTCTTCGGATGAGCGTTTCAATCTCGTTCTGAAGGGCTATGCAATTTTTGGTCGTATGGCCATGATCTTTATGGAACTCGCAATATTTGGCCCTATTCCTCAGATCAGGATTGGTCCTCAGTTTATCTGGCCACTTGATTTCTTCATTATTCTTGATTTCTTCTAAAACATGATTAATACCCATCTTCAATGGAGTATAATTATCATATTTCTTCAGGACTTCCCATGACGTCCTATTATTCTTGGAGTGCTTGTTACCACCATTACCTTTTTGCTCTTTCTTCTTAGATGTGTCAACCTCCACCTTGGTTTCTTTATCCATATTCTTCTTCGCAGCCATAGCCTCCTCGGCATTCATGATTTTTGCCGCTTTTGCCATCAACTCCGACATAGTTTTAGGTGGATCTTTGGCCAAAGTATAATATAACTTGTTAGGAAACAATCCACTCATCAAAGCAGTGATCGTTGTCTTTTCTTCGTAATCCATGACTTCCAACTTCTCGTTATTGAAACGAGTTATGTAATCTCTAGTACTTTCACCAGACTTTTGTCTAACACTTAGTAAGTGTGCTACTCGTTTTACTGGCTTTGCTCCAAAACAGAAATTGCCAATAAACAACTCGGCTAACTGAATAAAAGTCGAAATCTTACCCCGAGGAAGATTATTGTACCATATCTGTGCAGATCCGGTAAGAGTTCCCGAAAACGCTCTACACCTCATCTCGTCGGGGACAGCATATATGTCGGCAGCAGCTTGGTATTGCTCTATATGAAGAACAGGATCTGTCTTTCCATCATATTTAGGTGTCACTACAGGTGCTTTAAATTTCGATGGTGTAGAAAAATTCACAATGGCCTGCACAAAAGGTGTCCCTTGAACAAAAGTTCTCTGTAAGGGATTCCTTTCTTTAACCATTTCTCCAAGTCTATCCTCCAATCGTTGAATGGAACCCTTCCATGCTTCATTTCCTTCCTCGGGCTGCTTAGTCCGAGCAATTGATTGTTCTGACGTAGCTTCCTGAGATCTATCTCGACGAGTAACTGGTCTTGATTGCGCTGATCCTTCTCTCAAACCTGATGGTGGTCGAAAGCTTCTCGATGGGGCTCTAGGTGGACTCATATTTCTCCTTGGTCCTAACCGACTGAAAGGAGACGCTCTTCTTAATCTTTCCAGTGCGCTAGTTCTCTCCGGAGAGAGGGTGATATGTTGATCTATATCCGTAGCCCGTATCGATGAAGTTCGCCCAGGTTGATAAGAAAAATCATTAGATTCTTCATTACGATATGACTCAGTACGCCTGGATCGCGATTGCCCACGATCACTCCTTTGCCTTGAATGGGTAGGTGCACCACCGTGAAGAGTTTGAAAGAGTTGCCTCATTGTTTCTTGCATGGCGATTTGTCCTTCAGCCAGATTCGTCATAATTCCAGCCAGATCTAGAGGTGCAGATGGATTCGGAGGATTACCAACATTTCCAGCATTTCGATTACTGGATTCTGGATTATCTGCCATCGATGATAAATATTTTTTGGTGAAAAACGATAGTAACAGTCGTTTCCCACAGACGACGCCAATCTGTTGATGTAAAAAATTAGATCGCTCTAATTATTCAATCACAGATAAATAAAATGAACAAAGATTTTTAAAGTGGTTCAGCCTTATAAGAATGGCCTACGTCCGTTGTTATGTTATTGATGAGTGTTTGGGAATTCTCGATTATCAGTTCAATCCAGAAATTCCGGTCCCTTTGAATGAGGGTGATACAAGGTATTTATAGCCCTTAGGCTGTACATGAATGGGTCGATACATTAAATGAGAATACATATGAAAGGGTAATACATTTAATGCAGCGTGTGCGTCAAGATGATGAACATTCAATGAATAGTTGAACTGTTGACATTCTGGAAATTAATACTACGGCCGAGATGCAGCTCGGACCGCCTTAGTTGCTCGTTGATCAGGAGTTCCTCGGAGCGCTAGAGTACCTCGGAGTGTTACAGTTCCTCGGTATATCCTCGTTGCTCGGGGAGAACATAAGTTGGTCGAGGAAATGAACTTTCTCGTTGTTATTGTGCCACGTAGATTGACAAGTATCTTCGTATGATTCGTCCACATCAGCATATTAATTTTGGTATCAACAATATGTCCTTACAAATCTCCCCCTATAGCTATTTTGGTACAAAATAAAAACATCTGAATTATCAACTAAATCCTATACAAATCTAATACCCTCCCAAGAATCGAAAAGCGAAAAGATATTAAATATGCAAGTCTTCAAAATTCTTAAACTTTCAAATCTTCAAATCTCCTTGCTTTCTCTTAGTCTTATTGTTGTGTGCTTTTCAAATGCTCATCAAAGTGTACCTACACACAATAGATAAAGAAAATACCTTCGTGACGTATCGAGTTTGAAATGAGATAGTAAATCTTGAGATCAAATCAAATTAATTCTCCCCCGTAATTCAAACTCTCACTCCCTCATAATTCATAGTTCGTTCTCCCCCTTTTTATTGGTCCGAAATAGATAAGGAAAAAAATAAAACATAATAAATCGGAATGGGTCACAACAAGCATAAAAAATCATCACAAACATATATCAAATAAGCTCATGCAAGGATAAACTCAAAAGGTTCCACAAAATATTTTTATTTTTTCAAATATTTTTCAAGAGATTTTTTTTCAAAAACACACAAGGAATTAATACTAAAATAACCAAATTATGGTAACATAACGAATGAGTGAGAACAAACTCGATAGAAAAATCAACTCAAATAATCATAACATATGTGCACGATGAATTTTGGATACTCCTAATGAATGAACTCAATATCTTCCTTAGGTGTAAAAATGTTGAATTCATATCATATCGACTCACTCTAATTAACAGATCAAAGTCTAAAATGATTTTCACACCAATAACGTCTAAAACTATGTAATGATTTTATGAGACTTTTTAAGGATGTGCAAACTCGTTGATTACCAACCAAACTCCCTCTAAAGATAAACATGATCATATTTTATAGTCTTTTATGTTCAAAGATCAATAAAACTAAACTATTTGCCCCCCTTTTGGCATAGTTTCTTTTTATTGCCTTAATTTTTTCTTGGGATCTTTTCTAACGGTGGCTTTCATAATGAGTTCACTTGCCTCTCCCAGCCTTTTCCTGTGTACATTCAATTTTTTTAATATTAAACAAACTCTCATGGGCAACGGTTCTTACATGCACTACTTTCATTATCTTATTTGATCACATTTGGTTATTTTTAAAGATAGGATTGAGATGAAGACACTTTGACCAACATGTGATAGACAAGTATAATATTCAAATAAATATATGTGCACGAGTGCATTAAAGGAAATCGTGATTCAAAGTGTAGGAAATAGTCACTAATCACATCTCAATGACCCCAAACATTAGAAAGCACATGGATGAAATGATGTTGCGTCTCAAAACACTATCAAAAAGTCACATGGATAATGGAATGATATTGTGACTTGGTCATCCTAAATGTCCATCCATAAACGGTGTAAAAAGAAATATAAAAATATTTGTGTTTTTCAAATTTTTTTTATCAAAAATAAAATCTTTTTGGCTTTCTCACTTTTTCTAAAAAATAGATAATAATTTTGTATTTTTCCAAAAATTTTCAAGAAAAAACAAAACTATTTTTGGATTTTTTTGAAAAATATATCAAAATGGAAAAAATAAATAAAATAATAATACACACTAGCAATAGGCATAAAATATGATCATGAAAAGCATCATATGCTAGATAACAAGTCTAAAGCTCAATCATTAGGTTCGGAGGAGTTTTTCAAAGGTGGTGACATCCTATGAAAAACATCCATCAAATCATGTGAAGTTTTGGCCAAATACTCAACTTGCCCTTGAAAGTGCTCAAAATCTCTCATATGATGTGCGGGAGCAAGTGGAGTAACACGTGTGGGAGTGCATGCGAAAACATGTATAGTAGTATAACGAGGTAAATACATATGAGACACACTATCCAACTTAAAGCAAAATTCCCTAAGGTGCCCTTTTTTCTTGCAATGCGAACAAACATAAACGGACCTAGGAACACCTCTCTCAAAACGTTCAGGTCATGCTCTCTTATAGGGAAACGAATGCCTAGGAGGGTTAGGTTGTGTAGAGGGGGCTTGAAGGTAATCTTGAGATTAGGGACAAATCCCTAATTGGCAACAGTGTTTGAGATTAAGCAACCGAGGCAGCCCAAGCGTGACAGCTCAAGCGTGGCAACTCAGCGAGGCAGCTTAGCGCTACAGCTCATATTTTAGCTTGTTGTATTAGTCATATTGTATTTTTATTTGTGTTGATTGTAAGATATAACGTTTGTAATGACGTAACGATAATAATAAATGAGTTTGTGTGAGGTCAAACGGTACTTGCGAGAGACCAGGCTTGACAGGGCCTGGGAGAGCTTTCATGCTCTATCGAATGACCTCACCGTGGGAACTTTAGAGGGACTTGATTTGGAGGATTGAGAAGCGAGGCACCGTTGGGGCTTGTCCTGACCATCTTAGATATACCTGGTAAAACACCGAAGGACCTTGACCGTGGAACCTCGGGCATAGCAGCTTGGAGTTCCATCGGGCGTTAGGCCGTGAACCAAACAATCCTCTACTTAATGTCACATCTACTGTAGGTGATGTCACTAGCCAGCTAAACAATGTCAGACATGAACTTGAGTAAACCACCGTGGTATTTGGGGCTATCAGGCAGTTGGTGAGCCACCTCTACGACAACAGCCTCCTCCCCTGACACACAGTGGTTAGGCAAAAGGCATGTCTTGGCATTTAATGTTTATGAAGTGGAGCCAACTAGTGCATCAGGCATTTAATGTTGTGATATAAAGTATGAGGGATGTATTTCATCGTTTTAATGACTGATTTGCCTCAGGGATGGTGTGGGGGGCTATTTAAGGACCCCAACCACCCCTGAGGAGAGATAGGATCTTTTTGAGAACTCTGGAGTTATTGCTAGAGATACACATCAGAGAGAGAGAGTTATTGCAAACCAGAGGGTTTATCCACTCACCATTGTTATTTATTGTGAAGCTTTTAATACTTGACAGAGATTCTTGAGGGTATATGGTGTGTATCTACCTGCCTACCAAGGTATATCTATGGTGCTTACTTCTCTCTCCCTCTACCTAGGTTACTCCTAAAGTTCATTACTATCTCCTGAGTTATACACGAGAGATTTGTGAGTTTAAACTGAGTTCATCTTCATTGGGTTTGTGTTGTATGTCCTATCATTAATCCAAGGTCTTGGGCTAATTAACTTATCATTACTATACTCAAAAGGGGTTACGCCTCCATCTATAATCTAAAGTACCCTCTTACATTTGACGACTTCGCTAGGGAGGCATTCTTCTAAGCAAGGAGTATGGAGCAAGATAACGTTAATCGAAGGCTCAACTTTGATGACATTCAACATAGTGAAGAGCAAGTAACAAGAGAACTGGAGGCCCTAAGGGACGAGGCTCCTCGAATAGAAGTGCCTCCAATTCAGACAGCAACAGGCTCTCCAGGGGTAACACAAGCTTCCACGAGTGCTGGGCTGGGACCTGCTTGGGTGGACCTCCTCATGAGTAAGTTTTATGAGTTTTTACAGACCCCCGTAGCTTCAACGGTGCTGGGAGGATTCAAAGCTAATTCCTTCGTCACACCAGGAGCAGCCCCAACGGCCCCACCAGGTGCAGGTACAATGGGAACAGCCCCGGTAATCATACCTCCTGTAGTGAATCCGACGGTGGGAACCTCTGGAGTATCAATGGTGCCAGCAGTAACGATGGCTCCAACTATAACGGGCATTCTGCCTGTGACCCTATTGGTCGTTGCCCCATCGCCCATGGAAGAAATGAGAAGGGAGATGCAAAAAAAGATGCTGAAATTCATGCAGGCTTCCTCGCAATCTGTGGGCGAGGTAGCTTCGATCTACGATGACTTGCGAATACCTTACCCTCAAGAATACAACGATGAGCCTTATCTAAAGGATTATGTTCCTCCTATCTTTGAAAAATACACAGGAAAGGGGGGAAATCCGAAGGAGCATATTAAACGTTTTATCGAACACTTGGGGGCGGATTGCAACAATAAGAAGCTCAGGTTGAGGGATTTCTCTAAATCCCTAACCGATAAAGCATATATTTGGTACTCCCACTTGGCCCCCAATAGTGTTTCTACGTGGGAAAAGATGCATGTGTTATTCGTCCAGAAGTTCTTTATGGCAGAGGATGAGTTTACTCTGACCCAATTAGGGAGAGAGAGACAACGGCTGGGAGAAGACGTGGTGGCGTACGTTCGAAGGTTTAGGGTAAGGTCCCTCGATGTAAGAGAGGAGGCCAAGGAGTCTAAACTATTACAGATCTGTGCGAAAGGTCTTCTCCCTGAGTACATATGCCACCTGATCAACGAGACGCGCGAGGGAACTTTTTCAGCGTTCCTAAAATCCGCAATAAAAATCTCACCGGTTGTACGAACAAACCCGGTGGTGGTACCTATATTGTTCAGGCAGCCGATGCATCCTGGGGGAGGAAGGCCTCAGCCTCCATGGGTGGGGTACACCTAAGGAACGGATGGGGGCAAGGCACCGAAGAATGACAACAAGAGAAAGTTTAGAAGGGACAGAGAAGATCCGCCTCCATTACCTTGTACGATAGAAGAGGCTGTGAGTTATTATAACGCAATGGTCCAAGGTGGAACGGTTTATGAACCAAAGGGGGTTCCAGTGGAAGAACCAGATGCTGCGACGAGGGCGGATCCCAAATACTGCCAGGTTCATCGAAAGATCCAGCATCCAACAGAGAGCTTCTTCACATTGTGAAGAATCATTGATAAGTACATGAAGGCGGGGACATTGCAAATCCTCCCGCAGAACATTAACGACAACCCACTTCCAGCACACAGGGCCAATCTGGTGATGGCCTATGATGAGGAGGCAGAAAGAGAAGGAGGAGGGTTAACGATGAAGCAGAAGGAGCTCGAAGAAGCTCTAGAATATTGCACCATGGGACTGGCTAACATAGTTTTATACTATGATGAAGCAAGCGCTAAAGATGGGGAAGACGTATACAACATTGAAGGCGAGGAAACAGACCCGGTCATAGAGTATAGTACATTTTCAAAATCTCCAAAGTTCACTTGGTTCTTTGATCAAGTGGGGATCCCGAAGGAGAGCAGAATGGAGATAACTCAGGCGATTTTTGACATTGCAAGGAGGAACGCAGTCCCCTCGCTAAGGTGGAGGGGACCCATGGCTAGGCTGGTGAAGAAGTTGCTGTCATAAGTAACCTTCAGCGATACAGATAGATAAGTAAGGTTCCCTCATAACATGCCTCTGTATGTAACCGCTAGCGTCAACGGGGTTAGCTTTGCAAGGACTCTTATGGATGGGGGTGATTCCATCAATATTATGCCAATCAACTCCTTCCACATGACTAATATTCCAGAAGAAAGGTTGGTTCCCATGCCTTTGGTAATTTCGGGGTATGATAACCAATCTTCCAAGTCCATCGGGTATGTGAATGTTGGGATTGTGATGGGAAATCTGAGTTCCCACATCAAGTTCCATGTAATAGAAAGTGCAACTTCCTATCATTTACTAATAGGGAGAGTGTGGATGCACAACCAAGGGTTAGTCTCTTCAACCCATCATCAATGCGCCAAGGCAAATATCAAGGGAACAAAAGTGACCATTAGGGCTACGAAGAGGCCTTTAGCTATCGAAGAAGCACACTTGGTGGATGAGGCATTTTATACAGAGCTAGAGGAGGATGTGCGGTCCTGATAAGGAGAATGGAGGGAGCATGGGTTCCCTCGATTAGAGAGAGAATGGGGACCTTGAACAAGCAAAGTAAATAGGGTGCAAGTAGCGAAGGGGTGAGGGCCGAAGAAGCCCATCAGGTAATCCCTCGACCCTAAAATATCTCGAAGCAACTCAAAGACAGGATGAGGCCTAGAACAGACTCGGTGGAGCATGAGGTCCAACGGCAAAGCGTATTGAGTCACTTTTCAGGGGAAAGAATCACTGAGGCTTCCAGAGAGAAGAAAAGGAAAGCCGTGGAAACAGCTACCAACAGGCAATGCAAGAAAATTGTCACTGAAGAGGAAAAAGTGGTGTGCCGCTTATAATGGTGTGAACGGGCGACCGAAGAGACTAAAGATGAGGTTGAACCGATATATGAGTGTTTTTTGGTGGATCAACAGGGGCAGTGTATGGTGATAGACAACTCCAACATACAGGAATTCGTAAAAGATGTCGCCGAAGAACCAGACTATATGGCAGATCAATCGAAGCCCCAGACATAAGAGTTAGAGAAGCTGAACCTAGAAAGAGAAAGGGAAGATCCAAGGCCTATCATTATCTCGAAAGATCTCAATAAAGAGAAACGAGAATCCTTGGTTGAGATGATTCGGGAATTCATAGATGTCTTCGCATGGAAATACACTAAAATAGAAGGGCTGGATGAGGAAGTGAGCTGCCACAAACTGAACGTAATGCCTTTAGCTATTCCGGTGAAGCAGGCAACGAGGACTTACAAACCTGAACTAGACTTGAAGATTAAGGAAGAGGTCCAATGTTTGTTGGCAGCAGGATTCATCAAGCTAATACAACATCCCCTTTGGCTATCTAGCATTGTGCCAGTGGAGAAGAAAGACAAAAACCAAATAAGGATCTGTATGGACTTCAGAGATTTGAATAGGGCTTGCCCTAAGGATGAGTTTCCCTTACCCTCCATCGACAGTTTGATAGATGCCACAGTTGGTCATGAGATGTATAGCTTCGTGGATGGGTACGTAGGGTATAACCTGATCAAGATGGACCCCACAGACGCAGAGAAAATGGCATTTAGAACTCTGTTGGGCAACTTCATGTACAAAGTGATGCCATTTGGACTCAAGAACGCTGGGGCTACTTACCAAAGGACAATGATGGACATTTTCATGACTTCTTCCACAAATTTGTAGAGTTCTATGTGGACGACTTGGTCATCAAATCGAAGAAGGAGGAGTCCCATCTGAATGATTTAAGGAAGGTGTTTGTTCGGTGCAGGAGGTATAAATTATGGATGAACCCGTTAAAGTGTGTCTTCGAAGTAACGAGCGGGAAGTTTCTAGGCTTCGTGGTTGATCGACAAGGGGTGCAGATGGACCAGGATAAACAGAGGGCGATCTTGGAGATGCCATGTCCAAAACGGCAAAGGAGCTGAAGATTTTTCTCGATAAAGTCTCCTACCTTAGGAGATTTATGCCTGGATTGGCCGAAATAACACACCCACTGATGCAGCTATTGCGAAAGAACATGAAATTCAGGTGGGAGGAGGTTCACCAGGAGTCTCTTGTTTGGCTGAAAAAATTGCTCATTTCACCATAAATCATGGTTCCTCCCCTGGCAGGAGTACCGTTACAGCTATACCTTACGTCTACCACGAGGTTCATTGGAGCTCTGGTGGCATATGAAGTGGACGGGCAAGAACGACCGGTTTACTACCTCAGCAGAATCATACATGGGAAAGAAATTAGATATAGTAGCTTAGAAAGGCATTGTTTAGCCTTAGTCTTTTTAGCACAAAAACTTAGACATTATATGTTGTCTTTTACAATTCATATTGTAACTAGATGTGATCCTATTAAGTATTTGTTGGCAAGGACTATATTGATTGGAAGGGAAGCCAGATGGTTCCTCATCCTCTCAGAATATGACTTGAAGTGTGTGGTTCCTCGTGCGATCAAGAGCCAGGCGTATGCCGATCCATTGGAAATCTTTCCATCAGGAACGTTTGAACCTCCTAAAGAAGACATTCCAAGAGATGACTTACAGGATAATTATCTGGATACAACTGATGAGGAATGGACGATGTAGTTCGATGGATCTTCGGAGGAAAAGAAGGGAGGAGTAGGGGTTATTATTTCAAAAGGGATGGAGGATATTTGCCTTTCCTACAAGTTAGATTTCCCTTATTTTAATAATGAAGCAGAGTACGAGGCGTTGGTACTAGGGCTGCTGGAGGCTCTTCGAAGGGGAATTCGTTCACTCTGCATTAAGGGTGACTCGAACTTAGTGATTCAGCAAGTAAATAGAGAATATGCATTGAAGCACACGAGCCTGGCGCCATACAGAACAATCATTCAAAGGATTCTCAACCAGTTCCATCGGACCAAGATCAGAAGTCATCCCAGAATGATGAACCGCCATCCAGACGCTTATGCCACTATCGCCCAGAAAATGGTCATGGGGAATGATAAGACTATCGTTGTGATCCAACGAAGGATATCTCCTTCGGTAGTACAGTCAATACTACCGATGGAGGAGGACGCGGACTAGAGGGGAAAGATTAGGAAGCAACTAGAGTCTGGCAAAGGAGCTATGGGACTAAGAGAGTTAGACCAATACTTTACGAACCAGGGAAATATTTACTACAAAAATCCTGGGGGATGGTTGTCAAGATGTATCAGCCTAGAGGAAGCAGAGCGAAGGTTGAAGAAAATACATGAGGAGCACTGCAAAATGACTGAGATACCTCTATAGAGGAGAATTCAAAGAGAGGGGTATTTCTGGCCTAGAATGAAGCAAGACGCGACAGAGCTGCAATGGAAGTGCGATAAGTGTCAGCTATTCTTCGAAGCAACTGAGTACCATTTCATTGAAACTCAAATATACTTGAGGCAACCCTATATCGACTTCATTCAGGATGGAGTTGTCCTAACAGAGAAAATAGATGCGATGGGCCTGAGGCGAAGGTCCCCAAGATTCTATGTTCAGGAGGGGCAGCTTTATCGAAGGGGGTACTTCAACAGGCCATTGCATTGCATCACGAAGGAAGAAGCAACTGAGGTCCTCAAAAAAGCGCATGATCCATCCCACATAGGAGGGGATAAATTGTATGATCAGCTGATGATGTTGGGGTATTATTGGCCAATAATGGAGAAAGACTCTACTGAATTCGTCCAAAAATGCAAAGCTTGCCAACTTTATGGGAATATGATCCATGCCCCATCGATAGACTTACACTCTCTGGCAACACCCTATCCATTTCACACTTGGGCGTTCGACCTGGTAGGGGCAGTACATCCATCTTCGAGGGGAAAGATATGGATATTGGTAGCAATGGAGTGTTTTATAAAATGGGCCGAAACGATACCACTCAGAAGAGTAAGGACTGGGGTGGTGAGAAACTTCATCAGAGAATACATCATTTATCATTTTGGGATCCCAAAGGTCATTCTTTAAGATAACGGGACTCCCTTCGTCAATTTAAAAGTAACAATGCTCACAAATAAGTACTCCATTGTTCATTACACTTCAACAGTGGCGTACCCAAAGGGAAATGGTCAAGCCGAAGCTACTAACAAAACCTTGGTTAATATTTTGGCCAAGATGACGGAGGACTCTTCAGGGTCATGAGATGACAAGATACCATCTGTATTGTGGGCCTATCGAACAACCAAGCGGAAACCAATAGGATACACTCCATTCTCTCTTATTTATGGGGCTGAGGCAATCCTTCCAATGGAGTTGGAAGTTCCCTCTACTCGATATGCCTTGCGAAGTAGCATGCTCACTCAAAATAGACATATGCAGTTAGAAGCATTGGATGAACACAGAGATAATGTGATGCAACACTTTCGAATGTATACGAAACAACTCTCCAGGGCATACGATAACTTGGTGAGACCAAGGAAGTTCGTAGAGGGAGACCTCATTTTGAAGGCAGCAGTGAAGCATATCAGGGAGCTTCCTCTACCAAAGTTTGTAGCCAACTGGGAGGGACCTTTCATTATAAAGGAAGCTAATAATTCAGGTTATTGCTTAATTTTGAAGTTGGAGGAAGATAATCCATTTAAGATTAACACACAAAAGCAGTCACAACACATGGAAGAATTGGAAAATATACATTCTTCATTCATAAACAATGGAGCATTACAAAATTGGGAGCTATCGCCCAAGAATTACATAGATAGAAGCAGATGGAGGATATATACAAAAAGCCATTAGCTTAAAAGAAACCATAGATCCGAAGAAGAGAAAAAATCTCCAGGAAGGCCCGAAGAAGCTACTGTAAAAGTCCATTAGGCGTTGATAGAAACCTCCAGCTTCATTTGCACTTGTGTACGTTCGATGAGGAGTGTCTCTCATTTCAGCTTGACCGGACGCAAAGCTTCTTCGACATCCTTTTCCTCTTTATCCACTACTTCTAAAAGGGGTGCTAATGCGGCCAACTTAGATTCCTCAGCCATTGGTCCTCCTGATGCTTTCGCAATACCTCCCTTTGGATGATCAGCTGCTGGTTCTTTAAAGTCTTTAAATGTGTTACAAGCCATTCAAAACGAAAACCATTACGACCCAACTCCCCCAGAAAACCCAAAAATTGGTTAAGGAGGGATCTGGTAACGCTTGCAGTAGGAGTACTGTCAATTTTAGCAACAACGATAGCCATGCCTTGAAGTCTGTGACTCATCACATGAATATTGGAACGTAGGCAATCCATTGTGAAGGTCTTAATGTGATGATTCACCAGTTGTTCAATCACCAAGCGATGGTTGACAGGAATTTGAGGAAAATGTCGAAGCACCATCAGGCAGAAAGCATGAGGAGCCAAGTTAGGAAGAGGAAGCTCGCACCCAAATTAGCTCTCTGCTGCAGCACCGGTCATGGAACCTTGATCATCATGGCTAGATTTTTTCGAAATAGCAGGTTCCCGATGGGGTGAGCCCATAAGCGAAATAACTGGGGGAGAATTTTCCTGAGCAGCCTGAGAAGAGATAGAGGGCATAATAAGTTTATAAAAAATCTTAACAAGCGTTATCGTTGTTAAGTCACCGTTATAAGGTGGAGTTTATGAAAGATCTTAACAAGCGTTTTTGTTGTTAAGTCACCGTTATAGGTGGAGTTTAGGAAAAATCTTAACAAGCATTTTCGTTGTTAAGTCACCGTTACAAGGTGGAGTTTATGAAAAATCTTAACAAGCATTTTCGTTGTTAAGTCATCGTTATAGGTGGAGTTTATGAAAAATCTTAACAAGCATTTTTGTTGTTAAGTCACCGTTATAAGGTGGAGTTTATGAAAAATCTTAACAAGCGTTTGCGTTGTTAAGTCACCGTTATAAGGTGGAGTATATGAAAAATCTTAACAAGTGTTTTCGTTGTTAAGTCACCGTTATAGGTGGAGTTTATGAAAAATATTAACAAGCATTTTTCGTTGTTAAGTCACCGTTATAAGGTGGAGTTCATGAAAAAATCTTAACAAGTGTTTTCGTTGTTAAGTCACCGTTATAAGGTGAAGTTTGTGATAAGTAATAAAAATACCTCAGTCACAGTAGGGGAGAGAACGAGAGTCATCGTGGCAACCGCAGGGACAGGAACCGTTGGGGGCGGGCTCATTACCTCAGAAGCCACAACGGGGTCCCTTGTCGCAGAAGCCTCAACGATCGACAAAACTCCCTCACCAACATAAGGCACCAAGGCCAGCATAGGGAATTAATCGGGAGAAGATAATGAACTCCCAAACGAATCCCCAATACAGAGGGGTGAAGAAGAGCCTCTATACTGGGCATAAGCACTAGCCTTGGCCTTGTGTGCATGAAGACTGATGATGCTGGGATTCAGCACCACCAGATAAGTGATGATGAGCTCAAACAGTAGTAACCATGGCAGCCATGGAGATATGTATGTATATAAGTGTATAAAAGGAGGTGAGTATAAGAGGAATAAGATAATGATGTATAGTGGTTCAGCCAATTTGGCCTACATCCACTGTGAGTGTGTGATCCACTAAGTATGGGCACTAATGGCCTTGGATACAATGATCATAAGCTCACTTTCTCTCTCCACTGTGTCTACAAGCAGAGTTTTAGATGGGGTTACAATTATCGATCCATCCCCTGTAGGGTTGTAGGTGACAAGTATATATAGGTCTTGGGGGGTGTAGTGTACCCCCCAAGTATGCATGGTGCATGTGAATGATGATTTAGTCACTCTCTTGTTGACACCTGTAGATGCCAAATGATGACATAATATTCCCCCATGTGAGGGGGTGATTTTGTTATAACGGTCTTCCACGTGCCATGTGAGCCTCACACGTACTGTTCCACGCTTCTTCCCATCCACGCGCTATGATGATGTCACCCTCGGCCTGTGATATGAGGCCGAGAGCAAAGTTCCTTCTGGTAGTGTCTGGCCCAATTTGGACCTCGTACTATCGTACCCTCGGAGGGTCGTCCGGGCTTGATGAAAGGTCGCCCCCCTGAGGAGTCGTTTGGGGCCTGATGAGAGGTCGGCCCCCTGAGGATTTGTCTGGGGCTGATGAAGGGTCAACCCCCTGAGGGGTTATTTGGGGCCTGATGAAGGGTCAGCCCCCTGAGGGGTCGTCTGGGGCATGATAAAGGGTCGGCCCCTGAGGGGTCGTCTGGGGCCTGATGAAGGGTCGGCCTCGCCTCGTCCAAGTAGGATACACCCTCGTCCTGGCCGAGGGTATATATGGATATATCAATCACCCCCCCAGCTCTTAGCCATTGATGTTATTCGAGATGGCTGAGGGATAGTGACACCTTTGAGATGCGTGCATGGTCAGTTAGATGAATGAAAGTTGTCAAGATGGTATGCCACCTGTCAATTTTTCATTCATTATCATTCTAATTTTCCAGGCGTGGCGGTTGTATGCTGCTTGGGACTTTGTGCCCTAATGATCCCCTCCTCGTGGGCTGTGCTCTGCATTGGTGAGTGGGCCCACTCATTGGCAAGGTATATAAAGAATTTTTTTGAAGTTTCTTTTTCTTTTTCTTCTTCTTCTTCTTCTTCACGCCTGAACTCTCTCTCTAGATTTTTCTACAGCACTATTGCCATAACTATTTTTGCGATTTCAGCATCAAGCTTCGTCATTCCTTGTCAGGTAATCCTTCTGAGATAGTGCCTTCTTTACATTTTATTGCTTTTTACACCTCGACTGCTTTAGGTCTGTGAGAGTAGGCTTCTCTTTAGTTGTCCTATAATTTTTCCGGCGCATTCTCTGGTGGTTTATTGTTAAATGTTCTTGATAAAACCCCTTTAATTCTTTAGTTTTGATCGAATAGTCCAACTTGGTCAATTGTGAGATTATTTGCAGTTGGCTTAGCCAAATTCTTCTAAGTGTAGGGTCTTCCCCTTAATGCTTAGGAGGATTTATAGTTTACCTGAAGAATTCCCTTACCTGAGAGAGAAGTTATTTATTGAGATCAAACGAATAAAGAAAGATGAGGAGAGAAGACGAGGGGTCGACCCTAATTGGGTACGACCCATATTCCTCATTCTTCTATCCACAATTAAACCATCTGAGTCTTATGGGTCATCCTACCGTCCAACCGAGAGTTATTCAGGTGAGATGGATGAGAGAGCGTCGTCACTAACTGGCACTGGACCTTCTAGAAGAATAGAGACGTCTGATCTAAGCCCAGGCCGACAGGCCGAGGGTATGATGGCTTTCGAGGCTGTCCCCGTGACAACTCTATCCCCACATGTCTTCCAGATGGCTTTTCCTCAGGGGCCTCTGACAGGTGATTAGGCTGAGGGAGAGGGGACTGAGGGTGATGAGGACTCAGATGTTGACCCAGTTGACACATCTCATGCCTCGTCCTATAATTCCTCAGTCAGGGACTGTGAGCTCCTTCTATGGAGGCATGCATATGGTGTCCCCCCAATATATCCATGAGGGTTCCCTCTGAGTCTGAGAGGGTCTTTGAGGGTGAAGAGGGAGAGATAGCGGTATACGAACAAATGTTTAAGGTTGGTGTCAGACTCCCTCTACATCTTGCCGTCGTAGATATCTTGCCAACCCTCGGCGTTTACCCCTCTTAGCTTCCTCCCAATTATTGGAGGACGATCCTCGGCTACATCTCCCGGTGGAAAAATGCCTTCACAGACGAACCTTCCTCTGACGTGTTCTTGGCTTGCTATAATATCACTTCCTCGTCCAAACAGCCTGGATACTATCATCGGGGGGCGAGGAGGTCTGATGAAAAACTTCTCCATGTGGCACAAACCTCCAACCACGATTGGAAGAAGATATTTTTCTTCGTTTCTAGAGAGTGGGAATTTTTCGCCGAGTCTTAACATTTGGATAATAGTCCGAGGGTTCCCAGAAGATGGTCAAACCCCTCGATGAAGGCCAGGTCTGATCCCGGACTTAGTCTGGATGAGAAAGACATAATAGAGTATCTGAGGGAACGAGGGAAAGGGGGCAAAATTACAAAGTTTGAAGATTTGATGACCCCTCGGTTCCTCAAGAAAGTTTGTTTGAGGGTCGGTCCCCTGATAGAGCTATGTGAGTTACATGATTTTTTACCCATTCTTTACTTTTTTCAAGTGTTTCATTTTTCCCTCTGCATTTTTCTGACGTGTCGTTCGCCTTTCAGGTCGTCATTCTAGTATATCAGATCAACTTTGGGAAATGACTGCTCCCAGTTTGCTATCGGGCTTGGGCAAGAATAAGGGCAAGGAGCCTCATCAAGCTTCGAGGAAGACGCAAACAGTGGGGCCAACACCTACTGAGCCGACCTCCGACAGACAAAAGAGGAAAGGGCCTGAAGTCCCTATCGACCCTCGGCCAGATTCACGGACGAGGGCAAGGGTCAAGGCGTCTAAGGGGGCCGCCTCTTCTTCCAGCATGGGGGCCTTCTAGTCCCAGAACTTGGCATTTCTGAAGGCCGAGCCATCTTCTCTAATCGCCAACCTGAGGGCGGCCAAGGTGTCCATGTTTTCTTCCCCCTCGGCTGCTGACTACGAGTTTTTGTCCAAGATTCCCACAGCGAAGGTGTACGACTATGGTCTGTATACCCTAGCTCAGGTATTTGTTCTCACTTCATTCCCTTGGTTGCATTCTTTCATGAACTATTTTCTCAGCCTCTTAACAACTGTTCATTATTTCACTGTGCAGTCTATATGTGCCTTTACTTCGGCCACCAAGTGGATGGCGGAGAATCAGTAAAAATTTTATGAGGCTGAGAGGGCCATTCAACGTGAGGCTGATCTGCAGACGGAGCTGGAGATTGTAAGGGCTACACTGGAAAGTGCCAGGACCGAACATACCAGGGTCCTGGTCGAGCTGAAGAGGCAACAAGATGCAGATTTACAAGCCAAGGATGTGCTCATAAAGGAGAAGGACGAGGCTTTGACCAACATGGAGGTTCAACACAAGGCCGATCTTGAGGCGGTTATCAAAAAAGCTGAGGTCGATGCTGTGGAGGCCTACAAACTCTCAGATGAGTTTCAAGGCTTCGTCCTTGAATACTTAGAGAATCTGATTAGGAAGGCCTATCGGTGGGTCGTCCTTAAGTTTGGCGATGCAGTATCTTCTGTCCGCCCCTCCATCGAAGCAGTCAAACTGGACGACCCTCTAATTGCTGAGGCCTTGGCCCAGGTGGAATCCCAACTGCATGTTGAGGGTACTGGCACGTCTAAAGATCAGCCAGTTTTGGTCATCGAGGAAACCCTCATCATCAATGTTGAATCACTGCCCTCCGATGTTTCTCAATAGGGTGGATGTCTGTAGCCCATACCCTCTTCATGTAACTAATGATTTTGTACTGTACTTTTGTTGAACAAACATGGCATTGTAATATTTTCTCTATAATATCGTCTCTCTTGTTGTCTTCCATATTTGTCTCTCATGTGATTTGTATTGTGAATTCTTTATATGAACTCATCAAGTCCTCCCTCGTCTTTCTTGAGGGCAATGGTGGGGTCGTTCCCACCATTGACCCTCATTATAGGCCGAGGGTTGTAATTAACAAATTAATGGTTTTAAAGTCCTCCCTCGTCTTTTTTGAGGACAATGGTGGGGTCGTCCCCACCATTGACCCTCATTATAGGCCGAGGGTTGTAATTACCAAATTAATGGTTTTAAAGTCCTCCCTCGTTTTTCTTGAGACAATGGTGGGGTCGTCCCCATCACTGATCCTCATTATAGCCGAGGGTTATAATTACCAAATTAATGGTTTTAAAGTCCTCCCTCATCTTTCTTGAGGACAATGGTGGGGTCGTCCCCATCACTGATCCTCATTATAGGCCGAGGGTTGTAATTACCAAATTAATGGTTTTACAGTCCTCCCCTGTCTTTCTTGAGGACAATGGTGGGGTCGTCCCCATCATTGATCCTCATTATAGCCGAGGATTATAATTACCAAATTAATGGTTTTAAAGTCCTCCCTCGTCTTTTTTGAGGACAATGGTGGTGTCGTCCCCACCATTGACCCTCATTATAGCCGAGGGTTATAATTACCAAATTAATGGTTTTAAAGTCCTCCCTCGTCTTTCTTGAGGACAATGGTGGGGTCGTCCCCATCACTGATCCTCATTATAGCCGAGGGTTATAATTACCAAATTAATGGTTTAAAAGTTCCTCCCTCGTCTTTTTTAAGGACAATGGTGGGGTCGTCCCCACCATTGACCCTCATTATAGCCGAGGGTCGTTCCCCAGAGATGATTCCATTCGTATTAGAACTGACAAACATAAGATGAGAGGAAACACTGATTTTTCTCATTAATTTTCCAAAGTGTTCTACTGGAGCAACACCCATTACAATTATGGTCCGTCAGGATATTACAACACTAGTGATAGTATTTTTTCAAATGATCTGCATTCCAGGGGTTGGAAAAGGGTTCCCCTTCTAGGTTTTCTAGTCTATAGGTCCCTGGGACAACTTCATCGATGACCCTATATGGGCCGTGCCAATTAGGATGGAGCTTATTGGTCTTCTGCTAAGACTTTTTGAGGACTAAGTCCCCTACTACAATTGGTCTCTGTTTCACCCTCTGATTGTAAAACATTGCAGTCATTTGCTGGTAGGCGGTTTGCCTTATCTCGGCGTCTTCCCTCCTTTCTTCAATCATGTCTAAGTCAAGTATCCTCTCTTCCGTATTTCTCTGAGGGTCATACATTTGCACCCTATGAGTAGGAAACCCAATCTCAGTGGGGATGACGGCTTCTGAGCCATAAGCTAGCATGAATGGGGTCTCTCCGGTAGGGGTCTTTGCCGTCGTCCTGTAGGCCCACAGTACAGCATATAACTCCTCCACCCATCTTCCTTTTGCCTCCTTAAGTATCTTCTTGATCCCGTCTACGATTGTTCTGTTTGTAACTTATGTTTTCCCATTAGCCTGAGGTTGGCCTGGGGTAGAGAAGAATTGTTTGATACTCACCCTTTCACAGTACTTCTGTAGAGATGTATTCTTGAATTGAGTCCCGTTATCCAAGATGAGGATGTTTGGGAGACCATATCTATATATAATATTTCTCCATATAAACTGGAAGGTCTTCTGCTCTGTGATCGTTACCATCGGCTCCGCCTCCACCCATTTCGAAAAATAGTCAATGGCCACGATGAAGAACCGATAGTTATTGATGGCCCTAGGCAAGGGTCCTACTAGGTCAATCCCCCACACTGCAAATGGCCACGGGGATGTAATGGAAGTAAGAGGCAGATGGGGTTGGTGAGGGATGGTGGCAAATCTTTTGCATTTTTCACACTTTTTTACATATACCGTGGCATCTTTCCCCAAGGTTGACCACCAGTACCCTTGGGTGATCACCCTCTTAGCTAAGGACATGCCCCCAATGTGGCTTGAACATGACCCCTCATGCACGTCTTGTAAAATGCGTGGGACTTCAGAAGGATGTACACGCCTAAGTAAGGGAAACAAAAACCCCTTTTTGTACAAGGTGTCCCCAATGACAGTGAACTTTGCAGCTCTGTGCCTCAACTTCTTCCTTTCTTGCCCTGGTTCTGGCATCTCCCCCTCTTTAATGTATCTAATCAGAGGGTCCATCCATGAAGTTTCTTCAGAAATATTCAGGCAAGTGCTAGGTGGTCCCTTAACATCTTCGATAGTTAGTCGAAGTAAAATTTCTACTGGAACTGTTCTCCTGATATCTGTCCTAGTCGCCGAGGCCAACCTAGCAAGGGCATCAGTACGACCATTATCGAGCCTAGGTATCCTCTTTAATTTCACTTCTCTAAAGCTCTTTAGCAATGATCTCACTTTCTCGAGGTACTTGGTCATTCGCTCATCCTTGGCCTCGTAGGCTCCTAGTATCTGATTCACTACCAATCTTGAATCACTATGGACCAAGATCTGGCCGACACTAAGAGACTTGGCCAAGGAGAGCCCTGCTATCAGGGCCTCATATTCGGACTCATTGTTGGAGTCTTTGAAGTTGAACCTCAGTGCGTACTCAATGTCTGTGCCATCAGGTGCTGACACTATAAGTCCAGCTCCACTTTCGCTGTCGTATGAGGACCCGTCCACGAAGAGGCTCCACACAGTATCTTCTGAAAAATTTCCCCCGATGAGGGATCCCTATCTAAAGAGATATCTTCCCTCTTCATTTTCGAACACTCTTTCTCTAGCGGTGTTTGTCTCTAACTTGTCTGCGGGTGTGTCATCAAGTATTCCCTATAGGGTATCTGTCTTTCCGTGGCCCTCATGTTCAGTTTCATCGTGCTGCCAAGTGAATTCAACCACGAAATCTGCCAATGCTTGTCCTTTGATGGCCTTCCTAGGTTGATACACAACGTCAAACTCTCCCAACTCTATGGCCCAGACCATTAACCTCCCTGACTTTTCTGGCTTGTGCAAGACCTGCCTAAGAGGAGAGCCAATGAGGATGACCATTGTATGGGACTGGAAGTATGGCTTCATCTTTCTCGATGCGTAGATCAAGGCATAGGCTAACTTCTCCATTCTGGGGTATCTTTGCTCTGCCCCTCGGAGTGCCTTGCTGTTGAAATATACGGGCTTCTGTACCCTGTCTTTATCTCTTACAATGGCTGCGCTGATGGTCGATTCTGAGACAGCTAAGTACACATATAGTTGTTCTCCCTGTACCGGTCATGACAACAGTAAGGGAGACCCTTAGTATTATATCAATTCTTTGAAGGCCTGGTCACACTCTTCACTCCACTCAAAGGCCTTTCTGAGAATTTTGAAGAATGGTAAACACTATATGTGGCTCTGGACACAGACCTATTCAAAGCTTCCACTTGCCCTATGAGCCTCTGAACGTCTTTAATGGTCTTGGGGGTCTTCATTTCTAGGAGGGCCTTTATTTTCGCAGGGTTGGCCTCAATGCCTCTTTGATTCATGATGAACCCCAAGAACTTCCCTGCTCCAACCCCGAAGACACACTTGGTCGGGTTAAGCTTCATCCAGTACTTGTCCATCATATTAAAGGTCCTCTCCAGGTTAGCCACATGATCCTCTGCTTTCAAACTCTTAGTCAGCATGTCATCTACATAGACCTCCATAGACTTCCCAATTTGGTCTTCAAACATTTTATTTACAAGGCGCTGATACGTTGCCCCTGCATTCTTCAGGCCAAAGGGCATAACCCTATAACAGTATGTCCCCTTATCGGTAATGAATGTTGTTTTCTCCGAGTCTTCAGGGTCCATGAAGATCTGGTTGTACCCCGAATAGGCATCCATGAAGCTCATGAGCTCATGGCCTGTGGTAGCGTCTACCATCTGGTCAATGCGAGGGAGAGGGAAGTTGTCTTTGGGACAATGCTTGTTGAGGTCGGTAAAGTCCACACACATTCTCCACTTCCCATTGGCCTTTGGGATGATGACCGCATTGGACAGCCATTCTGGGTAGATGATCTCTCTGATAAACTCAACATCTTCTAATTTTTTGAACTCATCCCTTATGACCTCATACTTTTCTCTAGAATAAATTCTCCTCTTCTGCTTTACTGGCTTTGCACCCTCAACCACGTTGAGCTTGTGGCACATGACTTCGGGGGCGATCCCTGGCATATCTGCATGACTCCATGAAAAGACTCTCTGTTTTCTCCTCAACAGCTTGATGAGGTCTTCCTTGACATCTGGTTTCAGGGACTTGCCGATTTGGACGGTTTTTTTCGTGTCATCCTCATTGAGGATGATGGATTCTACCTCTTCCGCGGCCTTTCCTTTCTTCAGCTTTGTCTCATCCCTGGGGTCGAGGGTATAAATATTATAAGCGGTTGTTGCCCTTTTGTGTGCCTCTCTTTTCTCAGCGGAGTTGTAGTAACACTCCCGTGCTGTCGTCTGGTCTCCCTGAACTTCCCCCACCCCATAAGGGGTTAGAAATTTAATCATCTGATGGACCGTAGACGACACAGCTTCAAACCCCTTGAGGGCTACCCGCCCCAGTATAATATTGTAGGCTGAAAAGACATGTTCATCCATCACAAAGAAGTTGACCTTCTTGGTAAGCCATCTCGGCCACTCATCCCCCATCCTGACATCGGCCTCACACACTCCAAGGGGATGAACCTTTTCCCCACTGAACCCAATCAATGGGTGATGGTATGGGACGAGTCTAGCACGGCTGAGACCTAAGGCCTTGAAGCACGGCCAAAACATCACATTTGTAGAGCTACCCCCATCTACAAAGATCCTAGGCACCTCACATCCATGTACCCTGGTAGTGATGACTAGAGGGTCATAAAGTGGGGCTAAGAGGCCTTTGAAGTCCATTCTTGAGAATCCTACTATCAGAGTATCCATATTGACCTTCTTTCTCATTTTTGACTTTGCCTCCAGAGAGGTTGAGTGTACTATCTTCGTCATCGCCTTGGCTTCAGCTACGTGGGCCTTCCTATCTGCGACCTCGGACCCTCCTCCTGCTAGACCCCCGAAGATCATCCCCATATTGAGAGAGATCATGTTAAGTCTCTTGACAAGGTCGACGTCGTCTCTTGCGGGGAGGCCAGGGTCGTCCTCCTCATCAGAAGGGTCGTCCCCTCTTTTTGGAGGATCTTTTCGGCATGCATCACCTCGATTTTTTCTGGGGTCGTCTCCTCGGACCCTCTTGAAGACACTTTTATCAACGTACTTCCTCAGTTTCCCATCTTTTAACATTCTTTCAATCTCGCCCTTCAGAGCGAAGCATTTGTCTGTCTCGTGGCCATGGTCTTGGTGAAATTCGCACCATAATTTTTTATTCCTCTTGTTGGGGGATGCCCTCAACTTATCAGGCCACTTGAGGGACCGGTCACTCTTTATCTCGTTGATAATGTGTTCACGACTGACCGTTAGAGGGGTGTAATCAGCGAATTTGTTATCCGTAGACCTCTTCTTCCCCTCTTTGTTCTTCTTGGGTACTTACCCCCACTGTTGCCTCCTTTTTCATCTTCGTATTTTGTGGCCATTGCCTCTTCGACGTTAATCACTTTCACAATTGTCGACAGCAATTCCGCTATCATCCTCGGAGGGTCTTCAGTAAGCTTCCATAATAGCTTCCCCTTCTGGAGTCCTCCAATGAGGGCGGTCATGGCTATGCTCTCCTCATAGTCTTCCACCTCTAACTTTTCTTTATTGAATCTGGCTATGTAGTCTCTTAGACTCTCATTCTTCCCCTGCTAAACATAGAGCATATGTGTGGTCTTCTTTTGTGGCCTCACCCCAAAGTAAAAGTTATGGATGAACCGGTCTGCCAACTGCTTAAAGTTTTCAATGGAGTTTTTTGGAAGAGACATGTACCAGACATGTGCAGCCCCAGTCAGAGTACCAGAAAAGGAACGACACCTCATCTCATCTGAGATAGAGTATATGTCTGTTGCTAATTGATACATCTCACTATGGTGGACAGGGTTGGTGCTCCCGTCATATCGTGGGGTGACCACAGGTGGTTTGAACTTTGATGGCATAGGGAAGTTGACTATCTTCGCCGCAAAGGGTGAGCCTATGGAGTATCCTCTCTGAAGAGGGTCCCAGCTTTTCAATATATCACCTATCTTATCCTCTAGTCGCTGGATCGAGTCATTCCAGGGCCTCGTAGGGTCAGCTTGGTCGATGTTATCCCATGTCGCCTCTTTGAGATGGATGCAGGGTTCTACTACGGCTAGCCTGTGTCGTTTGTTTACTTCCCCCTGACCGTTGTTCCGTCCTTGGGGTCGGCCCCCATGGGGTCGGACATCTGCTTCCTCCCTTCTGGACCTCGTAGCACTCCTTGATCTGGACAATTTTTCCCTCAGGTCATTTACTGGGCCTAGCCTCTCAAAGGCCGATCCCCTGCTCAGGCGATTGAAAGCAGAGCCTCTCGGGCGATTGTCAGGATTTTGCCTTCCACACTTCCCTCTGCTCTCCTGGAGGGGTCGTATAGTATTGTTGGAGACCTCATACGGCTCCCAGCATTCTATGGGGGACTCCTCCCCCTCCTGATCATCATACCTATCCTCAGGACAAGGGTTTCCTTGCCTTCCCAGGCGTAGACGTCGGGGGTCAGCAACATCCCTTCACCCGCTGAGGGGGTGGCAGGCCTTTGCGTGGTTCCTGGGGTGGTCCCCTGTCCTCATGCTGCCCTGGAGTCACTGTCGGAGCAATCATCTTAGGTGAGACCCTTGGTGGCCTTAGTATGTTCTGGCTTAGAGCTGTGAACTACTCCTGCATGATCCGTTGGCTTACTTCCAGAGACTATAAGGCTACCTCCACATCAGCCATCTCAGACTGAGGTGGTGGCTAATTGGAACTGGGTCCTACTCCACTATCAGGTGGAGGAAGTGGTGGTGGTGGCATCTCTGGTGCCATGTGTTTGAGCTATGAAAAGCTGAACTGAAGAAAAGACTGGTGAGCTTGAGAACCTTAATGGGTCTCTTTCAATGGTGAAACATCTCCTCTCAAGGGGAGAGCTGGTTCACCACCAGAGTTCCCAGTGAGGTCAAGCTGTACAAAGGAAGAGATATCTTCTCTTTCCCACAGACGGTGCCAAACTGATGATGCTAGGATTCAGCACCACCAGATAAGTGATGATGAGCTCAAACAGTAGTAACCATGGCATCCATGGAGATATGTATGTATATAAGTGTATAAAAGGAGGTGAGTATAAGAGTAATAAGACAATGATGTATAGTGGTTCAGTCAATTTGGCCTATAGCCACTGTGAGTGTGTGATCCACTAAGTATGGGCAATAATGGCCTTGGATACAATGCTCATAAGCTAACTTTCTCTCTATACTATGTGTACAAGAAAATTTTTAGCTAGGGTTACAATTATTGATCCATACCCTGTAGGGTTATAGGTGACAAGTATATATAGGTCTTGGGGGGTGTAATGTACCCCCCAAGTATGCATGGTGCATGTGAATGATGATTTATCCACTCTCCTGTTGACACTTGTAGATGTCAAATGATGACATAATATTCCCCCATACGAGGGGGTGATTTTGTTATAACGGTCTTCCACGTTCCATGTGAGCCTCACGCGTACTGTTCCACGCGTCTTCCCAGCCACGCGCTGTGACGATGTCACCCTCGGCCTGTGATACGAGGCCGAGGGCAAAGTTCCTTCCGGTAGTGTCTGGCCCAATTTGGGCCTCGTACTGTCGTACCCTCGGAGGGTCATCTGGGCCTGATGAGAGGTCGGCCCCCTGAGGAGTTATTTGGGGCCTGATGAGAGGTCGGCCCCCTAAGGATTCGTCTGGGGCCTGATGAAGGGTCGCCCCCTGAGGGGTCGTCTGGGGCCTGATGAAGGGTCGGCCTCCGAGGGGTCGTCTGTGGCCTGATGAAGGGTCAGCCTCGCCTCATCTAAGTGGGATACACCATCGGCCTGACCGAGGGTATATATGGATATATCAAAGACCACCAAGAGAAGTAGGTGGTATAAGATCGGGATAAAGCTGCAACATGAAGGCAAGTGTTAGGAAAGAGGAATAAGTACAGAAAAAGGAAGAAGTATCTCTAGGTGTTACTTACCTAAGTTATGGCACTAAAAAGGGGAATTGCGGCCAAAGGTCTCATAAGCATCGTTGGAAGAAGAATGTTAGCTAACAACGAGGACACTTCAACCTGGGGCACCCAAAACCTCAGGGTTCAGCATGATAAATAAATAAATGGGTGAGACTGAAAGGACATTATACCAAATAAATTATAGAGGAAATCATATCTCAGGCTCTTTTTCTTCAACCAGAATAATGGGCAGAAGAATCTCGGATGGAGAGGATAAACTAGAAGGGATGGGGAGAGTTGTCTCTGATTGTCAAGAGACACCCATAGATTCAACAACATCACCCATAGCAACTTCCCTCGCACGTTGGGAGGCCAAACGACGAGAATAAGTAATCCCCGTCATGAGGGAACGGGGATGAGTCACATTGGTTTGAAAAATACCGAAATGTCCCCCCATAAAAGGGCTCATGGGAGGACTAGGGGGATTGGGTCTTTCCTCTTCAACCCCCTGCACCACAGTTGTCAAGAAAAAAAATAAGCAAATGCAGCTTGCCTTAAGCAAAGAGGAAATGAGTAAAATAAGTATACATACCTCAGATTCGAAAGGAGAACGAGAAGGTATAACCATGGGCGAAGAAGGAGGGGAGGCAGCAACAAAAGAGGCAGGAGAGAGATGAACCTCAGGAGTTTGCTTCCTCTGAGACTTGGTACCCAGAGTCTTTTTCCTTATTCTCGTTGCATCAGTGCTAACAGCTCGAAGAGCCCTTGAAATCTTTCTCCTCCTTTCCGTTGGCTCCGTGGGATCAACCACGACCGTGGGAAAGCAAGCGAAGGAGGAACAACGATAGCGTATCGTTGATACTCAGCATTTATTCGAGCTATCTCCGCCTGGGCTTCCTCCCTTAACCGGTCAGCCACTTTGACAGATATGGGAGGAGGAACGGAGGCTATGGGGAAGGCTTCCATGGGAGTTTGGGACTTCTGGGACTTAGATTTTGACTTTTACACCCCACCTTTGGCCATTTTTGCCTTCTTGGCAAGTGGTTGAGAAGGCCTCTTGCTGGTAGCAGCTTCAGTTGAAGGGACAGGTTTCTTCGGGGCTGCAGCGATTTTGGGTTTGGGCGTGGCAACGGGGATCATGGAACAGAGTGGTGGAAGCTTAGTAGGAGGTTCCTTGGGGATCGTACTTTGAGGGAATTCAATCCCAAGAATGGAGTTACCTTTTAACCCCAACCCTAAGGCAAAAAATGAAGAAATGGGAGGATACACTGGATCTCCCTCAACGAACTCAACAATTTTAGCCAGTTGTTTCGGCTAGTATTTTGTTGCAAATAGAGGGGTCACGTCCCCTTACCTAGTGATGCTGGTAATGGTGACTCGCCGAGCCATTGTAGAACTTATTCCCCATACAGCGGTTGAAGAAAATAAAGAACACGCCTCGCTAAAGGAAACCTTGGGGCTTGACGATTGAAACACTGGACGAGGAGCCCCCTGGTCAAACCCAAACTGGCGACTGCATCGATTGGGATTATATTGCTCACTAGTATATCCCCATTCAGTGTAAGAAGGCAGATATCCTGGGGAGAACAGAAGGACCACAACCAGTGAGGGATTATCAATATCCACGGTAGGGGCCTGTACCACCCTCGCTTTATGTTGAAAAAATCCACAAGTGTGGAAGAAAATGTCCTCCTGGTAAGGCCTCATCACGAAGTTCTCAAAGCGATCAATCACAGAAATCAACTCCTTTCGTCTTTGTCTCTTATGATAAATAAAGGACCGTGGAGGTAGAATTGTTTCCTCCGAAGGAGGGCGATTGGTTTTGGCTGCTACAGCAGGGAAACGAAAGTAAAAGAAGCTGGTTAGAAGGACGCAATTGGCAAAATTAGCCAAGTTATAACGGCTAAACGATCGTTCCATATCGAGCAAAGTCCTATCCACCCAGGTGTAGAGGGATCCCAAGGTAATTACAGCCAGGGGAAGTTTGATGCCCCGGGCCAAACAAAAGGATATATTGATAAGGTCCCTTCGGGGTTGGTCATTGGGTTTTCCTGTCAAAAGGAAACGGGAGAGAATCACAAGAATATAGGCAGGAAGTTCCAATGGTGTACCTTGACCAGGAGCATCTGTTGAAGAACTACCTTCACTAGAACCCTTGAAGAAATAATTAATCAGAGGAGAGAAAGTAGCCTTGTTGGATGAACCGATGCAACTTCGGCATATACGATCCAACCCCAAACGGTCGGTAGCCTCTTGGGCATTTAGAGCCTCATCACTATAAGGCTAATGACCTGTTTCATCGAGGCCCAGGAGCTTGTACACGTCTTCCAAAGTTATGGTGAACTCGCCCCATGCAGCGATGAACGTATGAGTAGTAACGTTCCATCGAGAGACCAGGATATGAAGCGCAACATTATTCTTCGAGAGAGTGAACTCACCAAACCATTTAGCCCTTTGCAACCAAATCTTGGTGAGAATATCAGCATGGGAACTTTACATATGGGAGTTCCAGGCAGCGAAGTGGGCAGGAGATCCCTCGGGTGCTTCAAAATCAATATGGGACCATGGGAAGTCCCCTTGCTCCAGTCGAAATCGAAGAGTCCCCTCTGGAGGAAGAAAGCCCCACTCAGAAGAATCTTCGTCTTCGTCACCCAATAATAAGGCGTCAAAATTAGAAGAAAAATGTACAGTCTTGCAGGCAGCAGCAAAATTATCACCTTCTCCAAAAATAGGTGATCGACGATAAAACCTTAGTTGTTCCTAGCGGGCAGCATCCAAGGTGGTGGCAATAGTAGAGGCAGTGGGCGGAGCACTGGCAGGAGACGCGATGGGGTTGCTTGAGGAGGCCATGTTAAATAACGATAAAGTAACATAAAAGCTTCGAGCAAGAAGGGTTTGAAGAACGAGAATGGAAGATCACAACCACAAGCGGTAGTTTAGAAGATGAGTGGGGAAGAAGGTAAGCAAGAGCTTAACAATAATGGAGTTCTCACAGGCTTTATCTCTCTAAAGCAAATGGAAGTTTTAAGAAGACAGTGACAAAGTAAGAGAAAAAAGGGTTTAAGTGTTTGGGTATAGCTGTTTGAAATTTTGGAGTTCGTCGTTTAAGTTTCCCACTATCGCACGTGCACGGCCTCCTGCAATCATTTCAAATGAACACGTGGCACTTCGGGAAGTGTTTTAACAGTTGAAAAGACATCGCAACGTCATTAATGAAGTGACACCTGGGGAACACAAACTGTTGCCTTCCTAAGCAAGATTGAATTTTGGGGCTAATTTTTTTTCCAGACATATCCAATAAACTCCTAACGAAGAAGATGTCCCAACGGTTCCAAAAAGCTACGATGTTCCCTCATCATAAGTTAAGACGTTGTCTAGTTATGACTCAGGTACATCGGGGAGAATTTTCACTTTTTCGAACATCATGAAACATTCCAAGGGATAAATTCACAAGTCACAATGGTATTTGCAGTCCCAACGAAATTTGAGAATATTAGCAGGTCTTTCGGGAGAATTTCAGATATTGAAGCTAGAATGGTCGAAGCTCAGCATAAGGAAAAAGTAGCGATGTCCCTCAACCGAAGCATCAACAAACGGCAGTGCCTCGGCTCAGGTACATCGGGTAGAATTTTACTTTTTCCAAGAGACTCTAACGCTTTGGTTTTGAATAAAGGAGAAGAGGCCTGAATCTTTTCACGCGGAGAAAGGTCCATCGGTTTAAGACGTTTCGTGCAGACATTTCTTATTCTAACAAATCTCTCCACGAGGAAGAAAATGTAGAGGGGGCTTGAAGGTAATCTTGAGATTAGGGACAAATCACTAATTGGCAACAGTGTTTGAGATTAAGCAACCGAGGCAGCTCAAGCGTGGCAACTCAGCGAGGCAGCTTAGCGCGGCAGCTCATATTTTAGCTTGTTGTATTAGTCATATTGTATTTTAATTTTTTGTTGACTGTGAGCTATAACGGTTGTAATGACGTAACGATAATAATAAATGAGTTTGTGTGAGGTCAAACGGTACTTGCGAGAGACCAGGCTTGGCAGGGACTGGGAGAGCTTTCATGCTCTATCGAATGACCTCACCGTGGGAACTTTAGAGGGACTTAGTTTGGATGATTGAGAAGTGAGGCACCGTTGGGGCTTGTCCTGACCATCTTAGATAAACCTCGTAAAACACCGAAGGACCTTGACCGTGGAACGTCGGGCGGAGCAGCTTGGAGTTCCATCGGGCGTTAGGCTGTGAACCAAACAATCCTCTAATTAATGTCACATTTACTGTAGGTGATGTCACTATCTAGCTATATACTGTCAGACATGCACTTGAGTAAACCACCGTGGTATTTGGGGCTGTCAGGCAGTTGGTGATCCACCTTTGCGATAACAGCCCCCTCCCCTGACATACAGTGGTCAGGCAAAAGGCATGTCTTGGCATTTAATGTTTATGACATGGATGCAACTAGTGCATCAGGCATTTAATGTTAAGGCATAAAGTATGAGGGATGTCTTTCATAGTTTTAATGACCGAGTTGCCTCGGGGATGGTGTGGGGGGATATTTAAGGACCCCAACCACCCCTGAGGAGAGATAGGATCTTTTTTAGAACTCTGGAGTTATTGCTAGAGATACACATTAGAGAGAGAGAGTTATTGCAAACCAGAGGGTTTATCCACTCACCATGGTTATTTATTACGAAACTTTTAATACTTGACAGAGATTCTTAAGGGTGTATGGTGTGTTTCTACCTGCCTACCAAGGTGTATCTAGGGTGCTTACTTCTCTCTCCCTCTACCTAGGTTACTCCTAAAGTTCATTACTATCTCATGAGTTATACACGAGATATTTGTGAGTTTAAACTGAGTTCATCTTCATTGGGTTTGTGTTTTATATCCTATCATTAATCCAAGGTCTTGGGCTAATTAACTTATCATTACCATACTCAAAAGGGGTTACGCCTCCATCTATAATCTAAAGTACCCTCTTACAGGTTGAAAGTCATAAGGATCTATAACAAACTCGGGAACCGACGCGGGTGCAACATGGGAAGTGGATACACTGTCGCAATCTATTTCTAGTCTCTTAACATTACCCAAAGAGGGACCGAGAAACATCTTTCTGAAGTTCATTGATGTGTACTCTATTGTGACCTTGACCTCCCGGACACATTTGAGATCTCTCTTGAGTTTGGATACACGGGCTTTAAATTTCTCATGAGTCTCGATTGAAGATCTCCCGTAAGACTAGCCACATTGTTGGTCAATTCACTCTAATCCAAACCTAAGACGATCAACTGCTCACATAAAGAAACTCTCACCTTCTATTTTATCTCTCTCTCCAAATCTAACACCTTAAGATATAACTCCTTATTCATCTTTTTCATATTCAAAGTCTCGGTGTACAAATCAAAAAAATATTTTTGGAGATCACCTTTACCATCACTTGCAATCTCATCCTCACACTCACTATCTTTTGAGTGGCTCAAAACATCATTGAGACTCTCACGTTTACATGTGTCCTCATCATCGTGGGACAAACTAGATGTGCTCACGTGACTAGCCATGAAAGTACCACACTTTTCATGTCGTGATTCATTCCCGAAATCATCCAACTCGATGTCACTATCGCTAAGAGTGGGCGTATTAGCAACTTTCTTTCCATTTCTCTTTAGCATAGTGGGACACTCAAAAACCTT
Organism: Sambucus nigra; assembly: GCA_949130495.1. Taxonomy (NCBI): domain Eukaryota; kingdom Viridiplantae; phylum Streptophyta; class Magnoliopsida; order Dipsacales; family Adoxaceae; genus Sambucus; species Sambucus nigra. The sequence goes on from OX422213.1 coordinate 389,961,036, forward strand.
ATGCCATTTTCCATCGTACTCATAACACCTTATATATTCTTCTTTCTCACCACAATCTTTGACCTCATATTTCCTTCTATTTTTCTCAAAATTCTTTTTATTGGAAGAATTATCTTTGAAAATTTGAGAAACTTTTTTAAATAATTTTGCAAATAAGGCCAAGTCATCGAAATCATACTCTCCCTCAGAATCGAACTCACAAATTCTCTCATTTTTTTTCCTAAACTTGAGTCTTTAAAGCTATCCCTCTATCCTTAGGCTTAATGGTAATGGGAAACATGTCGATTTCATAAGCTTGAAGGTATACTATGAGTTCTTCTAACCTAAGAGAATCTAAAACCCCTAAAGAGTTAAGCACAGTGACCTTAGGAATAAATTGAGATGGGAGTGACTTCCAAATCTTTTTCACAACTCTCAAATCATCAATTTTCTCACCCAAATTAAAACTCGTGTTAACAATGCCTGACAACCTAGCATAAAACTAATCAAAACACTCGGACTCTAACATAGTGATAGTCTCAAACTAGGTGATCAAATTTTGTAATTTAGATGCCTTAACCGCGTTGGTACCCTCATATGTCAACTGGAGGATATCCCATGCATCTTTTGACGTGGTGCACGCATAATACGATGGAACTTGTTAGGGGTGACGACTCTAATAATAGCACTAGGTACTCCACTTAAACTCATCATCAGTCCAATATGAAACGGTTTTGGAACTAATGACATTATAAACTAATACACTGGGTGAAGTCCACCCTCTTTCACATACGAGCCAAATTCTTTCATCAGTTTCTTTTAAACAGGATCTCATGTGGACTTTCCAATATGCATAGTTTGTGCCATCAGAGACGGGCATCCGATTATATAAGTTATCCATTGGAAAAATGGAAAATTTTCAAAATGATTGATATCACAAAAAAATTTACGAAAAAAGGATCACTTGATAATTTGGAGCAACTGCTCCGATGCCAATTTGTAAAAGTGAATGTGCAATACCAATTTGTGAATGCACAATATTTTAATGGATTAAAATTATTTAACTAGATGTCAATCCCATACACAAGTTCCAATTTTAATTAAACCCTAAATATGAAACTAGGTGATTGAAATCAAGCATGTAAAGAAACAATCAATTTCAGGAAAAATTTCCGCAGGACAAAACCTTTATTTCACTAAAGTTTAGAAATTGCAACTTACAACACTATAGAGAAATACTGCAATGAATTCCCTCAAGAACCCACAAAGATCCCATCCTTCAGTCAATAATGATTCTCTCGAGAATCACAAGAACCTTAGTCCCCCTCTTCAGTAGTGAATACCCTTGAGTATCCCCAAGATCAGTAGTGAAGAATGCTCCCCATAAGAATAACTTTGACGTAAAACTGTTTGGGTTCCAAAGATGATTCATAAAAGAATTGGGATTGTTTGTGTGAATCAAAAATAAGTTTTAACCCTAAAAAGTGAAGACTATTTTGCAGTTATTTTGTAGTTTACGTAAATAAAAAGTCTTAATGAAAAATCTTCACAAGACAGTTTTTTATAGGCAAACAAAATATTTGAGGTGGCAGTATGTCATTAGAACGAAATCTCCAAGTCATTCGAACGAGATTGACATCTAGTTACAAGCCCCTTCGAATGACATATCTAATGTCCTTAAAAACACAAAACAATACGATTTCATTTGATCCATATGAGAAACAACCTATCAAACGACCTATCAAATGACATTGACATGTTGTTTGAATGATAGTGCCAAGTTGTTAGAACGACTTAAACGTTATTTTATAAATTGATATCATGATTTTGGTGACATTTTTAAGAAATGGCATGTTTTACATTTTGGTATTATTTATATCACTTATTCATCCCTACTTTACTGGGTATTTATTTGTTTCATGTGTAGGTATTCTTCAGCGAGTCAAGTTTTCAAGTGTACATCACATTCAGACAATTCATGCTTTTCAGACCTACATATGCTATTCCTTATCATATATTTTTATGTTTGGGTTTTATGGGATGGAATTTAGGTATCATACGGCTTGACGACCCAACTTAGGCATTTCACTGTTTGGGTTTTGTCCCGAAATAGTAAAAGGGGGAGATTTATAAGGACAAAATTTCCAATTGAGTCCATTGTATGTAATTGACATATTCTATAAACAAAACTTATTTGAGTCATAGATAAAATTTATATTGTCAAGATTCCCACAAAGTTTATGATGTGTTTGTTGAAGACGTTGAGGCAAAGCTTCAAAGATTTATCATGTCGTGTTTTATTGGTGCACATTTCACGTCTTGATCATGTTCCGATCTCTCAGGTATGAATGCATTTTGTTTATGTGACTCGAAAAATATTTTAAAGGATGGAAATTTTATTATAAATAATTTTCAAATGTTTAAAATGTGTTTAAAAGGCTTTAACTCCGTTTATTCTGAGATAAACATCGTTTAGAGTCGTATGAAACACGATCATTAGTTTAGGTGGTTCAAACAACATAAGATGTCATTCGAACGACATCACATAGTTGTGACAATGACATGTGGATCTCGTTTGAATGACTTGTCGACTTAATTTTATTATTTAAGGCAGTTTTCTTCTTAGAATTTTGAAAAAGTGTGCAGAATCAAAATATAATTTAGCAGTTTCATTTTTCTTCACAAAAGTTTTCTAAGGTTTTCAAAGATTAAAACCATCCTTAGAGTTTTCAAGATCCGAGCTTTCATATACAATTGTTATAGAGATCTTGTTTGCACCATCTGAAGTTTTTTCATCACTTTGAACATTATTCGTTTGGTTTTGCAGTGAAGAAACATAGGGGTCCATGATTTGAATCCGTAGACGGTTGCCAAGCTGCATCGGTGGACACTGAGGCACTCATGGATGCATGTGTTGTAGACAAGTATTGTAGAAGGACTTCGGCATGGTCACGGTGGAGGAGTGTCTAAAGAGAAGAAGAGCTTCGTGGCTTGTGGGGATTGAGTCATTGTATAAGTCTGTCTGTCTTCCTTTGTAAACCCGTATCATAGTGAATGTATGGTTTGGGTCATTCGAGGTTTTTTCGCTTTGTGGTTTTGTCGTACATTCGGCGTTGCTTTTGTTAACTGATTTATTTTACTTGCATTAACCACCTAGATGCATGTTTAGGATTAAACAAGATAAAATTGGACTTAATTAAAATTGGTTCACAAACTTGGTGCTTGTTAAAATTTAGAAAATGTTTTTGAAAAGAAAAGTTTTTTTGACATCCGTAAAGCAGATTTGAAGAAAAAAAGGCCTACAAATTGGTATCAGATCTAGAAATATTTTTCTATGTGTTGATCCCTTGTATTTTTAAGGATGAATTTCGAAAATTTTAAAAATTTTAGGGCTCCTATTTTTTATGGCACAAACTATGCTTATTAGAATATGCAAATGAAAAGTGCTTTGAAATCAATTGATGAGCGTGTGTGGTTAGCGGTTGAAAAGAGTTGGTCACCACAGGTCACACGAGGGGGAGAGACTACTAATTTTAAACCCGTTGAGTTATGGATCTAAGCCGAACATAGACTCTCACTTTATAATTTTAAAGGTCGTCACGTTATTTCCTCACATGTCACACCAGAAGAGTATAATAGAATCATGAAGTGTGAAACTTCAAAAGAGGATTAGGATATTCTTTCACTCACTCACTCACAAGGGTACTAACACGATTAGTGCATCTAAACTTTAAAACCTCACTACACAGGTTTAGATGATTAAGATGTTATAGAGTGAGACGTTAGATTAATTTTATGCTAGATTATCTAACATAGTCAATTCGTCGTTTAATTTAGGAGAGAAAATACCAGACAACCGAGTCATAAAGAAAATCTTAAGGTCATTGCGTAGTATATTTTATCCCAAAGTGACCGTTTTGAACACCTTGGGTATACTTAAATCAACGAAACTAGAAGAACTTGTAGGTAATATATAAACATATGAGCTTGACATTTTTACCTCCAAGAAAGTGCCAAAAAAATAAAAAGGCACTGATTTGAAATTCGGAAGGAGGAGACTAAAGTTTCAAATGATGATTTCGATTCTAATTTTAAGGATGTATCCTTATTGTCAAAGAAGTTCAAAAATTTTCTTAAGTTTCAAAAGCAATCGAAAGATGCCAAATCACTTGAGAAATCAAATAACAACAAGGTCGATCCCTCCCTAAGAATAAGAGTGATAATGTTAAGAGGGATGAGTCGGATATGTGTTTTAGGTGTGAGTGTTATTGTCACAAGGCAGCTGAGTTTTCCACTAGACTTAAGAAGGAGGGAAAGAAACCGATTGCATATAATTCCACCTTAAGTGATAGTGAAATGGAAGAGGTAGAGAGTTACTCCATTGAGCGCAACTTTATAGCGTTCATGACATGTCATGTGAGTGACAATGATAAATCTTCCCACAAATATTCTCATGTGAATGACACTTCTGAGGCCGTTGAGTGTGAATCTCAAGTGAGTGAAGGTGAAACGAGTGATGATGAAAAGATTAATGTGGGATAGTCGCAAGTTGCCTTTAACGATTTGTATAAGGAAGCGGTAAAGGTGAAAATGATAAACTTAAAATTACAAGATGGGTTGAATGGGCATGCCGTTGAAAATAATGATGCTTTGATTAAGGATCTTTGGGTAGGAGAAGACTCTTAGGGAGAAATTAGAATACATTAAGAAAGAGAGAGATGATATTCGTGGTTTTATGGAGGCTTTAAAGAAAGAGATTCTAGAGTTTGATGAATCTAGGAATTTGCTTGAGTCTAGGATTAGTGAGTCAAAGGAGAGATTGAGAGACTCGATTAAGGTGAAGTTTGATTTGGAGGCAAGGTCGAAAACGTTGGATAAGATGTTAGGCACCGTCCAAATCAAGGGAGATAGGTTTGGTATAGGCTACAATGATCGTGTTATTATCATTCCCAAATCCAAGACCATTCATGTGAGAGAGACAATTAGGAACATTAGGAGAGGTCCACATTTAGGTCATATTCTTCTCCGCATTTACACTTTTTCCCATTGCGGTAGAAAGGGTCACCTTAGGCATTTTTGTTACGACCTTAAAAATGATCCTAGGAAGTTGAGGAATAAAGTCGTTTCGGTTCCCAAAATTCCCATGCGTCATTACACACCTACTTGGGTTAATAAATCGTACTTTGAGGCTTTAGAAATTAAACTTCATGGCTCTTATTTGGTTGCACTTGATTCTTCCCATGCTAAATCTAAAGGATGATTTTGTTGCCATGTTTGTCCTATGCTTGTCTTTGCTTCATGATATATATCTTACTAGTGTTATGACATGTGTATCTCTTTGTATTATTTTTTTCATTTAATTGAGTCTTATGAGAAAAATACAAAAAGATTTTGTTTTTGATAATTTTTTTAAAAAAAATACAAAAAGATTTTTAGTTTCATATCTTTTTTAGAAAACATAAAAAGATTTTATTTTTATTTGAGTCAAAATATGTTTAAAAACCAAAAAGATTTTCAGTTTGTTTTGTCTCTTGAGTTTTCATGTTTGATGTGGCATATTAGTGTGCTTGGACCCCCATCACTTTATTATCCATGTGGATTGGACATTTGGTCATAATTATTGATGCATTGAATGATCTTAACCGTTATCTTAATGGGGTTGTTTCGAAGTTGATATGCATATGGATTCGACTTTGTATATATGCTATCTTTGCACACATGCACGAGTTTATATGAATGTTTGACATCTAATGCATATTTGAGTTTGGTGAGACATTCTTATCTCAATTTTGTCATATATGCATAATAAGACTTAAGAGGAGGTGTGCATGTAAGAACCGTATACCACAAGGATATCGCTTAAATTGGAAAAATGATTAGTGTTCACGAGAAAGGGTTGTGAGAGTATAATTTACTTATCGTAAAAGTCACTGTTTAAAAGAGCCCAAAAAATTTAAGGCAATAAAAAGAATAATATGCCAAAATGGACCAATTACTTTAGTTTAATATGTTCATTTAAAAGAAATATGATTATATATGAGGGAGTTTGGATGGATACATAAACGAGTTTGCACCACGAATCCTAATGTTGAAAAGTCGTGTCATGACTCTGTTGTTTATAGAATCGTCAATATTTTGGATTTGAGTGCAAATTAATTGTTTAGCTCAATATATTAATTATCACATATGGGTAAAACTAAATTTGATGACATTTAGCTATGAATTAGAGGAGCTCCTTGATCGTTTCGATGTGTTCACATTATGATTAATTTGTTGTAGTTCACACACATTCATTCTATGTCCATTCTTGAGCACATTGATACTATGTTAGCATGAAAGTCACATTGTTTTTACTTTTTTATTTTTAGTTTTGAGTGTAATTTTGTTACTGTTTCGTATCTCGAGTACCTGTTATCATGAAATTTTTTCACTGGGCAAAACTTACATTTTTGGGACTGGAATATAGAGTTTGTTGATGTCGTTCAAATGATATTTGGACTTCGTTCGAAAGACATGTCCAAGTCGTTCAAAGTCATTCAAATGCTAGTACTAACGACACATTTTTTGAGGTGGTAATTTTGTCAAATTTGGTCATTAGAAGGTTATTTTTAGGGTCGTTAGAAGGATGCTTCAAACGATTGCTTACTGCTTTGGGTCATTTGTGAGATCGTTTAAACAACACGCCACTGTCGTTCAAAAGACGTGACATAGTCCTTCGAATGGCCCAGTCTAGATTTTTAAGCCTTTATTATGATTTTGTACCCGATTCATATATATGATTATATCTTTTTGTTTTGGTACTTCTGGGTTCATTTGGACAGTTTTTCATGCAATAGATATTGATTATTCATTTGTTTATTATTATATTGTATTGATTCATTTAGTCACATCATTTCTTAGATTGACGATTCATTATTTGTGAGTGTTTGCTACCAATAAGTTCGTATATTCTGATTAGTTTTGCCGGTGTTTCAAGTTTATCTAGATATGCTTCATTGATTATTCTCATTCTAAATATGATGATCTTTTTCACTTAGTGTCTATTTGAGACAAAAGGGGGAGAGATATATGTGATGTAGGGGGAGTAGCTTGCTGCAAATTGATATCATGTTTTATGATTATATGTTGGTATCATGCTGTGTCTTGCATAAATTGATATTTGATATTTTTTTACAAATTGATATCATGATTTGCTGACCTGTTTAACAAATGGTTTGTTTTACATTTTGGTACTATTTATATCATTTATTCCTCCATACTCCACTGGGTATTTGTCTGTTTCATGTGTGTAGATATTCTTCAGCGAGTCGAGATTTTAAGTCTACGTCACATTCAGACCGTTCATGCTTGCTGGCCCTGCATATACTAGTCCTTGTCCTGTATTTTTGTGTTTGGGCTTTAAGAAATGGGATTTAGGTATCATATGTCTTGACGGCCCAACTTAGTCATTTCACTGTTTGGGTTTTGTCCCGAAATAGTCAAAAGGGAAGATTTGTAAGGGTAAAATTACTAATTGAGTCCATTGTATGTAATTGACATATTCCCGAAACCAAACTTGTTTGAGTAATAGATAGAATTTATATTGTCAAGATTTCCACAAATTCTATGACGTGTTTTTTGAAGACATTATGGTAAAGCTTCAAATATTTATCATGCCGTGTTTCATTGGTACACATTTCACGTCTTGATCATGTTTCGATCTCTCAGGTATGAATGCATTTTGTTTATGGGTCTCGAAAAATGTTTTAAAGGATGGATATTTCATTATAAAAGATTTTAAAATGTGTTTAAAAGGTTATAATTTCTTTCATTCTGAGATATACATCGTTTAGAGTCGTATGAAACACCATCTTTTGTTTAGGTAGTTCAAACAACATAAGATGTCGTTTGAATGACATCTTTCAATCGTTAGAACTATATGTGGATCTCATTAAAACGACCTGCTGACTTAATTTTATTATTTAAGGCAGTTTTCTTCTCAAAATTTCGAAAAAGTGTGCAGAACTATAATACAGTTTAACAGTTTTGTTTTTCTGCACAAAAGTTTTCTAACGTTTTCAAATATTAAAACCATCCTTTGAATTTTCAAGATCTGAGCCTTCATATACCATTTCTATAGAGATCTTGTTTGCGCCATCTAAAGTTTGTTCATCACTTTGAACATTGTTCGTTGGGTTTTGAGGTGAAGAAATTGAGGAGTCCGTGTTCCGAATCTATAAATAGTTGCCAAGCTACATCGGTGGACACCGAGGCACTCATGGACGCGTGTGCTGTAGACGAGTATCGTAGAAGGACTTCTGCGTGGACAATGTGGAGGAACAGTTAAAGAGAAGAAGAGCTTCAAGGGTTGTGGAGATTCAGTCATTGTGTAAGTCTCTATGTCTTCCTTTGTAGACCCGTATCATAGTGATTGTCTGGCTTGGGCCATCCGAAGTTTTTTTTCCCTTTGTGGTTTCCTCGTACATTCGGCGTCGCTTTTGTGAGCTTATTTATTTTACTTGATTTAATCACCTAGATGTATATTTAGGATTAAACAAGATAAAATTGGACTTAATTGAAGTTGGTTCACAAACTTGGTGCTTGTTAAACTTTGGAAAAAGATTTGAAAAGAAAAGTTGTTTTGACATCCATAAAGCACATTTGAAGAAAAAAGGCCTACATATTTGGATCCGTTTTCTTGAAGGTGTGAAGTTGAATTGTCTTGACGGTTGGAATGGGATACTTCATACTCAATGTAAACTTGGTACTAGGGACAAGATGGAAAATATGTCTTTACAATTATTAAAATTAATCCATCGAAGACATAGATATGCGAAACAAAGCTTTATAAATTTAAATTTCTAGAAACCCTCCTAAAGTAGTTGTGAAACAAACTCCATACTGTCTTTATTTGAAATCGAAAGAAAAATGTTCACATAATTCGTCTGCTCGGTAATTTTTTTGGCTAGATAAACTCCATACAATCTATTTTCTATTTTGTTGTTGGTTATATTTTAATTCCACGTCGGATGTTAAAAGGATAATATTATGGGATGATAATAATGAGATGGACATATGTATTTGTATTTATAATTTGTACCGAGTCAACCATTATCAATCACTCACACACATACAAAAATCGTGTGCACACAAACCATCCGCCGAAAAATTGATTGAAGCCACAACTGGGTAACATTAATTTTACCCAAAATAGCAGCCGAAAACATATGAAAACAAACGAACTGAATCGTACATAGCTTTCAACTTGTCTAGCAGGTGGGTTAACAATACATAAAAAAAATATTTATAACAAAATATTTATAGGTGGGTTAACAACACATAGCTTTCAACTTGTCTACTAGGCGTGTTAGCATAATATTTGCATCGATTTTAAACAAAGTTGTAGTTCATGATAAAGCAATAAAAATGAAAAAAATAGGAAAAACAAGAAAGGAAGATGAATGGAGAGTTGTGTAAATGAAAAGGACCGACGGATGCTATCTAATATTTGAGATAGTCCAAGTTGAGTGAGTTTCTTTGAACTTAACAAGGGCATGGTAGTAATCTCAAATAAGATCTTAACACTAAATAATTTTGTACCACCTTAGATGTGTGATTTTTTTATCCCACTCCTTGTGAGATAAGGAGTTCACTTGGGATAACTTATCCCATCTCATATCATATCTTAAACTACACCGAACATTGGATGTGATAATTTTATCCAATATGACCCTCTTATACGGCGCATCAAACGAGGCCTTAGGGTTTTTATCTAATTATCAATTGTCGAGGTAAGTTAATGGTGTTATAAATCTATTAAATGACTGAGGGATGGGGTGAAGATAAGTTTAATTATTGAACAAATAGGGAGCAAGTATAGTCATGGCATTATCAAACCCAACAAATTTTATGTGGTTTAGCGCATCAAGCCTATACCCATGTTACTAGGTGAGACTTGTTAAACTTCACTATCGTGATCATTTATGAGTTTGACCAAGACCTTATATAAACATGACTAATTGAGATCTCACTCAAATATGTTTTATGAAGCTAAATCCAAGATTCATAAGTAGTCAGACCAAGTGGGTTATTCCTTCTTTCTATAAGCTTCGTAAATAATGAAGTTTTAACCTAACAAATACAAGCTCTTATTATTTACAAATCTCATAGTTACAGTGCACTTTTTGTATTGGTTGGACCGAGATACATCGATTATAATTATTTTTAAATTTTAATTATGTTAAAATATGAAATACATCTAACCATATATGTGACAAGATTTACCATGATTCATCATATAATAATCCAAATTTTATTCTTGTTAAGCACGTGAATGATAAATCATAGGGAACGAGTAAACCAATACATAATGACGAATGTATAAGGACAAATCTCGCTAATGGAAAAAACCTCATACCAATTCAACACCCCCTTTGAAAACTTAATAAAGACTTATAGAGGATATTAATATCTTATATTACCTTACGCGCTACTTCCACAACCAACTTTTTCACCAATATTTAGCAAGACGAAGACCTCTACAATGTCGTTGAGAATCTCAACATCTTAATGTCTTAATAGAAGATCAACAATCATCATCATTATCATCATCATCATCATCATCATCATACTTGCCTTAATCCCGTCATATGAGATCGGCCACATGGTTTCTCCTTTTCCATTCTAATCTATTTTATGCATTATTATTATTCAAGTTTAATTCCTTAAGGTCTCTCCTAATAATCTCCTCCCACGATAACTTAGGGCGACCTCTTTTTCTTTTACCCTTTATTTTCAATAATCTTCCTCTTATTATAGGGTCATCTACTAGTCTACGCAACACATGTCCATACCACCTAAGTCTAATTGCTCTTAATTTATCGCTAATGGGAACTACTCCTAATTTTTCTCTCATGTATTGATTTTTAATTTTGTCATTTCTAGTGATTCTTATCACCCACCAGAGCATCCTCATCTCACTAACATGGAGGTTTTGTTCATGTTTCTTTTTTAACGCCCAACACTCCATTCCATATAGGGTCGCTGGCCTAGCAACTGTCTTATAAAAAAAATTCTTTTAATTTATTACTTATCCTCTTATCGCATAACACCCCACTCGCTTATCTCCATTTCATCCAACCAGTTGATATTCTACTCCTACATCCTCATCAATATCCCCATTACTTTGTGATATTGAACCTAGATAACAAAATTTATTAGTTTGGTTTATCACTTTTTCTTCAATCTTTAACATTATGTTACTCGACGCCTCATTATTAAATTTTCATTCCATAAATTAAGTTTTATTTCTACTGATTCTTAGTCCCCTATATTCTAAGACTTTTCTCCAAGTGTCTACTCTCATCGATAAGCTCTCTTTTGAAGTGTCTATTAAAACTATATCATTCGCAAACAACATACACCATGGGATATCTTCTTGTGTGTCCTTAGTAATCTCATCCAATACGTACTTAAGGCCGATCCTTGATGTTAACCCACTTTAATCATATGGATTCTTCAATAACTTTAATATAACTCATACATATCTTCAATAAGTTTAATATAACTCATTTGGATTCTTTTCCTCCTTAAAACCCACCAAATCGTATCCTTAGGTACTCTATCATAAGCCCTTTTAAGATCTATAAAGACCATATATAAATTTTTATTCTTACTTCTACATTTCTCCATTAACTGTCTTAATAAGTAAATAGCTTTCGTGGTAAATCTCCGTAGCATAAATCCAAATTGATTTTCTGAAATAGTTGACTCATTTCTTAATATTTGTTTTATAAACCTTTACCATAGTTTCCTAATGTGACTCATCGGTTTGATTACTTTATAATCACTGCAGTTTTGTATATCCCTTTTATTTTTATACAACGATATTATGGTGCTTTTCCTCCACTCATTTGGCACGTTTTCTTCTCTTAAAATTTTATTAAATAAGTTTGTAAACCGTTCTACTCCTAGACTTCCAACGATTTTCTATACCTCTTTGGGTATTTTATTCGGGCCTACCGCTCTTTCCTATTTTTCTTACTAATATATCCACTTCTTTTTCAGTTATCGGACATACCATTCCTATATTCTTTTCAATGTTCTCAACATCTTTTTTCAGATATTCTTCATTCAATAATCCTTGAAAACACTCTTCCCATCTATCTAGAATTTTTTTATCGTTAATTAATATATTGTGATCTATGTCTTTAATACTCTTAACTGGACCCATATCCCTGGTCAATATATCTCTATTCTTTGCCAATTTATATATTTCCTTTTCACCTTCCTTGGTACCAAATTTATTATTAACATTATCTAGTGCATTCTCTTGTGCATTTCTAATAATATTTTTTACTTTACTTCTTAACTTCTTATACTTTTTTGAACATTCTTGATATTTACTCTTTCGTCACTCTTTAAAACTTACTCGTTTCTTTTATATTATCTTTTGCATTTCCTCATTCCACCACCAAGTCTCTTTTTATGAATGTTTTTCCTTTGGTCTCACCTAAAACTTGCTTACCTATTTTCTCGATATCATTCTTTGTTCTTGACTAAGTGTTGTTAACATTGTCGTTCCAATTCCACTTCATGTTTAAGAGGCCCTTCTATCTAAATTCAATCTCTTTGCATCCTTTTAAATCCTTCCATTTATATTTTGATAACCAATTTTCTATTTTCGATACTTGGATCCTTTAATTGCTAAATCTATTACTAATAGACGATGTTGATTTGTTAAGATTTCATCTGGTATAACTTTACAGTCTTTGCATGTGTACAAGTGTCTTCTTCTAAGTAAGCAATAGTCTATTTGAGTTTTATTCTCTCCTCTTTTAAATGTTATTAAATGTTCTTCCTTTTTTTTAAAAAAATGTGCTTGTTAATTCTAGATCATATGCCTTAGCAAATTCCAAGATAGTTTCGCCTCCTTCATTTATCTTACCCAAACCACAACCTTCGTGCATCTTTGAATAACCTTACATGTCCATTCAAATCACCTCCCAAAAATATGTTTTCATGCGTAGGAATTTGTTGTAATATTTCAACCAATAATTCTCAAAATCTCATTGTAATACCCCAAATAATATTAATTAAGGTGTCCATACGTAAATAATGAATATTGAGATGTGGAACAAATTAGAATATCATTCTCCGCATGTGACAGAAATACTAGACAATTTAAAATTTTCTTAACAAGAATAATAAATGATGAGTAACATTGTATATACAATGAATAAAATTTTCCTTTCATTGAAATACTCCAAATACATTCACCTTACTATATCCAAATAGTACAAGTCAACTAAACCATAAAACTATGTCTCATATAAGGATAGACTGAAGAATACAAACTTATTACACTACCTCCATTATTTCAACTCCTAATCAAACTAGATTTCATACTGAGACATCCCATAAATAAAATCCAAACAAGAAACCTCATGATAAACTTCTATCTAGCCTAGTTAGCTATATGGATATTACAAGTGCCAAAAACCCCGTGCGCCCATAAGCACTAACTCAAACAATCCATTATACATGTAACTTTTAAATATTGCATTTTTACACCACTATCAAGTTATCATTTTACTTTAAATAATAAATACATATTAATTTCTACAACTATGTCGCAAACTTTAACGTATCATCGTACATCTAATCTTGGCCATATATTAACTAAACCTCTTTAGGAAGCATCTCGTCGTAATATTCTATTAATTTCCATTATCATTCCTTATAGGCATTCTAGTGTAATGTAGATATAAGCATACTAATCGTACCAACATTTGTATAACGTAATCATATTATATCTTTAATACCTTAATTACCTACGATACAATATGCACTTAACACTTTAATTTGTGTTATTGACTTTAAATTTCATTATTTGTCCAATAGTTACTATTTCTGTACCACCTACATCATTATTTAGAAACCTTTCAGTTTATATAAAGACATGATTTAGTATATGTGGGATTGTGTATCAAAATCCTATAATTTATTCCAGTTAATTTTTATTATCTTAAAATCCCAAATAATCATATATACTTATCCCATTTTATGCGAGACACTATATATTCTATAAATAATTAAAGAGGAATGTTATTTCTATATTTGATTAGAAATCATCATCCCATTACTGATCATATCTTAGTTCCTTAAGTTTATGATAAAATTTTCTTATCACCCACATACTACGTTAGAGCATATTGTACTCCTTTATACCATAAGTACATACCAATAACAACTTACTAACAAATGATACTACTAATATCCACCTCATTAAATTTTCAAAAATTCTACAACTCAGATAACACTAAATGATAAAAATTCACAGCATCATGACCAATGTTTCTTTATTTTCGACATAATATATACACATCCCTCTTCCTTCCATAATTTAAGTAATACTATCTTCATATTCCGACAATACCACTCGTCTTACTTTCCTAACAAGATTTATTAATCCCAAACTTATTTTCTATTTCTTATAGGATGTCTACTTTAATAAATTATATCCCAACAACAATGCCAAGTTGTAATTATACCACATCAAAAGAAATTATCATTTACTTCAGTTTTAAATATGCACGAATTAAAACAAGTGTTTTGAAAAACTTAGCCAATTTTATCCTACCTTAAGACATGCATCTGGGTGATATAAGCAAGAATAAAATAAACCACACAACAAAACATCAATGTTCGAGAAAAACTCATAACAAAAAAAAACCTTAGATGACCCATACATGTAAATCACTATGATATAAGCACCTTTATAAGGACAAATTAGACTTACACAATGGACTCGATGCCTTAAAGACTTAATGCTCTCTTTGCTCTTTGAACCTTCTTTATCATCTCCGTTGTACGCCTTCTAGCAGTGTCATGACGTAGGCGCTCCCCACGTATCGGTATCACACCAATCTTACCATTGCGTAACTAGTTCCAGTCGTTCACGCAAAATGCATGGACCACTTTACAGAGCAAACAATGGAATCCACCCTAGGAAAAAATTCCAATATGAAGAGAAAACAACTTTGGTGTAGCACACAAGAGATCTCAAACAAACATATTGTCTAAAAATATGGATCTCGAAATTTGAGTGTAAACTAGGTTTAGAGGCTTTTGGATTTATCTATAAAAATCGGTTTTGCAAAGACATCTTCATAAAAACTGATGCCAACCCTCCTATTTATAGAAAACAGAGAAATCAAGGCGGCACAAAAAATAATGCAACTCGTTCGAACGAAAAACATAGGGTTGTTCATACAAAGTTGGTATACTTGTTCGAACGAAATATATATATCGTTGGAGCGACTAATACAAAATTGTTTAAACGAGATTCGAACGACACTTCTCTGCTTAAACATGAACATATTGTTTAAACCTCGTTTGATCGAAAACCCCATTCTCGTTTGAACTAGGTTTGAAACTCATTTGAACGACCTAGAAAACTCGTTCCAACAACTTTATAAAAAACAAAATATTTTCTTTAATATACTTTTAAAAAAATGGCCTCAATTTTTCTTAAAACAACACACCCAAAACTAAATCCAGGGATTAATATGCATTCATACTTCTTAAGATACCTTGGATGTTATAGATGAAACTCGACATGTACTTGATGTCACTTTAACTTGACCGCTATGGTATTCAATCACATATAAAACACTTGAAGGAGAAACAACTGAAATCCTAACTTATGGCTCAAACATGTTTTGTACAAACAGAATAAAGCCAATATACATACAAATTGAATCGATCGAAAAATTTTCCTTACAAATTTTCCCCTTTGACTACTCCTGGATAAAACTTAAAAACAAAAACCTATGGGCCATCAAGCTCGCTAAAGACTCAATCCCAACCCCAAAATGAAGAAGTACAGATGCTTAACCGATAAAAAATTGAGTAGCTTTTCGCTTGTGAAAGTTTGTCGCATCGTTACTAAACATGCACACTTAACACACCTTTCAAAGCAAAGAGAAAATAACAATATAAACCGCATATGAAAAACAAAACTCCCTCTTTGTTTGGCATCTCCCCCTTAGAGTATGCATCCATCTTAGGCTTGATCTCTCTTCCTATTTGTTCAAGAATAGGAAAAGGTAAAGCGCATAACATAAACAACTTATACCCTTAAATATAACACGTGTGAACATAAAGGAAAATAATTAATATCATGCAATGGTGTGAAGCAAAACAAACTCGTCAACACAAGCACAAATAATCCAAATAATGAACAAACGATACTAATGTAAACAATGAAACAAAAGATACCAATATGATACTATATAATCTCAATGTGACACAAATATGAAGCATATGACAAACATGAATTAAATGAAAACTCAAAGACTAAAAAAAAACATACTATATATATCGCACATAAACCAATAATGCACAAACTATATATGTATAAACACCATAAAAAGACACAAAATAAATAAGCTTTCCACACTTGTATGACATAAATGCGTCTAAACCAAATGTGTTACTGAGTGAAGGGGTGTGAACTAAAAAAAAAAGAAATATGTCCCAATCACTAAACTCAAGGAGTTATATTTTACCGCAAAAATTTATCAAACTTTAATTTAGTCTTAAGTAATAAATAATGAACTCATAATGGATAAACATACACAATGCACACTATCTTAGAAAATATCGATGATTCTCAAATCAATAGTGTCAAACATTAGGATTAACTAGGATTCACTATGCAAACCCATTGATCTTCAACTTAATACCTTTAAAATTATATATATTCAATATTTTTGTCTCATTTTGAAGATATCATACTTTTTAAGGCATAAATTTTAAAGCATTAGCCTGCAAGTTTACTTTTCTTTAACCTTTTTTTGTTTGTTTTAATTTTAGGCTCTAATCAATGGTAGCCTTCCACGCAAAGGAGATTTATTCCCTTCGTAGCCTTTCCATTTACACATTCATATTTTTCAATCAAAAATCAAACTCATTGGGCAATGGTTATTAGATGCACAAATCCACCAATAAAATGTATATACTAAGATTGATAGGAGAACACCTCACTTAGCTCATGCAACATATAGGTAGTTAAAATCCAAAAGAGCTTGTGCAAATGTGTGCGGAGGCATATGCAAAGTGAATCCATTAAGATAATCAATTTCGAACAATTCCATGAAAGTACGATAAATAATAATTCAAAGCATTGTAAACCATACTCTAATGCACTAACCACATGGAAAACAAAATAAATGAGATTCAAACACACCGATATGCCACAAAAAATGTGTAAAACTAAACTACACAAACAAACCAAAAATATTTTTGAGTTTTAAACTTTTTCAAAACGACTCAAAATATAAACAAAATCCTTTTGTATTTTTATCAATAAGATCCAATAAGTGAAAAATCAAAATACAAAAGACACAAACACCATACAACTAAAAATAACATATAACAAGAAACACAAAAGCTAGTGTATGAAAACATGCAAGCATAATCAACCATTAGATATAGCATGAGAAGAATCATGTGAATGCAGAAGAGAATCAACAAGTATAATATTAAGTTGATCCAAATTCAATTTCCTAACCCATATAGGTGTATTGTGATAATCTTGGGTTTTTGTAACGCCTAAGGTGATCTTTCCTATCATAATGTGTGTAAAGTATACACGATGAGGAACGTTACCTTTGGGTTGACTTTTTCTAACCCGATGAGGAACGCTACCTTTGGGTTAACCTTTTCTAATGTTCTTCGCTACGACCGACTCTCTCAAAACTTTAGTCTTGGCTTTAACAGTGGAAGCATCGAGAATATTGAAGGCAATTTCGAGATTGTCATTTTTTATTTGGACGATGCCTAAAATATTTTCCAACTTTGATTCCAAATCAAATTTGACACAACTTGAGTATTTCAAATTCTCTTCTAACTCCTCAATCCTATACTTAAGCAAAATTTAAACTCTTCAAATAATAGGGACTCCTTCTTCATACTTTCCATCAATCCATGAAGGTTATGTCTCTCCCCCTCAGTATAATCGATCTTCTCCCTAAGTGTCTTCTCATATTCCCTAGTATCCTCAATCAATTTAAAATCATCTTTACCTATGGAACGTTCCATTAACTTAACTTCTAACCTCAAGATGGCCTTTTTCAACTTCAATGACTCAGTGTATAACTCACGAAAGGAAACCTAAACTTCACTCGCTTCTTCTTCTTCTTCTTCTTCTTCTTCTTCTTCTTCTTCTTCTTCTTCTTCTTCTTCTTCTTCTTCTTCTTATTATTATTATTATTATTATTATTATTATTATTATTATTATTATTATTATTATTATTATTATTATTATTATTATTATTATTATTATTATTATTATTATTATTATTATTATTATTATTATTCTTGACCTCAAAACCGTTATGAAAATGATCATTTGCATCGGAACACTTTTCATTAAGGCTCATATGACTAGCCGTAAAATCGGTATAGTTATTCTCAATGGGGGAATCAAGTTCCTCTTTCGACTTACTATCACTGAGGGTAACTTTGTATGCCTTAGGCTTCTTGCCCTTTCTCCTCAGGATAGTGGGACACTCACAAGCACGATACTTAACACCTTAGCATTTAAAATAATTATACCGATAATCCACATCCTTAAGTTTATCCCTCTTCTTCCTATCATTGAATTAAATTTCTTAGGCTTCTTCTCAAAACTCTTATCTTTTCTAAGCTAACGAAACTTCTTGAACTTCTTAGCAAACTTAGCGATCTCTTCAAGATCTAAGTCACCCTTATTCTCAAAATGTGACATATCCTCCCTCCTAACTTTCAAAGCCAAACTATTTTCTATCTTTTTAGGAGGACACATGTTCATCTCAATCTAAGACCGTGACTTTGCATTAAATCTTTTAGTTAACGACCTTAAGATCTTTTGCGCCACTCTCGACTTGGGGATAGGATCACCTAAGTTGAATGATGAATTGCCAATATTTGACAACTTGGATCATCACTCTCTAACATCTTAATCGTTTCTAACTTAATAGATAAATTTTATAACTTTGAAACCCTAATAGTATCGGTACCCAAGTATGTGGATCTCAAAATATCTCAAGCACTATTCATGCTCTCACAGGTCATAATTCTTCTAAATTCTTCTGGCGTGACAACACATAAAATAGCATTAACTCCTTTGGAGTTAAAAGTCGAGACATTATTTTCAGTTTCTATCCAAATGGAAAATGATTTGGGCAGACCACCTTCAGTGGGAGGAAACCACCCTTACCCAATAGAGTTTTAAATGTTCTCATATATCAATTTTAAGAAAAACCACATCTGCACCTTCTATTAAGGATTATTTGAACCGTCAAACATGGGAGACTGAGTTATGAAACAACCCTCATAGTTGAACTCCATCGCAAAAACACTAAACTTCCAGGGATCAAACATAATAAACAAGTGTGACCCATTCTGACGCCAATTTGAAAGGCATGACAGTGATAGTGTTTATACGGAACACGCCAATTTTAATTTTCTCAAATTAATTAAACTAGTTTTGAAAATTCACCCATCAAACTAAGTGTTGTGAAAAACTTAACAAATTTTATCTTGCCCTAAAACATGCAGTTGGGTTATATAAACAAGAGTAAAATAAACCACATCACAACATGACGATGTACGAGTAAAACCCATAACAAAAAAAACCTCGAACAACCTAGCCACACAAAATACTATGATATTGGTATCGCTATGAGGAAAAATTAGACTTACATAACTAACTCGATGCCTTTAATCCTTAATTCTCTATTTTATCCTTGAACCTTCTTCATAGTCTCTGTTGGATGCCTTCCAATAGTGCCACAACGCAGGTGCTCCCTATGTCTTGGTATCCTACCGATCTTACCATCACATAACTAGTTCCAGTCGTTCACACAAAAATGCATGGACCACCGCACGGATCAAATAATGGAATCCACCACAGGATACACTTACAATATAAAGAGAAAACAATTTTGGTGTAGAAAACATACAAGATATCTCAAATAAATATATTGTCATAAAAACATGGATATCAAAAGTTGGGTGTAAACTAGGGTTTAGAGGCTCTTGGATTTGTCTATAAAAATCGTCTTTGCAAAGACTTCGTCATAAAAACTGATGGTAACCATCCTATTTATAGAAAGTATGAAAATATAGGTGACCCAAAAAATGATACAAATCATTCGAACGAATAATAGGTTCATTCGAAAGAATTTGGGATTCTCATTTGAACGAAATAAATTTCTTTCGAATGACTAATACAAACTTTTTTGAAGGAGATTCGAACGAGATTTGAATGGCCTTTCTCTACTTAAACATAACATCTCTTTTAAATGCAAACCTCATTCTTGTTTGAACCAGGCTCTAAACTTGTTCAAACGACTTATACAAACTTGCTTGAGCGACGTGGAAAGCTCGTTTAAAAAACTTCATAAAAAAAGATTTTCTTTAAAAAAACGTTTACGAAAATGGCCTCAAACATTTTTTTTAAAACAACACGCCCAAAACTAAATCGAGGGATCAAACATAATACTCATTCATACCTCTTGAGATCCATCGAATGTTATAGACTAAACTCGACATGTACTCTATGTTTCCTTAACTTGGCCTCTACGCTCTTCATCCACACATCAAAGGCTTGAAGGATAAACAACTCAGATCCTAACCTATGACTCAAATAAGTCCTTTTCAAACAGAATAAGAAAATAATATACATGAAAATTGACTTGATCCGAAATTTGCCCTTATAATTTTCATATTTCATGCATGTTCAGGAACGATCACTAACCTCCTAACATTATTCTTATGATTCCAAAATTAAAAATTTTAATTCCGAATTTTAATTCCGACTAGAATGGTAGCTAATCCGACCTCATTTCTATGAGTAATGAGTCCAGTTGTCCTCTTGTAATTGGTCTACAAGCCATACCATATTTGTTTTATGACAAAATCCCCCAAGACTTTGCTAACTATGGTAGATTATTTGAGATTCTCTGAAGTATTTCTTCTTCTGGGTGCATGTTGAGAAGATTGAGTGAGTGAAGTGTTAACATAGATGTCACTGACTCGTGTTTTGGTCGAATGATGAGAATCTTGTCGTCTTCTTGTGTCCTCGGCTCATTTGGGGCCAAGAGAATTTACTTGTGAGATTACTTTTGGCAGTTAGTTATACACTGGCTTTTACCTCACTAAGGACATCTTTAGGTTAATTTATAGCATTGAGGATAATGACAAGGTTATTGGGTATTATTATTTTGCTCTCACAAAATCACATTTAATTATGTGAAGGTTATTCAAGCGGGCCACCACAGTTGGTAGAATCAATACGTGTTCATGAAAAATAACTGGGATTTCTATCCTCATGAGAGAGTTTAGACTAATCTTGTCCCCTCCGATTGGTGTGGGACTAAAAAAATTAGTATATTATATTTGTCAGTTTACCTTTTAATTTACTTTTGACTAACTATGTGCTAGTACTTTATCCAACCTTTCTAGTGAAGAAGGCTCTCCGATTGCCCCCTGTATTAAAGGACTTAAGGACTTGGTGGAGAGGACTTATGTGCTTGACCCCCCCAAATTATAGGATCTCTTCTATGTGTTCAAGTTCATTAAGCTCGGATATTATACTCTGCCTGGAGGTGTTCCTCTCCACCACTTGAAGGCTATTTTTCGTAAAAGTAATGGTACCTTCTTGTGGAATAACATATCATCATGTTGATCATAGCGCTATGAAGGCTATTTGCAGTAAAAATTTCAAGTAGGAGCAAAAGAATAAAGTAGATGTGGAGGCCAAAGATAAGAAAAGGTCGATGCTTAGAAGACGGCTGAAGTCGAGGACAGGAAAAATGCTAAAATTGCTGCCCAGAGGAAGGCCAATGTTTCTTCTAATGCTAAGGCAAAATTAAAAGGGAAAGATACCATGTCTTATGATATCCCATTAGTTGGTGACAAGAGTCCTAACAAGGGTCCCACCATCCAAAGTGACCCTCAGCACCAAAGGGTAAATGAGCCACAACCTGTAGGGCCAATCTTTGAGAGGGTACATATTAGTGGCCATGTTGCTCGTCAATTTCCCATGAAGTGGGGTCATCCTTCAGCTATTAGGAGGTTGACAACTTCAAGTTTGATCCTAATCATCACGTCACCTTTAACCAATTAAAGATGGATCCAAACTCCATCTTCCATTTTTTGAACAATGCTACGGTTCTGCTCGGCTACCAGATTTTTATGCTTTGAGGGGTTTTAACCTAATGCTCAGTGAAAGTTAGTCCAACATTGCCTGTCAGTGGTAAGTTCCCAAAGTTTATGCTCGTCTATCTTTGTTAAATACTTTTCTACTTACTAATCCCATTGTCTTCTTTTAAGATTGTAATGATTGCCACTATCCTCAGAGAGCAAGATGTAACTAATCACCAAGTTTATAAGGAGTAGAGAGAGACCATTGAAGGACTTACTCAGTAGAACACAAAGATAAAGGAGGATCTCAAATAGTCTTGAGTTGGTCTTGAAAAGTCATGTGTTGAGCTTTAGGAGAGGGACTACTAACTTATCGCAGAAAATATTAGCTCTCAACACAAAATTAAAAGTTGAAGGACCAAGTTGGCACTGACCCCATTAAACTTCAAAGTTTTGAGGAGACACTTAAAAAGGACAAAAAATAGATCACCAAGATTAATCATGATCTCACCAAGGCCAATGAGACTCTGCCCAAGGATAAAAAGACTGGGGTTACCAAGTTCAAGGCTTTTATTGACTGTAATATGGATACTGTAGCCTTATTCATTAAGGGCTAGAACGAACTAAAAAAGTGGGTTATAAAACATTGCCCTGACATAATAAACGTCATTAGTAAGTGGGAAGATGAAGATGACAAGGCCAAGGCTTTGGAAACTGAGAACGAGATGGAGGTGGACGATGGAACTATTGCTGAGAAAAACACCCTTACCATAGCCCTAGAGGTTACCAAGTACACTATCATGGCATACGTGACTACTGACAATGCTCCTCAGGCCACACCAGAAAATAAAGATCCTCTTATCGCTTAAAAGCTCTTGCACTCATCTTTTTGTGAAATTTTTTTGATCTTGTAATTGCTCGTAATTATACTCGGATCAATATCTATAGTGAACATCTACTAATACTATTTCTTAATGATTTAAAAATCAATAATTAAAATTATTATATGCATGCATATGTGTATTGTTCATTGTGTTTGATTTTTTGTAAGTTATTTTGCTCAGCTAAGCTACTGGCCTTCACTTATGATTAAGTGTTTCTTGTAAAATATTTTTACAAGTTAATATGGTCGGACATATCCGATCTTCCAAGGCTTGTGGTTGTACAGTTGGATCTTATTAACCTAACCTAATTTACCACCTTTTCAAGGTAGGGCCTGACAATAATTTAGTCATGTAGTTTTAAGGTCGGATCTTGTTGACTTAAAACTTATTTATATTGGCTACCGAGCAGATGATCCTGAGTTTTCTTGACTTGGTATCTACCAATTCTTCTTCCAACTTATAGGTCATATGGGTGGATCTTATCTTCCTGGCCATGCATCATCATTAATTTCCCTGGTCATCTAAATGTATTAGGATCTATCCTTGCATTAGACATCTTATTCATCAGTTATGATCGGATCTTATCGATTAGACCATGTGACTACACTCGATTTTCCATATTTGTCCAAACTTCTTGATCGTAACCTGCCTAAAATAAGGCCATTCATAAAATGTGATCTGATCCTTGAGATATCTTAATCCCAGGCGTCTTGCATATCTCCCACTCCGATGAACTAGGAATCAAATAATGAAGAGAAACTTAAAATGACAACACATTTAGAGGAAGAATCTCTGATTTCTCATTGATCATTAAAGATTGATTAAAAAGAATTGAAAACCTATTTACATGAATTTCTGGTCTTCTAGAATGTAATCTTGTTGTCACTATTGATATGATTTCCTCAAACGTTTTGTATTCTAAGTATTCTTAAATTGATCACCATCCAAGGTCGTCACTACTGATAAAATTGTTCACATTCTAAGTATTCTTAAATTTTTCTGAATTCTGACACATTATTGGAGGCCTCAAAGTTTAACTTGAGGACACACTCAACATTTTCCCCATAAAGTGTAGTAATGATTATCCATGGCTCCACTACCATTGTCACATGATGAGCCATCTAAAAATAGAAGCCATGAGGGAGGCCCTTTTTCAAATCCGCCTTCAACTAAACTCGTGTCCTTAAATAACTTTTTAATTTGCCCTAAGTTGTGAGCTGTTTCTTCCTGTCAAGTTGAAGACTTCGGTCTGTCATTAATCTGCTCATTAGTCTTTTTTATGATATGCTCGGCTGCCTTTTTCTCCACCTAGGTGAACTCTATTGTAAAATTGGCCACTGCTCGTCCATTAACTATCGATTTGGGCTCATACGATATGTCATATTCTCCTAGTTCTATGGACTAAGTCATTAGTCTGACTGATTTTTTGGGATTATGAATTGTTTGTTGTAGATTAAGGTCTGTATAAATGATAATTTTGTGTGCCTAAATGTATGGATTCATCCTCCGAAACACTTCAATCAAAGACAATCAAACTTTTTCAGCCTTGGGTAGTAGAGTTTAGCTCCACGGTATATTTTGTTAGTGTAGTAAATAGGATTTTGTGCTCCATCTTATTGTCATATTGGAGCCTATTTGACTGTTGACTCCGACATTGCCAGTTAAAAGTATAACTTATCACCAAGGATCAGCCTTGACAGTAATGACGCAGATCATAAGTATTTCTTCAATTCCAAAAAATATTTGTCACACTCTTCGTTCCACTAAAAGGTATTTCTAATCACACTAAATAACGAAAGACATATATTAGTGGCTTTAGAAATAAACCAATTTATCATAGTTACTCGTCCTATCAATATTTGGATATCTTTTTTGCTCTTAAGGGATTGCATGTTGATCAATGCATGAATCTTGTTCGGATTAGCCTTTATACCCCTATGGTTAACTGTGAAGCCAAGGAACTTTCCTTCCCTAACTTCGAAGAAAAATTTGCTAGATTTAGCTTCATTTAATGCTTCTCTATTTGATCCAATGTCCTCTTGAGGTCACTCACATGATCAAATTCCTTCTTATTCTTTATTAGCATGTCGTCAACATACACCTCCATAGTCTTACAAATCTACTCCATGAGAGTTATAAAAAAGGGTAAGACCGGAGTCGAATGCCACATGAATTTATATATATTAATGTTAATATTGATTTAGAAAAGTGTTAAAAAGCAAATATAAAAATAAGAAAATATTATTTTAGTATAAGAGAGTGAGTTGAAGTACTAGATTATAACTAGGATAAGATTAAGAATTTATTAGAACTAAAATTAGTCAATCGTGTTTTAACTAATGACTTGATTAAACTTTACATTAAAAGAGGCCTAAGAGCATACCCCCGCCTTGCATTAATACAAAAGATTTGGTTACCATGATCAAATCACAATCAATTGGGAATGATACACTGAGATCAATAATCAAATATGAAAGGTTTCAAGCTAACAATAAAAATGAGTATTTTAATAAGCTAATGAAAAAAATGTGTTAATGTTTTAGTAAAGCCCAAAATACTACGCTTATATGTGTAGGAGGAGCTTAATGATAAGCCTCCCATCAAATTAGATTAAAATTGATTAATCATGATGAAAGTTCATAACACCACATGCGTTTATGCGACTTAGATATAATTGTTCATGTCCTACATATCACGCATATTTGTTTATTATTTATGCATTAACTAGACAATTATTCTAGTGTGGAGGGTGACATATGTTATGGGACACATATGATCCAAATTAGAACATGTGTCACCACAGATTTTTAGGCATGTGTAACTATAATATAGTTGATATGTGGCGACCCACGTGGGTTCGTTTGGCTATAAATCAAGCCTATAGTCATCATTAAAATAACAATCATTGGAGGAGGAAACATGATAGATCTCTACCCACCGTTATTCATATTGGAAAAGCAACATATTTACACTAAAAAACCAAATGATTGTTCCCTCCACCTATCCTTTTGACACGACTCAGAATGTGTCTCTAATGTGCGTTCACTCTAGGCTCAAGTGCAAGCCTGTCGCGTTAGTAGTAAACCCGGTAAGTCGGGATCGTATCCACATGGAACTAAGACAATGAAGTTGTGACGACGGGAAAAGACGAAGGAATCCTAACCCTGACTCTAAAAAGAAAGAAAAAATGATTTGGTTTTGAGAATTTATTATGCTAAATGCAATTGTGAAATTATGAAGAAATGAAACTATACTAAACTACCTAAAATATGAATGAAAGATGATTTGAAACTTTCGAACTAAGTGATGAGAAAAACAGGACGGGAATACAATCCCCCAACCGTAGTGAATTGCAGTTATAATATTAATCATAAATTTAACAGATTAAAATTTGACCCGGAATTTAGTACTCCCAAACATTATGTATACGAGGTTCAAGCCCGCGTCATACCTAATTCGAGGATGAGTAAATCGGTATCGCGATAGTAACACTCGAATTGCATTCTAAATCTTTACGGTTACCCAGAGGCAAACGAGATATAAAGACCTACAATTGTTATGTTCCTACGCAATACGGTCGTATTCAATTACTAAATTCAGAGAATTAATGTTATACACGTACAATTAACACATCCGTTGGCATCTATTGCAAAGGACGGGGGGAAAGGGCGGGGGGGAAGGATGTAAAGGAAACCAAAGGACGGGGGGAAAGGGCCCATGAAGTCAATACCCCAATAGTCGAAGATCTCAATAATGAGTATAGGGGTAAGAGGCATCATGTCTCGTCGGGTAATGGCCCCCATCCGTTGGCATCTATTGCAAGATTTGCAAGCAGCGTTCACATCCCGAAATATTGTGGGCTAATAGAGGTCGCATTGCAGAATTTTTATGGCCATCTTTTTCGTTGAAAAGTGGCCTCCACAAGCTTCCGAATGACAAAACTGGATGACTTTCGGGATCTCGTCATCCGGTACGCATCGTCAGATGATTTGTTCAGCGTAGTATTAAAATAGGAAGGGATCATCGTAAAAGAACATGCGCGACCAAGTAATGAACCTCTTCTTATCTTGCGGTGTCCAGTCGGGAGGGACGGCTCCCGTGACAAGGTAGTTCACTATATCCGCAAACCAGGGCAAAGAAGAGGTAGCAAAAAGTTACTCATCCTGAAAGTACTCGTCTATGGGTACGGGATCACTAGGTACGTCGGATGAAAACCGTGATAAGTGGTCGGCAATGACATTTTCTACTCCTTTCTTATCTTTGATGGATATATTGAACTCTTGTAGGAGTAGGATCCACCTTATGAGGCGCGACTTGGTATCTTTCTTTGCAAGTAGGTATATCAAATCCGCGTGGTCGGTGAAGCAATTAATAGGAGAACTGATGAGATATGACTGGAATTTATCAAGGGCAAAGACTACCGCTAGCAACTCCTTCTCCGTGGTAGAGTAGTTGAGTTGAGGTCCGGTGAGGGTACGGCTAGCGTAGTAGATGACGTGAGCTTTCTTATCTTTTCTTTGGCCCAAAACAGCTCCGATTGCATAATCGCTATCATCACACATAAGTTCGAATGGTAAGGACCAATCCGGAATTTGCATGATGGGAGCGGACACAAGCATGTTTTTCAATTTTTTAAAAGAGCTTTGGCATGCTTCCGTCCACTCGAATGGGGTGTCCTTCATGAGTAGGTTTCTTAAGGGTCTAGAGATGGCGCTAAAGGCCTTAATGAACCTTCGATAAAACCCCGCGTGGCCCAAGAATGAGCGCACGTCCTTAAGTGATTTTGGTCGGGGAAGATCAGCTATGACATCTATCTTTGCCCTATCAACTTCTATTCCCTTGGATGATACTATGTGGCCAAGAACTATTCCCTCGGTGACCATGAAATGGCATTTCTCCCAATTCATCACTAAGTTCTTTTCCACACACCGGGTGAGTACTTTTTCAGCTTTTCCAAATAATAATCGAAAGAGGTGCCAAAAACGCTGAAATCGTCCATGAACACCTCGAGTCCTCTCTCGACCATGTCGCTAAATAATCTCAACATGAACCTTTGAAATGTCACGGGTGCATTACACAAGCCAAATGGCATACATTTGTAGGCAAACGTACCAAAACGGCAAGTGAAGGTTGTCTTCTCCTGGTCAAGTACATCCACCTCAATTTGGTTATATTCGGAATAACCATCAAGGAAGCAATAGTAAGGGTGGCCCGCTAATCTCTCAAGCATTTGATCAATAAATGGTAAGGGGAAATGGTCTTTCCTAGTTCCCGCATTGAGTTTACGGTAATCAATGCAAACGTGCCACCCAGTGGTGGTACGTTGGGGAACTAGGTCTCCCTTAGCATTCTCAATCACAGTCATACCCGACTTCTTTGGGACGACTTGAATAGGGCTCACCCACTTGTTATCCGATATTGGGTATATAATCCCGGCATCCAACAATTTGATAATCTTGGTTCTCATAACTTCCTTCATGTTGGGATTTAGCCTTCTTTGCATTTCTCTAGAGGGCTTGACATCCTCTTCGAGATGGATCTTGTGAGTGTAAATTAAAGGACTTATCCCCTTTAAATCAGTGATGCACCAACCAAAATCACTTTGGTGCTTCCTTAGAATTTTCAATAATTTACCCTCCTGCTCTTTGTCTAGGGTAGAAGAGGCAACAACACAAAATGTATCATCCTCGCCTAGGTATGCATATTTAATGTGGGAGAGGAGTTTCTTCAATTCAAGTGTTGGAAATTTTTCGTCCGAGGGAACCATGCGAGTATTCCTCAGAGGTAACTCCTCGAATCTAGAAACCCAACTAACATCTCTCACGTCCTCGTCCGACGTGCTCTCATAGAGTAGCTCTCTCAACTCCCCAACCTCCCTCTTAAAGTCGGTGTACGTCCCCTCACTCTCGTATCTCACCGCTAAATAGGACCCTAAGGCGTTGCCGCAATAATTCTCCTCAAAACACTCCTCTACTATCTCATCTATGAGGCTCACCGCGTGAAGATCATCTTCCTCCCCCGTATGTTGGGCTATGTGGAAGATTTTGGTCTCTAAGGTCATGTTCCCCAAAGTAAGTTGCATTCGCCCATTACTAGTGTTGATAATGGCATTAGCCGTAGCTAAGAATGGACGCCCAAGGATGATGGGAACATGGTTGCTCGAGTTAAAGGAGGGCTCCGTGTACCAAATGATAAAGTCTATCGGGAAGTAGAAAGTGTCAACTTGGACGATCATGTCCTTGACTATGCCTCATGGTATCTTCACTGTTAGATCCGCTAATTGGAGAGTGACCTTTGTGGGATTGAGGTCGCCTAAGTCAAGTTTCCTATAGATGGAGTAAGGGAGGATATTTATGCTTACTCCCAAGTCAAGTAAGGCTTTTTCGATTTTATTCTCTCCAATGATGCAGGATATGGTGGGTGCACCAGGATCTTTAAATTTAGGCGGGAGCTCGTTTAGTAGAATGGAGCTCACATTTTGTGCTAGAAAGACGTTCTTATTTACCTTCATCTTTCCTTTTACCGTCAACAAGTCCTTGGTTACTTTTGCATAAGCTGGAATTTGCTTAATGGCATCGAGGAAAGGTAAATTCAACTTTACTTGCTTTAGCACTTCTAGCACGTCTTCACGTGGGTTTCCTTTATGGGAGGGAATCAACCTTTGAGGAAACGGTGCCGCGGAGGGTGGTTTCACTACCACCTCTAGCTCACTAGCGTCTTCTTTGTCGCTCTCATTCAAGGGGACATCTTCGGCCTCTTTCGTGCCGGGCAAAATCTCCTTGTTTTTCGTTGTGTCATGTGGAGGAGGTGATAAATCAACGACTCTACCACTACGAAGAGTGGTCACAGCTTGACATTGCTCCTGATGTTTAGTATAGGTGGAGC
This sequence comes from Sambucus nigra, assembly GCA_949130495.1. Taxonomy (NCBI): domain Eukaryota; kingdom Viridiplantae; phylum Streptophyta; class Magnoliopsida; order Dipsacales; family Adoxaceae; genus Sambucus; species Sambucus nigra. The sequence goes on from OX422213.1 coordinate 389,990,957, forward strand.
TAACACTAGTTTGACCTTGGGGTGGTCTTTGGCCTTAGGCAGGAAACTTGCCCTTCTCTTGGACACTCGGCGAGGATTGTATCTTTGACAGACTTACATTTATATCGCCAATCAGACGATCATATTTGGCATTGGTTGTGGTCTGGCTTGTGATGAATTGATTCATGGTATCCTCGAGAGTTCTCCACGGTGACGGGACATAAGATCCCTGAGGTGGTGGTGCTTGAACATGTCCTTGCATGTGTGGAGCTTGTTGAAAGTGTTGTGGTGGAGGAGGGGCAACATGTGAAGGAGGGTTCATTGCGGCATGTTGTTGCCCATAGCTAAAACCAGGATGGTTTTTCCATGAAGGGCTGTATGAATTCCCATGCGGAGCACCGAAATTTCCCTTAAATCCTCTTATACCACTAACTTGTTCCTGAAGCATTACTTTATAGGCGGGTATCGTCGGGCAATCCTCAGTTGAATGACCCGCCTCACAAATTGCACACACCTTCTCGACGGGGTTTGGTATGGATACAGCTGGTCCTTTTCCATATATCTCGCATAGGTCTCGAAATCCTTTCTCAATGGTATCCAATCGACTGTCCGTCATATAACTTTTATGTATGTGAAATAGGTCGGATGCCGACGGAGTGGTGGTCACTTGATGATTTCGATTTTGAGCGTTAGGATCAGAAGTATCCCATGATTGGGTAGTCTCGGCGACATACCCCAGGTGAAGCTCAGCATCGTGGGCATCTAAATCAACAAACATACCACTTCCCATGGTTTCAACAAGTTGCTTGGAGTTAAGATTCAACCCATTATAGAGAAAAGAGATGATTTGCACTAAATCAAATCCATGATGGGGGCATGAAGTAATTAACTCATTGAAACGTTCATAACATCAATGAAATGGCTCATTTTCAGATTGTCTGAACGCTTGAATTTGATCCTTTATGGATATTGTTCGATGTGTTGGGAAGAACTTATTGAGAAATCTCGATTCCAACTCATTCCAAGATGGAATCGAGCTTGGAGGTAGATACCATAGCTAGGTCTTAGCTTTATCCTTAAGCGAGAAAGGGAAGAGTTTGAGGCGGATCACCTCTTGGGTGCAAGTTTGATCATTGAGAGTATCGAACACATCCTCAAATTCCCTAATATGGAGGTATGGATTTTCAGAATCCATACCATGGTAATGCGGTAGCATCTAGATCATCCCATTTTTGAAACGGAATTGCCCGGCATTATACGAGAGTATAATGTATCCTGGAGTGACAGTGCGTTCGGGATATAAGAATTCTCTCTGCGGGCGGTATGGGGGCTCTTCCTCACCGGCGGGTGCACTACCGTGTTGCGACATCTCTTCCTCACTTAACGACTCGGTGCTCTCACCTGGTATGCTTGAAGTGTGCTCAGAGGTGTGTCCTAGGAAGGAAAACGGAGTGTTATTGGATATTGAGTCTGACGGTGTGGGAGGTAGGATCCAGAACTGTGGGGCGTTAGGAGTGTGGGGACTATCAGGGTTATACTCAACAATTGGATTTTCGTGAATATTGGTTGGAGTATTATGGGGTGTGGGAGTGAGTTCAGAATTTTTCATTAATAGCTTGTGAGAGATGATGGTGAATCTTTTTGTGTTTTTTTTGAATTTTTTTATGTTTTTTGATTTTTGGAAATTTTGGTCAAAGTTTTGGATTGACTCGATCTAATCCTACGTCTACCTAGATCCCCGACAACGGCGCCAAAAACTTGATGCGACTCAGAATGTGTCTCTAATGTGCGTTCACTCTAGGCTCAAGTGCAAGCCTATCGCGTTAGTAGTAAACCCGGTAAGTCGGGATCGTATCCACATGGAACTAAGACAACGAAGTTGTGACGACAAGAAAAGACGAAGGAATCCTAACCCTGACTCTAAAAAGAAAGAAAAAATGATTTGATTTTGAGAATTTATTATGCTAAATGCAATTGTGAAATTATGAAGAAATGCAACTATACTAAACTACCTAAAATATGAATGAAAGATGATTTGAAACTTTTGAACTAAGTGATGAGAAAAATAGGACGGGAATACAATCCCCCAACCCTAGTGAATTGCAGTTATAATATTAATCGTAAATTTAACTGATTAAAATCTGACCCGAAATTTAGTACTACCAAGCATTATGTATACGAGGTTCAAGCCCGCGTCATACCTAATCTGAGGATGAGTAAATCAGTATCGCAACAATAACACTCGAATTGCATTCTAAATCATCACGGTTACCCAAAGGCAAACGAGATATAAAGACCTACAATTGTTATGTTCCTACGCAATACGGTCGTATTCAATTACTAAATTCAGAGGATTAATGTTATACACGTACAATAAAGGTTCTAAGAAATGCGAGGCGTGATTGAGGCGTGGAGGCCAAGCCTTAAGTCTTAGAAGCCTAGGCGGGCCTAAGCGTGAAAATGCATGAAAAGGCGTTTAGGCCATCTTAATATATTTTAATATTTTTTAACCATAACAAGGCTATTAAAATATAAAAATTGCACATATCATAAAAATATGTCTGAATATTTGCAAATTAAAATACTATTTGATTATTTTGGATGAGAAAATGGTCCAGTTTGTGAACAAATTCTTTAAAAGGCGACATCGTTTCACTAAAGCATTGTTGTTTTTAGAAAAAAGTGCGCCTTAAGGGTTTTACCAAGAATAAGGCGTGAAAAGCGTAAGGCGATGCGTTTCTCCCGAGCCTTAAGCCTAGGCGGGTTTTTTAGAACAGTAACACATCAGGATGGGTTCATGTATCCCGGCCTTAGAAAATCTAGCCTAGCATGATGAAAGTGATGAAAACAGTGATTGATGTGCAGGAGTTCATGATTAATCTAAAGAAAACTTGTGAATTGATGTAAAATAGAATAGAGAAGAAGAAATAACTCGCTAATCTCACCCAAGCAGTAATGGAAGCAATTAATAAGACTGGTAACCAAAATAAACTTTGAATAAATCTTCAATCTTTTAATTAAAACTGGAAAATGTATCTAAAACTAGGGTTTCTGGAAAAAAAGAGGAAAATTCCTAAAATTCTCCGTCCAAATAATAACAATAAAACGGGTTTTTATACCCTCCAAGAAATCAGGAATTTCAGCTGCAATAGGACTCTTCTTTGAAGCAGATAAGATTTGAAAACCTCGATGGCCGGACCGGTCTGGGTCTTAGGCGGACCGGTCTGCCTCCAAGGCGGATCAGTTCTTTTTATTTTGGGGCGGACCGGTCCGGGGGCAGACCGGTTCTTTTATTTTTCACCTCCTTCGGTTTGCTTGTGATCTGGGGTCTACTGGATTTTAGCAAAGTGGACTGGTCCGGGGTAGGGGCGGACCATTCTTCCTATTTGACTTTTTTGCTCTACTTTGACTACTGATATCTTTTGTTTTGGGACTCCGATTGAGGTGCCGTTTCTTGACATGTGCTCGCGAATGTGATATCTTCAACTTCTCTTTAGGTACCTCATCCGAATTCCGGGTAGAAATTACACTTTTTCCCTTTTGACTTTCCTTCCTTCCTCTTTGATTCTTCCGGTTTCCTTCTTTCATTTCTTGACATCAATTACCTGTAAAAACACTACGAAATACAAAAAACTCGGTGTACTCGTTAGGATCAGTTCTTAGCAAGATTATGAGATAAAGTCAACTCAATTACGTTGTTCGAGGTGCTAAAAGTAACTTAATCAAGGGATAAATTAGGAAGAATTTATGCCTAATCACCTTTCTGTAAATAAATGAGTTTTTGACATGATACGTATGGACCCACGAACTACGTTGACTTTAATTCCGAAATAACGGTTAGATAGGCGCAACCAAAGTTGTAAAACTCAAAATATACCAAAAATTCGATCTCCCCTCATATTTCACTATTCTCTCACACCATGATAAGGGAAGTTAATACATTAACACTACACCAAATTGCACAATTAACCACAGCGCCATTATAATAATGACTTGTCACGATCAATAACCGTGATACACCTGGGGGTGATAATAAGACTTGTCACGGTCATGGACCGTGACAAATATTTATTGTCATGGTTTTTTCGCCTAATTTTTTTGTCAAACTCTAGGGAGGCATGAAGTTTGTCACGGTATAGGATCGTGAAAACAAATGGCTAGTCACAGGTATAGACACCCCATTCTGTTACCCCCTAAACTCTCCTTAGGTCCCTAGCACCTCCCTTCATCACTACAAACCCTGGTCATACCCCGAATACCGACCTAGAAGCCATCGGGCAATCCCAGGCTCCGTTTGACCAAAATTCAAACTCTTCAGCTCGATCGAAAATGAATGAATCTTCAAAGGGCCCTGAATCCCCTTTCCAATGGTCTGCCCGTTCGCGATTCTGACTTACAGTAAGGACAAACGATTTGTTTTACTCCGAAAGGTCACCGAATGCTTCCAAGTCCCAATTGACCAAAGTCAACTCCCCGAACTGGGTCAAACTCTTTGGAATGTAGTATTACATATCCTAACCCTTCCAATGGTCCGCCCCATGTGTGATTCGGACTTACTATGCGGACGAACGATCTATTTGCGTTCGATGATTCCCCGTCCAATGGACCGATGAATGTTTTTTAACCATATTTGACCCAAAGTCAACTCTCGAACCTGGGAGAAGTCTAAGTACTTTCAAAGGTCTATGAATTACCTTTCTAACGGTCTTCCCCATACGCGATTTGGATCAACGATTTGCGCTCTGCCAATTTTCTGAAAAGGCCTGAAAGACACTACCAAACGGTAGGTCCCAGACCCTGCCTATCGGATGTGTGCCTAAACACACCTTCGGACTGACATGAACAGGGCTATACCGATCGACAATGCCCTGGGCCTATAAAAAGGAAGGTCTGACCTCATTTTCAAAGGGATCCCAGATCAGAAGCATATCACTCTCAGCAAATTCAGAAAACCTCTCTCGAAGTCAGCGTGATTTCTATATCAAAATCCCTTTCCAACCTTCACTTTTCATTATCCTTTTCATCAAACTTGGTGAATTAACCACTCTCCATCATCATCCAAGTTCAAGGGTTGTTCTCCAACATTTAAGATCAAGCTCAAGATCTTCAAGAAGGTCCAATTTTCTCAATTCTCTCCATAAATCCCCAAAAATTCGCAATAATTTGTTTTATTACTTAGCACTTCTATTGTTTCATCTTACACATCCTAATATACTTTTTATTTAGTATTATTACACATCGATTATTTTCATACAAATAAAAAATCCAAAAAATAAGAAAAATAGGGTTTGCTCATAAATTCCAAACGGGAATTCTCACACTTTTCTTACACTTCTCTCATAACTAAAACACTTTTTTGCACACTCACACACAGACACACAAATAAGAGAATCCCCAGTTGGATTTATGGGATAGACCCCACCCCTCATTTTACATCCGAACTACGTGGACTTTGATGCCTCTATAGGCTACGTAGGCGTCTCGGGGTAAAATCCAAGATTCGTGTCGTATTTTTACTTTTTCTCTCATTTTCTAATTTTCTTCAAAATTAACTCTCTCATATTATATATATATATATATATATATATATATATATATATTTGGTCTTTGTGGTGTATTATTCCTCATGCGTTATCGTTCCATCATAACGATCAACGTAAGGATAATCGCGTAAATCCTATTTTTTAATATTTTTATACCTTCCTACGGATGACTTGCTTTATCTCTTCCATGTTACAAGTCGATGATTCCTATCTCCACTATATATACACATGCACACATATCACGGAAAAAATATAGGAAAATAGAATAAACCCATGAGAGACCGTAAGGGCGGAATGGGTGCCTAATGCCTTCGCATTTCGTAACTTAGCATCTGGACCCTTTTCGAATCATTTTGATTTCGTATGTATTAGTGTGTCCTTAGATGGTGTCTTCGGGATGGATCCCTTTCTTTTGTCTGTCTTGAGTAAAATTGACTAGCGACTCTATATCTCTATATTTTTCACCTCACCCAAATGATGTCGGCCGAAGCGCTCCCGAGAGGGATGCGCGGGACCTAGGATCCTCCCTCAAGCGGCCCACCCGCCACGAGGATCGGGGATGGCCACAACAGGCTTGTCACGGTCCATGACTATGTCAAACCTCTTAACAATGTTAGACCGTGACAAGCCCTAAATATTTTTCCCAGAGCTTTGGCAGGGCCTATGACCACTGCAACCCTGGCACTAAGAAACATTGTTGGGCAACATAAACTGCCAAACAAAAAAACCCTGCTTTAAATGTACCTACTAAACATTATATATTTCTAATAAAGAAACAAAATCCAAGAGAAATAACATATATATATATATATATATATATATATATATATATATATATATATATATATATATATAACACGAGAAATTACTTTAATAAAATCAAAATAAATGTTAGGATATTTTAAAATACAAATATATCACATAAGTTCAATGTCAATTAATATAAAATAACTCAAAATGGCTTCGTAACCTGAGTCGAATAAATGACATATGACTCCATCATGTCATCGATATGTCAAACACCACCTTGATCATCTAGCCATGGGACCTCATCTTCTTTTCCTAAGAACACCTAACAGTCGTTAATTCGGGACTCATAAGACTGTAGTGGGAAACCATACACCAAGGTCCCTATAATGACACTTAGATCCTTCTCCCACCATGCAATCCGTGCTCCTCCATGCATGTTTAGGATATAGACTCCCTGCCCAGCTGGATCATATCTCGTCGGGATAGTGGGGTTGGGGGTATAATATATGTCCAAAGGTGATGATGAGTCAACCATCGGTGAGGGGGATAGAGTAGTGATCTCATCATGAACCTACTCCTTACCCATTACCTTCTCCTTCTACTTTCCCTTATCCATCCTCCCACCTCCCACGGAAAATTTGACCCAATCAAACATATGATTAATCAATTATTAGATATTATCCAACTTCAAGACCGTTTCAAATTTATATATATTGACCTTTGATGATATGACACTTTGGTCTCTAGCAAGGTGTGGACACCTCGATTTACAATCCAAGTTTTGAGACGCTTTATCCTATCCCAAATAAACCTTGGGTAGGAACCCTGGAAAAAAAATCCTAAAAAACCAAATTTTAGAACCTACAGTAAAGCTTTTGGTGTCGAAAACACCAAGGATTGAAGTATATAGGGACAAAAGGAAAATAACCAAAAATCCAAAAATTCAGTTAATCCATTAAAACAACCAACACCTCCAGGGCCATTGGCCGATCGGCCAAATGTCCCATGTGAAATATATGATCAACCAAAGGATTTAGATGATCTACCAAATCCCCCTAACACCAAATCTTATCTGAATCTTTTCTTAGCCATTGATAAAAAAATCAACGGCTATAAACCATTAGCCAATCGGCCAAATCCACCTCCAAAATCCTATAAATAAAGGTTCCCACAAACCTTAAAATGACACCAAATCCTAACGTTGATCCATTTTTCTGACTTTACTTATCCCTAGAGGACGAGATACTCGAGCTCATTTCGTGAAAAGTCCCGAAGGGGCTCGTACTTAAAAGAATTCTTTTTCGAAAGGAAAATCTCGTACTTTTGTAGAGCTGCCTAAAAAGAGGTTTATACTCCTGAAAAGTCACCTTCGAGAAATAAATAGAGTCAAACCTCTGCATCAATTCTGTAGAGGGGGCTTGAAGATAATCTTGAGATTAGGGATAATAACCCCATTAGCAATAGTGTTTGATATTAATAAACCGAGGCAGCTTAAGCGTGGCAACTCACTAAGGCAGATCAAGAGTGGCAACTCAGCGAGGCAGCATAGCGTGGCAACTCAACGAGGCAGCTTAGCGTGGCAACTCATACTTTAGCTTGTTGTGTAGTCATATTGTATCTTTGATTATATTAACTGTAATCTATAACGGTTGTAATGATGTAACGAGTTTTAGTGTGAGGTCAAACGGTACTCGTGAGAGACCAGGCTTGGCAGGGCTTGGGAGAGCTTTCATGCTCAATCGAATGACCTATCCGTGGGAACTTTAAAGGGATTTGGTTTGGAGGATTGAGAAGTAAGGAACCATTGGGGTTTGTCCTGACAATCTTAGATACAACTGGTAAAACACCGAAGGATCCTGACCGTGGAACCTCGGGCGGAGCAGCTTGGAGTTCCATCGAGTGTTGGGTGGTGAACCAAACATCCTTTTACTTAATGTCACATCTAATGTAGGTGATGTCACTAGCCAGCTAAACAATGTCAGATCTGCACTTGATTAAACCACCGTGGTATTTGGGGCTGTCAGGTAGTTGGTGAGCCACCTCTGCGACAACAGCCCCTTAACACACAGTGGTTAGGCAAAAGGCATGTCTTGGCATTTAATGTTTATGACGTGGAGACAACTAGTGCATTAGGCATTTAATGTTGTGACATAAAGTATAACGGATGTCTTTCATAGTCTTTAATGACGGAGTTGCCTCGGGGGTGGTTTGGGGGGATATTTAAGAACCGCAATCATCTTTGAGGAGTTATTGCTAGAGAGAATACACATCAGAGAGACTTATTACAAACCAGAAGGTTTACTCGCTCACCATTGTTATTTATTACAAAGCTTTTAATGCTTGACAGAGATTCTTAAGGGTTTTTAGTGTGTTTCTACCTGCCTACCAAGGTTCATCTAGGGTGTTTACTTCTCTCTCCCTCTAGCTAAGTTACCTCTAAGTTTCATTACTACTTTCTGAGTTATACACGAAAGATTTGTGAGTTTAAACTAAGTCTTATCTTCATTAAGTTTGTATTTGCATGTCCTATCATTAATCATAAGCTTTTGACAATTAACTTATCATTACCATACTCAAAAAAGGGGTTACGCCTCCATCTTATCTAAACTACCCTCTTACATTTGGCGACTCCAGTGGAGAGGCATTCTTCTGAGCAAGGAGTATGACACAAGATAAAGTTGATGTAAGGCTCAACTTCGATGACATCCAACACAATGAAGAACAAGCTACGAGAGAACTGGAGGCTATAAGGGATGGGGCTCCTCGAATAGAGGTATCTCTGGTTCAGGTGAGGACAGGCATTCCAGGAGTGGCACAGGCCTCCATGAGTGCAGGGTTGGGATCCACTCAGGTGGCACTCCTCATGAGTAAGCTTCAACGGTGTTGGGAGGATTTGAAGCCAATTCCTTCGTAACACTAGGGGTAGCCCAACGGCCCCACCAAGTGCAGGCATGACAGGAACAGTCCCAGTGAGCATACCCTCTGTTGTGAATCCAGCAGTGGGAATATCAGGAGTATCAACGGCCCCAACTGTGACAACTGCTCCAACTACAATGGGTACTCAACCCATGTTCCCATTGGTTGTTGCCCCAGTAGCATCACTCATGGAGGAAATGAGGAAGGAGATGCTGAAGTTCATGCAAGCTTCCTTGCAATCTGTGGGAAAAGTGGCTTCGGTTTATGATGACTTTCGAGCACCTTATCCCCAAGAATACAATGATGAGCCCTACCTAAAGGACTATATTTCTTCTATTTTTGAAAAATATACAGGGAAAGGTGGGAACCCGAAGGAGCAAATTAAGCGCTTCATTGAACACATGGGGGCACATTGCAATGATAAAAATCTCAGGTTAAGGGAGTTTCCTAAATCCTTAATCGATAAAGCATATACCTGGTATTCCCATTTGACTCCCAAGATCGTTTCTACATGGGAGAAGATGCACTTATTATTTGGCCATAAGTTCTTTCTGGAAGAAGATGAGTTTATTTTGACCCAACTGGGTAGGGAGAAGCAAAGACATGGGGAGGAGGTGGTGGCCAATGTTCGAAGATTCAGGGAAAGATCCCTCGATGTGAGAGAGGAGGCCAAAGAGTCTAAGTTACTGCAGATCTGTGCTGAGGGGTTTCTTCCTGAGTACATCTTTCATCTTATCAATGAGACGCGCGAGGGGACTTTTTCAGCGTTCTTAAAAGCAGCGAGAAACATCTCCTTAGTGGTACGACCAAATTCGGTGGGAGTTCCCACGATGTTTAGGCAGTGATACAACCTTTGGGGGGAGGTCTCAGACCTCACGGGTAGGGTACACCGAGGGAGGACATGGGGGCAAGGCACCAAAGAAGGATAATAAGAGGAAGTTCAGAAGAAATACGGAGGAACCACCTCCATTGCCTTGTACAGTAAAGGAGGCTGTCAACTGTTACAACGCAATGGTCTAAAGCGAAACGATTTACAAACTAAAAGACATTCCCGTAGGGGAACCCGATGTGGAAACAAAGGCGGATCCTAGGTACTACTAGGTTCATCGGAGGATTCAACATCCAACAGAAAGTTGCTTCACACTGAGAAGAATCATCGATAAGTATGTGAAGGCAGGGACATTGCAAATCCCTCCACAGAACGTCAACAACAACCCACTGTCGGCACATGGAGCCAATCTCGTGGTGGCCTATGATGAAGAGGCGGAGAGAGGAGAAAAAGAGGAGTACGAGGGAGCTTTAGAGACCTGCACTGAGGGAATGGATAATGTAGTTTTGGCCTACGATGAAGCAAGATCCAAAGACGTGGAGGATGTGTATAGCATTGAAGGCGAGGAAGCAAACCCAGTCCTAGAGTACTGCGCAGTTTCAAACTCCTCAAAATTCACCTGGTTCTTTGACCAGGTGGGGATAGAGAAAGAGAGTAGGTTGGAGATAACTCAGGGAGTACTGGACATTACGAGGAAGAATGCGGTGCCTTCGATGAGATGGAAGGGACCCATGGGCAGGTTAGTTATCAGATTTCTCTCAGAAGTAACCTTCATCAATGCAGATAGGGTTGTAAGTTTCCCTCATAACAGTCCATTGTATGTGACTGCAGTGTTAATGGAGTTATCTTTACAAGGACCCATATGGATGGAGGAACTTCCATCCATATCATGCCAATCAACTCTTTCCATGCATCCAATATTCTAGAAGAAAGGTTGGTCCCAATGCCTTTGGTGATTTCGGGGTATGATAACCAATCTTCCAAATCCATTGGGTACGTTAATGTTGGGATTGTAATGGGAAATCTTAGTTCCTATATCAAGTTCCACGTGATAGAGAGTGCAAACTCCTATCATCAGCTAGTTGGAAGGGTGTGGATCCACAATCAAGGGCTAGTTCCTTCTACGTACCACCAATGCGCTAAAGAGAACATCAAGGGGACAGAGGTGTCCATTAGGGCTACGAAGAGGTCTTTCGCTGTCGAGGAAGTTCACTTGGTAGACGTGGAATTTTACACTGAGTTGGAGGAGGATATTCGAGTTCTAACGAGAAGAATAGAGGGTGCATGGGTTCCCTCAATCAGAGAAAGGATGGGGCCTTTGAACAACAAGGTAAAGAGGTTGCAAGAAGTATAAGAGAAATGACCGAAGAAGCTCATCAGGTGAACCCTCGGCCCCAAAGCATCTCGAAGCAGCTCAAAGATAGGATGAGGCCCAGAGTGGATCCGATGGAGCATGAGGTCCAACGAAAAAGCGTGCTAAGATGCTTCTTGAGAAAAAGAGTGGTCGAGGCTTCTAGAGAGAAGAAGAGGAAGGCAGTCACCACTACCATCAGGCAACGCAAGAAGGTCCTTACTGAAGAAGGAAAGGTGGTGTATCGATTGCAACGGTGTGAGTGGGCGGCCGATGAAGCTGCTGATGAGGTTGACCCGATATATGAATGCTTTCTGGTGGATCAGAGGGGACAATGTATGATGATAGACAACTCTAGCATACAGGAATTTATGGAGGAAGTCACCGAGGAACCAGATTACATGACGGATCGATCGAAACCACAGGCACAAGAATTGGAGCAGTTGAACCTGGCGAGAGAAGAGGAGTACCCAAGGCCCATTTTCATCTCGAAAGATCTAAGTGAGGAGAAATGAAAGGCCTTGGTAGAATTAATTTAGGAATTTATAGATGTTTTTGCATGGAAATACACGGAGATGGAAGGGCTGGATGAGGAAGTGAGATGCCACAAGTTGAACATAATGCCTTCAGCAATTCCAGTGAAATAAGCAACGAGAATGTACAAGCCTGAGCTAGATTTGAAAATAAAAGAAGAGGTTCAACGTTTACTAACAACATAATTTATCAAACCAATACAACACCCGATCTGGCTGTCCAGTATTGTCCTAGTGGGGAAGAAAGACAAAAACCTAATAAGAATCTGTGTGGACTTCGGAGATTTGAATAAAGCTTATCCCAAAGATGAGTTTCCTCTTCCCTCCATTGATAGACTGATAGATGCTACCGTTGGTCATAAGATGCATAGCTTCATGGATGGGTATGTGGGGTACAACCAGATCAAGATGGACCCCTCGAATGCAGAGAAAACAACATTAAGAATCCGTTGGGCAATTTCAAGTATAAGGCGATGCCATTTGGAATCAAGAACGCTGAGGCAACTTACCAAAGAACAATGATAGCCATTTTCCATGACTTCTTTCACAAATTCATGGAATTCTTTGTAGATGATTTGGCCATCAAGTCGAGGAAGGAGGAGTCCCATATAAGTGATTTGAGGAAGGTGTTTTCTCGTTGTAGGAAGTTCACATTAAAGATGAATCCATTGAAGTGTGTTTTTGGAGTGACAAGGGGGAAGTTCCTAAGCTTCGTGGTTGATCGACAAGGGGTGCAGATGGACCAAGATAAGCAGCGGGCGATCTTAGAAATTCCATGTCCAAGAATGGTAAAGGAGTTGAAGAGTTTCCTTGGTAAAGTCTCATACCTTAGGAGGTTCGTTCCTGGGTTAGCCGAGGTAACACATTCGTTGATGCAGCTATTATGATAGAACATAAAGTCCAAATGGGAGGTGATTCACCAGGAGTCTCTTGATGGGCTGAAGAAACTGCTCGTTTTACCACAGACCATGGTTCCCCCAAAAGTAGGAATACCGTTACAGCTGTATCTCACATCCGCCACAAGGTCTGTGGGAGCTTTCCTGGCACAAGAGATCGATGGGTAAGAACGATCAGTTTACTACGTCAGTAGGATCATCCATGGGATAGATGTCAGATATAGTAGATTAGAAAGGCATTGTTTAGCCTTAGTACTTGTAGCGCAAAAAATTAGACATTATCTGTTATCTTTTACAATTCATATTGTAACTAGATGTGATCCCATAAGTATTTGCTAACAAGAACTATATTCATTGGTAGGGCAGTTAGATGGTTCCTTATCCTTTTCGAATACGACTTGAAGTGCGTGTTTCCTCGAGCAATCAAAATCCAGGCATACGCCGATCTGTTGGCTATTTTCCCTTCAGGAACGTTTGAGCCACCCAAAGAAAGTATCTCAGGAGATAACTTGTTGGCCAATCACCTAGATGCAATGGATGAGGAGTGGATAATGCAGTTTGATGGACTCTCGACGAAAAAAAAGTAGGGGCAGGGGTCATCCTTTCAAGAGGAATGGAGGAGATTTAACTTTCCTATAAATTACATTTCCCTTGCTCTAACAACAAGGCAGAATATGAAGCATTGGTGTTAGGGTTGCTAGAGGATTTTTGAAGGGGGATTCATTCACTTTGCATCAAAGGAGATTCTAACTTGGTGGTTCAGTAAGTGAACGGAGAATATGTGTTGAAACATATGAGCCTAGCACCATACAGAAAAATCATCTAGAGACTCTTGTGCCAGTTCCATCGGATAAAGATCCAGAGACAGCCCAGAAAGATGAATCGTCACCCAGACGCCTATGCCACCATTGCCCAGAAGATGGTCATGAGGAACGATACAACTACCGTCATGATCTAAAGAAGGATGGATCCGTCGATGGTACAGTTAATTATACTTATGGAAGAAGATGCAGACTGGAGGGGAGAGATCAAAAGGCAATTAGAATCTGGGTAAGGAACGCTGGGATTGAAAGAATTAGCCCAATACTTCACAAATCAGGGAAACCTTTACTTCAGAAATGCAGGAGGATGGATGTCGAGATGCATCGGTCCAGAAGAGGCAGAGCAAAGATTAAAGAAAACACACGAAGAGCACTGCAAAATAACTGAGATACCCATCTATCGAAGAATGCAAGTGAGGGGTATTTTGGGCCTAAGATGAAGAGGATGCGGCAGAGCTACAACAAAAGTGCGATAAATGCTAGTTATTTTTTTAGGCGGCTAAATGCCACTTCGTGGAGGCTCAACCTGACTAGAGACAGCCCCATATTGAGTTTATTAAAGATGGATATATCCTAATAAAGAAAATTGATGCAATGGGTCTCAGGCGAAGGGCCCTGAGATTCTACATTCATGAGGTACAGCTTTATCGAAGGGGATACTTCAAGAGGCTATTGCATTGCATCACGAAGGAAGAAGCAGTTGAGGTCCTCAAACAGGCACACGATCCAGCTCATATAGGAGGGGCTAAGTTATATGATCATTTGATGACTTTGGGATACTATTAGCCAATGATGGAGAAAGATTCGGCTGAATTTATTCTAAAGTGCAAGGCTTGCCAACTTCATGGAAATATGATCCATGCCCCGTCAGTGGACTTACACTCCCTGGAAATGCCTTATCCTTCTCACACTTGGGCGTTCGACCTGGTAGGGGCAATATACCCTTCTTTGAGGGGGAAGATATGGATACTAGTAGTAACGGAGTGTTTCACAAAGTGGGTTGAGGCAATACCACTTAGAAGGGAAATAATAGGGGTAGTGAGTAACTTCATTAAAGAATACATCATTTGTCAATTTGGGATCCCAAAGGATATCCTTTTAGACAATGGAACCCCTTTCGTCAATTCATAAGTAACGATGCTCATAGATAAATACTCCATTATCCATCACACTTCGATGGTGGCATACCCAAAGGGAAATGGTCAAGTCGAAGCGACTAACAAAACTTTGGTCATTATCTTAGCTAAAACGATGAGAAATTTCCCAGGATCGTGGGATGACAAGATACCAGCCATTTTATGGGCCTATCGGACAACTAAGAGGAAGCCCACAGGGTATACACCACTCTCTCTTGTTTATGGGGCCGAGGCGATTCTCCAAGGGGAATTGGAAGTTCCCTCTGCTCGATATGCTCTGCAAAGTAGTATGCTCCCTCAGAATAGACATGTGCAGTTGGAAGCATTAGATGAACACAGAGATAATGCGATGCAACACTTTTAAATGTATACGAGACAACTCTCCAGGGCATATGATAACTTAGTGAGACCAAGGAAGTTCATGGAGGGAGACCTTGTATTAAAGGCAGCAGTGAAACATATTAGGGGGCTTCCTCTACCTATGTTTACAGTGAATTGGGAGGGACCTTTCATCGTAAAGGAGGCTCATGACTCAAGTTATTTCTTAATTTCAAAAATAGAAGAAGATAAATCGTTCAAGATTAACAATAAATGGTTGAAAGTCTATCATGTGTTGGCAGTTATGTTTGACCACTGATGTACTTGGCTGTTGTTATGAATACACAAGTTCCTTTTATAATGAGTATACAAGTTCTTTTTATTATAACTCAAGTAGAGATGAAAGAATTATAGAACTTCACACTTCACAATCTATGCAATAAGTTGTAACACAAAGGAATGGCATAAGAAAATAAATATCCTTTTCATTCATAAACTTTAAGCATTATAAAATTGGGAGCTATCGCTTAAGAATTACATGAGAAGAAGAAAAATATATATATAAAAACTCATTGGCCCAGGAGGAACCACAGATCTGGGGAAGAGAAAAAATCTCCAGGAAGACCCGAAGAAGCTTCTAAGCAAGACCATTGGGCATTAATGGAAACCTCCAACCTCGTATGTGCTTGCGTGCATTCGATAAGGAGTTTCTCCCATTTTAGCTTCGCCAAACGAAGAGCTTCTTCAATGTCCTCCACCTCCTTATCAATGTCCCAAAGAAAAGGTGTTAGCTCGGCCAACTTAGCTTACTCGGACCACTAATATTCCTGATGTTTCCTCAAGAGTTCCTTCTGGATGTTCAGTCGTTGGCTCTTCAAGGTCTTCAAATGTGTGATAAGCCAGCCAATATGGAAGTCGTCGTGACCCAACTCCCTCAGATTTCCTAAAAATTAGTTAAGGAGTGGTCGAGTAATGTTTAAGGTTGGATTGCTGGAAATTTTAACAACGACAGTGGCTATGCCTTGAAGCATGTAGCTGATAACGGAGATATTTGAACGCAGGCAGCCCACCGTGAACGTCTCAAGATGATGATTTATAAGTTGTTCAATGACCAGAAGATGGTTGGCAGGCATTTGAGGGGAGCGCTGAAACACCATCAAGCAGAAGGCGTGAGGAGCTAGGTTAGGCAGAGGAAACTCACATCCAGATTCGCACTTCGCAGTAGCACCTGTCGTGGAACCTTGATCATTATGGCTAGTTTCTTCGAAAGCAACAGGTTCACGATTGGGTGAGGCAATAGGCGAAGGAACTGGTGGAGAGTCCTCCCGAGCAACCTGCAAATAGTTAGAGGAAACAAGGAGTTTATGAAAAAATCTTAACAAGTGTTTTTGTTATTAAGTCACCGATACGTGGAGTTTATGAAAAAACCTTAACAAGTGTTTTCGTTTTTAAGTCACCGATACAGGTGGAGTTTATGAAAAAACCTTAACAAGTGTTTCGTTGTCAAGTCACCAATATAAGTGGAGTTTATGAAAAACCTTAACAAGTGTTTTCGTTGTTAAGTCACCAATATAGGTGGAGTTTATGAGAAAATCTTAATAAGTGTTTTCGTTGTTAAGTCACCGATACAGGTGAAGTTTATGAAAAAACCTTAACAAGTGTTTTTGTTGTTAACTCACCAATATAGGTGTAGTTTATGAAAAACCTTAACAAGTGTTTTCGTTGTTAAGTCACCGATATAGGTGGAGTTTATGAAAAATATTAACAAGTGTTTTCGTTGTTAAGTCGCCGATATAGGTGGAGTTTTTGGAAAAATCTTAACAAGTGTTTTCATTAATGAAAAAATTTAACAAGTGTTTCGTTGTTAAGTCACCAATATAGGTGGACTTTTTGGAAAACCTTAACAAGTGTTTTCGTTGTTAAGCCACTGATATAGGTGGAATTTATAAAAAAAACTTAACAAGTGTTTTCATTGTTAAGTCACAAACACAGGTGAAGTTAGAGAAGATGATAAATATAGAGAAACTAGCGAAGTACCTCAGCAGCAGTAGGAGCAAGAACGAGAGTCACCACAGGGGCCATAATAGTAGAAACTATTGGGGGCGGGCTCATTGCCCCAGCAGCTTCAACGGGGCTCTTGCATGCAGAAGCCTCAATGGTAGGTAAACTTCCCTCGCCAACATAAAGTACTAAATCCAACACGGGCGCATCATCGGAAGAAGATGTTGGACCTTCAAGAGATGCCCTAACAAGAGCAGTAGCACCAACCTGGGCCTGGGAAGGGAAAAGGCCACTCAGAGCAAAGGGTGAAGAGAGACTTGGAGAAAGATGCAAATGCAAAGCCAAGCGTTAGACATAAGGAGTAAACACAAAAGAATAAGGGGCAGAAATGCACCTAACTTACCCCTGTTATGGCACGGAAAAGAGGAACTGCAGCAAGGGGTCTTGACAATACAGGAGGAAGGAGAATGTTAGCTATCAGCAATGCCACTTCCACATAACATGGACCAAAAAATTAGAAATGATAAACAAAACAATGGGACTTAGACTTCTTGGACTTGTACTTCTTGGCCTTCTTAGCAGGCGATTGAGAAGGCCCCTCTCCCGTTGCAGCTTCGCCCGAAGGTATAATTTTTTTAGAAGCTGCAACGAACTTGGGTTTCGGGGTGGCAATTGGGATCATCAAGCAATGAGGGGTTGATCCTGGGGAGATTCTTTAATGGTTTTACTCAAAGGAAACTCAACCCCAAGCACGGAGTTTCCCTTAAGACCCAGTTCAGAAGAAGAGAAGGAAAGGACTGGGGGTATTGAGGGGGGACTGAATGAACTTACGAATCATTTCCACCTGCTCCAAATGGAACTTAGTGGCAAAAAATGGATACATCTCCCTTCCTAGTGAAACTAGGAAGGGTGACATGGTCATCGATGGTGGATGTCACACCAAGAACCGCGGCTACAGTATAGAAGGTACAGGCTTTAGTGAAAGTGGCCCTCGTGTGGTTGTATTGAAACACAGGTCGAGGGGCCACCTGATTAAACCCGAACTGTCTACTACATCTTTCAGGGTTGTAGGGTTCTGAGGTGTATCCCCATTCAGTGTAAGAAGAAAGAAATCTGGGGGTAAATAAAAGCACTACGGCTTACGAGGGATCTTCCACAACTGGGGTGAACTTAACCGTTGTGGCTGCAAAAGGAAAGAAATCCCAACTGTGGGCAAATGTAGACTCACTCTAGGGCCTCATCACAAAGGAGTCTAAAACATCAAAAACTTCCATTATCTCCTTTCGACTTTATTTTTTATGAAAACATAGGAGGCGTGGGGGCTTAATACTGCCCACAGGTAGAGTAATAGACTTGGCGGCGATGGCGGGAAAACGGGTATAAAGAAAGCCCGTCAGGATGATGGTGTTGGCAAAATTGGCCAAGTTATAATGGCCCGGTGATCGTGCCATGTCTATATGGGTTCGATCCAACCAGGTGTAAAGGGATCCCAAGGCGATGGCGACCAGGGGAAGGTTGAATCCCCTGGCCAAACGAATGGAAATATTTATCAGATCCCTCCTGGGCTGATCGTTGGGTTTCCCAGTCAGGAAGAAGCGTGAAAGCAATACAAGTATATAGGTTGGTAGTTCTAGGGTCTTACTTCTACCTCGGCCCGTTACATCACTGACATCCTTCGGGGTCGTAGCTTCAAAAAAATAGTTAATAAGGTGAGCAAATGTGGCTTTGTTCGAAGAACCGGTGCAACTGTGCTAGATTCGATCCAGCTCAGCTCGATCAGCAGCCCCTTCGCTATCTAGAGCCTCATCGTGGTAGGTGAACTCACACATGGGCTCAAATCTAAGAAGTTCACAGACGTTCTCCAGTGTAACGGTGAACTCCCCCCCCCCCCCCCCCCCACGCAGTAAAAGAAAGTGTGAGTTATGATGTTTCATCTGGAAATTAACACTTGTAGCGCGGCGTTATGCTTAGAAAGGGTGAATCCCTCAAACCAGTAAGCTCGATGTAGCTCAACCTTTATAAGAGAGTTAGCGTGGGAACTCTGCATATGTGTATTCTAGGCACTAAAATGGGATGGTGACCCCCCGAGTACTTCGAAGTCAATCTGAGAATAGGGGAATTCAACACGATCCTGACAGAAACGCAGAGTCCCCTCAGGTGGAAGATAGCCCCACTTTGATGAATCCATTTCCTCATCACCCAACAGTAAGGGGTTGAACTTGGATGAGAAATGGAAAGTCTTGCATGCATAAAAAAAATTATCTTCTTCAAAGATGGGAGCCCGGTGATAGAAGGTTAGTTGCTCTTGACGAGCAGCATCCAGAGCAACGCCACTAAGGGTGACGACAGTGCCAGCGGCGGCAGGTGGATCACTGGTGATAGGTTTGGCAGGGTTTCTTGAATAGGCCATTTCAGACAACAATGAGGTGCCAGAAAGAAATCTTGTTAAAATAAGGGTTCCACAGGCGGTGGCGTAGAGGATGAGAGGAGGAAGAAGCTAAAAAGACCTTGGTAAATAATGGAGTTTGCACAAAATTTCTCTCTCTAAAGGAATACGGGGGCTTAAATAAGAAGAAAGAAAGAGAAGGGTTTTGAAATAAAAGAGACGTTTGAAGCTTTTAAACTTGACTTTTGAGTTTCTCACCATCGCACGTGTAAGGGCCGCCTATAATCATTTTAAATGAACACGTGGCACTCCGAGAAGTATTTTGACAGCTGAAAAGACAGCGCCACATCATTAATGAAGTGACGCTTGGGGAAACGAATGGAGTTACCTTCTCCATCAAGTTTGAGTTTTGGCGCCAGAATTTTTGTCAGACATATCCAATGACTCCCAACGAAGGAAGTCCCCTAACGGTTCAAAAAAGCTACGATGTCCCCTCACCACAAGTTTAAACGTTGTTTAAATAGTGACTTAGTTACATCGAGGAGAATTTTTTCTTTTTCGAACATAGCGAAGCATTACAAGGGAGAATTTTATTTACCAAGAATTAAATCGGGTATTTGAGAAGGTTAGTAAGCCTTTCGAAGAATTTAAATAGTAAAGCTAGAACGGTTGAGGCTCAGCGTAAGGAAAAAGTGGCAATTTCCCTTCGCCCCAACACCAGTAAGCTGTGGTGCTTCGGCCTAGGTACATCGGGGAGAATTTTATTTTTTCCTGGAGATTATAACGCTCGGGTTCTGACGAAGGAAAGGAGGCCTGAATTTTTTCACGCAGAGAAGGAACAACGGACCGAGAAGTTTCGTGAAGACATTTCCTATTCCAACAAATCTCTTCACGAAGGGGAAAATGTAGAGGAGGCTTGAAGGTAATCCTAAGATTAGGGATAATAACCCCATTAGCAATAGTGTTTAAGATTAATAAATCGAGGCGGCTCAAGCATGGCAACTCACCAAGGTAGCTCAAGCTTGGAAACTCAGCGAGGCAGCTTAGCGTGGCAACTCATACTTTAGCTTATTGTGTTAGTCATATTGCATCTTTGATTATATTAGCTGTAAGCTATAACAGTTGTAATGATGTAACGAGTTTTAGTGTGAGTTCAAACGGTACTCGCGAGAGACCAGGCTTGGGAGAGCTTTCATGCTCTATCGAATGACCTCGCCGTGGGAACTTTAGAGGGACTTGGTTTGGAGAATTGAGAAGTAAGGCACCGTTGGGGCTTGTCCTAAACATCTTAGATAAACCTAGTAAAACACCAAAGGACCCTGATCGTGGAACCTCGGGCGGAGCATCTTGGAGTTTCATCGGGTGTTGAGTTGTGAACCAAACAACCCTCTACTTAATGTCACATCTACTGTAGGTGATGTCACTAGCAAGCTAAATAATGGCAGACCTAAAATTGAGTAAACCACCGTGGTATTTGGGGTTGTTAAGCAGTTGGTGAACCACTTCTGCGACAACGGTGCCCTGACACACAGTGGTTAGGCAAAAGGCATGTCTTGGCATTTAGTGTTTATGACGTAGAGACAACTAGTGCATCAAGCATTTAATGTTGTGACAGAAAGTATGACGGATGTCTTTCATAGTCTTTAATGACTGAGTTGCCTCGGGGGTGGTGTGGGGGGCTATTTAAGGACCCCAACCACCTTTGAGGAGAGGATGATCTTTTTTAGAGCTCGGGAGTTATTGCTAGAGAGAATACACATAAGAGGGAGTTATTACAAACCAGAAGGTTTACTAGCTCACCATTGTTATTTATTATGAAGCTTTTAATGCTTGACAGAGATTCTTGAGGGTTTTGGTGTGTTCTTACCTGCCTACCAAGGTGTATCTAGGGTGCTTACTTCTCTCTCCCTCTAGCTAAGTTACCTTTAAGTTTCATTACTACTTTCTGAGTTATACACGAGAGATTTGTGAGTTTAAACTGAGTCTTATCTTCATTAAGTTTGTGTTTGTACGTCCTATCATTAATCCAAAGCTTTGGCCAATTATCTTATTATTACCATACTTAAAAAGGGGTTACGCATCCATCTTATCTAAACTACCCTCTTACAAATTCCAAAAAATTCAAGACTTCTAGATAGCTCTGCCCGACTAAAAAGCACCAAAAAGCGAGGCATCTTCCAAAGCAAAAAGTCGACTTTCACTACGAGGGTAAAGAACATGTGACCAAATTTTGGGGCAACACCCCACATGCATATATTGTTATAAACTGTACATACTTGTGTACCATTGTACAAACAAGAAAATGTACTTTTTAGAATACGTTCTAAAAAAGTGTAATTGAGTTGCCTTCAGTGTGAAACTTTGAAGGCCAAAGTCTAAAATTCGATTACTTTCACCACTTCTTCGAACAAACTAAGGTCATCAAGGCGATGAAATCCCAAATATGTGATTTCGTACAAATACTTTTCAAACATCGGCATTTGATCAATATATTTTCTTAACATATAAATATATTAATCCAGCACAACAGAAATGATATATTAAGGACTAGGCTATAAAAATACCTCACTGATTTACCTTATATACTCAGCATCCCATTGTGTACACCTGTAAACATATCCTGTTAGTGAATTATGTTGGTTTTGATCCTGAGTCTCCTTGGGTACATAGGTGCTATATTGAGCTAAACTCGTGAATCCTAAGCCTCATAATACGCCTCTTAATGTATTATTTCCTAGGGATGCCTCCATCTCTAGTCATATATTCCTATATATTATCCAACTCCGTTTGTTGGAACAAAGTTGGCTTTGATCTCAATTTTCATTGGGTATGTAAGCACTATATCGAGCTAAACTCATAAATCCCAAGACTCATAATACGTTTCTTGACATGTTATTTTCTAGGCATACCTCCATCTCTAGTCCTACAAACTTATATATTATCCAACCCCATTTGAGGGAAGAATATTATCTTTGATTCTAAGTCTCCTTGGGTACGTAGGCGTTATATCGAGCTAAACTCGTGCAGTCCAAGCCTTGTAATACATCTTTCGACATATTATTTACCAGGGATGCTTCCATCCCCAGTTCTGAACTCCCCCAACTTCTCTTTGTCCACCCCAATACTTAGATGTAGTGCTCTGCTACGATTCTCTGTAATAGAACATTACATCCTTGATGTAATCTCCCCGCTTCTTACCCAAACTCCTCCTAGTGCTATACATCTATAAGGACACAAGTCTCCAATTGAGTCTTAATGTAGTGTTGGCTCAATTCCGAATAAAAACATTTGAGTCATAGGATATAGTTCATGTGTATCCATCCAAAGCCTATGACGTATTTGTTGAAGACGTAGCAGCTAGATTTGTAAAGCTTTATCAATGTCGTGTTTCAAGTGTCAGGTTTCTATTTCAACGACAATGGATTCCATAGTCTCCAAAAGGTATGAATGCATTTATATATATATAGGGCGACTTGGAATAATTTTATAATGTGTGTAATTTTAATTTAAAATGAATTTTATTTTCAGAAGGTTATTTTAGAACTTTGAATAAAAACTTTTTGGGATTAAAATGAAATTTGAACTTTTTGGCATTTCGTTCAAAATTGTTGTTCGAAGGAGAATTTCGTTCGAACAAGTTTGCCAACGAATTTCCCTTTTTGGCCACTGGAACATCGTTAGATGATCGTTCGAACGAAAATCTCGTTCGAACGAGATTTCTGGCGAGAAATGTTTTTGGCAGTTTTATCCATGTTCCCACTTCTTTTGTCCCACTAACTTTTAACAGAATTAATAGGTGCGGGAACCAACATTGGAAAACGAACTTTTGATATTTTCTAAACACATTTGAGATAATATTTTAGAAAAAAAGTTTCTTAGTTCAAAAGTTGATTGCTTTAGTGTTTTTGGTGTAACCATGATCTAATTTCTACAAAAACACTTACACCCATAGTTTAGTTTATTTTATCTAGGTATCTCTGCACATATATCTATTTCTTGGATCTTGTCGTTTGGCACCATTGGTTTATCTCCACCAATATAAGGAGAAGTTTGGGTTTACATCTACATCCCACAGATAAGAAGACATTTGATTTTTGTTGTGACGTTCTCATACGGTGAAAGGCACCGTGTGTGGTTGACGGGTTCCAAAAGCTACATTGGTGGATTCCAAGGTTCCGGTGGAGTCCGAGATTATCGACTAAGCGGAGGTTGGTATAAGAAGACGCGCCAGGGGATTGAAGGAGTCGAGTTGAGTAAGTCATTTGTCTTGTACATGTAAAAATTACATACTTAGTAGACTTAAGGCAAGGGTCGTCCAAGGTTTTTCGCATTTGGGTTTTCCTCGTATATCGGCGCAACGTGTGATATTGTTTATTTTATTTTGCTCAAAACACTTAGAATGCATGCTTAGGTTAACAAGATAAAATTGGTTTATTTATCACACGTATTTAATTTGGTGCTATAATTTGTTTTGGTGAATTTTAAGTTAAGTTAATTCAAATCGGTAGTTTAGTTTGTTAAATTTGATTTGGCCTAATTTGGTAATATTGAAAGTATTGTGTAGGTAAATTTTAGGACTTGTGTTAAATTAATTTTGGGCTAAAATTAAATTTCTCATAGTTAACATCAAGTGTTATAAATGTTTGGGAGAAAATCCAAATATTGGTTTGTGTGAATTTTGTGTGTGTGTGTGTTCACCATAATTCACTTATTTAGATTTAATTTTTTTTTTTAAATTAGTGTTTAATTTAATTTTTCATCTTTTTAAGAAAAGAAAATCAAATAAATTTAGAAAATTAAATTGGTTGTGTTGAACCATCTTTATTCCGCATCTTTAGGAAATTAAAATTTGGGAATTTTAAAATACGAGGTACTTGTCCTTTTTATATTGGTATCAAAGCAGGAGCGCTCATTTTTTGCGTTAAGGTCTTTTTAAATATTTTTGGTTAAAAATGTATTTTTCTCCATTTTCAAAATTTCCTATTTTCGATAGTTCTAAGTACACATATTGGAAAGCACGTATGCGTTCGACACTTAGGTCTATCGATGAGAGGATTTGGTTGTCAATTGTTAATGAGTGGTCCCCACCCGCATAGTTGGTCGAAAATGAGTGTGTTCCCCAACTCGCAAATAGATGGAGTGAGAATGAATTTAAACTTGCAAATTTTAATTCATGAGGTTTAAATGTCTTGTTTAGCGTGGTTACACTAGATGAATTCTGAAGTATCATGACGTGTGAAACCACTAAAGAAGCTTGGGATATTCTACAACTCACTCACGAGGGAACAAGTATTGTAAAAGCTTCTAAACTCCAAAACCTCACCACTTAATTTGAAACCATCAAAATGAATGAAAAATAAACATTCGATGAGTTTTATGCTAGACTCTCCGATATAGTAAATTCTTTATTTAATTTAGGAGAGAAAATACCCGACGATCGAGTTGTAAAGAAAATCCTCAGGTCCCTACTCAATAGATTTATCCCCAAGGTGACCATTTTAAATTCTTTACCCACCTTGCACTCTACCAAACTTGAGGACCTAGTAGTTGATTTACAAACTTATGAACTAGATATGTTCCCATCCAAAAATGAAAAGAAAATTGATAAAGGAGTTGCTTTAAAAGCCCGTAAGGAGGGAAAACAAGTTGTGGATGACGAGAGTGATAGTGACTCGAAAGATATGGGTATGTTTGCTAGGAAGTTTCATAAATTTCTTAAATTTAACAAAGACAAATTTAAAAATGATTTTAAGAAATTTGACAATTCTAAGCATGGAAAAGTCGAAAATATCCCTAAAACTTTTATTAAAAATTTAAATAAGGACGAGTCTAATAGGTGTTACGGTTGTGAAGGGTATGGCCATAGGGATTTTGAGCACCAACTAAACTAAGGAGAGAGGATAAGAAACCAATTTCATACAATGCAACCCTTAGTGATAGTGATAAGGAAGAGGGACCCAATTCCCCCATTGAGAGCAACTTTACCACGTTCATTGCTAGTTATGTAAGTGATAGTGAGAAATCATCCAATGATGATATCCTAATACATAACACTTCAGAGGCCTTTGTTTGTGAAGCCCTAAAAGATTATGGTAGTGAGAGTGGAGAAGAAAGAGAAAGTGAAAATGAAGAAGAGGTTGATGTGAGTGAACTTCAATGTGCATTTCAAGAACTATATGCCAAATCTATAAACTTAAAAAGGGCAAATTTGAAGTTAGAAGCGAGTTTAAAGGAGCGTGCCATGGTTGTCGATGACAGTACTTTAGTTGATGACCTTAGGACACGAGAGAGATCCCTTAGAGAGAAGCTTGAGTATGTAGAAGGCGAGAGAGATTGCCTTAAGGGCTTAAGGAATACTTGAAATAGGAGCTTCTCGCGTTTGAAGAGCGCAATGTTTTATTAGAGCCTCACATTTTATATTTAGAAAATAAATTAAAAGACTCTAGTAAAGTCAAATTTAATTTGGAGTGTCGTTCGGAGAAATTAGATAAAATATTAGGAACGGCCCAAATTAAAAATGACACGTGTGGTTTAGACTTAGATACTTGTAATGAGTCTACTCATAAAGCCCAAACAAATGTTTTAGGAGAATCCTCTAGGAACAATGTTATAAATCATTCCTTAGGTAAATCTTTTCGCCGATACTTTAGATGTTCCCATTGTGGTCGAAAAGGTTATCTTAGGAAGTTTTCCTTTGATCTTAAATGATGTCCTAGAAAATCACAAAGTAAGGCAACCGAGGAAGCCAAGATTCCTATCTCCCGAGATCGTTATTCATCATTAATTTGGGTTAGGCGATCCGACTTAGTAGCTTTACAAGATAGGATTTTTTATTCTAATTTACTTTCACACGATACCTCCCTTGCTAAATCCAAAGATTGAATGTGTTAGTTGTTTGCATACTCTAGCCTTTTGTGCTTCATATTATATATTATTGCTAGATGTACGCATGTTTAGTCATTTTCTAGTTATTGATTTATTTCATATCTCATGCTAGAAATTATGACTTGTTTATCTTTTGTATTATATTTATTTTGGTTTGCATTAAATGAAAAATAAAAAAAGATTTTTATTTATCATTTATATTTTACCTTTTTAGGAATTTAGGCTTAATGAAAAATACAAATGATTTTTGTATATCTTTTGAGTAAATATTTTTGTTTGTTTAGGTTAAAAAATTAAAAAAAACTCAAAAAGATTTTTATTGTGCGTATTTTAGTTTGATACATTTATGTGGCATATTCTTGTGTTTGAATCCCTTCTTTTTTTCTTCCATGTGGCTAGAACTTTTTGTTAAGATTGTCAATCCTTAAAACGTTCTTTACCATGCTTACATGGAGTAATTGGATTTTATGTTGCTTAATGGATTCTATTTTTATATGCCTCAATTCACACATGCACGAGCTCACTTGAAATTTTAACGTCATATGTATATTTGAGCTTTGTGAGGTGTTCTCCTACCAATCTAGTAATCTACAATTTTTTTACCTAGGAGGAATTGTGCATGTTAAATCCGTTGCACATGAGATATGAGTGATACAATTTTTTTTTATATGAATGTTCATAGGGAAGGGCCAAAAGGAAATATTATCCTTTGCGAGTAAGCCGCCATTTGGAATGGACCTAGAAGAAATACGTGATCCAAAGGCCTAAAAGAATATGGTATTAATAGAAAAATATTTGTCAAGGCCTATTTAGTTTAGTTTGATATATCAACGGTTTGCACAATGTCCATTTATCCTAGTTGCGCTTTCATTTTTATGACTCTATCGGTTTGTAGAATCATCAACATTCTAGGCTTATGTGCATTGTGTATGTTTGTTCATTGAGTTCAATTTATATTGTCATATGAGGCTATATCTAAATGTGATAATGTTTTCCAATCAAATGAGAACTCCGTGAACATGTTTTACGTGATTGGGTCAAAATTTAATTGTTACTAGTTCACACCCCTACTCGTCCCTTTACCACATGTATTTGGACACATTTTTGCCATACGAGTGTGAAAAGCTTCAAGTATTGTGTGTCATCTGCGGTGTTTATTCCTATATATATGTGCGTGTGCGTTAGTGATATTCTTTATGTCTACATATATATGGTAATTTTTTTAGTCTTTGCCATTTTAGCTAGTCCACCTATGATTTAATTCATAATTGGTATCTAACTGGTTGCAAAGTGTTTGTTTGATATCACATGCTTAGTCTCTTATGTTTCAAATTGATATCGTTTTGTTCATATCATAGTTGGCATCCATTATTCTTGCTTGGATTAGTTATTATCTATTGTTGCCCATTTGCTTTCATGTCCTTAACACTACATGGATCTTTGCTTTACCTGTTTTCCCATATATATCCCTTGTGTAGTTTTTAGGGAGAGAATTATTACTTAAGTCTATTGGGGGAGATATGAATATTTTATTAATTATATCACCTTTGCCAATTCCTGAACAAAAAGGGGGAGAATGATAGGGGATAAATGGTATCTAATCCTATTATAATCATATCTTAGTTTTGGAGTTTTAACTTAGGGGGAGAGCGCTATCTTCTTAGGTTGATCATAGTTGATAAAGGACAATTAATTTAGGGGGAGTATTTATTTTACATGCATTTAATATTCTTGATATTCCCTATGCGTTTGATAGTTTTCTTAAGTGTGCAGGAATTCTTCTAAGTGGCAAGCTATTGATCCTTGGGTCTTAAGTTAAGTTTTCTACTTTTGGGTGGGAAGTTTTTAAGTCTAGTAGAGCTTGACGGCCCTTTAGGATTTTGTTTTGGTTTTTGTCCCGAAATAGCTGAAGGGGGAGATTTGTAAGGACACAAGTCTCCAATTGAGTCTTAATGTAGTGTTGGATCAATTCCGAACAAAAACATTTAATTCATAGGATATAGTTCATGTGTATCCATCCAAATCCTATGACGTGTTTGTTGAAGACGTATCGGCCAGATTTGTAAAGCTTCATCAATGCTGAGTTTCAAGTGCCATGTATCTACGTCAACGACAATGGATTCCATAGTCTCCAAAAGGTATGACTGCATTTATATATATATAGGGTGACTTGGAATAATTTTATAATGGGTGTAATTTTATTTTAAAATGAATTTTATTTTCAGAAGGTTATTTTAGAACTTTGAATAAAAAGTTTTTGGGCTTAAAATGAAAATTGAACTTTTTGGCATTTCGTTCGAAATTGTCGTTCGAAAGAGAATTTCGTTCGAACGAGTTTGCCAACGAATTTCCCTTTTTGGCCACTGGAACATCGTTAGATGGTCGTTCGAACGAAAATCTCGTTCGAACAAGATTTCTGGCGAGAAATGTTTTTGGCAGTTTTATCCATGTTCCCACTTCTTTTGTCCCACTAACTTTCGACAAGATTAATAGGTGCGGGATCCAACATTGGAAAACGAACTTTTGATATTTTCTAAACACATTTGAGATAATATTTTAGAAAAAAAGTTTATTAGTTCAAGAGTTGATTGCTTTAGAGTTTTTGTTGTAACCATGATCTAATTTCTACAAAAACACTTACACCCATAGTTTAGTTTGTTTTATCCAGGTATCTCTGCACATATATCTATTTCTTGGATCTTGTCGTTTGGCACCATTGGTCTATCTCCACCAATATAAGGAGAAGTTTGGGTTTACATCTACATCCCACAGATAAGAAGACATTTGATTTTTGTTGTGACGTTCTCATACGGTGAAAGGCACCGTGTGTGGTTGACGGGTTCCAAAAGATACATTGGTGGATTCCAAGGTTCCGGTGGAGTCCGAGATTATCGACTAAGCGGAGGTTGGTATAAGAAGACGCATCAGGGGATTGAAGAACTCGAGTTGAGTAAGTCATTTGTCTTGTACATGTAAAAATTCCATACTTAATGGACTTAAGGATAGGGTCGTCCGAGGTTTTTCGCATTTGGGTTTTCCTTGTATATCGACGCATCATGTGATATTGTTTATTTTATTTTGCTCAAAACACTTAGAATGCATGCTTAGGTTAACAAGATAAAATTGGGTTATTTATCACACGTATTTAATTTGGTGCTATAATTTGTTTGGGTGAATTTATAGTTAGGTTAATTCAAGTCGGTAGTTTAGTTTGTTAAATTTGATTTGGCCTAGTTTGGTAATATTGAAAGTATTGTGTAGGCAAATTTTAAGACTTGTGTTAAATTAATTTTGGGCTAAAAGTAAATTTCTCATAGTTAACATTAAGTGTTATAAATGTTTGTGAGAAAATCCAAATATTGGTTTGTGTGAATTTTGTGTGTGTGTGTGTTCACCATAATTCACTTATTTAGATTTAATTTAATTTTTTTTAAATAAAATTAGTGTTTAATTTAATTTTTCATCTTTTTAAGAAAATAAAATCAAATAAATTTGGAAAATTAAATTCATGTGTTGAACCATCTTTATTCCGCATCTTTAGGAAATTAAAATTTGAGAATTTTAAAATACGAGGTACTTGTCCTTTTCAACATCTAACCTTGTATGAAGGACCACACCTTCTGGCTAATAACCACTCGACTATTATAAGGTTATGTGTCAATATCAGACATCATCGGGTCCCCTCCCATTCTGATATTTCATACACAATCGCTCATCCTCCCAAGCCAAGTCTCACACTTTCATAAACAACAAGTTCGAACACATGTACTACCGAAATACATAGGCTTTGATCCAAAGTCATCTTGGGTATTCAGGCACAATAACGAGTCCTTCTGATGAGATCGATCCTCGATAATATGTTTCTTGACATATTATCCCATGAGGAGGCTTCCATCTCAAATAACCTTAATAAATGAGATATTAAACTATCTCAAGGCGGAACCTCCAAAACATATTGCAACATACAAATGTGAAAGAAAATATACACTAATCACAACAGAGATGCACCACCTCTTACCTCTCTATCTCTCCTGAGAACAGGAATGATATATCAAACTATCTCAAAAGTCGAGCTCTCTCGCACAGTTTTATACATACTGATGAAAACCCATTGTACAAGCTGAGTTTTCTTGTACATTTACATACTTAATAATGCCCATCTGTTATATAAGTAAAAGTACAGAGTCATACACAAGAAAATCTTGTGTACCTTCATTGGTTGAAGTGATGTTTCTTTACCTCTCACAGATACCATGCTCCAACATGAGCACCTATCCACATTTTTTATAAAATAATTAAAAAGTAATCAACAAATGTAAAGATAAAAAATAAGCATATAATTAAAGAAGTATACATAAATAGTGGGATGCCTAAAACTTTCCCCACTCCTAACTCGATTTATGAACCAACACGACAAGAATCTTTAGACCAACTACAAACTCTAAAACCTGCCTTAGGATTAGACCAAAAGGGATAGCCCAAACCTTTTTATTAGTTTTTATATAAAAAAATTGGATACTCTGAAAATTCGACGAAATCATCTTCTCTTGCACGAAAGCCACACTTACCTAATGGGTGTGCACTAAAACTTGGATATAGCGTCAAAAAACATCCATGGGAAAAATCATCAACCCATATCGAACCGATAACCAGACCTTAAGGGATGCGACAAGAGTGGGGGAAAAACACCCTCGCATCCCCATAAACTAGTTCCCCCTGGGCGCAACAGTGCCCCATCACTCGCTCAAGACCCGTAACGCCACAGTGGAAACTTTGTTGGGGATACTTTTTCTTCTATCAGAATAAAACATTATGTATCATATCTATACCTCTCCAGCTGAAAGTGCATGCTCTAGGCAGTACGGAGAGGGATGGTCTAAACAAAAAAAATCCCATTTTTTAATTTTTTTCAAATTAAATATTAATCTTAAATAGAATTAATGCAAGTAAAACTTTGAAATAATTTTAATCGAAGTTGTTATGATAAAAATATTTACCAAATCTATCTTAACCTAACACATGATCTAAGTTATAGAAGATAAAATCAGATCAATCACACAATACATTGATGTACGAAGAAAACCCACAACGGAAAAAACCTCGGGCGGTCCAGCCACACACATTCCCCATGATTAAGTCTTATTCATCGATATAGACTTTTATATACCAATTCCATTTCTTACTGAAGGATTCATCTAATATGGAACCTTGGCAATCAGATTAGAGTTGGAAAACAAATCAATCACAAAATTATTCTCTTATGTTGGCAGAAACCATGGCACCTCCTCAAATGCATTGGAAAAATTCTGAAGAATTGGTACCGAGTCTAAAAGAATGGTAGTATCCTCCTAAGTCTCCTCAAAAATAAAATATAAGTATGTCATGGAACCGCCCTCCGACCTAGTCATAGCAATAATATATATCTCATGCCCTAGTTTCGTGAAAACGGAACGACCTTTGCAATCTATATGAGCCTTTTATGTAACTAAGTAATCTATACCCAAAATCACATAATAAGAATGGGTATTTAATATAAAAAATTATTCCATAAAATGTAATCTACCAATTTTTATCTCCACGTCAATAGAAGTCTCAAAAATTACACCTAATGAAGTAGTTATCGATAAAGCCCTATCGCAAGGTTTAGGAAATAAACCTAAAATCTGAACAAAGCTATGTGATTCGAAGGGGTGGCATCAGTGTCAAATAAAATTCTAGCTAAGGTGCTATAAACATAAAAGTGCCATCCCCTGCCTAGACTTACACTTGAACATCCTGTTGAGGATATGTAATCTGATACACCCTACCATACTGAAGCTGGGGCTGTTACTGTTACTGTGCAGTTGTATGTGTGGGAAGTGCCTCTATCGGTTATGGCCTCCGCATTGGAAGCTGCTGAGGTCGATACTGCTACTGCTATTGTTGGGGCCTAAAGCCCCGATAGCCCTGACCATATCACTAGCCCTGGTGGTCCTGATCCCGGTGCCCCTATTTGTGCTGCCTCAGAGTTTCAGCATTCGATTAAACAAGATATCTATGTCCCATACCGTCGTATAAAAAACATACACCCTAAAATGGTTCTGTATGCACCCCCTGTTGTCTCATTTGTTGTTATTTTTGAAGCTCGATATAAACGAGACACTGTAATTATTATTAAAACATATCCTGCCTCAGTTGGAAGTGCCTCTAATGACCTTGGCCCCACAAGCCCTGCACTTTATGACTCTCACCTCCAGAACTCGACCCTATCTTGGGCTCACTATTGTCACATCTTCTCCAGCTTTCTATTGTGTTCTCTCCTATATTCACAATTCATGAGTGAGGCATCCACCACCTGTACATTAGTGGTAAAGGCCAGATTACAAATAATAACCTTCTTGATAGGCCATTCTATCCCCTTCACAAAACACTTCATCTTCTTTTCCTTCGAATTAACCTGATTGAGTAGATAAAGTGAAAAACTAATGAACTCCCTCCCATACTATGTTACTATGCACGATCCTTATTCAAGGAGAAGAAACTCGTTCTTCTTCTGGTCCCGAACTAATTTTGAGAAATACTTGGAATCTAATTGTGGCATAAACTCCTTATGAATCAATGTATCTTTGTCCTAAACTGAAGTCATACTCTCCCACCACTGCAGATCATACCTAATCAATCTGAAGGTAACAAAAAATTTCTTTTTCACCTCGATGTAGTCCAATAATTGTATATATCACTTGGTGTTGTGGCTCCACTATTGCATCATTATAGGATTAGTAGAGCCTTAGAATGTGGGTGGGTTATTCTTCATGAAGGCTCATTGAACCTTCTCCCGTACCATGGTGAGTGGTGTTATTAGGTGAGGTGCAATGGGAGATAACTCTTGTCTGCCTACCGTTGAACCTGCCTAGCTAATTAACTTTAAAAGCTGTTAGGGCCCAAAATGGTACTAGCCCTATGCATTGGGTGATGGAATGTCTGGAATAACCGGTACTAGAGGTGAGGGTGTAGCGAGGGCAACCTGTCCTACAGGTGCTCTCGCCTATCATGATCTCCTCCTCAAAGTCATCTAAGATTCAATATGGAAATTCTATCAGTAACAAAACATGAATACGAGTACAAAAAATTTACGTATCAAAGAATACTACGCATAATTTAAGAGAATCTAAAACCCTCAAGGGATAAGACCATGCTCTGATACAACCTGTGAAATACATATTAAAACTCAGATTATGAAGTCTAAGTATTATATCATACATGTTATTAAGACAATTAAATACCATTCTCAATATTAAAGGACCAAACAAGACATACGACAAGTATAAGAATTCAATACGAATGTCGACCAATATAAATATCATAAAGATGTATCAAAACCATAATGAAGGGAGGGTGAAAGTTTGTAACTAAACAAAACTCTCAAAATATATGCCAAATACTAAATCTCAAATCATACAGGTCAAGTGTTGTTGTCCAAAACACATGCCAACTAAAAGTCTGAATAACATAACTCACTCAATTGAAAGTAAATGATAGTCTATCAAAATAAGTACCTACATCATTATCTGTAGCCGTGAACCTTGAGAGAGAGAATGAAAAATGTGGGCTAATTGGATAAAAGGAAGATTAAGTGGGAGTACCAACTCTAGCACCTGAAAGTTACTGTGAATAAAGATAGGTAAAAAACCAAGCAAGTCGCTAAGGCACGCAACTCAAATTACACACACACACACACACACATAAGGATAGCCCGACGTATATCAATAATGTGTGTGTGTGTGTATTAATGGTAAATTTTTAGTTTATAAAATCAATAATGATAGCCCAATATATATTAGTATGCATCATAATGCATTTAAACATCTCATTAATTTCATCATTTAGGTATCCTCTTAATTGGTTACAATGTAACCAACATGAGCCCTTCTTCCTGACCATCTCCAGAACATGTAGTATGACCATTCAAAATCGCCATACCATCTTAACCACCTTCTTCACAACACTGGAGACACTGTAGCCTCCCTATCATGCAGTGACGAACTTCCATAACACCGTTTGACACAATATAAGTCCATATTAGATATTCTAACATATGGGTGTTCCTTCTCGACACTTGCCCCAAAATTCACAGTCATTAATTAATTCTTTAATAACGTTTCAAGTTTCAATTGTAATTTATCTCTCACCACTACATTGGTAATACCCAATTACCCACACCTTATGGGATTTTCAAATAGAGAACTAAGAGAATTACTATGCCATAACATTACAGACTAAAGGGATTATTGAGTTATCATGGAACTACCCACTAAACGAAACATTAAACTAAAAGAATATTGATTTATTAAAGGTTATCATGTCTCACTCCTACCCATCTTTAAACTCCATGCTCGGGACATCTCATAGAAATGAAATCCAAATAAGGAATCACGTAATACACTTCCGTTTTGATAAAGTATTCATTAAGATAATTATTTAGTTAATTATTAACTATGATGAATTAAAATTTAAGAAAATAAACAAATAAATTGTTGATTATTCACATTCAACCATAATACATTCAACACAAGCCACACCAATGATCAATTTAACAATCCAGCATAAGTTTATCCCGTAATCTTTCTAATTCATCTACCGTTTTAAATATTTTAAGGTATGAAAAGGCTTACATAATTTCTCATATAATTAGTTCATTTCTTAATTTCAAGAGAATATTAAAATAAAATCCTCAAATAGATTTTTAAAAGTATAACATGTGATAAACAATCATAAAATCTTCTTGAAACACCTCTTGAGATATTCTTACCTCAAAAGATGAATTAGAACTTGACTTGAAATTGGAGAGAAGAAATCTTCAAAAGTTTCTCTTGAATCCTTCTTAAAACGCCTATTGAAAACTCGATTGAATTTGTAATAAAAATCTCCTTGAACATAGCTTTTTAAATGAGGGATAATAGATAGGGTTTAATGATTGTAATTGGAACGTAATATGGGTGCGGAAGTAAAAATGGTGGGTGAAGTCGGGAAAGAAAATAGAGAGTTGTGCTTTGGAAAATAGAGAAAAAAATTTGCATTTAAAATATCAAAATAAGGGTTGAATGCCTAATTTAATAGGTCACTACCAGTATAGCAGTTGTTCTCATCCCACTATAGAGGATTGACATGCCCGTTATAGCGACCACCACTTTATCTAAGCGTTGCCAAATCAAAATGTTTCCCCTAAATTAAAACGCTAAAAACCCTAAACGTGATACTAAAAAAATGCTCTAAAGACCATTATTCCACCAGCCTTAAACAAAATTAATGTGGCTAACTCATTAATTAACTTATAATAATACCATAGTAACCCTAAACTTATATATAATTTAACTTTTAGCACAATTATTTTATTAATTAATTGAATGATCTCTAAAATTCCAAATTGAGTTTATTATAAATTATTATCACATATATAAATTTAATTTTTCACTTTCAAGAATGTAATTAATTCGAGTTACTTCTTAATTAATTAAATCACTCATAATTAATTGATACTTTTAAAATACTGGGTATTACTCTAATATAGAGACTAACGAGTATCTCAAATTGCGAGTATTCTATATTTCTCTCATGGAAGCAACTTTCACTGGGTTTACTAGCCTAACACCTAACTTTGTTAATTATTAGCAATAAATGGAAGATATGTTTCATGCTCAGTTCTTCTAAACTGAACCAAAGTATCAATAGTTGACTTGGCTAGGCTAAGATAAAGGCCATATGAAAAGGCCACTTGCTTCATAAATGGGTTTAAAAGTTCTAGGAATAAATGCACAATAGTATTGTATGCGTCTGAGTTTGTCAGACCGGCCCCAAATGGGTAGAATTTAGGGTTCAAAAGAAGTTTGATGCGACATAATTCAAAGATTTAGTGGAAATAAGTTCCAAAGTATTTGGATACGAATCACTATTAGGGAAAGAACATAAAAGGAGTACTTACTCCTTAATCTGTGAACCTTTTGTTCAGAAGAACATGCAACCGAGTCTATAATATGGGAAACTTTGGTTCAAAAGAACACGACAATCGAATCATATGCATATAAGTTAAAGGGAAAGATTAAGATATACTCTTTTGACATATCTAGGGCTGAAGAATTTTTTATTACCTTTTAAGAGTCAAAATGATAAAACTGCCTAATGATGTAAAAATGTCAAGCACAAATTAAATAAAATTATTGTAGATGGCATAATGTTTTATTTCACTCAACTAACTCTTGTTTCATTTTTCGAGTAAAGGTACATGAGTTAATTAGGAAAGTTAAAATCAGGTATCCTGACAAAGAAGGAACACTATAGGGGTTGATGAGACCTAATTCCCAAAGTTAAAGAAATGGGGGCCAACATATTGTTTATCCCTTTACCAAGGAATAAAAGCCATGTTGAGTTCATAATTAAAACCAAAGTAGGCATAAAGGCTTCAAATCCTAAGATAATTATAAATTCAGATAAAAATATCCCTAATCACTTGTGCATTTGGTGTGGAGAATAATACTTTATAATATGACGAATTATTGTTTCGAAAGGAAACCAACAACAAAAGTTTAAGAATGAAGGAAATGGTAATCACAGTACCAAACCTCAAGGGCAGGAAAGTCAAGGAAACTTCCAAGGCTTTTATCTAGGGAAAGTGAGGCTAGGTTTTGGGCCTTATCATTCACAAAGACAAATCAAATCGCCATGAAACTTTTAATATGTTATACCAAGTTTACATGAAGTTCAATCAAACCAATACATGGGGACCCCAAGGACTATGGGGGATATAAAATTGGCACAAATGGTGAAATGAGTACCAAATTAGTTTATGGCACAAGACCCTAAGTTGGATCAATAGTCCAACGAGATGCCAAGGAACCTAAAGGCAATAAAGTCTTAGCAAGTGGCATAGGGGATGTGGTACGTAATGCATCCACCCAAATCAAAGAAGAGAGAACCAGGAATTGTGACTCTCAAGCCCATTAAAGGAGGATCTAGAGGAAATATAGGGCTTGGTAAAGAGGCCTAAGAGGTTTTATGCCTAAATAGATCTGAGGATATTCCATCTTTATCTTCGAAGAGAAACGTAGGTCATATGGAAAGAAAGATGGGAACCTATCTTCTTCCAACATATTAGGAAACAATATAAACGAATTAAAGAAGGCCATGAGCATAGGTGAAGTAAGCACGCCTAAGGATGGTTCTTATAATGAAGATGAAAATGAAAAAGTGATGGTTGTGGATGCGATGGGACTTGTATAGGAACCTAGCCAACATCAATTCATCATGTTTAGGTCCTTTCCACAATAGGTTCCGATCAACATGGAAATTTTCCTCCCACATAGGTTTGAAGGTAGGGAATAACAAGAGGTTCCAAAGGCATAAATGGAATTTGAGCCTACTATGGACATGACTAATCACATCAATGCCTTATTTATAAAGGCTTAGATGAATGGAATCTTAATAAATAAAATATTGGTAAATAACGGTGTTGACATTAATATAACTCCATTTCAATTCTTCCTAAAATAAATATACAACATGATAAATTAGTACCCACTTAAGTAATGATATCTGGTTTTTCTGGGGATAAAAAGTCAACCAAAGGCGCATTACTAGTTTATAATGAAGTAGGCACAAAAAAATCTAAAACGACCTTCTTCATAATTATTGAAAAACCAAGTGCATCCTTTATCCATGCACCAAAAATTGTTTTAATGAAGGAAGATGGGAATGTGGAGGAAGTGCAAGCATACCCACTGCCATTTCACACCAGTTCCAACTCTGTTGAAGCAGAGACTTACCATTAAGATGTGGGACTTGTCAAAGTAAACAAGCTAAGAGATGAGATGTTAAGAGAGGACGTATCAGAAGAAGCCTTGGAATAACTAGCCTTTGGTCTATTCGTACTAACTGAAAAAGATAAAATAATTATTTAACGGATGCACAACCTTTGGACTGGAAAAGGCCAACGAAGCTTTGTTCACAGTATTGTACAAATTCAGAGAGCTAGAGGTAAAAACAAAAATCATTGAGGAAAGGACCAATAATTGGGATTATTAGGTATTAGAAGAATACAAAGAGGAAGAAAATCCTTAAGACAATAGTGATCTAGCAAGTTAGTCAATAAAATATGAAGAACTCAAAATCATTTAATTGGATCCTTTGATAGAATGTATAATTAAGAACTAAGCAAAACACAAGGATACGTACATCAGCGCCAACCTTGCAAAGAAGACTAACAATTTATTACGGGCCTTTTATAATAATATAAGGACTATATGGCTTAAGAATACGATGAACTATATGATTTAGGCTGGAAATAGGTGGAGCATAGACCGCCTATTAAGGAAGGATACAATCCTATAAAGCAGCTACCTCGTCAGAATGTCCACCCCAAAGGCCACAATAAAAATAAAGTAGGAAATCGAAAGGTTGTTAAAGGTTGGGTTCATTCAAACCATTGGGTATATTGAATGTATCCTAGATATAATGTCATTCATAAAAAATAATGTCAAATTAAGAGTATTCATTGACTTCAGAAATCTAAATACAACCACTCCAAAGGATTAATATCCATTTCCAGTGGTAGATTTATTGGCTTATAGGTATTCTGGCAACACTATCATATTTATAGTTTGGATGGTCACTCATGATATAACCAATTATGAATAATTGAAGAAAATATGCATAAAACTACTTTAGGTGCCCAGGAAACTTAGCCCACGATCGGATAAAAATTCCTTTCAGTGTAATGGATGCAGTGGGATAAATATTATTTTTCATAATATTGTTGACACCTTTTTGGAGTACTATATTGATGATATAATTTTCAAATAAAAAACAGTAACTGATCGTGTAACACTCCTTCAAAAGTCCTTTAAAAACATAAGTCTATATCAACTTAAAAGAAATCCTTAAAAATGTGCCTTTGGAGTTTCTTCATGGAATTTCTTGGATAATTGGTGAACCAAAAAAGGATTCAAGTGGATAGGAACAATGCCAATGCCATATTTAAAAGCATATCCCCCCAAACTAAAAAATAATTACAAAGATATTTGTGACAAGTTAATTTTCTTTGAGATTTCTAATGAAAAAATAGTGGTAACCCAAAAGATCACATCGAGATATTTATTAAGAATCTTGGATCCAATTGCAACAAAAAAATATCCATCTAATGGATTTTTTCGAATCCCACGCAGACAAAGCTTGCACGTGGCACTCCCATTTAACTCCAAGGAGTGTGGCAATGTGGGAGGATATGCACATTCAATTTTTCCAAAAAAAAATTTAACAAACGATGAGTTCACGATGGCCCAGGTTGCTTGGGAGAGACAAAGGCCATGGGATATGGTGATTCGTTTAGAGAAATATAATTGTATGTAAGAGAAGATGCCATGGAGGGCAATCTCCTCCAATATATGTTGACGGATTACTTCTGGAGTATATCCATCATTTGATAAATGAAACTCGAGAAGGTACATTAAAAGCCTTCACGAAGGTAGCCCAAAACATCTCCTTGGTTATTCTCCCTAAACCTCTTATGACTATCATTGTGTGGAAGCAATTGTCCATCCAAGTAGGTAGAGAGTGGAAAGAATCACGAGTAAACTAAACTGAGGGTGGAAATGATGCTCAAACTGGTGAGGAGTCTAAAAAAATAATAAGAGAACGTTTGATAGAGAATGTCCACCTCAATTGACCAGATCCTTTGAGGAGGCAATAAGTTGTTATAATATGATGGTAACTGATGGATTAGTTTTTCCTCAAAATAATTATCCACCTTATGCTCCTAGGAAAGACGTGTAAGTTGACATTCACTGTCGTGTTTGTCATCCCATACTCTCATGATTTACCTTGAGGATGATTGTTAATAAACACATATTGGGGGTAACCTTGTAGATTACTCAAGGCAACGTCAATAATAATCCATTGCCAGCACATGCTGGTTACTTTTAATGAGGAAGCAGAAGCTCAAAAAAGAATAGAGAGAATAGAGGAGGAAGATTTGAAATAATGTATGATAATTGTTTAATAGGAATGGAAAATATGGTTATTGCCTACGATGAACCAAGCATGAGAGACAGTGAGCATGTTTTTCAGACTGGTGACTATGAGGTTGACCCAAGCTTGGCATACCAAGATGTGTCGAAATCACCAAAATTTTCATAATTTTTCGATTAAGTTGGTTTGCCCCAAGATAGCAGGTTGGAGATTACACAATTCATTTTGGAGATAGTAAATAAAAATGTTATTCCCTCACTTAAATGGAAAGGGCCCATTGCGAGGTTGATTTGTAATTTTTTTTATCTAGGATAACTTTCTCAAATGTAGATGTATCAATATGGTTTCCTCACAATAGGAATTTATATGTGACTACAAGTGTTAATGGAATAAGTCTTTATAGATCATTGATGGATTGAGGTGCTAAGGTCAACATAATCCCTATTAGCTCATTCTATGCAACTAATATTCCAAAGACCATGTTGATATTAAGGCCTCTTTCCATTTCAGGCTACGATAACCAATCCTCCAAATCCAATTATTATATGAATATTAGAATAACGATGGGCAACCTCACATCACACATCAAATTCCGTGTGATTGAGTCCGCCAGGTCCTATTATATTTTAATAGGGAGAGTTTGGATGCACAACCATGGGTCAATTCCTTCAATATACTATAAATGCGCTAAAGCCAATGTAAAGGGGATTGATATCATGATTCGTGCAACCATGAAACCTTTTGCAAAGGATAAGGCACACTTAGTATATGTTCATTATACACAGAGCTAAAGGAGGATACACACATTATGATAAGGCATGTTAAAGGTTTGAGGGATCCTAGGATCAAATATAGGTTAGGACCTGTGAAAGGTCAAGACGGAGAGTTAGAGGAAGATATGCAAGTTAATCAAGGAAAGGAGTCCATTCCTATAACTCATTCGATCTCAAAATAACTTAGAGCGAGAATGAAACCAAGGATTGACCCAATGGAGAAGGATTTCAAGCACTCATACCTTCTAAGAGATAATGTTAAAGGGTTTTGGTTAATGATGGGATGGTGGTTTGTCACCTTGGAATGTGTGAGTGAGCAACTGAAAAAGCTAAGGAAGCTGACCCAAAATATGAGTGTTTTTTAGTGGATAATCAAGGACAATGTATTTTCATTGAC
Organism: Sambucus nigra; assembly: GCA_949130495.1. Classification (NCBI taxonomy): domain Eukaryota; kingdom Viridiplantae; phylum Streptophyta; class Magnoliopsida; order Dipsacales; family Adoxaceae; genus Sambucus; species Sambucus nigra. Next base: position 390,032,466 of record OX422213.1, read on the forward strand.
GATTCCAACATCTAAAAGATTATGAAGGATATTGAAGATGGGCATGAGCTCATGCTAGATCACACTAACTACAAGAGTTGAGGCAGATTGATCTAACTGAAGGTGAATAAGAACCAAGGTCATTGATTATATTAAAAGACATGGAGGATGCAAAGAATATGGAGTTGACCAGACTCATATAAGAGTACAAATATGTCTTCGCGTAGACGTACACTGAGATATCGAGGTTAAACCAATATGTGAAGTCACATAAGTTGAATGTTATGCCCTTAGCTATTTCGATCAAGAAAGCCACTAGAACGTAAAAACTTGAGTCGGTTATTAGAATAAAGGATAAGGCAGAATATATATTGGTTACTTTATATATTAATCCAATTCAACATACATTTTGTCCTTCTAGCATTATGTCAGTTGGGAAGAAAGATAAAAGTTAAATTCCCATTTGTGTTGACTTAGAGATATTAATAGATATTGCCCTAAAGAAGAGTTCCCTCTACCTTCAATCGATATCTTGATCGATTCAATAACGAGCCTTGAGATGTATAGCTTCATGTATGGTTATGTTGGTTATAACCAAATCAAAATGGATCCATCAGATGCGGAGAAAAAAACTTTTAGGACTCCCTTGGGAAACTTAATGTATAATGTCATGCTTTTTGGTCTAAAAAATATGGGGGCAACCTATCAAAAAATAATGGTGGCCATTTTTCATGGCATCTTTCATGAAATTTTGGAGGTTTGTGTGGATGATTTGGTTATAAAGTTGAAGAAGGAGGACTCGCACTTGGCTGATTTAAGAATAGTCTTCAACAGGTGTAGGAATCAAAGTTAAAGATGAACCCACTTAAGTCTGATTTTGGTGTAACGAGTGGGAAATCCTTGGGCTTCATGGTGGACCGACAAGAGGTTCATATGGACCAAGGTAAGAAAAAATCCATCCTTGACATGACTTATCTAAAACGTAGAGGGAGTTGAAGAATTTTTTAGGAAAGATTTCCTACCTTAGAATATTTTTCCTTGGTCTATCTAATATCACTCATCCTTTGATGCAGTTATAATGAAGGACATAAAGTTTAAATGGGAGGGACCACACCAAGAAACTTTTAACAAGCTTAACAGATTTATCCCTTCTCCCTAAATGATGATTCCACCTAAGGATAGATTACCTTTGTTGCTCTATCTTACCTCAACTACGAGGTACATCAATGCGTTGTTAGCACGAGAGGTTGATGGATGAGAGAGACATGTCTACAATTTGAGTAGAATTATACATGGTCCTAAGGCAAGGTATACTATCATAAATAGGCATTATTTAACTTGTCTTTTTTGCCCCAAAACTTTGGCATTATATGTTATCTTTCAACATTCACATAGTCACAAGATGTAATCGAATTAAGTTTTTATTGGAATGAATAATTTTGATTGGGAGAGCAGTAAAGTGGTTCCTCATAATTTCTAAGTATGATTTGAAATATGTGGTCCCTTGTGTAATCAAAAGCCACGCATAAGAAGATCTTTTGGCCATTTTTCTTTAGGCTTGTTCGAGCCACCTCACGAAGATATTCCATGTGTTAATTTATAATCCTATCTTCATGAGGTATATTTGGAAGAATGGTCTATGGAGTTTGATGGTTCATATACTAAGGGTAAGTGAGGATCAGGTGTTATCTTTTCTATGGGAAAGAAATGGATTACTCTATCCTTTAAATTGGAATTGCCTTGTTCAAATAATGAGGCGGATATGAAGCATTTATTTTGGGGGAGCTCGAAGCACTACGAATAGGCATTTGTTCACTCTACATCCAAGGAGAGTCTAAATTAGTGGTTAAAAAGTAAACGGGGAATAAGCGTTGATGCGTCTCAGTTTGGTGCCTTACAGAACCATCATCCAGAGGTTGATCACGTAATTTCATGATGTCAAGATAGAAGGACAACCAAGGGCGATAAATTCCCACATTGATGCCCATGTTATAATTGCACAAAAAGTGGTTGTAAATGGTGAATCTATAACTTTTGTGATCCATTGAAGAACAACTCCATCATTTGTGCTCCAACTCTTCCTTAGTGATGATGATTCATTATGGAGAGGAGAAATAAGGAACTAGTTGGAGGCAAGACATGGAAAGATGAAGCTCATAGAGTTATCATAATATCTCCTTCTTCAAGGAAGTTTGTACTATAAAAATCTAGGAGCATATTATACAAATGTACAGGTCCAGAGGAAGCACAAAATTGGTTAAAGAAAACTCACAATGAGCATTAAGAAACCATTGATATTACCATCTATAGAAGAATTCAAAGGAAGGGGTATTTTTGGACAATGATGAAGTAAGACGCCATAGAATTACAAAAAGATAATGTGATAGGTGTCAATATTTCTTTCAAACAGTTTAGTGTAACTTCTTAGAGGATCAAGCGGACTAGAGGCGACCTTACATTGATTTTATAAGAGATGGAGTTGTTCTAAGAGAGAAAACTGATGCCATAGTAACAAGGAGGAGGGATCTTAGGTTATACTTACTAGAGGAGAAGATCTATCGCAAGGGATACTTCAATAGGCCATTGAGATGCATTATAAGGAATAAAGGAGAGAAAGTCCTCAAGAAATCCCTTGATCCAGCTCATAATGGAGGATCTAAACTATATGATCAACTCATGATAATTGGATATTATTGGAGAAAGATTCATGTGATTTTATTTGAAAGCGCAAGGCTTGTCAACTACATGCTAACCTCATTCACTCTCCTTCGACAAAAATTCATTCATTGGAAACTCCCTATCATTTTCACACTTAGGAGTTTGACCTTGTGGGGATAATCAAACGTCCTTAAAGGGATAAAATTTAGATTCTCGTGGAAAATGAGTGCTTTATAAACTGGGAAGAGGTAGTACCTTTGAAAAGGTCAATAGCATGTGTGATGGCATAATTTATGAAAGAGTATATCATTTAGTGATTTAGCATTCCCAGGGTTATTTTGTTTGATAATATAAATCCATTCATCAACAAAGAGGTGGAAATTATAACAGACAAATATTCAATTATCCACCCCACCTCAACAGTAACTTACCCTAAAGGCAATGGCTAACTTGAGGACACAAAAAATAGGTAACCAATAGACTACATACCTTTTTCCTTAGTTTCTAGAGTTTCAATAATTCTTTTACTAAAGTTAGAAGTACATTCTCCAAGATATGACTTATGAAGAATCATGCTTCCACAAACTAGGCATGTTCAAATAGAAGCGCTAGATGAACATAAAGACAATGCAATGAGGCCCTTCCAAATCTATACGAAGCAACTCACTAGAGTTTATGAGAATTTGGTGAAACCAAGGAAATTTGTGGAATGTGACTTAGTTTTAAAAGCTGATGTCAACCATATTGGAGAACTCCCTTTGCCAAATTTGGCAATAAATGAGGATGAACTATACGCTATAAAGAGTTACTTAATTTGGGTTATTATGTGATATCAAAGATTGCAGACGAAATTCCCTTCAAAGTTAATAACAAATGGTTAAAGGTTTATCATGTATATAAAGCATATGTAAATTTTATGGTTTGTTTTTACTTATGTACTTAGAGATTGCTAGCGAACACATGTAAATTTTGGGTTACAGTCATTATAAGTAGACGAACGTTGAAGTATGAAAAATAAGTGATGTACACACATGTTAAAGAATAAACTTTCTTTCTATTTTACTTGTAAAATTGTTCCAATGCAAAATTGGAACTATTGCCTATAAACACAACAAATTCAAAAATCTATACTTAGAGGAACCACAAATTAGGAGAAGTGAAGAAACCCTCCACAATCAAAGAAGCAACGTCTGACAAATATAGAAAAAATATTCCCTTTAGCTTGTTCCTTCATCTTGAGCTTGGGTTCCCTTTCCCTTTGAGCATTAGCAAAAACTTTCTTGGTTGTTGCCACTTTTCGGTTGCAATCCTCAACTAGGGGGTCAAGCTCTATTAGTTTTTTTCAACCTCTAGATCCTCCACATTCTTGATATAGTAGGAATGATAAGTTTACGTATGAGGATCCGTAAGGTATTTCAAAATGTTGATGAGATAGGGGAAATCAAACCCATCTTTACGCATATATTTGATGTTGTCCAAATGAAGATTAAGCATAGACCTCTCAATAGGAAAGGTTAGGTTATTTACGACTACAGCTACCATGGAAGCTAATACTTAAAAATTATAATCCATTGATGATGCTAAGATTCAACACCACCAGATAAGTGATGATGAGCTCAAAGTGTAATAACCATGGCAGCCATAGAGATATATATGTATATGTGTGTAAGTTTATAGAAAGGGATGAGTATAAGAGTAATTAGACAACGATGTATAGTGGTTCAGCCAATTAGGCCTACATCCACTGTGAGTGTGTGATCTAATAAGTATGGGAACTAATGGCCTTGGATACAATGCACATAAGCTCACTTTCTCTCTCTCTACTGTGTGTATAAGCAGAGTTTTTGCTAGGATTATAATTATCCATCCTTTTGTAGGGTTGTAGGTGACAAGTATATATAGATCTTGGGGGGTGTAGTGTACCCCCCAAGCATGCATGGTGCATGTGAATGTTGATATAGCCAATCCTCTGTTGACACCTGTAGGTGCCACCTTTGATTAATGATGACATAATATTACCTCACGTGAGAGGGTGATATTGTTATAATGATCTTCTACGTGCCATGTGAGTCCCACGCACACTATCCCATGCGTCTCCCAAATCACGCGCTGTGATGATGTCACCCTCGGCCTATAATATGAGACCGAGGGCAAAGTTCCTATTGGCAGTGAGCCTGGCCTAATGCAGGACTCATACTATTGTAACCTCGTAGGGTCGTCCAGACCATGATGAGGGGTCGGCCCCTCAAGGGTCGTTTGGGTCTGATGAGGGGTCGGCCCCTTAAAGGGTCGCCTGGGCCATGATTATGGGTATGCCCCTTGAAGGTTCGTCTGAACCGTGATGAGGGGTCATACCATTGAAGGGTCGTCTGGGACTGATGAGGGGTCGGTCCCTTAAAAGGTCTACTGAGCTATAATGAGGGGTCGGCCCCTTGAAGGGTCGTCTGAACTATAATGAGGGGTCGGCCCATTGAAGGGTTATCTGGCACTGATGAGGGGTTGGCCCCTTGAAAGGTCGGTTGAGCCATGATAAGGGGTCGGCCACTTGGAGGGTCATTTGGGACTGATGAGGGGTAGGCCCCTTGAAGGGTCGGCTAAGCTATGATGAGGGGTCGGCCCCTTGAAGGGTCGTCTGTGACTGATGATGGGTCGACCCTTTAAGGGGTCGTCTGATATTGGTTGATGAGATCATCTTGGCCTTGTCCAGGTGGAGGACATCCTCGACCTGTCTGAGGGTATATATGGGTATATCAATTACCCCCTAGCCCTTAGCTATTGATGTTATTGATATGGCTGAGGGATAGTGCTGCTTTTGAGATAAGTGTGTGATCAGTTTGGTAAGTGACACATGTTAAGCTGATGTGACACCTAGGTAGATATCCCGTGTGATTCTAGTTCCCCAGGATTGGCAGCTGCACACTTGGCTTGGGACTTTTTTCCCTAATGATATCTCACCTCGTGGCCCGTGCATAACCTTGATTACTGGGCCCACTAATTAACAAAGTATATAAAAGATTTTTAAAACATTTTCTTTTCACCTCCTTCTTCTTCGCGCTCAAGGTCTCTCTCTCTAACTCCCTTTCAAACCTCCATTGCTACAACCGTCTCAAGCTTGGACGTCTTCGTTTTTCTTTCACATGTAATCTCTCTTCCCTAGTGACCTATTTATCTTCCATTATTTTTTACTTTCTTGCTCTAGGCTTGTTGGACTTAATTTCCCTTTGGTTGTTTTATACCCTTCCGACTTTCTTCTTCGGTGAGTTATTCTTACGTGTTCAAACCTAAAACAATTTCATTTCCTTAGGTTTGATCTAAGAGTCAAACTTAGTCAACTATAATCTTGTTTATAGTTAGCTTAGACAAATTCCTTTAAGTGTAGGATCTTCCCCTTAATGCTTAGGAGGCTTTATAATTTAGCCTAGGAGTTCCCATCCTTGAGAGAGAAGTTCTTTGTAAAGATTAGGTGAATAGAGGAGGAGGACAACAGGAGACGAGGGGCCGACCCTAATTGGGTACGACCCATTTTTCCCATTCCATTGGCCACTATCGTACCCCTTGAGTCCTATGGGTCGTCTGGTCATCCAGCCGAGAGTCAATCATGCGAGGGAGAAATGGATCAAAGAGAATCATCTTCGACAAGTGCTGGTCCTTCTGGGAGGGGAGAGACATCCACTCTCATCCCAAGCCGACAGGATGAGGGCACAGCCCCTTCTGAGGATGTCATTGTAACAGCGCTGTCCCCTTTTGAATTTCAAGTTCCCTTTCCAGATGGTCCTCCAGAGGTTGGGGGATCTGGTGACGAGAGAGATGAGGACGGCAGTGAGGGTTCTTCTGATGGTGATGATAGTCAAGATGACACTTCAACTGCTTTGACTTATGTATCATCAGTCAAAGACCGTGATCCTTAGTGTGGAGGCATCTCTTTGGCATGTAACCCAACATAATTATGAGGTTCCCCACTGAATCTGAGAAAGTCTTCGAGGGTAACAAGGGAGAGATCGCTGTCTATGAGCAGATGTTAAGGGTCAGTGTTAGGCTCCCTCCACACCCTTCCATAGTCAATATCTTGTCTTCCCTTGGGGTTGCCCCTTCTCAACTTCCCCCAACTCATGGAGGACTATTCTTGGCTATATCTCGCTTTGGAGGAATTCATTTACCGACGAGCCTTAGGTCGATGTGTTCTTAACCTGTTACAATATCACCTCCTCATCCAAACAGCCTGGGTACTATCATCTGAGGGAAAAGAAGTCTGATAAAAAACTTCTCCACGTGGCACAAACCTCTAACTATGATTGGAAAAAGATATTTTTCTTCATTTCTGGGGATTGGGAATTTACCGATGGGGCTCATCCTTTGGACGACGATCTGAGAGTCCCAAGGAAATGGTCTAACCCTTCTATAAAGGCTAGGTCTGACCCCGGACTTAGTTTGGAGGAAAGGGTCATCGTTGACTATCTGAGAGAGCGAGGGAAAGAGGGCGGACTTACAAAATTTAAAGATTTAATGATCCCTCACTTCCTCAAAGAAGCTGGTCTGAGGGTCGGCCCCTTGACAAAACTATGTGAGTAGTTTTTTGCTCAATCTTTGATTATTTTTCAAGTGTTTTATCTTTGTCTCTGTATCTTTCTGATGTGTCGTCTCCCATTCAGGTCGTCCAGAAAATATCTCTGACAAACTTTGGGAAATGACTGCCCCAAGCTTGTTGTCTGGTCTAGGCAAGAAGAAAGGCAAAGAGACTCAGCAGGCTCTGAGGAAGTCAAAGGCTGTGGGGCCGACACCTGTTGAACCATCTACCGATAGCCACAAAAAAAGGGACCAGAAGTTCCTACCGACCCTCGGCCGGATTCTAGGATGAGGGCAAGGGTGGAGGTGTCTGAGGGGAGCGGCTCCTCTTCCAGCATGAGGGCCTTTTGGTCCCAGAACTTAACATTCTTGAAGGCTGAACCGTCTTCCCTCATAGCCAATATGAGGGTGGCCAAGGCTTCTATACTCTCTGCTCCCTCGATTACCGACTACGACTTTCTATCCAGATGCCCTTAACAAAGGTGTATGACTATAGTCTGCATACTCTAGCCCAGGTATTTGTTTTTACTTCAATTCCTCAGTTGAGCTTTTCATTAACTATTCCCTCGGCCCCTTAACATGTGCCTGCTTCTGTGAGTCTTTTTGTGCCTTTACATCAGCTACCAAGTGGATGGTCGAGAACCAATAAAAAATTTATAAAGCCGAGAGGGCTATTCAGCACGAGGCTGACCTGTAGACCAAACTCGAGATTACAAGGGCCAATTTGGAGAGTGCAAGGACCGAACATTCAAGGGTCCTGGACGAGCTGACAAAATAGCATGATGCAGATCTGAAGGCCAAGGACTTAATTATTAAAGAGAAGGATGAGGCCTTGATCAACCTGGGGGCTCAATTCAAGACTGAGCTTGAGGGGGCAGTAAAGAAAGCCGAGGTCGACGCTGTGGAGGCCTATAAAATCTCAGACGAGTTTTAAGGCTTTAGTCTTGAGTACTTAGAGAGGGGGATCAGGATAGCCTGTCGATGGGTCATTCTCAAGTTTGCTGATGCCGTCTCTTCAGTTCATCCCTCTCTTGAGGTAGTTCAATTGGACGACCCACTGATTGCTGAGGCTCTGGCCCACGTGGACTCTCACGTGAACGCTGAAGGCACCGACACTTCTGAAGATCAGCCTATCTTGGTTATTGAGGAGACTCCTCTTATCGATGTTGAGGCCCTGCCATCTGATGCCGCTCAATAGGGTGGCTGTTTGTAGCCAATACCCTCATTATATACCGCATTTTTTTACTTTGCTTTTGTTGGACAAACGTCTATAACATTTTGTAATAGAATCCCTTTTTCTGTCTTCTATACTTGTCTCTTGTACGATATATCTTGTAATGATCTGAATTAACAATCTTACTAACTCATCCCTCGTCTTTCTTGAGGGTGAATGAGGGGTCGTCCCTACCATTTACCCTCATCATGGCTGAGGATGGTTTCCCACCAACTAAATGATGTTTTCAATTAAGTCCCCCTCATCTTTCTTGAGGGTGAATAAGGGGTCGTCCCCACCATTTACCCTCATCATAGCCGAGGGTGGTTTCCCACCAACTAAATGATGTTTTAAATTAAGTCCCCCATCGTCTTTCTTGAGGGTGAATGAGGGGTCGCCCCCACCATTTACCCTCATCATAGCCGAGGGTGGTTTCCCACCAACTAAATGATGTTTTAAATTAAGTCCCCCATCGTCTTTCTTGAGGGTGAATGAGGGGTCATCCCCACCATTTACCCTCATCATAGCCGAGGGTTGTTTCCCACCAACTTAATGTTTTTAAATTTTAAGTCCCCCTCGTCTTTCTTGAGGGTGAATGAGGGGTCGTCGCCACCATTACCCTCATCATAGCCGAGGGTGGTTTCCACCAACTAAATGATGTTTTAAATTAAGTCCCCCCTCATCTTTCTTGAGGGTGAATGAGGGGTCGTCCCCACCATTTACCTTCATCATGGCCGAGGGTGGTTTCCCACCAACTTAATGGTTTTAAATTTTAAGTCCCCCTCGTCTTTCTTAAGGGTGAATGAGTTGTCGTCCCCACCATTTACCTTCATCATATCCGAGGGTGGTTTCCCACCAACTTAATGATGTTTTAAATTAAGTCCCTCCTTGTCTTTCTTGAGGGTGAAAGAGGGGTCATCCCCACCATTTACCCTCATCATGGCCGAGGGTGGTTTCCACCAACTAAATGATGTTTTGAATTTTAAGTCCCCCCTCGTCTTTCTTGAGGGTGAATGAGGTGTCGTCCCCACCATTTATCCTCATCTTGGCCGAGGGTGGTTTCCCACCAACTTAATGGTTTTAAATTTTAAGTCCCCCTCGTCTTTCTTGAGGGTGAATGAGGGGTCGTTCCCACCATTTACCCTCATCATAGCCGAGGGTGGTTTCCACCAACTAAATGATGTTTTAAATTAAGTCCCCCCTCGTATTTATTGAGGGTGAATGAGGAGTCGTCCCCATCATTTACCCTCATCATGACCGAGGGTGGTTTCCCACCAACTTAATGGTTTTAAATTTTAAGTCCCCCCTCGTCTTTCTTGAGGGTGAATGAGGGGTCGTCCCCACCATTTACCCTCATCATAGCCGAGGATGGTTTCCCACCAACTTAATGAAGTTTTAAATTAAGTCCCCCCTCATCTTTCTTGAGGTTGAATGAGGGGTCGTCCCACCATTTAACCTCATCATGACCGAGGGTGGTTTCCACCAACTAAATGATGTTTTAAATTTTAAGTCCCCCCTCGTCTTTCTTGAGGGTGAATGAGTGGTCGTCCCCACCATTTACCCTCATCATGGACGAGGGTGGTTCCCCACCAACTTAATGGTCTTAAATTTTAAGTGTCCCTCGTCTTTCTTCAAGGTGAATGAGGGGTCGTCCCCACCATTTACCCTCATCATGGTCGAGGGTGGTTTCCAAAAACTAAATGATGTTTTAAATTTTAAGTCCCCCCTCTTCTTTCTTGAGGGTTAATGAGGGGTCATCCCCACCATTTACCCTTATCATGTCTAAGGGTGGTTTTTCACCAACTTAATGGTTTTAAATTTTAACTCCCCCCTCGTCTTTCTTAAGGGTGAATAAGGGGTCGTCCCCACCATTTACCCTCATCATAGCCGAGGGTGGTTTTAACGAGTATAACCCCACTCATACTACAATTAATCAAACACAAAAGAAGGGACCAATGTGACATTCTCATTAACATTCCAAGTGTTCTGTTAGAGCAACGCATTCATTACAACTGTGGTCCAATAGGACTTTACAAAATTATTGATAGTATCTCTTCAAATGATCTGCATTCCAGGGGTTGGAAAAGGGTTCACCTTCTACGTTTTCTAGTCTATAGGTTCCAGGGACAACTTTATCAATGACCCTATATGGTCCATGCCAATTTAGGTGGAGCTTGTTAGGCTTTTGCCAAGTTTCTTTTAGGACTAAGTCCCCTACTGCGATTAGCCTTTGTCTCACCCTCTGGTTGTAGAACCTTGTAGTCCTCTGTTGGTAAGCGTCTTGCCTTATCACGGCGTCTTCCCTCATTTCCTCGATCAGGTCTAAGTCAAGTCTCCTCTCTTCCACATTTCTGTGGGGGTTATACATTTGGACCCTGTGAGTAGGGAACCCGATTTCGGTGGGGATGACGGCTTCTGAGCCATAAGCCAACATGAACGGGGTTTCTCCAGTAGAGGTTTTTATCGCCGTTCTCTAGGCCCACAGTACAGCATATAACTCCTCAACCCATCCTCCTTTTGCCTCCTCGAGTTTTTTCTTGATCCCATCTAGGATTGTTCTGTTTGTAACTTCTGTTTTCCTGTTGGCTTGAGGTCGGCCTGGGGTAGAGAAGAATTATTTGATACTCACCCTTTCAGAGTACTTCTCTAGAGATGTATTCTTGAATTGAGTTCCGTTATTTGAAATGAGGGTGTTGGGGAGACCATATCTGCATATAATGTTTTTCCAAATAAACTGGAAGGTCTTATGCTCGGTGACCGTTACCATCGGCTCCGCCTCCACCCATTTTGAAAAATAGTCAATTGCTACGATGAGGAACCAATAGTTATTGACGGCCCTAGGCAAGGGTCCTACTAGGTCGATCCCCCACACTGCAAATGGCCATGGGGATGTAATAGAAGTAAGAGGCTGATGGGGTTGGTGAGGGATGGTGGCAAATCTTTGACATTTATCACACTTTTTCACTTATGCCGTGGCATCTTTCCCCAAGGCCGGCCACCAGTACACCTGGGTTACTATCCTCTTCACCAAAGACCTACCCCCAATATGGCTTGAACATGACCTCTCGTGCACGTCTTGCAAAATGTGTGGGACTTCATATGGGTGCACACACCTGGGTAAGGGGAGCAAAAACCCCTTTTTGTACAAGGTGTCTCTGATAACCGTGAATTTCGCAGCTCTGTATCTGAACTTCTTCCTTTCTTGCCTTGCTTCTGGCATCTTCCCCTCTTTAATGTATCTGATCAGAGGGTCCATCCATTAAGCTTCCTTAGAGAGATTAAAGCAAGCACCAAGTGTTCCCTCATCATCTTCAATAGTTGGTCGAAGCAAAATTTCCAATGGGACTGTCCTACTGATAACTATCCTAGTCGTCGAGGCCAACCTAAAAAGTGCATCAGCTCGGCTATTATCGAGCCTAGGTATCCTCTTCAATTTCACTTCTCTGAAGATCTTCAATAGTGATTTCACTTTCTCAAGGTATTTGGCCATTCGCTCATCCTGGGCCTCGTAGGCTCCTAGTATCTGATTCACTACTAGCCTTGAATCACTATGGACCAAAATCTGGTCGACACTAAGAGACTTAGTGATAAGCACCCAAAACTGTATAATTTATACCCCAAATAGATGTACTTTAGTTGCTAATTCTCGGTAATATGGGTCTTATGTACTTAAATGTTTATCTTACAGGCTTAATTACAATTGCAGTGTCAAAAGCTATATTTCAGAGCAATTTGCAGTTAAAATGGAGCTAAATTCCCCTATCCCGTAACCATAGCCTACCCTAAACCTACCCCAAATCTACCCTAAACCATGTGTGTGTTTTTTTTGTGTCTCTTTATATTTTTTATATTTTTAGTTTGAGTCATTTTAATTTTTAGAATTTATTTTAGTTTTATTTAGTATTTTCTAGGTTTTATTTTCTATTTTTCTATTTGTATATTTTATTTTTATAATTTTATTTTATTTTGATTTTTATTAGGTTTTAGTTTAGTCATATTTTATTAGGATTAATTTTAGGAGTTTATTTTTAGTTTATTATATTTTATATTTTTTAGGACTTTAATTTTCATTTAGATTTTAAGTTTTTATTTCTTTTGTTTTAATTTAGTTTTTATTTAAGCTTAGGATTTTATTTTATTGTTTTTATATTTTTATTTTTTAGTTTGTTTATTTTTAGTTATATTTTATTTTTTTAGTTTTAGTTTTATTAATTTTATTTGAGTCTTTATTATTTTAGGTGTCCAAATTAAAAAAACACACACACACCAAACTAACATACACCTAAACTACACACAACACAACCCTCATCCACATCTCACTAACCTACACCCACACCATTCCATCTTCAACCTTCCACCACTCTCTCTCCTCTCTCCTTTCTCTACCCCATTAACAAACAAAACCCAACAGCTACAAAACCTCCACCGCCGGAGCTAATCCGGCGCACTCCCCTTATAACCTCCGGCCGGAAAACTAGGCAATCACCGTTCCCCTCGCCGGAGACAACAGTCACCACCGCCGACGCAACCCCTGCCGCCGCTCGCGATCGGATCCTACCCTACTCAGGACGGCGACCCTATTCGACCCCTCCCGAAATCCACTTCCAACCTTCTCAAGCTCCAACTCCGATCCAAACAAACTAGAAAACAGACCTGACCCGACCTAAATGCCCAGAACGACGATCTTCAACTCCGGGCGAAGCCACCTCCGACGAGCACCCCAACCCGCTGGCGACCTTACCCTTACCTGTCCCGGTCGTCCAAGAAACCAGACCCCGCGTCAGCGCCCTATAACCCGACCACCAACCCAGTTACCCATAAATCGAAACCCAACTCTCAAAACCCATTTTCCAAATACCCACTTCATGTCTCTCAAAGACAAAAACGTGACCTGCCATTTTCCAAAGACCAAACCAAGCCAAACAATTACACCACATGCTTAAAACCCACTTAACCCTTTAACCCCCAATTCCCAAAATACCCCCAACTACCTATTTTACCCAATACCCAAAAATACCCTTGAAACAAATCTGATTTGTTCATTCCTATCCACTCTTCCAATTCCCTAGTTCCTCCTATATTTTTACTTATCCCGTCTCAAAATAAATTTCATTTTTTATTATAATCCTTTTTACGATCTCAAGAGAAAAGTAAAAAGTGCATATGAATTAAGTCATTAAAGAAAAGATAAATTAAAAAGATCCAATTCCATTCCATATATATATTGCTTCATTACATTTGTCTTGGAGAAAAAAGAAAAACAAAGGGATCAGTCAATCTGAGGCAAAGAAAAAATCATAAGACAAAAGTTAAAGAAATGAAATGTATACCTCTGGCTAAAGGACTCCCTCTGTCAGCCTCAACACCTTCGGATCCATCGCATTAGGGTGATGCAGCATACGGACTTATCCCCCTTAGGCCGTCAGATGTTATAGGAGGGAGGAGGCAGTCGAAAAAAAACCTCTGATGTCTTCGCTGCTGTTGACATCGACGCACTGCCCGCACTGTGGGTAGACCCCATTTGGTCGACTCGTTCCACTACCAGAAACCGTAGGAGGAAGAGGAATAATATCATATATGCTGGGCGACATCATCCAGATCGACACAAAATCAAGATAATCGTAGGTCGCCATCGTGTCGATATACGACAAGTAAGGCTCGCCAAACATCGCCGCTACCCTCGCCTCCTCCACAACCTATCAGAAGACTTTCTCCCCTAGATACCAGGAGTAGCTAAATTTATGCGCCAGTAATAGACGTAGTTGTGTGTTCCCCCCGGTCACCCCCGTGTGATGGATGGATATCCCCCAGAGATAGAAAGGTCACCTTTCAGATCCCAAATGGAAAATCAATATCTAAAAAAGGACATCAAAAAAATGTTCTCAAGAGGAAAGAAGAATTTACCTGATTGCTCGTTAGGCCATTTACAACCTGACGCATCACTCCCAAAGAAAGAGACTGCCTCGACTGTCGGTTGGACCGTTGCCACCGATACATATGTCAGAAGTCCCCCATCGACTCATCCTTTAAACTTATCAAATGGGAATTAAGCCCAATCACCTCGTAGAACCACATATGCAAAAGCATAATGATCATCAATCAAAAGAAAGCAATCAAGGAATCAAAAAAAGAAATAAAATGCATAAAGGAAAATGCAAAAAGGAAAAAATACCTAAAAAAGATACGTAGCATCAGTAAAGGTCTGTCGGCAGCACCGGCTAAATGCCCAACGACGAATAAAGAGTCACCAAAGTCAGGCTCCCCAGGCAAAACGAGGGATATTCGAAAATACCCTCAAATAAGGCAAAAACCACAAGTGGAGGATGTCGCCACTAGTCGCCACCAAAAATCCTCCCAGTAGTAAAAGAATAAATAAACGAGCCATCTGCCGCACCTGTAGCCCATTGGTCTCATCGATTGGTTGACTCAACAAAACCTCCTTCACAAGAGAGAGACATATGGAGTCCCCTAAGACTATCCGCCCAACATCATCCAACGTCGCCTCCATCGCCGCCTGGGTCACCCTAAAGGACCGATCTACCTCTATCTGGGCCCCCTCATAGTCTAGTCCTATCTATTTTTGTACATTATGGGAGTCACTATCATCTCCCTAAAATAAAAATGCATGGTATCGGTAGTATACCACCACCTCTCTTCCAAGGCACGGAGGATAGCCGTCGAACGGGGCATTTCATCCAATGCAGACACCAAACTTTCAAAACCAGCTGATAAAACCACCCAATGCACCACCGGAGGAAGGTGCTCCCATACGTCCTTAAACCCCATCATCCCCCGAGAATGCAGGCTCGGCGTAGACATATCAGTTTGTCAAAACAAAAGGAAAAACCCTTGTCAAAATTTAGAAAAATTAAGGAAATACGCAAAAAAAGGGTAAATACCAAAGGTCATTAACACTTACATAACCACTAGGGTTCAACACCCAATAAGATTGATGGTGTGCAGGCTCATGCAAAAGAGTTCGCTCGTTCGCAACTGGATGAAACAAGTCAAAGTCATTCTCATTCACCAGCACTAGGGGCACCCTATGTGGACCTCACTTCTTGAAAAATCTGCTATTTCCCAGTATTAAAAAAGAAAAGAATGCTAGAACAATTCACAGAAAAGAAAGGCAGAAAATGAAAGATCTGAAAGGTGTGAAAAATGAAGAAATCTCGCCCCTTTTTATAGGAGGCTAAGGGGCATGTCGATCGGTAGTACCTTCACCTGACTAAGTTAGTCCAAAAGGTCGTGCCACTATCATTTGACACCCCCTAGACACTGTTGAACGACATTTCCCTGAAATTTTGTACAAAAAAATCCAAACATATCAAGAAAATCCCAAAAATCCCCTAGAAAATTCCTAAAATTACCAAATGAATTTTATAACATTTTTCACCGAGAAAAACATTTTTCAAGCTCTCAAATCCCCAACCGAATTAATACCACATTTTCTGACCTAGTTTAAACCCCACAATTCCGTAACGGAATCCCAAAATTATTTCCCCAACAAAATTTTCAAATCCAACTTCCTTGGTGAAACTTTAAGCCAATCGGATATCTCTTCAGCAACCTCTTCACAGGACACAATAGATATCTAAAAGATCCCCGAGCTTATTTTCATCCAATCCTCAGATTAGTATATTTTCCCCAATGGAGTCTCCAAAATTTCCCAGGAAAACTATACCCCGCGCTACAGACTAAAGGTCCTCACAATTGACCTTGATGCTTAGAATTTGTGACTCCCATCTTAATGTCCTCAGAATTGAACTCGACCCTCATAATTGGCCGTTTCTTATCTTAAGGTCCTTATAATTGACCTCGACCCTCAGAATTTGTCACCCCCAACTTAAGGTCCTCAGAATTGACCTTGACCCTTAAATTTACCGCTTCCATCTTAAATCCCTTAGAATTGGCTTCGACCTACAGAGTTGACCTCGACCCTTAGAATTGGTCACCTTTACTTAAGCTCTCAGAGTTGGGTTCGACCCTCAGAATTGGTCGCTCCTATCTTAAGGTCATCGAAATTAACCTCGACCCTGAGAATTGGTCGCTTCTTATCTTAAGGTCCTCAGAATTAACCTCGACCCGTAGAATTTGTCTCTCCTACTTAAGCCCTCAGAATTGGATTTAAACCTCGCTCCCATCTTAAGGTCTTTCGAATTGATCTTGACCCTCAAAATCGATCATTTACTATCTCAAAGTCCTCATAATTGACCTCGACCCTCAAAATTGGTTGCCCCTTACTTAAGGTCCTCAGAATTGACCTTGACCGTCAGAATTGGCCACTCCCATCTTAAGGTCCTTATAGTTTACCTCGACCCTTAGAATTGGTCGCTCCCTATCTTAAGGTCAGCAAAATTGACCTCGACCCTCAGAATTGGTCTCCCCCTACTTAAGGTCCTCAGAATTGACCTTAACCCTCAGAATTGGTCGCTCCCATCTTAAATCCCTCAGAATTGGCTTCGACCTGTAGAATTGGTTTCTCTCACTTAAATTCCTCAAAATTGACCTCCGTCCGCAGAATCGTCCATCACCATCATTGCCTTAGGTCCACAAAAATGGCCTCGACCCTCTGAATCGATCATCCTCGTCCCTTAGGTCCGTAAAGTTGACCTCTTTCCCAAAACATCATGTCGTGTCTATTCGATGAATTTCAATTATTCCATGCTCACCCGTCGAGGGTCTCTGTAGACACTAAATTTTAGGACTTCTTAAGTCTCTCCTTAGGTCCCTAGCACCTCCCCATTTCACTATAAATCCTAGGACATACTCCGAGTATCGATCTAGAGGCCCCCGGGCCTCGTTTGACTCCGATTAACATTATCATCAGAGTGAAAGCTCATGAATATTCAAAAAACTCTAAATCTCCTTTCCAACGGCCTACTTTTCACGTGAATCAGCATAACGGTTCGGATAAACGAACCATTTTACTACCAAAAATCAATCTCGTGGCCACCGGGCTCTCTCGAGCCCCGATTTGATCGCAATTAACTTCATCATCAGAGTGAAATCTAAATTTATCTTCAAAGGTCACTAAAACCTCTTTCCAATGGGCCACCCCGTGCACAAAACAACATAACCATTCGGATAAACGATCCGTTTTCCTCCCAAAATTGATTGGGAAGCCATCGGGTGCTTCCTAACTCCGTTTGACCCAGGTCAACTCTTCAGCTTGAATGAGATTGAATGAATCTTTGAAGGGAACTGAATACCCTTTCCAACGATCTACCCTGTGCACAAATTATCCTTACGGTGTGGATGAATTACCCATTTTACTTTGAAAGGTCACCAGGCACTTTCGGGCCTCGATTGACTAAATTCAGCTTCCCAAACCGTTTGAAAATCATTAGATTGTCTAAGTACCTCAATTAAACTTTCCAACGGTCCACTCCGTGTGCAATTTTGACTTACATTCTAGATGAATGATCAGTTACCATCCGACGATCTCTTGTCCAAAGGAATGACGAGAGCTTTCGAGTCCGGTTTAATCCAAAGTCAACTCCCGAACCCAGGGGAAGCCCAAAGGAATCTTAAAGGTATTTGAATGAACTTTCTAACGGTATGCTCAGTGTGCGATTTGGTTCTACGAATTGCATTCTACGACTTTTTTTCCAAAAAAATCGGCACGAGACTACCGAATGGCCGGTCCATTTCCCTGCCTATCGGCAGCGTGTTTAGGGTTACCTACCGATTGGAAGGGCTAGGTCTATGTCGATCGACAACACCCCTACCTTATAAAATAGAGGGCATGAGCTCATGTTAGTACAGACCTCATATCCATCAATATCAGTGATCTCAACAATATTATCTTGCAATCAACGAAGTTTTCTTGTGTGGAATTCCTTTACACCTTTCATTCCCATCACTTTCATACCCAATTATTAAAATCTCCTTCTCTCTCCTCCAACATTCATCCCCAAAATCCAAGAGAGCTCATCAAGGATCAAAATCAAGCCTCAATTCTTCACAGAAGGTCCAAACATTCTTCTCTTTCTTTAAATTTCATTATATTCATAAATTTTTAAATTATCTTTTACTTTAGCTCATACACATTAACATCTCATCCTTTATTAGTTATATTGCATATACTCTATTTTCTACAGAAAAAGCAAAACAAAGAAAAAAGGGTTACACCTATAAATTTCGATGGGATTCCTCATCATATTTTCTCAAAACTAAAAATATATTTTTTACACACTCACATATAATAAAATTCCATTTGAATCAATGGAAAAAACCCACCCTTATGCCGCATGCGAACTACTTGAACTTTGATGACTTTATGGACTACGTAAGCGTTTCGAGCTAAAATCCAAGACTCGAGTCTATTTTTTCAATATCCAATTTCCTAAGTTTCCCATTCGCGCATTTGCACCCTTTTTATTTATACATATAGGCGTTTTATCTAACACATATTATAGTTTCATCATAACGATCAGTATCTCGATAAATGCTTACATCGTAGTTTTCTAAATATTATTTTGGGAACATTCCTATGGATAACTTTACTCTATCTTTTCTATGATATGAGTCGGCAATTTTGATCTCCATTTATATATACGCACACACGGACTTCACGGAGAAATTAAGGAAAACAGTAACAAGCCCATGAGAGACCGAAAGGGCGGGATGGGTGCCTAACACCTTCCCATTTCATAACTTATCCCCCGAACCTCTGAATATTGGTTCCGTAAGCATCAGTTTGTCTTTGATGCCGTTCTCTCGAGGCAGCGACATGTTCTTTTGCCTATTTTATGCAAAATAGGTTGGCGACTCCATCTCTTTACATCACACCATATCGACGATGGTCTAAGCGCTCCTTCAAGAGAGGGCACGAAACCTTCTCTCCTTTCCCCCTAGGAAGGATATGGGATGGCCACAGTTACTAATATTGATGAATTTAAAATATATATATATATATGTTTTATTAACCACAACAATGAAGAAAATGAAAAAATAATAGATATCAATCACCAATAAGATAATATTCAGTATTTCGTGATGCTAATAAAATAATTTATTTACGATGACAAATCAAAACAATAATTTAAAATCAACACTCAATCCCATTTCAAAACATAATATTAACAGGGAGGGGATACGAAAAATAGAGAATGAAAATTATATATGAAAGTTCGTACTCAAAGTCTTGGTGAGGGGATATGAAAAATAGAGAATGAAAACACAATAATATTTTTTAATTGAATGGAATTTTTATATATGAAAGTGAAACATATATTAATGAAAATAACAATCTCGAACAAAAGGATTCACATCAAAAGACTAAATAAAACATTCGCTTATTTTCAATCAAGTAATGAATTGGTTGATACAACATAATTTATTGAATGAAGCTCATTTAAGTTTTGTGAGTAATTTGGGTGGAGTCTTGGAGCAACTGGGTGCTGCAATTATCAACAAACACATAATTTATTGAATGAAGCTCATTCAATCCACTTGTTATTTGTTCTTCAGTATTTTAAACAACAAACGCATTAAAGCTTAATTGTACAAGTGGATTGAAGTTTTATTTTCCTATGGTGATTTTCTAAAAAGAGTAGATCTCCATGGATAGTTTTTCAATCAATATTGGAAATTATTCAAGACACACGACACTAGTAAACTGACAGATATTAAACTCGCTACGAGAAAATTTGGTTTTAGCAACGAATTCTTTAGCAAGGAAGTAATTTTCGTTGCTAAAAGTGTATTTTTAGCAAGGAAAATACAAAAAGCGTTGCTAAAAATATAATCTTGTTATAAACATTTTGCAAGAATTTTTTTTTCGCAGAAGGTAACTTTTAGCAAGGAAATTGATGAATTCTTGCTAAAAAATATGGCGAAAAAATTTCCCTCTTTTTTTAGTATTCATAGAATTTTTCCCAATGTTTTATTATTTTCCTTGCAAAAAGAAGCACAGACAATATAAAATAAATTAAAACCCTAACTATCAAACTTGAAGCCATAAGTCTCTCGTTCGCACGGCTCTCTCTTGCCCAACCTCTCTCTCGTTGCATGACTCTTAGTTCTCCACCGGTACTTTTTTCTTTCTCCTTTTTATTTAGGGCTTCTCCGTTTGTACATGTATTGATGGATTGTTTATTGACGTATTGATGGATTTCGATTTAAGATGGCAGCCATAAACTGTATTGTTTATGGCTTCTCCGCCGGTATACAAACTGTATAGATTTATGTATTGATGGATTTCGATTGATGGATTTTGATTGAATGTTTATGGATTTCGATTTATGTATTAATGCGTCTGCCCTTATGGGTGAACCCATGATAGTCCGACATGATACAATTGCATCTCTCAATCTCATGATACCTGGAATTACAATCGACAGTGATAACAAATAAATTACTACAATGATAACCGATATGTCAAGATTTTTTAATTTTAATTGGATGTGAAGGAATACCAATCAAGTAACTCATTGGGTTGCTTCTAGAGATACAGGATTGCATTATTTTATGGATTGATGCAAACCATATCTTAATTTGATGTTTTTATGTGGAAGTTTATTTGTGCTTTATGGCTTCTTAAGATCTGAGATCTGATGTATCCAAAATTATCTTGAGTAATATAATTAGTAATTTTCACCAGAAAAATCTTTGGGTAGAATTTGATTTCTCCAATAGGAGAGTGGGATTTGACTAAGACTATTGGGTAGAATTTAATTTACTCAATAGGAGAGAGATTAAAAATAATAATTTTCCACTTTTTTTCCTGTTATCACTGTGAAAACTATTATATTATTATTTCATTTTTTTTGTTCATATAATGCAACTTTTAACCTTAAATGAATATTTTTTTGTTCATAAAAAATATTTTTATATATTTATTTATGGCCCCCCATAACAATAAATCCTGGTTTTGTCTCTAACTACTAATTGGTATTGGAAATAATAATACAATCGGCATTTTTGTCATTTATCGATATTGAGATATCAATAAATGAGCATGAGAGATGGAGAATAAGTCATGAGATTTAAAGAAGGGAAAAAAATTCATTCACTGAGACGTAATTAGAATTAGGGATTTTAAATTTGGGCGAGATATAGTGGATTTATGTGTTGAAGTCTTTACTTCAAAAGAATTACAAGAACGAGAGATGTAATTAAAACTAGGGATTTGAAATTTTGGGCATAACTAAACGTGTTTCTATATTCAGTTTGGTTTGGGTAATCGATATATTTTTAAGGATAAGACCACACACAAACTTTAATTCTTTTACGCTTTTTAGGTAATGATAACAACATTAGTAGTCACAATGCTAAATACAGAACTAGACTTTTGGCAAAAACCCATTCTTTCCATCACAATTTAAATTATTTTTAGGTTTGGTGTTTTTATGTGCTATTTTATTCCAAGCTTTGCTTTGGGATATTTGGTATTTGGTCCTATTACTCATGTTGATATGATGTTGTGTTATCTGTCTTAGTAATGATTAATTATGACAGTCATAATTTATTTTTCCAAACAAGTAACAAAACAAGTAATGATATGTTAGTATGAAATAATAGGAAGATAAAGATGGATAAGAGTTGGATGTTTCTACCTAATAGGTTGTCTAAGAAATATAAATCCGGTGTTGATTCGTTCATCGAGATCGCAAGAGACCACCTTGATGAAAGTAACAAGTCACGATGTCCATGTAGATATTGTCAAAATGCATATTTCCATGATCTGATAACTATCAGGAGTCATTTGTTGAGTCTTGGAATGTCTTATAGTTATACTTTCTAGATAAATCCCGGAGAGGAGGTGAATGATGAACAAAACTTTTCAAGTGCACAAGTGCCAAAAAATGTAGAAGTTGAGGAGGAAGATGATGACATGTTCGGGCTGTTAAATGATATGTTTGGCCCCAATGGTTCTCTCGTGCATAGTGAAAATGCTGCTAGTATATATAATAAATTATTTTGTGAACTCGGAGAAGAGCTATATCCGGGATGTAAAAAGTTCTCCTCATTTCAGTTTCTTATAAAGTTCATGCATGTTAAGGTTCATAACCGTTGGAGCAACAAATCCTTTGATATGATACTCCAACTGTTGAAGGAAGCTTATCCAGATTCAAATATCCCCTCTTTGCATTATGAAGCAAAACAAAAGTTACATGATTTGGGACTCGGTTATGAATCGATTCACGTGTGTAAATATGATTGTATATTATTTTGGAAAGAGAATCAAAGCGCGGATTGGTGTCCGGTAAGTGATGAGCCTAGGTACAAGTATGATGATAAGAAAGGGAATAATGTTCCTAATAAAGTACTGCGCTACTTCCCATTGAAACCAAGGTTGCAACGATTGTGTCACGACCCCGTCCCAAATAGTAGTGGGGAACGAGTGTCTTAACTTGCCACCAAGGCAACAAATATTCTGACTTAAATTGTTTTCTTAATTAAATGCAGCGCAAATACAATTATGTGGTTATGAATCATAAAATACGAAAATTAAAGGAATTACGTCATCAGAGCTTTTTAAAAGGAAACTTCATTTATATTACAAGTAACAACGAGTTACAACTTAAAACGAAATTTAAAACTTATTTCAAGAGAGCCAAACATGCTCTATATGATATAAAAAAAATTTACTTAAAATAACAAAAAGGGCTCTAAAATATGAATCTTCTATATATTACTTTTACGTTCCCTACAAGCCTACTTATTTCCTGAAAAATGGTTAGTTATACAACATCAGCTAAAAGCCGAGTGAGGTTTAATCTCTAGACATTCCAAGGTTTTGTTCATAAAATTGATACCTATTCAAATCCAAAGAGTAGACATATACATATATGGATAGGATTTTACTGTATAAAATTTGAGATGACAGAAGAAATTACTAGCGCAGAATAGAACCGATATGAAAAATCAATTGTAATATCTTTATCTTTCAATTATATCATTTTAATGGTCAAGTACACTCTAATACCGTATTCTTCTACCGTATTATTCCCCGGTAGTTGAGGGTCAATTGAACTTGTTCGTCACAACGCCTTATTTAGGGCACACCAGCGATAGTCCAGCTGGGAAGGTCAGTCAGTAAGAGAGGTCCCTTAGGCCGAATCTTATTTCCAATATTCAATATCATTTTTAAAACCTTTTTTAGTCGGTATGTCTATATGGACAAATATAAACATATCACAAGGAATCAATCATCGGTATCAGATGAATTTTGAGAATAAAAGCAATTTACAAAATATATATAGTTTGCATAATATCATATAATTAAAAATTATAAGGAATGTCAGAGTACTCACCTAAAACAAAAGATCAAAGTTACAGATATTAAGTCTTGGATCACTTTGTTAAGACGAAACTTCTTCTTGAACTTACAGAACTCCCTCTTAAGATATCACTCTTTCTTACTATAGTTATCGAGGAAATGGTATGAGTTTAAATGATCCTAAAGATTTTATTTATAGTTTTCCTAGGATTTCTCGGTGCCGACACGTGTCTAGCTGACCAAGCCTTTACAACGACGAGTCAGCATTGAGGTGTCGTGCAACGGAGGGGTCTTGCAGCCTTATTTCACCGAGCAAAGACACGTGTTTTTTCTCTCTTTATAACGAAGACACGTGTTTTAGCTTTATCTATAAGGATGACATGTGTAAGCGCGAGGTGTCAAACATGAAGTGGAAAGGTGTTAGGGGTATAATGGTCATTTTACACATTAAGGGCATTTTGGTAATTTCACACTATATATTTTCAATATTTCTTAGAGGTCCCTGAAAATATTTTATTTACAAAATGGTCCTTTTAATATTTTCATTTTAGTCCCTGAAACTTTCTTAATTAAGACCAAGTCCATAGAGTTTCACAAAATTATAATTTTTACCCCGAAACTTATCATTTAGCTTAGGATATGCCATAAAACTTCAATTTGACCCATTTTACAGTTGATTCTTCAAATTTAAAAATGGGCTTTATCATATTAAGAACTCAAAATATCATATATGTAATAATATATCATTATTAGATAGTAAGTGAGACAAAATTGAAAGAAGACAATTATATATTGGCATAGGAAAATGGGGTCATTACAGATTGTTTATGTCAAAGCATACAACTGCTGATATGAGGTGGCATAAGGAAAAATGAGTCGATACACATGATGTTTTGAGGCATCCGACTGATGCCGAGGCATGGAAAGACTTTGATAAGCAGTCCCCTTGGTTTGCGGATGACTCTCGCAATGTGAGGTTAGGCTATGCTTCCGGTGGTTTTAATCCATTTGGAAATATGAGTAACTCATACAGCATGTGGCCGGTAATTCTCGTGCCTTACAATTTGCCACCCTAGCTATGTATGATGGAATAATTTTTCATGATGGCTTTGTTAATTCCGAGTCCACAAACACCGGGTAAGGACATGGACGTCTTCTTACAACCCTTGATAGATGAATTGAAAGAACTTTGGCATGTTGGTGTAGAAACGTGGGATAATTTTGGTAAGGAATAGTTTTATTTACATGCAATTGTATTATGGATGATTAATGACTTCCCACATACAGTAATTTGTCTGAATGGAGCACGAAAGGGTACAATGCATGTCCAGTATGTAATAAAGACACCTCTTCGCAACGACTGAGAAGTAAAATATGCTATATGGGTCATCGTCGTTATTTGCCTTCCAACCAAACTTGGCGAAAAAGTAGACTACATGATGGGAGAAAAGAAGAGAGACCAGCACCGAGGGATTTTATTGGAGATGACATATTGGAGCAGTTAGAGAAGGTGAAAATTTTAAAACCGGGTAAGCATCCAAATAATAAGGATAGGAAGAGATAACGTACCTCCGAGGAACTAAACTGGACCAAAAAAAGTATTTTCTTTGAGTTAGAGTACTGGTAAAAGCTGAAATTAAGACATAATCTTGATGTAATGCATATTGAGAAGAACATATGTGATAGCGTTCTTGGAACATTGATGAACATGGAAGGAAAGACAAAAGACACAGACAAGGCTCATCTGGATTTAGCTGATATGAAGATAAGAAAGGAGTTGCATTTACAAGAACAAGGTAACAGATGGCTGAAACCACATGCATCTTATACCTTAACATTAAAAGAGAGAAAGGACTTTTGTGCGTTCTTAAACTCGGTCAAATTCCCAGATGGTTATGCAGCGAATATATCTAGTAATGTGAGCACCAAGGATGTAAAGATATCGGGCTTAAAAAGTCATGATTGCCATGTTATTATGCAATGACTTATTCATGTCGGC
The DNA here is from genome assembly GCA_949130495.1 of Sambucus nigra. Classification (NCBI taxonomy): domain Eukaryota; kingdom Viridiplantae; phylum Streptophyta; class Magnoliopsida; order Dipsacales; family Adoxaceae; genus Sambucus; species Sambucus nigra. Next base: position 390,058,107 of record OX422213.1, read on the forward strand.
ATACGTCGATATTTGCCAAAGGATGTTAAAACTGCATTAATTGAGTTGTCAAACTTCATTCAGCAACTATGTGCAAAAACTTTGAATGTGAAGGACTTGGAGAAACTAGAGTAAGCAATTGTCCTTATACTCTGCAAGCTTGAAAGAATTTTTCACCAGCATTTTTTTGATGTTATGGTCTATTTGGCTGTTCACTTACCACGCGATGCTATGCTTGCCCGCCCGATAAATACAGGATGGATGTTCCCTTTTGAGAGGTACTTTAAAAATATTTATTCAAATATGTAATTATGAACTTTCAATGTGTAAAATGATTTATCTATATAAAATTTAATGTGTCCATGAATCCGGGATCACTGAAGTTAAGCGTAAAAAATAAAAGCTCGACCCGAAGGATCGATAGCAGAGGCGTACGTTGTTAATGAAGTCATAACTTTCTGTTCAATGTACCTTCGTGAGGTCAAAACTAAATTCAATCGAGGAGAATGGAACGATGATACATGTGGAGGAAAACGTAATGCAAAACTCTCTATTTTCTCTCAATTTGTTCGTCCCTTGGGTGCTGCACAACCCACTCGATTGTCCCAAAGCATTATTGATAAGGTCCACTGGTATATCTTGAATAACTGCGAAGAAATACAACCTTATCTTGAGTAAGTATCGTTTTACACAATCTTTATTATTATTTCACAAAATAAAACAAAATCTTATTTTGCATGTGTAGTGAACATATGACACAATTAGAGATTGAATCTCCTGACAATTTGTGTCAAAGGCAAGAACGTGAATTTCCAAAGTGGTTTGCAGACCGTGTAAGTTGATAATTTTAATAACGCGTTTGTTAATTTTCTGATATTAAAATATGATAGTAAATATACCACTAACATATTCTTTATATAGATGAAAACTTTGCATCAATAAGGGTCATTAAAAGCCACAGATGAGTTGTATTCGTTGGCATGCGGTCCAAATGTTCGTGTGAACAAATACTCGTATTGTATTATTAATGGGATTCGATTTCATGCTAAGAATCATGACGATCGATGCACAACTCAAAATAGTGTAATTCTTGTTCCCGAGGGGCACGATGATGAAGTGGTTGATTTTTATAGATGTTTGTGTAGTGTCATGCAAATGAAGTACCTCAATTAGTACATTGTTTCCATATTTGAATGTGAGTGGTTCGATACTAATCCTAAGAAGAAGAGAGTACAAACGGACTATCGCCTTACTTCTATTAATGTTAGTTCGACATGGAATAATGATGATCCTTTGGTGATTGCAACTCAACCAATACAAGTATTTTACTTAGATGACTAGAAGTTGGGTCCTAACTGGAAAGTAGTACAAAAAGTGAAACAATGACACATTTGGGACATTTTAGAAGAAGCTGATGCTGGAGATACCAACGATTGTCCAAATAATGTTGCATACCAAGAAGAAGAATATTTTGATATTCAAATGGTTATTCAAGAGGGAGATTTGGACTTGAGTCAAATGGCTATGGCTAGGACCGATGCTCTACCAGACATTATTGAAAGCAATGATTTTCAAGCACATAATGATGACAATCTTGACAATGGTGACGGTGATGATGATGAAGATAACACATTAGGAGAATACTATAGTGATGAAGAGAATTGTAGTGATGATGATTATGACAGCGAGTGAAGGAATATTACACATTTGAGTTTTTTTTTTTGTTATTTAAATCATAATGCACTTGTTATTATGTGATGGAACTTGTTAGATTCCTATGTACTTGTTATTTGTGATGTTGATTGAGCTTAGTTAAATTTCTGTAATGTGTGAAGGATTTCTATTTATTTTATTTAAACTCTAAATTATATGTTACTTAATTGAGTTGGTTTTGTTATCATTGCTTTTTAATTTTATATTTGTAAATGAATTATTTTGATTAATTGATTAGGATTATTACCATATTTATGACACCTGGTGAACGTGGACGTGGACGTGGTTCTTCAACTACTGCTTTGGTAGATCCACCGAGTGCGCAAGATTCAACTACGCATGAGTATCCAATACCTAATGAAATTGCACCTAGGACATCGAATGGAGCACCAATGATGGGTGAAAATTCTACATTTGAGCCTAATTCTAACGGTACATGTCATATCATTTAATTGCGATTTCCACTTTATATTATACTCGTCAATCATCTTAGTATCTACTTTAATTGCATCAATCATAGGTTCAAGTCAAACTAGAATGGAAGGATTGAATTTGTTTAATCGTCCAAGTACTCTAATATTCCATCTATAGAGCACATTGCAGTTTGTTTGGTCTTCACTGGCATTAGACTTAACTCGTATGTTTCTAAGAATCCTTTTTGATAATTATCCCCCCTTCGTTGTCTTAGTTGCATACGTCTTAAAATTTCATCTCTAACGAGTTGCCTGTGACACGTTTGATCCGGAGTGTGTCAAAAAGCCTAATATACCCACAAAAAGGTCATATATACATGATAATACCAAATCATGGTAATATATACATGAAAATAGCACCAAAAAGACATATATACACGACATTGTATAGCTTCTGCTATACATTGAACAACAAACACACACGCACACCAAATCATGGTCATATATACACGACAATAGCACCAAAAAGAAAGAATAACAAATAGTTGCGCTTGAAAGCAAACATATAAGTAGGCTATATACACTATATTAATCATTATTTAAGAGCTGCTTTATGACTTTATGTACAATGTGTTAATCATTCTATAACACTGTTTATACTCATTTTCAGTTGAAGGCATTCACTAATCAATGCAGAAAATAGGAATATAAATGCTTAGAATGTAAACATTTCCTCATTTTGCAAAAATTTATGAAAAATCAATCAATTCTAATTGTTGAGCATATAGCACATTATGAATACATAGCTATGAATACAGAGCAAAGTGGCTGTGAATACAAAGCAGATATGAAAAATCACAGAGCATCAAATAAAAAACAAGTATAAGGCAAACTTGGATTAATATTCCCCTAATTGAAGAGCTTCAGTTATTTTAAAAAACAAGTATAAGACCTGACTGCTTCTGTTTGAAGTTCTCTTAGCTTCAGTTAATATTCCTCCAATTAAAGACCTGATTGCTTCTGTTTGAAGTTCTCTTAGCAGTTCTCTAACACTCATTCTCGTTCTCCTAGTAAGATATTTATTATAATGCTAATTCCCCCTCCACACGATAACTGATATAAAGAACCTGAATATCTCTACTCCTTAACCCAATTCTAACCACTTATATCAGATACACTATTGAGCCCCTGTTTTAACTGCTTTCCTTTTCCCTTTATGAAATTCCAATCAGAGAACATATGGGAGATCTATTCTGACATAGAACATGTGGGAGACGATCCTTGTGGATCACAGTCCGCTGAGTGGTTGTTTTATCTAACTATGATCAACTCAAATCCTCGTATGACTCTTTTATCTAACTACGAATCCATTCTCAAGGACAATCAAAAACTCAAAGCTGAGGTATACCGTATAAATATCTTCGCGCGGTTATAAAATTCACTTATTATTTCTCTTTCACCCTCCCTGTTTTAAAACATCACGTACATGATCTTTTAAAAGATGAGGTATATAGATCAGAACATGATCATATTTTAAAAATTCAACACATGATCATATTTTGTCAAGATCATGCTACTCGTTGAGGGCTTCAATTGGTTGACCAACTAGATTGGGCAGCTGTTATTTGTAATTTGTTGTGCGTGGGGTGTGGGCTATCAAACTATGGCTTCAATTGGTCTCTATTTTTGTAGCTACCCAATTAAATTCAACTCTCTAGAGAAAATCCTATCTCATCTTTAAGGGGGCGATGAAAATTACTGGAGATTTGCTACTGTTAGAATTTCAATGCTATACCTAAATGAGTTGAGACTTTTGGTGTTATGGGAATAAAGGAGGGGTTTATTAGTTAATTGGAGCCTGATGTGGGGGTCAATAATTACATGTTCATCGACCCGCTTTCACCGTATTTGCATTACCGATTGACTCATGTATGAAGATATTAAGAAATACACAAAGATTAACGGAAGGGTAAAGTTGACTCATGTATGCAAATATTAGTTATATCTCATTAAAAATTTGAGATGCTACTGTATGAAGTTACTTGGTTGTAAAATGTAGTTTGGTTCTGGTTAACTGTACACACAAATTCTTATTTGCTGATTAATAAATATTTGGTCCAGTTTTATATATCTTTTTTTTCCTTGCTTATTTATATTGTTATGCAACTACAGAACATCGATTTTTGGCTACCATCAATAGGTAATTTCCAGAAATGTATCAAGCAGTTTTGGTGATCCCAGATTTTTAAGGTCTGTCAAAATTTAAAGATCCCCATCTTATATTTATTTTTTAATATTGTTCTCAAATAACATCCTATCAATAAAATTTAGATTAGCTAATTGATATGATCAAGTAACAAGTGTTCTTTCAACTTACGCTACGTTCCATATTTGCTTTAGATTCACTCTCTTAACTTTCTAGTCTCGATACCACAATCTCGTTGGTGGAACGTCCTTCAGTGCTGTACTCGAAGAAATTCCCTTTTTATGACAGTTTCTTTTCTTTGGATTTTTAGAGAATTAAAATATATTTGAGTCAATTTGAAGGGTTAGGACGCTATTGATATAATTGTAGTAAAACTATCCATAGACATAATTTAAACTATGTGCCCACCACGTTTTCCCTAACTAATAGTAGATAATGAACATTCCCAACAACTAGTTACCATCATTTCCACACACACACACACACACACACACACACACACATATATATATATATATATATATATATATATATATATATATATATATATATATATATATCTTGTTCATTGATGAGTAATCTGTTACGGGGCCTCTTCTTTCATGATATTCAGTACAAAAGAAATGCATCAAGACCACCTTATGTACCACATTGCTTGTTATATATATAATATATGTTTGTTATTGGAACCGATCTATAATCTCTGTTTTGGGGGTAGGTGTGGGGGGGGGGGGGGGACCTGAAGCACATTGGTGGATAAAAACTGAACTATAATCTGTGGTGTTTTTCAGAATCTGGATCCACTTCTAAAAAAAACGTTCATGGCAGAACACGTGGGATAGAAACTGATTTTCTTATTAAAAGTTTTGAGGGTTCTAAAATTCCAGTTCAATGGGACTCAATGCATAATAAACCGATTGGACGTACCGCTACCTCTTTGGCTAATGAAATTGGCTTTGTCATACGAAATTTTGCCCCGTTAAAGGTGGAAAAATGGGGAAATGTTAAAGAGAAGGAGAAGACGTCAATGATTGATGGCATTTTGGTATATTTAATTTTTGTGTTCTATTCCCCTAAAAATCTCTGATTTTATATTCTAAACTCGTTAAAACTTGTGCAGTAAAAATTTGAGTTAGACATCACAAATCCGGCGGTCGTGAGCTATTTGCATACATCAATGTACACACGTTATAGTGGATTTCGTAACACATTGACGAAATATTTTTCTAAATTTTCGAATATTGAGGAGGCGAACAAGAACAAACCTAGTGATGTGGAAAAAGACGAAGGTTGGAAATTTCTTTGTTCATTTTTTAGTACAGAGGAACGTAAGATAATAATTTTCGATGTATGTTTTATGTTAAAATTGTATGTTTTCTTAAGTTTCAGTATATTAACTTGAAGTATATAACTTTTTAGTAGCATAAATCTGATGCTTGCTCTACTAGTCGTTCAAATGCCAAGTATGTTCATCGTGGTGGGACAAAGTCTTTTGTCCAATGCTTGTATGAAGACAGAGTAATTTTTTGAGCACTTAAAATTTGTTAAATTTTAATTTTTGTCGATACATGTACTTATGTATGTTATTTTCGTATGTTAATAGGAAGGTAATGCATACGAGATGTCGAAAGGACAAACTGAAGTATTTTGTGATACTCATTGGACGAAGGACAACGGGTGGATTAGTGAAGAAGCAGAGTCTGACTATGTAAGTATATAAAAGAAAATAATTTTACATGCTTAGACATGCTAAGACATATAAAGGAAGCAGAGTTTGATCTTTAAAAATGATCACCTATAAGAATTGGATTTAATAACTTGATCACTTTAAAAATGATCACCGGTTCTGTTGTCTTCTAACTTTTATTTGGAGAATTGGCCAGTTGGAAAAATTGTCAATAGAGAAGTACAAATTCTCTCTCTATGAGAGTTTTTTCTCTCTCTATGAGTCTTCTCTCTCTCCTTAGAGGCATCCTAGGACACGTACCCACCTTAACCCTAATATCCTTTTTGATTTCCGTGCCTCTCGTGCGCCGCAAACCAACCCTAGCCCCGTCACTCAAACCCATATTGCCTAACATTATAATTGTTTTCCCATCGACCACTGAACCTCTTTCACAACTCTATTAAAGACCTTCCCGATTCCAGGCTTGAAGACTCTTATTGCAGAGGTACGATCGGAGCCAAACGCTAGCAATATTCTAACTCTTGAAGAATGCCTTCTTGGCAATGATAATAACCCAGACAAAATGTTGGTGGGTAGACGGGGGTGAGAAATATCATATCAGGAGCCTGGAAAACTAAAATTGGGTTCACTATAACAAACTGGGGCATCAATACCTACATATTCAGATTCATTGAAGAAGTAGATATAGCGAAAACCCTAGAAGGTATTAAAATATAAGCTAAAATTCAGTAAAGATCTGTTACTTAGCTAGTTTGTTAATCTGTTAGTTAGTCAGTTACCTGGTTTGTTTAGTCTGTTGGTTATATCTGTTAGTTAGGTGGTTTGTTTAAAAGATGTTGGTTATTTTTGAGAATAAATTGAGAGTGTAAATACTTTATGAGAAGAAGAAAGATTAGAATATGATAGAAAAGAAGATATTGGATATTGAATATCTGAGTTAGAACCTTTACTCAAAGAATCAAATGATGAAGTGGCCTCTGCAGCATAAGTTAAGTTACAATGATAATCTTCAAGATATGAAGGATTTTTGTGAACTCTAGTGGATTTTATAATTTTAGGCTCTAGAGTTACTGAATTTTGCTGAGAAATAGGTGGAACAGGTATGTGATTTGAAACTGTATTATTTGTGGATTCATTCATGGAGTTGGGAAGAGTATCTTGAACAATATGATTTGTAGGAGATGTGAATGTATCAAAAGAAATAAGATCATTTGTTTGAGGAACTAGTATGACTACTGACTGAGTGGAAAGATCATGTCCAGTTTTGATGTTGAATGGAAAAATAAACTCAAGAAAAATAACATCTCTAGAAAAGAAGATGGAATTTGTTTCTAATTTATAGAGTTTGTATCCCTTTGTGCCATATGAATATCCAAGAAAAACACATGGATGAGCTCTTAATGAAAATTTAGAGCGATTATGAGATAAGGTTGATGCAAAACATAGACAACCAAATACTCTAAGTTGAGAATAATTTGGTGATTTTGAGAATAAGACCTCATATGGTGTTTTATTGGCTAGTAGAGGAGAGGGTGTTCTATTTATTAAGTAAGCTGTTGTGAGAACACATTCACTCCAGAATATAAGAGGTAAATTTGCATGGAATTTAAGAGATCTTGCCACATTTAAGAATTGTTGGTGTTTGTGTTCAACTACACCATTTTGTTGAGGTGATGTAAAACTCCTGTAGAAGAATAAAATTCTAGCATATCAAACTCGGCCCCTCTATCAGTCCTTATAGTTTTAATATGAATATCAAATTGTGTCTCTATGAGTTTAAAAAATGAATGAACTAGAGAACAAGTGTCAGATTTATTTTTCATTAGATATACCCAAGTACATCGTGAATGATCATCCACAATTGTAAGAAAATATCTAAAACCAGTGATGAACTCAACTTTGAAGGGACCCCAAATGTCACAATGTATCAAGTCAAAAATTTTATTTCTGATGGAATGACTAGTATTGAATGGCAATCTTTTATGTTTTGCCAATAGACAGATATTACAATTGAAATTTGAAGGAGTGTGTATATCTGGCAATAATTTTTGTAGTGTTTGAATCTTATGGAGAGAGGGATGACCTAGCCTAAAATTCCCAAGATCAAAAGAAGAAAGGTTTACAGTAGAAAAAACACTAGAATCTATAACAGATGCTTGCAATAAATATAGCCCATCTACTTTGTAACGACACAAATTTCAGATTGAGTCCATGTATTGGGTTGGCTCAATTCCGGACAAAAACATTTATTCATAGGATAGAATGTAATTGTAATACTCTCAAGCCTATGAAGCGTTTGTTGAAGACGTAGCGGCCAAGAATATAAAGCTTCGTCAAATATGTCGGTTTGCGTGCCTCGTTTCTACGTCCTCAACTATGGTTCCATCCTCCCAAGGTATGAATGCAATATTATATATATAGGAGCTTGGAACAAAGTTTATTGGGTGTTAGGTTTTATAAAAATTATGTTTTAATTTTTAGAAAGAATTAAATAAAACTTTAAATAAGTTTATAAAGTTTTCTGGGCTAAAATCGAATTTTCCAAAATTCTGGAAGTTCGTTTGATAGGTCGTTCGAACATGTTTTTTGTTTGAACCATATGTCGTTCGAACGAGTTTGCCAACGAGTTCCCACTGAGGTATTCTGGTCCGTCGTTCGAAATGTCGTTCGAACGAGATTGTTCGTTCTAACGAGATTTTCAACGAGTTTCTAACGAGTCCATCCTGGAGCGTCGTTAGAAGACTCGTTCGAACGAAATGTCGTTCAAACGAGATGCCAGGCGGGAACAGTTTTTGGCAGTTTTTTCACCCACTTTCCCACTAAGTTTTTAACCAACTTTTTCAGACTTTATCATTAGCGGGAATAACATTTTCTAAAGTAACTTTTCCATCCTATTTTCATCTCTTAGAGAGAGTTTGAGAGAAAATTGTTTTAAGGAAAATGTTCAAGTTTTGAGTGTTAATTTTCAAAGAGAAGTTTACTTACCACTCTAGTTTTACACCCAAATTAGTGTTTATCCAAGTTCATATATACATATCAATTGCTTGGAGTTTGGCACCGGTTTTTCTCTACACCGAATTGAAGAGAAGTTGTTTACTTTGTTGTACCCGCTTGGAGAAAGGCTTCATGTACGGTTGACGGTGACCATAGAAAGCCCTATCGGTGGATTCCGAGACCGTGGTGGTGTTCCAAGGTTATCCGCTAGGAAGAGGTGTCTACAAGAAGAAGAGTCGAGGCTTGAGAGGGATCGAGTCGTGCGTTGTAAGTCTATCTGTCTTGTACTTGTAATTCCGTATCTAGTGGATTTGTGTCTAGGGCTGTCCGAGGTTGTTTCCCGTCTTGGGTTTTTCCTCGTACATCGCGACGTAGTGTGATTGATTTATTTTATCTTGCATAAATAATTTAGAACGCATGCTTAGGATAATTCAAGATAAAATTTGGTTTAAATTATCACACTCAATTTAATTTGGACTTAAATTGAATTTTGGGTAAAGTTGTTTAATTCAAGTCACTTGCTAAAATTGGTTTGGCCTAACTTCGGAATATTGATAATTATGACTTAGGCAAATTCTAGGACTTGATTTTCACGCTTCCGCATCTTGTTTTACATAAGAGGAAATTATAAATTAATTTTTGAATTGCGAAAATTAAACTCCGGGGATCCATAAACTCACACCGTTTTCAAATTGGTATCAGAGCCAGAAACGATAAATTATTTCGTTAAAGATCCTTAAATAATTTTTGGCTAAAATGGATTTTTCCCCATTTTCAAAATTTCCTATTTTCGATGGTTCAAACTACGCTTATTGGAAAGCGCGTATGAGATCCGCACTAAAATCTATCGACGAGAGAGTTTGGATGTCTGTTGTTAACGGGTGGTCCCCACCAACTTACTCAATTGAAAATGAACGTGTTCCCAAACCCGCCGATAGATGGGCTGAAAATGAGTTTAAACTTGCTAATTTCAATTCCCGAGGTTTGAATGCCTTGTTTAGCGCTATCACACCGGATGAATTCCGACGTGTTATGACGTGTGAGACCGCTAAAGAAGCTTGGGATATTTTACAATTAACTCATGAAGGAACTAGTGTCATTAAAGCTTCAAAACTCCAAAACCTCACCACTCAATTTGAAACTATCAAAATGAATGAAAAAGAAACTTTTGATGAATTTTATGCTAGACTTTCTGATATTGTTAATTCATCTTTTAACTTGGGAGAGAAAATACCTGACGACCGTGTTGTAAAGAAAATTTTAAGGTCCCTGCCCGATAGATTTATTCCAAAAGTGACTGTTTTAAATTCTTTACCAACTTTAGCCTCTACGAAATTAGAAGATCTTGTAGGTGATTTACAAACCTATGAACTAGACATGTTTCCCTCTAAAACTGAAAAGAAAATCGAAAAGGGCGTTGCTTTAAAAGCCCGAAAAGAGGTCAAACAAGTAGTAGAGAGCGAGAGTGATAGTGACTAGGAAGATATGGCTTTGTTTTCTCGTAAATTTAGAAAAATTCTTAAAATTAACAAAGATAAATTTAAAAAAAAATTTAAGAAATTTGAATCTTCTAAGCATGACAAAGGCGAGAATATTTCTAAAGCCGAGAAAATCCCTAAAGCCGAGAAGATCCCTAAACCTAGTAATGAAAATTTAGATAGGGACGAGTCTAATAAGTGTTTCGGTTGTGAAGGTTATGGCCATAGGGCTTTTGAGTGCCCCACTAAACTAAGGAAAGAGGGTAAACGACCCATTTCATATAATGCGACCCTTAGTGATAGTGATAAAGAAGAGGTACCCGATTCCCCCACTAAGAAAAATTTTGTGGCTTTTATGGCTAGTCTTGTGAGTGATAGTGAGAACTCATCGATTGATGAAACTTTAAGACATGACACTTCCAAGGTCATTGGTTATGATTCTCTTATTTTTTATGATAGTGAGAGTGGAGAAGAAAGAGAGAGTGAAAATGAAGAAGAGGTTAATGTGAGTGAACTTCAAAATGCTTTTCAAGAGCTTTATAAAGAATCTATTAAATTGAAAAGAACTAATTTGAAGTTAGAAGCTAGTTTAAGAGAGAGTGTCAAGGCCGTTGATGAAAATGCTTTAATAGGAGACCTTAGGGCACGTGAGAGGACTCTTCAAGAGAAGCTTGAATATGTAGAAGGCGAAAGAGATAGCCTTAGGGGTTTAATGGAATCCTTGAAAAAGGAGCTTCTTGGTTTTGAAGAGCGAAATGTTTTATTAGAGTCTAACATTTTAGAATTGCAAAATAAATTAAAAGACTCTAGTAATGTCAAATTTGATTTGGAGTGTCGTTCGGAAAAATTAGATAAAATATTAGGAACAGTTCAAATTAAAAATGACACGTGTGGTTTAGGCTTCAATACTTGTAATTAATCTACTTATAAAGCCAAGACCAACATTTTAGGAGAATCTACTAGGAATGCATTTAAAGATCACTCCTTAGGTAAATATTTTCGGCATGCTTTTACTTGTACTCATTGTGGTCGAAAAGGTCATCTTAGGAAATTTTGTTTTGATCTTAAACGAATTCCTTGAAAATTCCATAGTAAAGTAACCACGGTAGTTAACGTTCCAACACCCCAAGATAGTCATTCTTCATTAATTTGGGTTAGGAAATCCAACTTGGCTGCCTTGCAAAATAGGGTTTTTGATTCTCATTTACTTTTACATGCTTCCTCCCTTGCTAAATCTAAAGGATGAATGTGTTAGTATTTGCATACTTTAGCGTTTGTACTTCATGCTATATTCACATGCTAAATGTATGCTTGTTTAATCATTTTCTAGTCTGTGCTCTATGCTTATCACATGCTAGAATTATGATTGTTGTTTATCTTTTGTATTATATTTCCTTCAATTTATTTGCATTGAATTAAAAATACAAAAAGATTTTTGTTTATCATTTGGATTTTATCCCTTAGTAATTTAAGTTTAATGAAAAATTCAAATGATTTTTGTTTATCTTTTGAGTATATATCTATTATTTATTTTTGGTTAAAAATTTTAAAAAACTCAAAAAGATATTATTTTGTGTGTATTTTAGTTTGACACACTTTAAGTGGCATATACTTGTGTTTGAATTCCACCTTTAACGCTCCCACGAGGCTAAAACTTTTGGTTTAGATTATCAATCCTTAAAATGTTCTTTACCATATTTTTATGGAGTAGTTGAATTTTGTGTTGATTAAATGGATTCTATTTTTATATGCCTTTATTCACACATGCACGAGCTCTTTTGTAATTTGAACTTCCTATGTATATTTGAGCTTTGTGAGGTGTTCTCCTTCCAATCTTTCCATCTACATATTTGTGACTCAGGAGGAATAGTGCATGTCAAAATCCGTTGCATGTGAGATTTGTGTGAAAAATGAAAACATGATAAATATAAATGTGCACGGGGAAGGGCTCCGAAAGGACTAAGTGATCATTTGCGATTGTAAGCCACCGTTTGGAATGGACCTAAAAGAAATACGTGGTCCAAAGGCCTAAAAACAGAAAATATGGCATTAAAAGAAAATAAATTGCCAAGGCCTATGTTTGATTGATATATTCATTAAAATTTAATATAAATGCAAATTGAGGGAGATTGGATGGTATATCAATGGTTTGTACAATGTCCGTTTATCCTAGTTGCGTATTTCATGTCATGACTCTATTGGTTTGTATAATCCTCAATATACTAGGCTTGTATGCATTATGTATGTTTGTTCATTGAGTTCAATCTATCTTGTCACATGAAGTTATATTTAAATGTGATAAAGTTTTCAATCAAATGAGAACTCCGTGAACGTTTATTAAGTGTTTGGGTCTAAATTTAATCGTTACTAGTTCACACCCCAACACTTCCGTTTCCATATGACACATTTTTGCCATACGAGTGTGCAAACTTATTGTATTTTGTGTCATGTGTGTGTTTATATCTATTTATATATGCAAGTACTCTATTGATATATTTCTAGTACATATACATATGATATTATGTTTTGTCTTTGCCCTGCTTTTATTGCCCATATGCTTTCATGTCTTATCACTTTAAGCTTCAACATGTTGTTTATTAGTTCTTTATCCTTTGCCTATTCCTGAACAAAAAGGGGGAGAAATGATAGGGGGAGAAATGGTATCTAATCCTATTATTATCGTATCTTAGTTTGGAGGAGATTTATCTTAGGGGGAGACATCTTTCTAAGTAGGTCATGTGTTTGATAAAAGGGAAGAATTAATTTAGGGAGAGTAATTAATTAATTGCATTTAATATTTTGATATTCCCTATGCATTTGATAAGTTTGCTTAAGTGTGCAGGAATTCTTCTAAAGGCAAAGCATTTGATCCTTGGGTTGTGTCAAGTTTGGGTGGGTTATGTTTTGAGTCTAGTAGAGCTTGACGGCCCTTTAGGATTTTTTTTTGGTTTTTGTCCCGGAATAGCCAAAGGGGGAGATTTGTAAGGATACAAATTTCCAATTGAGTCCATGTATTGTGTTGGCTCAATTCCGGACAAAAACATTTATTCATAGGATAGAATGTGATTGTAATACTCTCAAGCCTATGAAGTGTTTGTTGAAGACGTAGAGGCCAAGAATATAAAGCTTCATCAAATATGCCGATTTGCGTGCCTCGTTTCTACGTCCTCAACTATGGTTCCATCCTCCTAAGGTATGAATGCAATATTATATATATAGGAACTTGGAACAAAGTTTATTGGGTGTTAGGTTTTATAAAAACTGTGTTTTAATTTTCAGAAAGAATTAAATAAAACTTTAAAATAAGTTTATAAAGTTTTCTGGGCTAAAATTGAATTTTCCAAAATTCTGGAAGTTCGTTCGATAGGTCGTTCGAACGTGTTTTTCGTTTGAACCATATGTCGTTCGAACGAGTTTGCCAACGAGTTCCCACTGAGGTATTCTGGTCCGTTGTTCGAAATTTCGTTCGAACGAGATTGTTCGTTCTAACGAGATTTTCAACAAGTTTCTAACGAGTCCATACTGGAGCGTCGTTAGAAGACTCGTTCGAACGAGATGCCAGGAGGGAACAGTTTTTGGCAGTTTTTTCACCCACTTTCCCACTAAGTTTTTAACCAACTTTTTCAGACTTTATCATTAGCGGGAATAACATTTTCTAAAGTAACTTTTCCATCCTATTTTCATCTCTTAGAGAGAGTTTGAGAGAAAATTGTTTTAAGGAAAATGTTCAAGTTTTGAGTGTTAATTTTCAAAGAGAAATTTATTTACCACTCTAGTTTTACACCCAAATTAGTGTTTATCCAAGTTCATATATACGTTTGGCACCGATTTTTCTCTACACCGAATTGAAGAGAAGTTGTTTACTTTGTTGTACCCGCTTGGAGAAAGGCTTCATGTACGGGTGACAGTGACCATAGAAAGCCCTATCGGTGGATTCCGAGACCGTGGTGGTGTTCCAAGGTTATCCGCTAGGAAGAGGTGTCTACAAGAAGAAGCATCGAGGCTTGAGAGGGATCGAGTCGTGCGTTGTAAGTCTATCTATCTTGTACTTGTAATTCCGTATCTAGTGGATTTGTGGCTAAGGCCGTCCGAGGTTGTTTCCCATCTTGGGTTTTTCCTCGTACATCGCGGCATAGTGTGATTGATTTATTTTATCTTGCATAAATAATTTAGAACGCATGCTTAGGATAATTCAAGATAAAATTTGGTTTAAATTATCACACTCAATTTAATTTGGACTTAAATTGAATTTTGGGTAAAGTTGTTTAATTCAAGTCACTTGCTAAAATTGGTTTGGCCTAACTTCGGAATATTGATAATTATGACTTAGGCAAATTCTAGGACTTGATTTTCAAGCTTCCGCATCTTGTTTTACATAAGAGGAAATTATAAATTAATTTTTGAATTGCGAAAATTAAACTCCGGGGATCCATAAACTCACACCGTTTTCATACTTGTTTAGACACTCCAACCGTCTTCCATGAGTCTAGGTCCTGTATGAAACAAGAATGATAAAGAAACAAAACACAACAAGAATTTTCTGTGAGATTTTTGACTGAGATGAGATTAAAAGAAAAAGATGGAACATATACAACATTATGAAGAACTAATGTGTTTGAAAGTTGCACAGTTCCAACATGTGTGATAGGGACACAAGTTCCATTTGGCAACTTTACTGAAGTGTTTACAGAAGAGGTAATTGTAGTGAGATGTGAAATAGAACTGACCGTATGATCAGTAGCACCACTATCAATTATCCAGGAATTTGATTGCTTAGAAGTAAAATCAGGTGACTTAATCATACCTGATAAACTCAAAGATTTTGAAACAGAAGATAAGTTGCTCATAGCCTTAATTATAGTAGATTGAGTTGTTTGTAGGGAAGGTTGTAGAAAGGAAAGAAGTTGTTGACACTATTCTTTGGTGAAAGGGAAATGGGGAGTTGAATCTGAATCCATGGATGCTTCATCAAAACCAATGGAGGATAATGAAACTTAATTTATAGAAGATGTTTTGGTTCTTGGATTCTAACGATATCCAAGTGGATATCCATGTAACATGTAGCATTTATCAACTGTATGCCTAGTGAAACCACAACGAGTACAAACTGGCTTAGTACATTGCTTTTGATAATTCTTGATTGTTGTGTTAGGAACATTAACATTCTTGCTGAACAAAGAAGTAGTTTCAGTCATCAAAGATGATCCCATCACCTTTTTTTGCTTCTCTTCTTGTAAAGTAAGGGATAAAACTTTGTCAATGGATGACATTGGATCCATTAAAAGAAACTATCCCCAAATGTGTGTAAAAGAGTCATTTAGACTCGTCAAAAATTGAACAATATATTCCCTTTGATTTTGATCAATTACTATCTTTAAATCACCACAAGAAAATCCCAGATTACAAGAATAACTAGGAATTGGTTTTACAGTGGAAAAATCATCCCATAGAGCTTTCAATTTCGTGTAATAGGAACTTATTGAAGATTAATCTTGAACTAATGAAGCAAGATCTTTCTTGAGTTGAAATAGGCTAGGACCATTACCCTGAGTGAATCTTGTTTTTAAATTCCTCCAAACTTCTTCAATAATTGAAGTGCTGATAACACTTGTAGCACTTTCTCTTGTAAGAGAATAAAGAATACATGAAAGGACCATATTGTTACAGCGAAACCACAGAATGTAAAGTGGATCAGATTGATTTTGAGGTTGAGAGAACGTTCCATCCACGAACCCCGCCTTGTTCTTAGCATTGAGAGTTGTCAACATTGATCTTATCCACGTATAATAGTTCTCACCATTCTAGGGCTGAGAGACCAAGATCGAACCAGGGCTTTCTCCCAGATGAAGAAAATAAGGATTGGAAAAATCCTCAAGTATAGAATTGTTGGACATATAAGTGTTTAATGAACGCATATTAGAAAAAAATTATAGCTCTAAGACCATATCAAACTAAGAAGAAAAGTGTAGCAGGAAAGCAGAGAAAAAATAGATAGAAAAGCACTTGCATCGTAATCTCTTATTATCTCAATTTAAATGAATCACACTTCTATTTGTACACATACATTGACAGCTAATTACACTATAAACAAACCAGCTAACTAACAGATATAACCAACAGACTAAACAAATCAGGTAATTGATTAACTAACAGACTAGCTAACTAACAAATCTTTATTGAATTTTGGCTTATATTTTAATAAAAGGAGGACCCTAGTCAATCATGGGGCATTTGCTTGTACTGAAAAAGTGGAATCCAAAAATAAAAATTAAATATATGCAGTTTGATGAATGTGCCTTTTGGATTCAAATCCCCAATCTCCCACTTAATAAACAAACTATATCTAACATCAAAAGAATCGCTTCCCTTTCTGGTAGGGTGCTGGAGGTGGAGGCTGGAAAAGATGTATACCTTCTTAAAGACAAGGTAGTGAGAGCCAAGACTTCAGTCACTATTGACCTTCCTCTCTCAAAAGGAACATATATTCATAGGGAGGACTCAAACCCTAGCTGGATTTCCTTCATGTATGAAATACTCTCTAACTTGTGTTATGAATGTGGTAGGATTGGTCATGATAAAGAGGATTGTTGGTGTGAAAAAGGAGAAGCTACAGATGGGGAGAGGTTTGGACCTTGGCTCAGAGCTACTGCTGAAAAACAAAACTACTTCTTCAAAGACCGTACCAAAAATCAAAGGGAAATAAGGGGGTCTGCAAGCCTAAAAAATAACCCCACATTGACCCAGTGAAATCCAAAATCAGCCAGGATGTACAGGAATTTTTAAGCTAGGATGAACCCAATGGGAGACCCCCGTCTAATGAAACCCTTACGTTGATAAATAGAGAGAGACTTGAACCAACCCCTAACCTCTCTCCCTTACACACTGCCTTGACAACAGTACATGTAAGCCTACAAACCAACCCTAATCTTCATAACCTCCCCCCCAACAAACTAACCCTATCCCTTTCAATCACCTTGTTGCAGTTAAACCTACCAGTTCCCTAACCCAAACTCAGCTAGACTTGACTGTCCCCCCTACAATCCTTCGAGCCTGCTAAAAAACTATAGGAGTTGTTGCCAACCCAAAGTCCCAACCTTTTTACCCCATCTTCAAACCCAAATATCCTCCATCCACTCCCGCTATATTTACCCCCCGTCTACACTAACTCTTCCTCGACATCCTACTGCCCATTTTGTCACTAAACCAACTGATGAGCCTAACCAAAACATAAATGAACCAAAAATCCCATCCTCATTACCCACATCCCCTGTTGAACCTATCTCTCCTTCAAAATGTGCTCCTATTGAAAGCGATATTACCCCAATATTTGAAAACCTATGCATCAAAAGGAAGAGAACCCAAAAAATAAGTGACTTAGAATTTTGGCCTAAGAAAAAATATTGTTTTCAACCCCCCTCTTTTCAACCCGCTCAAACCCCAAAGAAATACAAAAAACCAATAAGAAGGGACAGGGCCAAGCAACCCCAAAAAATCACTAAAAACTCACCTCTACAAGACCATAGCTCATTAACTTCGAACCTAAACCTCTTTGATATCCCAGTTAGAGACATTTACCAAGATGAACTAAAGTCTATTGGCAAGGTTGCAGGTAGCATGAATAAAACACGAGTTGTGGTGGTTGACCCCAAGAAGCCACACAACCAATGTTAATTATTACTCGGAATTTTCAAGGAGTTGGGCGACCTCGGACAATTCATTTTCTGAGGATCTCATTAAATCCTATCTCCCCTCCATTATCTTTCTAATGGAGACTAAAAATCGAAAAAAAAGTTGGACTGGATAAGAAAAGGCACATATTTCAATAATTGTTTCTACGTGGATCCTAGAGGAAAGGCTGAGGAGTTGATCCTGTGGTGGAATGACGATGTTCAAATATCGATTACCTCACCCTCACAACATTTCAATAATGCAGATTGCTTGGCAACAGATTATAAAATAAAATGGCAGGCCACTTTCCTTCATACGGATACGGATGAACGTATCAGGAAGAATATACGGAGTCAAATTTTTACAGTTTCGACTTATTTACAGTCCCCTTGGTTAGTGATGGGTGACCTCAATACTATTGGGGCGGTGTGTTAGAATGAAGGAGGGAATGAAGACTCGAAAGGAAGAATTGAGGAATTCCATGATATTTTATGCAATGGAAACTTACAAGAGATGGAATTCAAAGGGCCAAAATTCACATGGACTAACAAGAGGTGAGATTATGAAAATGACAAGGAAATAATCGATAGGGATCTCACTAACTTTGATTGGTGCCTTACTTTTCCTCATGCCCTTGTGACCCATGAAACCATAAAAGGGTCCGACCACTATCCCTTAATCCCCGACCTGAAACTGACCCTTAAAGTCCCAAAACCTAGCTTTAGATTCGAGTCTATATGGGTGGGTGTTAATCATAGTGAAGAAACTATCAAACAATATTGGGATAAGGATTGTCGGGGCTCTCATATGTTTAAAGTGGCTTGCAAACTAAAGGAGTGGCTACGGGGCTGAAAAATGGAAAAAAAGTAATTTTGGTGACACTCGAACGCAATTAAATGACCTCAATAATAACCTTGACCTAATCCAACAATGCCCCACCACCTCAGATAATATGAAAGTTGAAGAATCTATAGTGGAGGAAATAGACAACCTCTTACTCAAAGAGGAGCTTTATTGGCAGCAACGATCTAGAATTAATTGGCTTAAATCGGACGATCACAACACTAAATTTTTCAACACTACAACAATCCAAAGAAGGGGTAGAAATAATATAATCAAACTCAAGAAAGCGGATGGCAACTGGACAAGTGGGGATGAGGAGTTGAGGAATTACATACAAGATCATTTTAGAGAAATCCTTAAATCCCAAGGTACTAGAGATATGGAGGGCCCTCTCGATGTTATTGAGCAACTTATTTCTAATGAAATCAATAAGAGCCTACGGAAATCGGTATCTGACGCTAAAATTCGTAGGGCTGTTGAACAACTTGGTGCTCTTAAAGCCCCTGACCTAGATGGTTTCCCCAAATTTTTTTTACCAAAAGTATTGGCATGTGGTCAGTGAGGATGTGAGCAAGGCAGTTAAAGGCTTCTTTAATGGGATCTTTATCCTAAAAGAGATCAATCATACAAACTTGGTCCTCATCCCTAAAACCCAAGCCCCTGAAAAAGCCAATGACTTCCGCCCGATAAGATTATGAAATTTCCTCTACAAAATTATCTCCAAAACCCTACCCAATCGAATCAAACCCTTCCTGAACTATATTATTACTCCTTACCAAGCAGCCTTTGTCTCTAACGGATTAATCCAAGATAACATCATCATAGCTCATGAAGCTTTCCACTATCTTAGGCTTGGGAAATGCAGGAAAAAAAGGAGATGGCCTTAAAATTGGACCTCAATAAGGCTTATGATAGGGTTGAGTGGGACTTCCTATTATCAGTCATGCAAAGAATGGGTTTTTGCGATAAATGTATTCAACTTATAATGCAATGTGTCATTACAGTAAAGTTCTCCATAATTATCAATGGTAACAAAGGGTGTGAAATTATACCTGAAAGAGGTCTATGCCAAGGTGATCCTCTCCCCCCTACCTTTTCCTCTTTGTCCAGGATGTTCTATCTCGTATGATAACAAAAGCCAATCTGAATGGTCACCTATCTGGTATTATTATGAAGCGTGGATGCCTCAATCTCTCCCATATTTTCTTTACTGATGACTCTATCCTCTTTCTGTAAGCCAACCACAATGAATGCGCTACTGTTAGCTCCATTGTTCATAGCTATGGCATCGCTTTTGGTCAAAGCATCAATTTTCAAAAGTCAAGTGCTTTCTTCTCCCCCAATATGGACCCTCCCACCCATGAGAAATTGTGCAACTTTCTCAGAATAACCCCCATGGACCCTAAATCTAAATATTTAGGTTTTCCTACATCATGGGGCCAGTCCAAAAATATCAGTTTTGCCTTAATTCTTGATAAAGTGTCTCAAAAGATTAGGAGTTGGAAATAACTCCTATCCCCTGGTGGTAGAGAAATCCTAATCAAGGCAGTCATCCAAGATATCCCAACATATGTTATGTCTTGTGTCCTTCTCCCCAAGAATCTATGCAACAAAATTAATGCCATGATTAGCAATTTCTGGTGGGGGGCTCTGAAGACAAGAATAAAATACACTAGACTAAGTGGTCCACTCTTACTCTTCTGAAAAATCAGGGAGGCCTTGGCTTTAGGGACATCCAGTTGTTCAACAAAGCTATTTTGGCCAAACAAGGCTGGAGGATTCTCAATAACCCCAATGACTTTTGGGTTAGAACTTTGAAAGCCCTTTATTTCCCAAATGGCGTATTTCTGGATTCAAAGAAGGGAACTAGAGCTTGTTGGATTTGGAGCAGTATTATTGAGGGTAGAGAAGTTCTTAATCAAGGACTGCGATGGCAACTGGGCAATGTCAATAGTATCAACCTCTGGAAAGGCCCATGGATTCTAACTCTAAAGGGCTTCAAACCCACATCTACTCAACCACTCCTCTCAGAGTCGTATACTGCTACTGACCTAATCCATCCTCTTCACAAATCTTGGAATGAAAATGCTCTTCAATCCCTTCTGAATAAGGACGATTGCGAACACATCAGGTGCATTCCTATCCCTTTATGTGAGTCTAGTGACAAACTCATTTGGCATTTTAACAGACATGGGGAGTTCACTATTAAATCTTCCTACATTGAGGCTGCTAAGACCCATCATAATCTCATTCAAGGTGCAGCCGCAACCTCCTCCTTTACTCATAACCCCTACCTTTGGAAAGTTATCTGGATTTTAAAAATCCTCCCAAACTCAAACATTTTATTTGGAAAGTTTTAACAATGCTCTCGCATATAAAGCAAATATGTATCGAAGAAAATTCAAGGAGTCGCCCATTTGCGATATTTGCTCTACTGAAGTAGAGGATCTTGAGCACATTTTTTTCCGTTGAAAAAAAATCAAAAGTATATGGGTCGAGTGTGGTGTCGGTCAAGAATGGGAGGAGGATGATCATACCTCAACTTTTAAATAGCTATCTAAGGTGGTGGATGGAACAAACTCAGTTGACAAAGCCGTTGAGAAACTCGGTTGGCTTACCCCTATATTATGGAACATTTAGAAGAGGAGAAATGCTTATATTTTTAACCACACCTCTACGCATGTCAAGGTGACTATTGGTCAGATTAATCACGGTTTGGAATTTTTCACCAGTGGCTTTAAGAATGAGTCAACCACTCCTTCCAGTTCCAATAGTACGGATGTCAATCCTGCAAATAACATATGGGCCCCTCCTCTAACTGAATTCTATAAAATTAATACTGATGTTGCATTTTCTGAGCCTACAAGAAAAGCCAAGATTGGTGGGACCCTTCGAGATTCTCTTAGTACAATCCACATGGGCTTTAGCATAAAAAATGGGCATCTTCAGCTTTAATGCTAGAGGGTCTAGCTTTGAGAGAGGCTACATTGGTTGTTAGGTCTATTGGAATTTCCAAAATATATTTTGAATGTGACAACCTGAGTCTTATCAAATGTTGTTTGGGGAGGTGCCCTATCCCTTAGGAAATAGACCAAATCATGCATGACAATCTCATAATTACTTCTGGTTGGGATGTGTAGTTTAGATGGGTCCCTAGAAAAAAGTAACACTGCTTCTCATTGGTTATGCTCAAACTCCCATGCATTCTGTGATCCGAGGCAGTCCACCCGCCCATCTGAAGGCTTATTTAAGTTTGTATCTGTGTAGTTTGGCTTTAAGCCTTGCCTTTGTTCAAAAAGAAGAAGAATGAGTACACATCCCCATCAACTGGGTAAGAACAACCATTACTTGTTATCTGCAATGAAACCAAAAATGATTTCAAGACTCTCCTATGACAATGGTTCCTCGTTACTATATACTCTGTCCAAAATTAATACTTGTTCTTTACAAGTTATCATTTTCAAATAACACATTTGAGCTAAATATTTAGGGTAATGTTGCAGATAACAAACAACAGTTCATAGACTATATAACATTCTTGATATGAATCAGAAATAAAAATATTATTATTATTGAAAATAACCATCCAATCGAAAACTTCAAACAAATTCATCTAAAAGGTAGAGTTTAAATGACACTTCAGTAATTATCACTTAAAATGATATTGAATCTTTATGTTTTATACATGATATCGGGAAAACAATTGAAATGACTACACGAGTGAAGTTTTTTATACGAAAGATTGTTATATACAACGTGGAATAGAATAATAAGATAGAAAAATAGTATAATATTAAAGAATATTTACCTTGAATTACTTGATATAAGCATATTTGGCTTGTTGGCGACCAACTCCTCTATTCTTAATTTAATAACAACAAATTGAAGATAATTTCCGTTATGAGCATCACTTAAAAGAGTTGAGAATTTGGTGGAATAATCTACCAAAAATGAAATGAATGTTTATGCCCTAAAATATAAGTTAAAGTACTCCATCTGTCCCGAACTAAGAGTGTACTTTTCTTTTTTCTAACATAATCAATGGGCCAAGTGGATTAATAGTGGATAAAACTTATCTTGACCATTGTCTAAGTGTATTACTAATTATTGCAAAAAATAGAACATGGACTATTAACTTGGGATATAAGGATTAACATTTAGATGTGCAATTCAACAAAAGTTCAAACTCCCTCCTTGAAATTTTATCAAACACATAAAATATGTCATTTGAGACACTAAATTACACATGAAGACCAAATGATAGTTATGGAGATGAACAATAACAAGATCTTCAACCAAAATATATCCCCTTACTTACACTACCTTCAAGAATGAAAAACCCTAATTATAGAGACTTGAACTAAACCAAACACTGACCTAAATCAATTGAGGGAGAGAGAGAGTATATATTGACCAACGTTTCTAAATATTGAGGGAAATGCAATAACCAATGTTTATAAAACAAAAAACATAAAATGAATCTCCAAACCATACAAGCTTGAAGAATAATTTAGTAAAAATATGGAGGCGAAATCAAATAGGGTAAATGAAATCTACTTAGAGCAAACCAAAACCCCAAAATCATAAGTCAAATAAAAAATATAATCATAGTATTAGAGTTCTTAACACATATCAATCACGAATGGATTCCAATAAATATGATATTAGAATGAACAATGGTGCACTTTAATCGGGGAACTGATGATGTGAAACCATGACTTTCGAGCTTTCGTGAAAATTTAATTACCTAGTGAACAAAAATGTCCATCGTTTTTCTTAAAGTAGATTATCGGTTGCTCTGATGGAGGTCATGTGAGGGTTGAGAGACATAATGGGTGAGAGGAGAAAACGTTTTGGGATTTTCGTTAGGAGGGAAGCCTCTCAATTCTATTTTGTTAGATGTGTTATTAAAATTGATTTTTGATTTATTATTTGACATGATAAACGGTTATTAGTAACACATATCTTAATTTAGTAACGGTAAATTATCATTAGTAATTGTAACGGTATAATAGTGTTAGTAATTAATAAATTTGTGTGTTACTAAAAGTGCGTTTTGGTGTAGTTAAACCTCAGTTCAAAACACCTTGAATCGACAAACCACAGTTCGAACCACCTCAAATGGATGCAACTTGTTTCTCCATTGGAGTCCAATCCCTAACATCTCCATGACTATTTGACACATGGCTTCATGGGATTAACTCTAAACTTCCTCATTTCAAGCAATCATCATTTTCCCCTAATTTTCAAACAAACGTGGGATAATGAATCGCCAAAAAAGCCTAAACGATTATTTCCTCAGCCCTTTAAATACCTTTTTTACTTATTCATCTCCAACTTCTTATCATTTCACCATTAAAATTCACAACTCTTAAATTTTGGGGGAGAGAAAGTCATCGTTGTTGCTAAGAGCTCCACCTAAACCCATTTTAATTGATTATTCTCTTCCAGCACCATTTATACACCTTTTGTTTTATCTCTTTTCCACCATCAAAAACCTCTGCGTTCGATGTCTTCTTTAAGTAAGAATGATCAAGTCTACAACAAGGAATTTGACATGAATGCCTTCACAGAGTTGGGTGAGTGCCAAACTTTGTACACTACTTACTACCGTGCTCCCTATTTTGGGAAAATGCAATAACTTTACCCAAGAGGAAAAACAAATTTGAGGGTGTTGATGAACCTGATTTAGTGGTAGAGGAACTAAAAGACCGTTCTAAAGGGAGTTAAGTCACTTCCTTCTCCGTTCTTCTATTTCGACTTAATCGGGGGGGGGGGGGGGGGGGGGGGGATTCCCCTATTCTCATATTGATTTCAAAGTGGATCCCCTGATAAATTCTCTACCTGGGCAAGTTTTATCTACACCAAATATAATGATAAACTTAAAAATGTTGGTCTTAGATGTGAGACACGTTTATGTGGAGATGTAAGGACACAAATTTCCAATTGAGTCCTTTGTAGTTTTGTCTCAATTCCGGACAAAAACGTTTGAGTCACAGAATTGAGTATATTCATCATAGGACAAAAACATTTGAGTCATCAATAGTGGTTCCATGCTCCCAAGGTATGAATGCATTAAAATATATATAGAAGCTTGGAATATGTTTATAATGGGTGTTTAGGTTTTATTAAAACTGTGTTTTGTTTTCAGAAAAAATGAATTAAAACTTTAAATAAAGTTTATAAAGTTTTCTGTGCTAAAAATGAGAATTTCTAAACTTTCTGGAAGTTCGTTCGTTATGTCGTTCGAACGAGATTTTCGTTCGAACCAGATGTCGTTCGAACGATTTTGCCAACGACTTCCCATATTGACCTCTAGAACTTCGTTTGAAATGTCGTTCGAACGAGATGGATGTTTGAACGATATTTCCAACGAGCTTCTAACGAGTTCACACTGGAACTTCGTTAGAAGACTCGTTCGAATGAGATGTCAAGCGGGAACAGTTTTTACCTATGTTCTCCACTTCTTTCCCCACTATCTTTTCACAGCATAACTATTGTCGGGAATCATTTTTGAAATACAATCTTATTGATACCATACTAACTCCTAGAGAGTGTTTTGAGAGAAAAATCATAAAGAGAAAAAGATCAAGTTTTGAGTGATAATTTTCAAAGACAAATTCATTTACCACTCTAGTTTTCACCCATTGTTTTGTTTATCCAAGTTCATATATATACATATTACTAAGAGTTTGGCACCGGGTTTGTCTCTACACCTAAGTGAAGAGATCGTTTGGGTTTTCTTCTACATCCCATAAAGAAGAAGAGTACAATTTGCTGCGACATTCTCATGTGGTAAAAGACACCACGTGTGGTTGACGGTGTACCTATTGTCCGATTGGTGAGTCCATGCTCGCGGTGGAGCTTCGTGGTTATCCGCTAAGAAGAGGTGGTTACAAGAAGAAGCGTCAAGGATTGAGAGGGTTCGAGTTGAGGAAGTAAGTCATCTGTCTTGTAAATGTAAATTCCATACTTAGTGGATTTGAGGCTAGGTCCGTCCGAGGTTGTTTCCCGTTGTGGGGTTTTCCTCGTACATCGCGGCGTAGTGGATTAATTGTTTATTTTATCTTTTGAAAAATCACCTAGAATGCATGCTTAGGTAAAAAGATAAAATTGGTTTAATTTAATCACTACTTGTTTAGTTTGGTGCAAATTAATATTGGGTAATGTTTTGTTAATTTAATTCAAGTCGTTTAATTTAATTTGACAAAATTTAGTTTGGCCTAACTTGATATAATTGCAAAATATGACTTAGGAAAATTTTCTAGGACTTGGATTAATTAATATGGTTTAAGTGAAATTTAACATAAGTGTGTGTGTTAATTAATTTCACTTGGTCTTATTTTAATTTGTTAAGAAATTAAAATTTGGTTTTAAGGTGAACCATCACATCTCTTCCGCATCTATTTTATAAAAAGGAAATATTATTTTTAAAGAGTTTAAAAATTGGGGGCCATTCGGGTGTTTGCGTGTTTCAAATTGGTATTAGAGCCATAGCGATAAATTATTTCGTTAAAGATCCTTCAAATAATTTTTGGCTAAAACGGATTTTTTCCCATTCTTAAAATTTCCTATTTTTGATGGTTCTAACTATGCGTACTCGAAAGCGCGAATGAAATCGGCACTAAAATCAATTGACGAGAGAGTTTGGTTATCTGTAGTTAACGGGTGGTCTCCCCCAACTCATTAGTAGAAAATGAACGTATTCCCAAACCAATCGATAGATGGACTGAAAATGAGTTTAAACTTTCAAATTTTAATTCCCTAGGTTTAAATGCCTTGTTTAGCGCAGTCACACCGGAAGAATTCAAACGTATCAACTAATGAAGGAACTGGTGTCGTTAAGGCTTCTGAACTCCAAAACCTCACCACTAAATTTAAAACTATCAAAATGAACGATAAAGAAACGTTTGATGAATTTTATGCTAGACTTTCCAATATTGTTAATTCATCTTTTAACTTGGGAGAGAAAATACCCGACAACCATGTAGTAAAGAAAAATTTAAGGTCCCTACCTGATAGATTTATTCCAAAAGCGACCGTTTTAAATTCTTTACCAACTTTAGCCTCTATGAAATTAGAAGAGCTCGTAGGTGATTTACAAACCTATGAACTAGACATGTTTCCCTCTAAAACTGAAAAGAAAATAGAAAAGGGAGTTGCTTTAAAAGCCCGAAAAGAGTTCAAACAAGTAGTAGAGAGCGGGAGTGATAGTGACTCGGAAGACATGGCCTTGTTTGCTCGAAAATTTAGAAAATTTCTTAAATTTAACAACGATAAATTTGAAAATAATTTTAAGAAATTTGAAACTTCTAAGTATGACAAAGCCGAAAGGATCCCTAAATCTTCTAACGAAAATTAAAATAGGGACGAGTCAAATAGGTGTTTTTGTTGTGAGGGTTACGTCAATAGGGCTTCTGAGTGCCCCACTAAACTAAGGAGAGAGGGTAAGCGACCCATTTTATATAATGCAACCCTTAGTGATAGTGATAAGGAAGAGGGACCCGATTCCCCCACTAAGCCTAATTTTGTGGCTTTTATGGATAGTAATGTGAGCACCGATAATGAATCTTCTCTTGAAGATATTCAAACACATGACACTTCCGAGGTCAATGTTTATGATTCCATTGTTTATGATGATAGTGTGAGTGGAGAAGAAAGAGAGAGTGAAAATGAAGAAGAGGTTAATGTGAGTGAACTTCAAAATACTTTTCAAGAATTATATGAAGAATCAATTAAATTAAAAAGAGCTAATTTGAAGTTAGAAGCTAGTTTAAAAGAGCGTGTCAAGGTCATTGATGATAGTATGTTGGTAGAAGACCTTAGGACACGTGAGAGGACTCTTAGAGAGAAGCTTGAATATGTAAAAGGCGAGAGAGATAACCTTAAAGGTTTAATGGAATCCTTGAAAAAGGAGCTTCTCGAGTTCGAAGAGAGAAATGTTTTATTAGAGTATAACATTTTAGAATTGCAAAATAAATTAAAAGACTCTAGTAATGTCAAATTTGATTTGGAGTGTCGTTCGGAAAAATTAGATAAAATCTTAGGAACGGTCCAAATTAAAAATGACATGTGTGGTTTAGGCTTCAATCTTTGTAATGAATCTACTCATAAAGCCAAAACCAATGTTTTAGGAGAATCTACTAGGAAAGCCTTTAGAGATCATTCCTTAGGTACCAAATTTCGACGTAATTTTACTTGTACACATTGTGGTCGAAAAGGTCATCTTAGGAAATTTTGTTTTGATCTTAAACGAATTCCTAGAAAATCCCAACTTAAAGAAACCAAGGTAGTTAAAATTCCTACACCCCAAGATTGTCATTCTTCATTAATTTGGGTTAGAAAATCCGACTTGGTTGCCTTGCAAAATAGGACGTTTGATTCTCATTTACTTTCACATGCTTCCTCTCTTGCTAAATCTAAAGGATGAATGTGTTAGTGTTTGCATACTTTAGCTTTTGTGCTTCATGCTATATTATCATGCTAAATGTATGCTTACTTAATCATTTTCTAGTCTATGCTCCAAGTTTAATCACATGCTATAATTATGATTTTTGTTTATCTTTTGTATTTTATTTCTTCATTTTGTTTGCATTAAATGAAAAATACAAAAATATTTTTGTTTATCATTTGGATGTTTATCTCTTGGTAATTTAAGCTTAATGAAACATTTAAATGATTTTTGTTTGTCTTTTGAGTATATATTTTTATTTTTGGTTAAAAATTTGAAAAACTCAAAAAGATTTTATATTGTGTGTATTTTGGTTTGACAAACTTTAAGTGGCATATACTTGTGTTTGAATCCCTCCTTTAACGCTCCCATGTGGCTAGAACTTTTGGTTTAGATTGTCAATCCTTAAAATGTTCTTTACCATATTTTTATGGAGTAGTTGGATTTTTTATTGATTAAATAGATTCTATTTTTATATGTCTCTATTCACACATGCACGAGCTTTTTTGAAATTTTAGTGTCACATGTTATATTTGAGCTTTGTGAGGTGTTCTCCTACCAATCTAGTCATCTACAAATTTGTGACCTAGGAGGACTAGTGCATGTCAAAATCCGT
Source organism: Sambucus nigra (assembly GCA_949130495.1). NCBI lineage: Eukaryota > Viridiplantae > Streptophyta > Magnoliopsida > Dipsacales > Adoxaceae > Sambucus > Sambucus nigra. The sequence continues at coordinate 390,087,155 of OX422213.1, forward strand.
TGCACGTGAGTTTGTGAGATATAAAAAATGAAATATAAATGTGCACGGGAAAGGGCTCCGAAAGGATCTATTTTCCTTTGCGATTATAAGCCACCGTTTGAAATGGACCTAAAAGAAATACGTGGTCCAATGGCCTAAAAATAGGAAATATGGAATTAAAAAGAAAAATAATTGCCAAGGCCTATGTTTAATTGATATATTCATTCAAAATAATATATATGCTTATTGAGGAAGTTTGGATGGTATATCAACGGTTTGCACAATGTCCGTTTATCCTAGTGGTCTTTATTATCATGACTCTATTTGGTTTGTAGAATCATCAAAACTCTAGGCTTGTATGCATTGTGTATGTTTGTTCATTGAGTTCAATCTATATTGTCACATGAGGTTATATTCAAATGTGATGAAGTTTTCAATCAATTGACAACTCCGTGAACATTTTTTAAGTGATTGGGTCAAAATTTAATCGTTACTTGTTCACACCCCAACACTTCCGTTTCCATATGACACATTTTTGACATACGAGTGTGATAAACCTGTTGTATTTTTGTGTTATTTGTGTGTTTATATCTATATATATATATGCGTGTGCGTTATTGATACTTTTAGAGTATGTCTATATATATATATATTATAGTGTTTTGTCTTTGCGTTGCTTTCTAGTCCATCCATGCTTCTACTTAATTTATTGGTATCTATCTTGGATTAGTTATGCTTTTGTTTATTATATGCTTTATTGTCTTATCACTCTAAGCTTCAACATGTTTAATTAGTTTTATCATTTGTCTATTCTTGAAGAATGATAGGGGGGAGGAATGGTGTCTATTCCTATTGTACTCATATCTTAGTTTGGGGGAGATATTCAACTTAGGGGGAGTCGCGACCTTCTTAGGTAGATCATAGTTGATAAAGGGGAGGATTAATTTAGGGGGAGTACTTACTTTAATTGCATTAAATATTTTAATATTACCTATGCGTGTAATGTGTTTGCTTAAGTGTGCAGGAATTATATTATAAGTGGCAACTTTCACCGACAAAGATTGTGATCCTTTGGGTTGTTTGAGTCAAGCATTGTAATTTTATTTTGGGTGGGACTTTTTGTCAGTCTAATAGAGCTTGAACGACCCTTTAGGATTTTTATTTGGTTTTTGTCCCGTAATATCCAAAGGGGGAGATTTGTAAGGACACAAATTTTCAATTGAGTCCTTTGTAGCTTTGGCTCAATTCCGGACAAAAACATTTGAGTCATAGGATAGAGTATATTGATCATAGGACAAAAACGTTTGAGTCATCAATAGTGGTTCCATCCTCCCTAGGTATGAATACATTAATATATATATAAAAGCTTGGAACATGTTTATAATGGGTGTTTAGGTTTTATTAAAACTGTGATTTATTTTCAGAAAGAATGAATTAAAACTTTAAATAAAGTTTATAAAGTTTTTTGGGCTAAAAATGAGAATTTCTAAACTTTCTGGAAGTTCGTTCGATATGTCGTTCGAATGAGATTTTCACTCGAACCAGACGTCGTTCGAATGAGTTTGCCAACGACTTCCCGTATTGGCCTCTGGAACTTCGTTCGAAATGTCGTTCGAACGAGATGGATGTTCGAACGAGATTTCCAACGAGCTTTTAACGAGCTCATACTGGAACTTCGTTAGAAGACTCGTTCAAATGAGATTTCGTTCGAACGAAAATGTCGTTCGAACGAGATGTTAGTCGGGAACAGTTTTTGGCAGTTTTTACCCATGTTATCCACTTCTTTCCCCATTATCTTTTCACAGCATAACTATGTGCGGGAATCATTTTGAAATACAATATTTTTATACCATACTAACTCCTAGAGAGTGTTTTGAGAGAAAAATCATAAAGAGAAAAAGATCAAGTTTTGAGTGATAATTTTCAGAGATAAATTCATTTACCACTCTAGTTTTCACCCATTGTTTTGTTTATCCAAGTTCATATATATAGATCTTGCTTGGAGTTTGGCACCGGGTTTGTTTCTACATCGAAGTGAATAGATCGTTTGGGTTTTCTTCTACATCCCATAAAGAAGAAGAGTTCGTTTTGCTGCGGAATTCTCATGTGGTAAAAGACACCACGTGTGGTTGACGGTGTACCTATTGTCCGATTGGTGAGTCCAAGATCGCGGTGGAGCTCCATGGTTATCCGTTAGGAAGATTTGGTTACAAGAAGAAGCGTCAAGGTTTGCGAGGGTTCGAGTTGAGGAAGTAAGTCATCTGTCTTGTAAATGTAAATTCCGTACTTAGTGGATTTGAGGCTAGGTCCGTCCGAGGTTGTTTACCGTTGTGGGTTTTTCCTCGTACATCGCGGCGTAGTGAATTAATTGTTTATTTTATCTTTTGCAAAATCACCTAGAACGCACTCTTAGGTAGAAAGATAAAATTGATTTAATTTAATCACTACTTGTTTAGTTTGGTGAAAATTAATATTGGGTAATGTTTTGTTAATTTAATTCAAGTCATTTAATTTAATTTGATAAAATTTAGTTTGGCCTAACTTGATATAATTGCAAAATATGACTTAGGGAAATTTTCTAGGACTTGGATTAATTAATATGGTTTAAGTGAAATTTAACATAAGTGTGTGTGTTAATTAATTTAACTTGGTCTTATTTTAATTTGTTAAGAAATTAAAATTTGGTTTTAAGGTGAACCATCACATCGCTTCTGCATCTATTTTATAAAAAGGAAATATTATTTTTAAAGAGTTTAAAAATTGGGGGCCATTCGGGCGTTTGCGTGTTTCAGGAGATATTACACTATTCAAGAACAATCCTGCTCTTTATCTCATGGCCTCTCACCGGATTGTTGCCTTGCATACATTCGTGGAAGCTTGGTGATATTTCATAATCACTCTTGAAGATGTGTTTAAATTGTATGGATTAGATCCATGTGTCCATATCCCTTTTGATGTCACCCTAATTGACGAAAAGGAAGAAAATGAACACACTCTATTAGAACAACTTGCTCGTGAGTGCGTAGGTATTTCCACGAAGGCCACTTTTGTCCAATACATCAAATATTTCTTCAAAACCCATGTCAAGCTCATTTAGGAGTAGAACGACCAAGGGTTTATCCCTATATGGAATTTAGTGAAAGCCATGGAAGTGAATCCGAACTAGATGCATACATCCTCTACCCACTTTCATGATTCTTTATCCGTGGGAAACCTAACAATAAATCATGCAAGTACTTGGTAAATATTTATATGTGGTTAGCTTTTGGAGTCAACATTCCTCTGTAATTTATAACTCTGGGTTCCTTATACATGTGGATAGACAGGTGCTACCTCGATATGGCACACTCAGTTGGCCATTTTAACGTGTCTAATTTCAACAACACAATTTTATTGATGGGGTTCCTCTATGAAACGTTTTCGGGCCTTTCCTCCAAAGTTGTGGAAATTAGTGTGCTTCCTCTGAGACGTCCACTTATACCTCAGTCGAGTAAGAAATAAATTAATTAAGCCTTATTTCCTTTTATCGATGATATTAGTTGTTTTGAATTTTGCCCAAATGCTAAATAGGCCAATGGTAAAACTTGTCCATTTTGCAAACTAGAATCTTCATTAATGCAAATTCTTCTGGAGGGTGAGAAAGTTGTTGAGGATGACCTATCTCTTTTTATGGTTATTCTAATTACTCCCAATCGTATTCCCTCTCACACGGAGTGGGAGGTTAAAAGTAAAGCCTATAATCCTCATAGGCGTGCTCATCAGTTTGGTTATGACTAAGGAATAATCAAACCGGTTTGTGAGTCAAATAGAATATATTATGCATTTTTCCCACCAAACTTGATTTTATGACGAGGAATGTGATTGATCTATATGCTTAATGCCAAAATATAGTCCTTTTCAAGGAGCTCAATATTGGAGATGCTTCGTTGTGCTGGACTTTCCATCATTGGCCGATGCAACTCTAAGCTTTTAATACTTTGTAAAAATTTAGCCAAGGTACCCGATTATAGAGAGGTTTGGCTCCAATGAACTTAGGCTGAAAAATATCTCCACCTTTAATGAACTTGAACTGAAAAATATCTCCACCAAGGATACTTAATTTCCACTTGTCCTTACAAAGAGACCATATCCCTGTAAGGCTCTTTCCTTTTGCTCTAAGCGTTGATCCTGTAAGGCTCCAACTGCTAGGTTGATCAAATCTTCCATGATCGTCAGTGGATTGAAGTGAAAAACTTCGTCGACTGTTGGTTCATCAAAGGAGGAAACTATCCCTAACCTCCCCCCCCCCCCCCCCCCCGAAAATCTAAATACACAAAAGGTTATATAGCCTTGGTACTATTCCTCCTGGGCCTATTCCTCCACCCAATCCAATTTTTACAGACAAGGTAGTTGAATTAGTGTTTGAATTTTTAACAAGGATGTAATCCACTCCTGTTAGGGTAGATGATACTTTGGGTGGTATAGAAAGAAACCACCCAACTGATGATTTTGTATTTCTTCAGGTTCCTTGCAGGAAGGTTGCTTCTATTAAATAAGTGGTGCATGTAAAAAACTTACATACCTCTCAACATAAAAAACTTTGAGGAATAAAATGGTGGAATGCATGTGGTTCTAATGCCAACTTCCATGACCTCGAGTTCTTATAAGAAATGCTTGGATGACCGACCACTTGATGATGTGGTTGGTGCCTCTACCCCAAGTGATCTACCCATGCCTCCTCGCGAGGCACCACCAGTAACCCACTTTCCTCTTAAAATTTTCTCTAAGTGTTGAGTTGTTTCTTATTGAACAAAAGTATTTCTAACACTGTTGCTTATTTTGTAGGATACTCATCTTCCCCCCGTGGAAGTTATGTTCATTCCCGATGACAGTCTCGCAACAAAAGTCTCTTCAAGTACAATTATTGAAGACGATATTCTTCCATCTCCTAGTTTGTCCCCCTCTTCAATAATTGGATGATATTCCTTAAGACGTGCTTTGTTTAGGCGTACCTCATCTAAACATGTTGCTAAGGTAGCAAAAAAAAAATTTGTGGATGAGGAAACGATGGGGGACTCAGGTGGAACTATTAAAACTTCAAGTCCAATTACTCCTCTAGTTTCACCTGAGTTAACACTAGTTGTGTCCCCTTCATCTCATTCTACTAAGATAGTTTGAACATATATTGTCTTAATCATTTTTTGTTTTCTTCATATATGTGAATGTCAAAACTTACTTGAATTTTGTATATACCGATTACTGAAATTCTTCCATTCTTTTGTCCTTTTGTAGACGTATTGGACCTCTTGAGATCAATAAATAGGGTGGTTCTTCCTCCTAGACTTATGACCAACTTGTACCTTCTAGTTAGATTACCTGCCTCTGTGGTACCTCTAGACAAATATGCCTATGTTCGTGCAACTGTTGTTGAGGTATATGCCTTGTAATTTTTTTTCTAAATTGACTTTGTTTTCTCATTTATGAACTCATTATAAGTTTCCTCTATTTATGGGGTTTTAGATTACGAGCAATGAGGAGAGGGAGCACACAACTTCTCCCACTAAGGCTAATCTGACCTTAGTGGATGATTCTCATTCATTTAAGGAGGTTGATCCCTCTTCGAGTGAGCCCATTATATTTGATCTCAAGGATGCTCCAGTAGCTCACCACTTCATCATTTGCAAGTTTTCTCATAAATCTTTTTGTGTATGAATAATTTTTTCTTGATTTTATATCTTGCTTAGATATAACTTAGCGAAAACCCGCACCTGTATGGTGATTTTACTCTCTCAATTGAGTAATGTTCATAAATAATTTGTAAAATTTAATCACCTGCTTGGTGTTGTACCCTACTTGTGTATGGTTAATCTAAAATCACACACTTACTTTGTGACTTTGCTCTTACCTGATTGGTAAGAAAATAACCAAATTTAGCTAACCCTTTTTGGTTTTTTCATTTTGTAGTCTGTGATAGAAATATCCCTCCTGAGGTACCTCAGGTAATACAACCCCAAGTTAATGTTCCTAATCAAATGATGGAGGCTGATCCCATTGTAGTTGCCCCTGATCAAGCTCGATTGTCTAATAAAAGTGATCATGGCTCCATGGCAAATGTAAATATAGAGGAGGAAAGTACATCTCGTTATCGTACTAATACGCCAAATGCTTCATCATCTCATTTTTATTGATAGGTACTTAAAGTAGTACCATTTTCCTAATCTCCTTATGCTCTATTTTGGATCGACTTCTTGCTTCTCACCCTGAGACTTTTACCATTGAGTGTGTTAAGCCTCTTAGCTTGATAATGAATGATATACACATATATACCCTCGGCCAGGCCGAGGGCATCCTCCACCTGGCCAAGGCTAAGATGATCTCATCAACCAATCTCAGATGACTCCTCAAAGGGCCGACCCGTCGTCAGTCCCAGACGACCCTTCAAGGGGCCGACCCCTCATCATGGCTCAGTCGACCCTTCAAGAGGCCGACCCCTCATCAGTCCCAGACGACCCTCCAAGGGGCTGACCCCTCATCATGGCTCAGTCGACCCTTCAAGGGTCCGACCCCTCATCAGTCCCAGACGACCCTCCAAGGGGCTGACCCCTCATCATGTCTCAGCCGACCTTTCAAGGGTTCGACCCCTCATCAGTCCCAGACGACCCTTCAATGGGCCGACCCCTCATCATGGTTCAGACGCCCTTCAAGGGGATGACCCCTCATCATGGCTCAGCTGACCTTTCAAGGGGCCGACCCCTCATCAGTCCCACATGACCCTTAAATGGGCCGACCCCTCATCATGGTTCAGACGACCCTTCAAGGGGCCGTCCCCTCATCATGTCCCAGACGACCCTTCAAGGGGCCAACCCCTCATCAGACCCAGACGACCCTTGAGGGGCCGACCCCTCATCATGGTTAGGATGACCCTACGAGGGTACGACAATACGAGGCATGTATTAGGCCAGGCTCACTGCCAGTGGGAACTTTACCTCGGCCTCATATCATAGGCCCAGGGTGACATCATCACATCGCGTGATTTAAGAGATGCGTGGGACAGTGCACGTGGGACTCACATGGCACGTGGAAGACCGTTATAATAATATCACCCTCTCATGTGAGGGAATATTATGTCAACATTAATCATAGGTGGCACCTACAAGTGTTAGCAGGGGATTGGCTAGATCAACATTCACATGAACCATGCATGATTGGGGGGTACACTACACCCCCCAAGATCTATATATACTTGTCACCTACAACCCTACAAAAGGATAGATAATTGTAACCCTAGTAAAAACTCTGCTTATACACACAGTAAAGAGAGAGAAAGTGAGCTTATGTGCATTGTATCCAAGGCCATTAGTGCCCATACTTAGTGGATCACACACTCACAGTGGATGTAGGCCTAATTGGCTGAACCACTATACATCATTGTCATATTCCTCTTATACTCATCCCCTTCTTTACACTTACACACATATACATATATATCTCTATGGCTTCCATGGTTATTACATTTTGAGCTCATCATCACTTATCTGGTGGTGCTGAATCTTAGCATCATCAGTTTAACGCCGTCTGTGGGAATGAGAAGATATCTCTTCCTTTGAAAAACTTGACCTCACCAGGCACTCTGGTGGTGAACAAGTTCTCCCCCTTTATTGAGCTATTTCACCATTGAAAGAGACCCATTAAGGTTCTCAAGCTTACCAGTCTTTTCTTCAGTTCAGCTCTTCGCAGCTCAAACACATGGCACCGGAGATGCCACTACCACCACTTCCTCCGTCGGATAGTGGGGTGGGACCCAATTCCAGTCAACCACTGCCTCAGTCTGAGATGGATGATGTGGCGGATGCCTTGAAGTCTCTGGGAGCAAGCCAGCGGATTATGCAGAAGCAGTTTACAGCCCTTAGCCAAAACATACTAAGACCAACGGGAATATCACCGGAGATGATTACTCCAGCGGCAGCTCCAGGGCAGCATGAGGCCAGGGGACCACCCCAGGCACAACGTAAAGACTTGACACCTCCTCAGCGGCGGAGGGATGTTGCTGACCCTCGGCGTCTACGCCTGGGGAGACAAGGAAACCTTTACCCAGAAGACACGTATGATGATCTGGAGGGGGAGGAAGCCCCCATATAGTGTTGGGAGCCGTATGAGGTCTCAAACAATACTGTACGACCTCTCCAGGAGAGATGAGGGTAGGGTGGAAGTCAAAATCCCGATGATCGACCGAGAGGCTCTGCTTTTGATCATCTGAGTAGGGGGTCGACCTTTGAGAGGGTGGGCCCAGTAAATGACCTGCGGGAAAAATTGTCCAGATCAAGGAGTGCTGCTAGATCCAGAAGGGAGGCAGAAGATGGCCGTCCCTACGGAGGCCGAGCCCAAGGACGGGATGACTGTCAAGGGGAGGTAAATAGTCGACACAGACCTGCCGCAGCATAACCCTCCGTCCACCTTAAAGAGGCGGTAGGGGATAACATCGACCAAGCCGACCCTACGAGGCCCTGAAATGACTCAATCCAGCGACTGGCGGATAAGATTGGTGATATTATGAAGAGTCGGGACCCTCTCCAGAGAGGATACTTCATAGGCTCACCCTTTGTGGCGAAGATAGTCAACTTCCTAATGCCATCCAATTTTAAGCCACCTGTGGTCACCCCAAGGTATGACGGGAGTACCAACCCTGTCCACTATTTTAAGATGTACCAATCAGCGGCATACATATACTCTATCTCGGATGAGATGAGGTGTCGTGACTTTTCTGGCACTCTGACTAGGGCTGCACATGTCTGGTACATGTCCATTCCTAAAAACTCCATTGAAAGCTTTAAACAGTTGGCAGACCGGTTTATCCATAACTTTTGCTTTGGGGTGAGGCCACAGAAGAAGACCACACACATGCTCTATGTTAAGCAGGGGAAGAACGAGAGTCTAAGAGACTACATAGCCGGATTCAATAAAGAAAAGTTAAAGGTTGAAGACTATGAGGAGATCATAGCCATGACCGCTCTCATTGGAGGACTCCATAAGGGGAAGATATTATGGAAGCTTGTTGAAGACCCTATGAGGACAATGGCTGAATTTCTATCGACAGCAGGAAAGGTGATGAACACCGAAGAGGCGATGGCCGCAAAATATGAAGATGAAAAAGGAGGCACTAGTGGGGGTAAGTACCATAAGAAGAACAAAGAGGGGAAGAAGAGGTCTACAGATGACAAGTTCACTGATTACACCCCTCTGACGGTCAGCTGTGAACATATTCTCAATGAGATAAAGAGTGATCCATCCCTAAAGTGGCCTGAGAAGTTGAGGGCAGCCCCCCACAAGAGGAACAAAAACCTGTGGTGTGAATTTCACCAAGACCATGGACACGTGACAGATAAATGCTTTGCTCTGAAAGATGAGATTGAAAATATACTAAAAGAAGGAACTTAGGAAGTACATTGAGAAAGGTGCCTTCAAAAGGGGCCGAGGGGACTCCCCCAGAAAGAAGAGAGGTGATGCATGTAGAGAAGGTCATCCAAAAAGAGGGGACGACCCTTCAGATGATGAGGACGACCCTAAACTCCCACCGAGAGATGACCCTGGCCCTGTAAAGAGACTTAATATGATATCACTCGATATTGAAATGATCTCCAGGGGACTGGCATGAGGAGTGTCAGAGGTCGTAGATAAGAAGGCCCATGTAGCTGAAGCCAAGACAGTGACAAAGGTTGTGCACTCAACCTCTGTTAGTGGGATTCTCAAGAATGGACTTCTCTGATAGTGGGATTCTCTGATAGTGGGATTCTCAAGAATGGACTTTAAAGGCCTCTTGGACCTTCATGATGACCCTCTAGTCATCACTACCAGCGTGCACGGATGTGAGGTGTCGAGGATCTTGGTAGATGGGGGTAGATCTGCATATGTGATGTTTTGGGCATGCTTCAAAGCTTTAGGCATCAGTCGTGCTAGACTCGTCTCATACCATCACCCATTGATTGGGTTCAGTGGGGAAAAATTTCATCCTCTAGGAGTGTATAAGGCCGATGTCAAGATGGGAGACGAGTGGCCGAGATGGCTTACCAAGAGGATTAGCTTCTGTGTGATGGATGAACATGTCTTCTCGACCTATAACATTATACTGGGGCGAGTAGCCCTCAAGAGGTTTGAGGCTGTGTCGTCTACGATTCATCAGATGATCAAATTCTCGACCCCTTATGGGGTAAAGGAAGTTCAGGGAGACCAGACGATGACACGGGAATGTTACTTCAACTCTACCGAAGAAAGAGAGGCGCACAAGAAGGCAACTGCCACTTATAATATTAACACCCTTGACCCCAGGGATGAGAAGAAACTCAAGAAAGGAGAAGCCGCAGAAAAGGTAGAATCCATCATCCTCAACGAGGATGAGCCAGAAAAAACTGTCCAAATCAGCAAAGCTCTGAAGATAGACATAAAAAAAGACCTCATCAAGCTGCTAAGGAGAATACAAAGTGTCTTTGCATGGAGTCACGCAGATATACTGGGGATCGACCCCAAAATTATGAGCCACAAGCTCAACGTGGTAGAGGGGGAAAAGCCAGTAAAGCAGAAGAGGAGAATTTATTCTCGAGATAAGTATGAGTTCATTAGGGATGAGGTCAAGAAGCTAGAAGAGGTAGAGTTTATCAGAGAGGTCATCTACCCCGAGTGGTTATCCAACGCAGTCATTGTCCCAAAAGCCAACGGGAAGTGGAGGATGTGTGTAGACTTCACAGACCTCAACAAACATTGTCCCAAAGATAGCTTCCCTCTACCCCGCATTGATCAGATGGTAGACGCTACCACAGTTCATGAGCTCGTGAGCTTCATAGATGCCTATTCAGGGTACAACCAGATCTTCGTGAACCCTGAAGACTCGGAGAAAATAGTCTTCATTACTGATAAGGGGACATACTGTTATAGGGTCATGCCCTTTGGCCTAAAAAGTACAGGGGCAACGTATCAGCGCCTTGTGAATAAAATGTTTGAAGACCAATTTGGGAAGTCTGTGGAGGTTTATGTAGATGACATTCTGACTAAGAGTTTAAAGGCAGAGGATCATGTGGCTGACCTGGAGAGGACCTTTAATACAATGGATAAGTACCAGATGAAGCTCAACCCGGCCAAGTGTGTCTTCGGGGTTGGAGCAGGGAAATTCTTGGGGTTCATTATGAATCAAAGAGGTATTGAGGCCAATCCTGAAAAGATAAAGGCCCCCCTAGAGATGAAGACCCCTAAGACCATTAAAGACGTTCAGAGGCTCACGGGGTGAGTGGTTGCTTTGAATAGGTTTGTGTTCAGAGCCACAGACAAGTGTTTACCCTTTTTCAAAATTCTCAGAAAGGCTTTTGAATGGAACGAAGAGTGTGACCAGGCTTTCAATGAATTGAAGTCGTACCTAGGGTCTCCCTTGCTGTTTTCACGACTAGTGCAGGGTGAACGACTACATGTGTACCTAGCCGTCTCAGAATCAGCCATCAGTGCATCCATTATAAGAGAAGAGGACGGGGTACAGAAGCCTGTGTATTTCAACAGTAAGGAACTCCAGGTGGAAGAGCAAAGATACCCAAGGATGGAGAAGTTAGCCTATGCCTTGATCCATGCATCAAGAAAGATGAAGCCATACTTCTAGTCCCATACAATGGTCATCCACACTGACTCTCCTCTTAGGCAGGTCTTACACAAGCCAAAAAAATCGGATAGGTTAATGGTCTGGGCTATAGAGCTGGGGGAGTTTGACATTGTGTATTAACCTAGGACGGCCATTAAGGGGTAAGCGTTGGCAGATTTCGTTACTGAATTTACTTGGGAAGATGATGAAGCTGAATATGAGAGCCTTGGGGAGAACAGATACCCGACAAGGAAGACTCGCCTACACACCTGCAAATAAGGCTGAGACAAGCACTGCTAGAGAAAAAGTAGCCAAAAATGAAGAAGGAAGATATCTCTTTAGGCAGGGGTCCCTTACTGAGAGAAATTTCTCAAAAGAACAGACAGTGTGGAGCCTCTTCGTTGGCGAGTCCTCCTGCGATAACTAAAGTGGGGCTGGAGTAATAGTATCAGCACCTGATGGCACATACATTGAGTATGCCCTGAGGTTCAACTTCAAAGCCTCCAACAATGAGTCTGAATATGAGGCCTTGATAGCAGGCCTCTCCTTGGCTAAGTGATAACTTGAGCTTTTATATGTCGTTGTTGAAAGCCAAGTTAGTCAAAACCTCAAATACCTATAAAATATAATACAATCTCAAGTGTAGAGGTAAGTAAGGGTATCAATCAACTTCCAAGGAGGTAAGCTAGAGACAAATTCAATTGTAATTCAGATTTTATTTTCTTTTTGTTCTTTTTCACTTTTCTACTTTTCTTTAGCTTTTTCAAATATTAAAACAATTGGGTGAGGTGAGGTGAAATAACACTAAACTAAAATAACAAATGGAAACAACTAACTAGAAAGTTACTAAAATGAAAAATAAAGTTTAACACTAAAATAAGAGATAAAGTGAGGTAAATAATTGTGAGAACAGTCAAGGAATATGATTACACCACAAATTTTAGTTATTCTAATTAATTAAATTAATTATTTGAATTCTCCCAAATTAATATCAAAATTCTCATTACAAGTGTAATTATAATAGTAATATTTTAGAAAATTAAGTTCAACACCTCACAACTCTTGAAAAATAGATCTACACTCCTTTTAATCAATCACCCGCTAGGATCAATCAATTAAAATTTATGTAAATCTTAGAAAATAAATTTAAAGTTGAAATTCAAGTTATAATACCCCACTTAAGAAACTCCTATCTCTACTTTGAATCTAAAATGGGTATTATAACTAGAATTTTGAATTTCTCTCGAAAATCATTTACCCTCTATCGAGGCGTAAATTTAAGGGTGAGGGATCAAAATTAACATTTAAAGGGAAATTTTAAGTAATCAAACTAAGTAAACTAAAATAACATCAAATAAGGGATTTCCCCCACCCCTTGAAAGGGGATTTAGCCTAACATGATATGAAATATGACAAATTAATAATCAAAGGCATAAAATAAATGAGAAGAGAAAAGAACAATCAAACCCTAATCTCTTGATGCTTAATTGATCTTCAATCCATGAGTTGAAATTCATAATCCATCAACTTGAGTGATCCAAACAATATTACATAAAATTTTCACTCAAATTAATCCTCACACATTTATCACTCACAAATATCTAAAAAAATAAAAATAAAACTATTTACAAATATTTCTACCTAATTTATTCTAACCTAACTCTCTACTTTTCTCTCTCTATTTGATGATGAGTCCCCAAATGGGGTCTTGAGCCTTCTTTTATAGTAGATGCATGGCACACATGGGGCTAAGGGGTATTTTTGGAAAGGTTTAATGTGCATGAAAATGGGGTGTGAGGTCATGTGGGTGAGGGGATTGGAAGAGTAGATAGGAATGAACAAATTAGATTTGTTACAAGGGTATTTTTGGGTATTGGGTAAAATAGGTAGTTGGGGGTATTTTGGGAATTGGGGGTTAAAGGGTTAAGTGGGTTTTAATCATGTGGTGTAATTGTTTGGCTTGGTTTGGTCTTTGGAAAATTGCAGGTCACGTTTTTGCCTTTGAGGGACATGAAGTGGGTATTTGGAAAATGGGTTTTGAGAGTTGGGTTTCGATTTATGGGTTGCCGGGTTGGTGGTCTGGTAACAGGGCGCGGGCGACGGGGTCCGAATTCTTGGCCGACCGGGACAGGTAATTGTAAGGTCGCCAGCGGGTTGGGGTGCTCGCCGGAGGTGGCTCCACCCGGAGTTGAAGATCGTCGGTCCGGGCGTTTAGGTCGGGTCAGGTCCATTTTCTGGTTTGTTTGGATCGGAGTTGGAGCTTGGACAGGTTGGAAGTGGATTTCGGGAGGGCTCGAATAGGGTCGTCGGCCTGAGTAGGGCGGGATTCGTTCACGGGCGGCGACAGGGGATGTGCCGGCAGTGGTGATTGTTGTCTTCGACGAGGGGAACGGTGATTGCCTGGTTTTTCGGCCGGAGGTTGTAAGGGGAGTGTGCCGGATTAGCTCCGACAGTTGAGGTTTTGTAGCTGTTGGGTTTTGTTTGTTAATGGGGTAGAGAAAGGAGAGAGGAGAGAGAGTGGTGGAAGGTTGGAGATGGAATGGTGTGGGTGTAGGTTAGTGAGATGTGGATGAGGGTTGTGTTGTGTGTAGTTTAGGTGTAGGTTAGTTTGGTGTGTGTGTGTGTGTTTTTAATTTGGACACCTAAAATAATAAAGATTCAAATAAAATTAATAAAACTAAAACTAAAAAAATAAAATCTAACTAAAAATAAAACAAACTAAAAAATAAAAATATAAAAACAATAAAATAAAATCCTAAGCTTAAATAAAAACTAAAATAAAACAAAAGAAATAAAAACTTAAAATCTAAATGAAAATTAAAGTCCTAAAAAATATAAAATATAATAAACTAAAAATAAACTCCTAAAATTAATCCTAATAAAATAAGACTAAACTAAAAGCTAATAAAAATCAAAATAAAATAAAATTATAAAAATAAAATATACAAATAGAAAAATAGAAAATAAAACCTAGAAAATACTAAATAAAACTAAAATAAATTCTAAAAATAAAAATGACTCAAACTAAAAATATAAAAAAATTTAAAAACACACAAAAACACACACACACAGGGTTTAGGGTAGGTTTAGGGTAGGATAAGGTTACGGGATAAGGGAATTTAGCTCCATTTTAATTGTAAATTGCTCCAAAATATAGCTTTTGACACTGTAACTGTAATTAAGCCTGCAAGATAAACATTTAAGTGAATAAGACCCATATTACCGAGAATTAACAATTAAAGTACATCTATTTGGGGTATAAATTGTACAGTTTTGGGTGCTTATCACACTACCCCCAAACAGAGCATTGCTAGTCCTCGAGCAATAACATAGAGAGAAAGAGAATGATAAGTAACCAAAAGTGTACCACTTTCGCGGGCACTTGCGATTGCACTTAGCATGTGCAACAAGCCTTTAAACCTATAGGTTTTCCTACAGGACGAGTTGTGTCTCGTGCGGGTTTGTAGGGAATATACCCACAAAATTCTTTATTTGCAAAAAGGCAGTCAATCACTTATTAGACATAGAATAGTCGCATAATCCATCACATGAGAAATATTTTCAGAAATACGAGCTAGAATGTGTAAAAAGATTTAGCTAAGTAAATACTCAAGGCACATCCTTCCTAGAACTCAACGTGTGTAGTGTGAATCAGTCAAAACGGATCGAGTATCACAAGAGTAATTCCTAGATTGCCTTTTCGGAATCAACGCTTCAACTTCAAATCTCACGGATATAACTCTCTCAAATGAACTCTCGAGATTAGGGTTAGTGTGTCGCTCTTGTGTGTGAGGAGGTGAGTAAATGTAAGAAAGTTGAAACATCTCACACACATAAGAAAGAACGAACAATTTAAAAGAAAAATGATCTCATGAAAGAATGCTGATCACTATAGTGAGAACGTCGAGTTATTCACCACGTTGGCTCTCATTTGCACGAACACCTAGGGGAACATGTATGCATATGGGTGAGGGGGAATGAAATGGGATGAGAAGGATATAATAGGTAGGATAGTGATATGATGGATAATGGATGAGTGATGAGCGAGAAGATTGTATAGCACTTTAGGCACAAATGTCTTTATTTAAAAACTAACTACAAACTCTCTTTCTTTTCTTTTCTTTTTCTATTTTTCTTTTTTTTTCTCTTTTTTCTTCTCTTTTTGCTATTTTTATGTTTTTCTCTTTTTTTTTTCTTTTTTTTTCTCTCGCTTTTCAAACCAACACTGAAGACATTTAACATTTTGAACAACACTCTTTTTCTCAAAATGATAATGGATGATATATGAATGGAGGTGATAGGTGATGGTGTGGGGAATATATGATGTGGGGAATATGGAAAAGTATGGGAATGTCATGGGAATATGGTATGGGGAAAAATGGTAGGTGTATGGATGAAAATCCTAGTGATCGGGACAAATTTCAAGACACGCGTCTCTTACAACTCAGAAAAGATGTCATTTTCAGTGATCAAGCCAAAAATGAAGAATAATGAGATCATACAACTATTAAAGTGCGGACCCAAAAGAAGTTGAATCAACTCGTGACTCAGAGATTGCGTAAAACACTCTGAAAGGGTTAAAGGCACAAATCTCACAAGTTCAAGTCTCTACTAGTGATCCTTAAGGTTCTCTTTAGAATTGCAGTACTCCTCAACTCTAAACGTAATGACGTGATAAGTGCACAAATTTTGTTGAGTCTAGAAATTCATAGTGCAACATGCCTTGATACGTATTACGTAAGATATTTAGAAAAAAGATTCTCTAGCTTGATTCCTAGATTTAAAAAGATGGATGATAGAAAATTCATGTCACTGAATGAGATGAAAGAAACTGCACGAAATTTTAAAAATTAGGTTTAATAATCAAAAAAATTTCAAAAGAGGTACGATTTTGATAAAATTCCCCACCCCAAACAAAAAGGAAAATCATCCTCGATGTTAAGTAAAATGATTTTAAAAATTGAGAGCATAAGGTAGGAAAGAATTTACCAGAATTAACTGCTCATGAAGTGGACAGATGAAGCCAAGAATAAACCTGAATAAATGATAAGAGAAAAAGATGTGTGCAAGACATTAAACTAGTCTCATCCTGTTTGGGGGTGGTGCTCAGTAGCGCTAAGTTTAATGTCTTCAGCCAGACCGAAGGGATCTCACCCTAAGGATAGGAACTATGATGGCGCGGGGTGGCAGAAAAATTGGGTGATGAAGATCACCCCCAAACAAGACTGAAGTGTCAGTCTTGTTGGATAGAGGCTAAAACGGGTTAATGCACTTGTATGGCGAAGTGCATCACGCGATGCAAAGCATCGGTGGACCATGGGTGGGTGGGAAAAAGGGCTAAGGTGAGGTTAGCATGGGTGTTGAAGCATCAATCACGGGCCTTATTGAGCCAAAATGTGAGGGTAACAAGGGCCCTATAAGCATGGTGCTCAAGTTGTGTGGGAAGGCGGAAGGGTGTAGAAAGTGGAATGGGGTGGGGTAAAGAAAAATCACACGACCGTTTTATGAATGGGCGATGATAATGGTCGCGTTGTGACACACCAGGTAGATGTTGAGAAGAAAAATCAATACCATAAGAGAGTGGCGTGCATGGAGGAATAAGCTCGGTGTCACGAAAGTGGAGAGTAGCACCACATCTACTCTCATGGGTGATGGATGGTTTCAGGTTAGGATCTAAATATATGGCTGAAAACTTGAAATGTGCAAAATCAAGATCCAAACCAGGTGGTGGGGTGGAAGGGACAATGGGTGGGTTGGGTGGGACAAATGGTGGATCGGGTGGGATAAATGGTGGAGGAAGATGATCCAACTCAAGTGTGGGAGACACACACTCATTGGGAGGAGTAAAAGAATACTCACAAGGGAGTGTGGTTTCTAAAGATGGAGTTGTCAACTTCTCCATAAGAGTAGCATCGGGAAATGGGGTGGTTGGGTAAGATGAGGCACCAAGATCGAAGATAGTGGAATCACTAGAAATATTGGGCTCAATGGGAGCCATGCATGGTGGGATATCATCCATATCCGGATAGGTAGGAACTATCACGGATTCTATCTCTGAAAAATAGTGAACACTCGTAGCCGGAGCTAACCTAAAAGAAATGGGCATGTCAGAGACATATGCCATTGGGGAATAAGGTAAAATCTCGGGCATATTTTTGGATAACTCGGGAGTGGGAACCTCAAGTGTGGGTTTCGATGGACATGGTGGGATTGGATCAGGCTCACTATCTAAAGGTAAGTCAACACAATTATCGACTTGGGATCCGGACCATGGAATGGTCTCAACTTCGAGATTCTCAAGAGGATAGGGTTGGTCACACTCAAAATTCATGTCACAAGAGGACACATCATTATCACACTCGGATGCAACAATGGGTGGAGCCATGGGAATGTCCGAATATCTCGCACAATCCAATTCATTTAACCTTTGGAGAGCTTGAGTTTGAATTTGAGTGGCTTGCTCTTGCTCGAGTATAAACTTTTGAAAGAGGCTTTCGAGAGTGGAGGTGGATGATGGTGGTGGTGGAGTGACGGGTGGTGGTGGTGGGTGAGGTGGACACAACTCTCTATGGACAAGACTATACGGATAATACTCAAATGAATTGTGTGGAGTGGGGCCAAGTTCATCATACACGAAAGGATCGCTTTGAAAATCATGGGGTGCGAAGTGAGGGCACTGATCGGGATAAAGTGCACAAGGTTTCCATGACGACTGTTGGAACGTGTGAGGATGCACAACATCGGGTTGGGATTAGTATTGCATGGAAGGTTGGTCAGGCCTCCACGAATAGCTCGGGGACTCACACAACTCGGGAATGGGTGTATCGGGATAGTAGACCGAGGTGGGTTCCAGAACAGTGTCATATGGATACACATGTTCCATGGTGGGTTCCGATGGATATGGAATGGAAGGGAACTCATGGACATGTGATCGACATAATAACAGTGGGTGCACAACAAAGGATGAAACACGTCGACACTTGACACCGAGGGCGATGGAGTAGGAGGTGCATGCATGTATGGGTCAAGAGTATCAAGGGCACTCGTGAGAGAGGTGACACCATTAAAAATATCATAAAAAGACGGCTCGGGATCACTCTCACACGTGTCGCATGTCAATGGAAAATGACCAAAGTAGTCCCATAAAGGACGTTCTTCGGCCATGATGAGAAAAATATTTTTTTGGAGTTTTTTAAATTTTTTCAAAAGGAAAGAAAATATTTTTGGATTTTTATAAAAAGGAAAGAAAGAAAATATTTTTGAAGTTTTCTATAAAAATAAAGAAAGAAAATATTTTTGGATTTTTGTGAAAAAATAAAGGAAAAAAATATTTTTGGATTTTTCTAAAATGAAAGAAAGAAAATATTTTTGGATTTTTTATGAAAATAGAGAAAGAAAATATTTTTGGATTTTTTTTGTTTTTTTGGAAGAAAAGGTGGGGAAAAATATGGAATCTTTGAATTTGCAGGAACTCACTAAAACCTGACTACCGAAAAATGAATTGGACACGCACAAGTCAAGGATAAACCCTAACTAGCACATGGCCAATTTTTATCTTCAAAATTTAGTGAAAGGGGTAGTCAAATTTTAATTAAGTTCGTGGGTGATAAAAATTCACGGAATAATATAAGTGATCGCCTTTGCAAAAAAGTTCTCCTAGTGGGCTACCTAATTGATAGATTTTATATTTAGTGATGGCTAGGGTAGCACGCAATTGGTAAGCGAGTGAGCCGGTTGATGAAATCCTTTCTCGTGAGTGATCGGGTGTAGATATTAGTAATTTAATTCATCACACCATTCAAAAAATAAATGCGAGAATACAATCACACAAGAGCACACAAGTACACACAATAATTGACTCGCTAGCAGAAGAGGCGCGAGTGTTAGAGAAATGTACCTCCCACGGTTTTTAGCCGTGGGGTGCTGAAAATTTTTTAGTCGATCGAGGGAGATCACGCCTATCTCAGTCGTCCCCGGGAGTCCTACCGACTCAAGGTAGAGAGGCTTCTAAATCCTCGCCTTGGACACCCTCTCTCTGCTTTGTCCGGTTTCCCAATCACGCTTGTCTTCAATTATAACAAATTTTAAATGAAAATGAAATAGTGTCTCTATGCACCGCAATACAAGCCAAATAATAAAGTCCTAATACAATCCTTATAATAAATTGAAAAAAAGGTACTAAAAATGAAAAAAAAAATGCAATACAAGTGAATCACAAAATTGAATCCGCTCTGAGTGCTTCACGCTTCCAAGAATGGCAACGTCGCCATTTGATAACTTGAGTTTTTATATGTCGTTGTTGAAAGCCAACTTAGTCAAAACCTCAAATACCTACAAAACATAATACAATCTCAAGTGTAGAGGTAAGTAAGGGTATCAATCCACTTTCAAGCGGGTAAGCTAGAGACAAATTCAATTGTAATTCCATTATTATTTTCTCTTTGTTCTTTTTCACTTTTTTACTTTTTTTTTATCTTTTTCAAATATTAAAACAATTGGGTGAGGTGAGGTGAAATAACACTAAACTAAAATAACAAATGGAAACAACTAACTAGAAAGTTACTAAAATGAAAAATAAAGTTTAACACAAAAATAAGAGATAAAGTGAAGTAAATAATTGTGAGAACAACCAAGGAATATGATTACACCACAAATTTTAGTTATTCTAATTAATTAATTTAATTATTTGAATTCTCCCAAATTAATATCAAAATTACAGACCAACTCTCGTTGCAAGTGTAATTATAATAGTAATATTTTAGAAAATTAAGTTTAACACCCCACAACTCTAGAAAAATAGATCTACACTCCTTTTAATTAATCACCCGCTAGGATCGATCAATTAAAATTTATTTAAATCTTAGAAAACAAATTTAGAGTTGAAATTCAAGTTATAATACCCCACTTAAGAAACCCCTATCTCTAGTTCGAATCTAAAATGGGTATTATAACTAGAATTTCGATTTTCTCTCGAAAATCATTTACCCTCTCTCGAGGAGTAAATTTAAGGGTGAGGAATGAAAATTAACATTCAAAGGAAAATTTCAAGTAATCAAACTAATTAAACTAAAATAACATCAAATAAGGGTTTCCCCCCACCCCTTGAAAGGGGATTTATCCTAACATGATATGAAATATGACAAATTAATAATAAAAGGCATAAAATAAATGAGAAGAGAAAAGAACAATCAAACCCCAATCTCTTGATGCTTAATTGATCTTCAATCCATGAGTTGAAATTCATAATCCGTCAACTTAAGTGATCCAAACAATATTACATAAAAATTTCACTCAAATTAATCGTCACACATTTATCACTCACAAATATTTAAAAAAAATGAAAATAAAACTATTTACAAATATTTCTACCTAATTTATTCTAACCCAACTTTCTACTTTTCTCTCTCTATTTGATGATGAGTCCCCAAATGGGGTCTTGAGTCTTCTTTTATAGTAGATGCATGGCACACATGGGGCTAAGGGGTATTTTTGAAAAGGTTTAATATGCATGGAAATGGGTGTCAGGTCATGTTGGTGAGTCCTGACTTCAAAAATAAAAATAATTTTTGTTGAGTTTTGTATTTTGACAAAGAAGGAAAAATAGGATTTTCTAAAAATGGGGGGATGTCGATCGGCATACCCCTTGTCCTGTCTAGCGGCATGTCAGCCCAGTCTAATCACCCCAAGGCTTGATTGCACTTTCTTAAACTACTTTATCCTTTATGGGGTAGGGTTTCGTCCAGATTTTGCAGGACCCTTGTCTCTAGCCAAGTTTTTCAAGTATAAAAAGGGTTAAGGTGTAGTGTTTTCTTCATCCATCCAAATTTTCTTTTTTTTTGCTTATTTCTTGCATCCTATCCTATCATTTCTAACACATCTCATCTTGTGAGTGCTAAATTCGCCTCTTACCTTGAGAATTTAGAGGTTGTGTGCTCGTATAATGTAGTATACGACTCCTTCAACCTATATCAAGTTTCTTTAGGTGTAACCGGCCTCTTTATTGAAACATGTTGATGGCAGTGATACAATTCTAGTACCCGGAGGATCATGTCTTTTGCTTTATCTTGGATGAAGTCTGTCCTATTGACGAGGAGTTTTTGGCCATGCTGGTGGTAAATCCCAGTGTTGCGGCGACCATGCCCAAATTTTCTCGGTCACCTCGGGCACTGTTGGTGGAATTTCTCCATATTTCACCCTCGGTGGCTTAGTCATTGGTTACAGGAGGAATTATTTCCCACCCACCAATGTTGTATTCTTTGCATCTGTAGGATGTTGGTGATGCGGTCTATACTGGAGCTGTTGCCGTTATTTAACTTTAAGTTATTGTTGGTGTCGAGGACCTGCTGGTGGATCTTTAACTTGCTGCAATTACCACGTGGATGTCATACTATTGTAATATGGTGGCGGTGATATTGGCAAAGACCCTGAATGGTCTAGATACTTGGTGGGAATGTCATTTCGACTTTCTAATATGCATCCCAGTTATGCTATTCATGTGGTTGTCTAAGATATTTCGCTTGGCGGTACCTCCTGAATATCCCTTAGCAGCTATGCTAAATTTTTGCACTTGCTACTTCATCAGGTTGGCCCGAATGTCGAGAACTGGGAAAACTGGTTTGTGGAGTACGGGGCTCAAGGTTTGTGTTGGTCGGTACCCTAGTGGGGGGATTTACATCCCATTTAAGAATTAGGATAATATCAACGCATTAGGTTGGTTGTCCTCTCGCAGACCTCTTTCTACTTTCCCTGACATCTCCTGCATAAATTTGGATGGGAACATATCGTGCTTTCCCGTGTTCTGGACTTCTTTCCTATGAAAGACTTGATAGAAGGTCTGTACATGCGACTGGGATATTTTTGGGAGAGTCGTCGGTTGTCAATCCATCCTTCCCAATCTGTCGACAGAGTTTAGACTGTTTTTGGGACTTCATAAAATGGTTGTGGATGAAGTTAGTGTCCAAGATTTTGACTAAAAACACCGAGCAGAGATGCCTCACCATGTTTGACACCATGGAGGGAGGCATAGTTGTTTTCCCTTGGTTGGTCCAGGCTTACCGTTCCATAGAGATCTTTCGGTATTCTATCTAAGTAGGGAAAGTTTGGGGACCCCAAAATGTAGATAAAGATAGGGTTGGTTCTTCTGGCAGCTGTGGGTAGGGCCTTTTTATGAAGCTGAAGATTATTTGTGAATCTTTTGTTATTTTTTTATGTATCCAGTTATTTTTTGGTTATGTGGGAATAATTTGGGAGGGTTATTTAGGAGCAGTTTGGTTTGGTTTTGTTTTTAGGAAAATAAGGTTAGGTTGGCGGGGGAAGATGTTTGACTCTTTACGTTGTTATTTGTAATCGTAAAGGAATTTCTCATTAATGGAGTAGATAAGAATTTAATTATATCATTATGACTCTTGATGAGTTTTTCATTTGAATTATCTATTCCAATCGCTAACGCATACGTAATCCTTTTGTTCATGTAAATGATAAAATGAAGTGTCGTTCTCGGAGGTAAGCAAAGAATAGCATTTTGTGAAAAAGAAGGGGGCGTGCTCATGTAAAGCGTATGAGATGCCTACGTACCTCTTGAGGTTTTGAAAAAAAATTGAGTTTCATTTTTAAAGTAAAAAGGGTTTTAGAGGATCAGATCCACGTAGTTCTGAGTAGAGGGAAATAAAGATTTTTTTAAGAATAGTAGGGGGATGAGAAGAGTCGTAGTGCGCCGAGATTTTAGACTAAGGGTAAAATTTCTTAAAATAGTCCAGGTTGACTGGATGGGCCATCTCTTCTCCATCAAGGTCAGTGAGCATAGTGGCGCCACCGGATAGGATCTTCTTCACAATGTAGGGCCACTCCAATTGGGCTTAAATTTCCCTCTGGGGTCCCAGACGAGTTCTACAATTTATTTAAGGGCTAAGTCCCCTTCTCGGACACCACGGTCCTTGACTCTCTTATTAAATTATCGTGTTATTTGGCGATGGTACCCTTGTGTATGATATGGAGCTTTCAGTCTCTTTTCGTCCAAAAGTGACAACTCGTCAAGACAGCTTTGATGCCAATCTTCCTCGCTGAGTTTGATTTCAAGCATGATGCGTAATGAAGGTATTTCTAGCTCGACGGGTAGGACTGCTTCCACGTCTTATACCAGAGAGTAAGGGTAGCCCCAGTAAATACTCAAACTAAAGTGAGGTAGCCCCAAAGAGCATAGGGTATCCGATCGGCCCAATCTCGACAACTCTCGGTCATCTTATTGATGATTACTTTGAGGTTCTTATTAGCGACTTCGATTTCAACATTGGTTTGAGGTTGGTAAGGAGAATATTTATGTCTATGAAACCCATTCTTGTCGATTAATTCGTGAATTCTATCTCGAAATGTAACCCGTTGTCTAGCACTAGCTCGTGTAGGTCCCCATATCGCCAGATGATATTTTTTGGATGAACTTGACCACATTTTTGGCATTCAACACTGTATATGACTCAACTTCGACCCATTTGGTGAAGTAGTCAATGGCAACCAAGATAAATTCATGTTCATTTGAGGATTTGGGTGTAACTTTTCCTATGACATCGATGCCCCATGTGGAAAACGGTTAGGGAGAGGTCATGTTGTATAATTATCGTGGAGGCAAGTGTTGGAGGTTGGAAAACTGTTGGCATTTAAGACATCTCCGAACATAGGCGGTGTAATTCTGAACCATGGTAGTCTAATAGTAACCCTCTCAAATAATCTTCATAGCGAGCATATGGCCATTCATGTGGGGGCCACACTCCCCTCTATGGATTTTTTGCATAATCTCTTCAATGTCAGCCCCTGTAATAAAGTGTAAGTGGGTTCCACCGAAGATTCTTTTGAATAGTGCTTTATCGCAGATAATTTACTAGGCAGCCAGTTTGTAGAAGGTTGCTCGTTCTTTCTTATCCGAATCTTGGGAGAACCTGCCATGCTTGAGTTGGTTCCAAATATCATAGTATTAGCAATCGGCTATATATGGATATTCTTCTGTGACTAGCTCAATGTGGTAGTGATGGGTTGGTTTAGCCTGCTTTTGGACTAGGAAGGGGTCCATCGTTATGTCACACCCCGCAAAATCTGACAGACGTGGCCAGCCACCGCTGCCAAACTATGCCGAGCGTGATCTAAATAAATACTATTCTTAGCATGAGACATAAATGAATCAGTCCATAAGATAAATAATTGAATCAATCTCAAATGATCATAAACAACTAAGCGATAAAAGATCCATCACATGCTAACTCCGAATAAATCCAATCTCCAAAAATGATTAAATGAAATCTGAATAATAAAGATCTGAATAATCCAACAGAAATCCTCTAAACAACTTTGGAACCGAATAGCCCAATAAAAATCCAATGAAGTCTCATAATTAAATACGACTGGAAAATAAAGCCTAACTAACTATGCCAAAAAAATTATTAAATTCAAAAATTTATTTTTCTCGAATATTCCAATTAATTAATTAATAAAAATACGGGGTGTTAAATACTTCCCCACTAGCAAAGAATTTCGTTCTCGAAATTGTATGAAGCATACACATCAACACGTAAATCTCGCAAAAGGAAATAAGACTCACATATGCCTACACCGTAAAATAACACAATTAGGCGTCCATACACCTAATTCTACATGCATCAACCCCACGTTTAACAAAATAATATATATATATATATATATATATATATATATATATATATATTACCTATATGCATACGCATAACTATAAAAATAACGACGTACCACATGCTCTCAAAAATCTCCCACTCAATCCTATATCCGAAAGTCATCAAAATGCTAGCATCCTCAAATTAAATCTCAACATCAAAAATCGATACGTACGATACCTAACATATGTACTAAAATATCCAAAATAATTATCGTCTTCATAATCCATTCAAAGGATCCTCACATCAAGCTTACTAATTCTAAACTCAATGCCTACAATGTGTTTTTATTAATTAATTTAATTAATTAATTGGAATATTCGAGAAAAATAATTTTTTGAATTTAATAAAAAAAAAATTGGCATAGTTAGTTAGACTTTCTTTTCCAGTCAAATTTAATTATGAGACTTCATTGGAGTTTTATTGGGTCATTCGGTTCCAAAGTTGTTTAGAGGATTTCTGTTGGATTATTCAAATCTTTATTATTCAGATTTCATTTAATCATTTTTGGAGATTGGATTTATTCGTAGTTAGCATATGATGGATATTTTATCGCTTAGTTGTTTATGATCATTTGAGATTGATTCAAATATATATCTTATGGACTGATTTATTTATGTCTCATATCTATCTCATGCTAAGAATGGTATTTATTTAGATCACGCTCGACATAGTTCAGCGGCGGTGGCTGGCCACCCCGTCTGTCGAATTTTGTGGGGTGTGACACGTTATTCCTTCAGGTATCTCAATCATGAAGGCTAAAGTATCAAGGGCACTGGCTTAAGTGTTCCTTTCTCGGGGCAGGTAGTGGAAGGTGATATCTTGGAACTGGGTGTCCAGTTCTTCTAGGTGGGCGTGGAAGGGTAAGATTTTTTTTCCTCGACTTTTCATCTTCTGAGGACCTGATCGATAATGAGGGTTGAATCCCCGTAGACATCTAGGTATATGATTCCTTTCTTGAGATCGACCTTGAGGCCTACAGTGCATGCCTCGTATTCAGTCATGTTATTGGTGTGGGGAAAATCTAACTTGATGGCAATGGGAGTATGAGTGTCATCAGGGGCGATTAGGAGTATCCCAATGCCATATCATTTCTTATTGGTAGCACAACAAAAGAATATTTTCCACCGAAGGTCTTCTTGGGAGGTACAAAGGATATATTCATCTAGGAATTCAGAAATTCAAACATAGGCTTCTTCCATAGGGTAGTCAGCGAGGTAGTTAGATATAGCTCTTCCTTTCATGGCTTTCTATGTGACATACACAATATCAAATTCATCTATTAGCATCAAACATCTGGCCATTCGACTATACAAGGCAGGTTTCTCAAGCAGGTATTTGATAGGATCCATTCGGGATACAAGTCTAACGGGAAAATTGAGCATGTAGTGTCATAATTTTTGGATGACCCAAACGAGGGCGATATATGCTTTGTCCAAGGAAGTGTAGATGACTTCGTATCCGGCTAATTTATGACTGGCATAGTAGATGGTTATCGCTTTGTAGGATTATTCAAGGTATTGGGTTAATAACACCCCAGTTGCGGTATTTATTACAGTCAAGTATAGGAGTAGGGGTAAACGAGGTTACGGTGGCATGAAATCGAAGGTCAGGTTAGATATTGCTTGATTCCGTCAAAGGCTTCTTAACAAGCTTCATTCTAGACTTTAGTTGAATCCTTCCGGAGGAGTTTGAAGAAGGGTTCACAAATAGAAGTCAACTGACAGATAAATCGCTAATATACTGTAATTTTCTAAGGAATCCCCGGAATTCGTTCTCCGTTAGGGGTGGTGGCATTTCAAGTATGGCTTTCAATTTAGCAAAATCTTCTTCAATCCCCTTCTCACTAATCATGAATCCCAAATGCTAACGCTGAAAAACACATTTCTGTGGGTTAAGTCGCATCTGGTATTGCAGTAATCGTTTGAAGAACTTCCAGATATCGAGAACATGACCTTCTCGATTCTTAGACTTGATGATCATATTTTCCACGTAGACCTCAACTTCTTTGTATATCAGATCATGCAAGATGATTGTGGAATCCCTCTGGTAGATAGACCCTGCATTTTTTTAGACCAAATGGCATCACTGTGTAACAGAAGGTTCCCCACGAGGTGATGAATACGGTTTTCTCTCAATGATCTAGGTGCATTTTGATCTGATTGTATCCGATAAAACCATCAATAAATGACTTAAGAGCATGACTAGTTGTAATGTCTACAATCATGTCGACATTGGGTAGAAGGTAATCATCCTTCAAAGAGGCCTTATTCAAATCTTGGTAATCAACTCACATGTGAACCTTTCCTCTGTATTTCAGTATGGGTATGATGTTAGATAGCCATGTGGGATATTCAATCACCCGGATGAATCTTATGTTCAACTATTTGACCACTTCTTCCTTAACCTTTTGCGACCATTCGGTGTGGAGATTTTATAGTTTTTGTTTGACCGGTTTACATTCTGGTAGAGTTGGAATCTCGTGTTGAGCAATCTCGAGATTAATGTTGGGCATGTCATCGTAGGACTATGCCATGACATCCATAAATTCTTTCAATTATTCTTCGAGTTAGGAGCGCTTATGCTCGTTAAGGGTGGACTTTATCCTAATCTCGCACAGTTGGCTACTAGAATCGAGATTAATAATAATAATTTCATCTTCATTAATTTAAACACGATTATGTTTTTTGTTATTAACCTTATTAAGATCATTTAAGAATTGTTCATTTGCAAAATCATCATCATCAAGAGTTTGATTAGAATCAAGACAATTAATGTAAGGCACAATAAGATACTCAAAATATTCATTTATTTCATCGTCAGGAAAAACAAAGTTGAGAACCTCATCGAAGGAGGTCTCGATTACATTATGATCAGAACAGGAGTAATAATAAAAAAAGAGGAAATAGGATCAATATCTGGGTTGAGTTGCATTTCAATTGGTGGAACTAGTAAAGCATGCCAGTTGTGGAGAGGTGCATCAGTAGCTTTAATCATACAAGATAGATCTGATGATGTAGTGCTTGAGTATATCATACAGAGTGTCAACCCCAGTGTCTTCAAGTTGAATAAATCTTCGGAGTCACTTTCCTCAAAATCTCCGGTAGCAGTTATGTTCTTCTCAATGAGTGGTTACACGTGATGTTGAAAACTTTAGGCCTATGAGTAAATGTCTTGGAAAAATATCTCCATTTCGAGCTTCATCTTCTTGTCCACGTGATCGTACCATGGTTCGAGAAAGCCTCGAAAGGGCAAATCTTCACCCTCTTTGATGAATCTTCCATTCAAGGAATCTCATGAGACAGTCTTGGTATTTTCTAGCCTTCTCTTAAATCGAGATCAATAGAGCATCCTGGGTTCTTCTGACGATGGTTGATACCCTAGGCCATAAGGAGGAAAGCCTTTTTTAACACTATAGGTTCTAGTATTCCCTGTTGTCATCGTCCCAACCCCAGTTCGGGCATGAAGTACAAGTTCTTGAACATTTATATCACATTAAAAATTTTGTGAGGGTTGTGCTATAGACATACTCTAACTATAAAATCATCCCCTATAGGGAACGAAAGCGGTTCAATTTAAAAGCCTGATAGAATCATATCATTTACCCCATGTTGTATCTCTAGTACCGAGTTATTGGTGCTTGCATTCTCAGTGTTATCATCATCACCCAAGATGGTGATGACCTTCCTATTGGAAAAGAACATCAATTTTTGATGGAGGGAGGAAGACACACCCTTGATACTATGGAGCCATGGTCGTCTGAGCAACAGGTTGAAACAAGTCGAGATGTCGATGACCTGGAATTGAGTAATGGGATTTATAGGGCCAACCCCTATTGTAAGATTTATGAATACCATCACTTACCCATGAGTATTATCATAGGCACGCACCGCAGTAGAGGTTGGAGCAACTTAATTTCAGTCCCCAGCAATTGAGGGTTCTCAAAGGGCAAACATTAAGAGCTGATCCATTATCGACAAGAGAAAGTGGAACGGTCTTTCCCATAACTTCGATAGCGATATTGAGATAATAGTTATGATTTTTTCCAAACATAGGGATTTAATATTCAAATAAGGAGAGCATTATAGTAGAGGTTAGAGATCTGACCAGATTCACTGCCTCTTCTGGCATGGTGGAAGGAGGGACTGTAGGCTCGGTAAGTAGTTTAATCAAAGAATTTCAGTGTAGCTGGGAAGACATAAAGAGTCCCCATAGAGTGATGATAGTTTGAGTTTTCTTTAAATGATCAAGGATCATTCTCTCCTCGAGGGTCATTTTCGACATAGGAATCTTTTTAACACCTTTTCCCTTATCGATTGTTACTGATTAAGGATTCGGGACCCTGTAATGGCTCCCAGATCTAGTCCTATGGTTCACAAAAGAGGGGAAAAACAAAAACCTTATTTCTTCATCTATATCGAGTTATACAACCACCTTGTTAATCTCTCCTAGCAACTTTTCAAACGATATCATTCCACATATACTGACTACTGGGCTAGTCTTGTCTGGGCTTTGCTTTACATCTGAACTATCAAATTTATCTCCTCATCTGGTAGAAATGACATCATCCTTCCACGAAAGTTAATGCACTCCACAACCTCAACGGACTCTTCGTATAGACCTTCCCACTCAACAGGGATATTTAGAAGGGAAGGGACCAGGCGCCCTTATAGTTTTAAAGCATCAAATAGCTCGGGTATAATACAAATTTCACAGGTATATCAAAATAAGTCTGCCATGATCTCGACGACATAATCTAAGTTGACTTCATTTTTAGGTACCACCCAACTATCTGACTCTCGAGCCCATTTTCGTGCTTCCAAGAATAGTGTACTAAATCTGTGGCAGTCAATGGTCATCTATGAGGGCAATATCAGTCCGAACTCTAGAAACTGGTTCAATATGCTGACAATTCCATATATTTTCCTCTGAAATGAGTATGAACAACAATGCATGCTCTAGTGAGAAGTGACAGGGCCTAATCGGCAAAACAAGTAGGATATAGGAGAAAATATGGGCAAACTTGAAGGGATTTAGGGGAATATATGGACATGGCGGGTAATTTATCGGGTACAACCTAGGTAGATGGATCAAATTCGGGATCTTCTTCTAAGAAGATGTCATTTGTATGATTTGGGATTGGATTGTGGGTAGTTTTTAGTTTAGGATTGGCTGGTGGGGCGATGATACCCCAGTCAATCAGACCTTGGATTACATTTCGGAGATGGAAACACCGATCAGTAGCATGGCAGGCATTTTGATGGAAATCATAATGGGCATCAGATTTGAAATTCTTGGGAAGTGGGCTTGGTAATGTACGACGGTCCAATAGCTTAATAATATTTCGGCTTAAAAGGGCTTGTAAACTTTGGACAAGGGAGCGTGAAGCTCGGTTTATTCCTTTTAAACTGAGTTAGGGTGACTTACTAGTGCCAATGAAGTGGTAGGCTGAGAGATGTTATTGATCATTAAAACTGCGATATTGGCAGGCTTCTCATACTTTTTGGGAGTGAACTGTACAGATATTTTCTTTGGCACAACTTCTATCTTAGGAAGACTTTCTTTAATCTCCATTCCTTCTTCTCCAAGGGCTTAGAAATGGGGGTAGTATTATCCTCCCAATGTCGCTCGGACATGGGGTAAGATGTTAGTCTTTATAATACTGACTTGTTCCTCTTCAGGAGGTCGGCTGGTCATGGTGGCCGCATTCTTTCTCCACCTTGCTATGAAACTACTGACAGTTTCCCTCGAATTCTCACGGTTGGAAACATCCAACTCCTCATTGTACTTGTACTGTGACATGAATTCTGGACTCCTCGAGAGATAAGAACATGCAGAGTACTGTCCTTTAATGTCTGTTGGAACATTTGGGTCATTATTTCCTCAGAGGCACCTGGGAGAGTCATAGCTCGGTGATAACTTCGAAGTTGAACAATTGGGGGCCCACTATCCCAAACTTGTTAATGTTGGGCATCTTGAACTTTTCCAGTTGCCTTACTTTAGGATAGTGAGACATATGGGTGTAATCCATGTAGTTTCTAGAGATTCGGACTAGGTAGAACTTCTTAGACAATAACTTAAGGTCCTCCTTGACCTTGTTCAACTCTTCTTCCTTTGAATCAACGGTCACGGGTAGGTTAGCCCCTGGCTAGGCAAGATTTAGCATAGGGAGCTGAGATGGTGGGCATCCATTTATAGGAGGGTCACGTGGAGCATGTTGTTATTCCTCTAGGACCAAAATAGGCTCAGGTGTGGGCGAACCCATAGTCGAGGGAAGAGGACCTCGGTCTCTTCAGGAATAGTTACCCGGTTTTGCTTCATCTCATAAACCTCGATTTAAAGGTTGTCAATATTGGCAGTAAGTTGGGCTAGAACAGTCATCAAATCAGGTTGCACATTCGGCACTTGGTCTGCATTCTCCTTGCAAAGAAGGGGAAGGTAGATTCAGGACTCGAAGGAAGTAGCGGGAGAACTGACGGAGCTTTGGGGCGATTCGACAGAAGATCGAAGCCAATAGGGAGCCAGGCCAAGTGTTAGGTATGCGATCGACCTGAGAAGGAGAGATGATTTAAATTTATTCTTGAAAGAGAAAAAGGAAGCTATCTATTATAAGAAGAATTTTTTTTTGACATTTTTGAAAAAGAGGAGGACAAAATATTTTTGGTTATTTTTATAATAGGAGGAAAATTATTTTTGAAATTTATGATAAAAGGACGGAAAATATTTTTGGTATTTTGATAAAAGAGGGGGATTTTTTTTTGACATTTTTAGTAAGGAAACAGGAAAAACGAGAAAAGGGTATCATTATTATTATTATTATTATTATTATTATTATTATGTTCTCGCTTTTATTAGGTTTACCTAAATGCAGAAAGAAATGTCGGACAGGACCCAAGACTGGGAAAATTGGGTTTGAAAAATATGTAAAATACGATTTGACTTGTTACCAGACTCATGGACAGGGTTCCGTTTTGGAAAAGATGAAATCGCTCAAAAATTTGGGCGGCATGTCGGCCCATCATTTCGACAAAGTTTTGGGTACTAACCAGAAAACTAAATATGAGTGCCCGAGGTTTGATACTTAAATGAGGGTATGCAGTTGTTGGGTTAATTGGAAGGGTTCCCCTCCCCCCCCCCCCCCCCCCCTTAGCGTGACTTTCACGATATACGTCTTTGCTTTTGAGGGCAATCGGTATGTGTGGACAAGCCATTTGATGTACTTGAGTGTACGTGAATTGTCTCATTATATACCTCGTGGGGACAGTACGTGTCAGAGCAAGTTCGATATACTCGACGTACGTGAACGAGTTCCCTACGATATAGCTCCCATCATGACTTCGATCAAGCGGTACAATACGGGGGGAATCGTTCGATATACGTCGAAGGTACTTGGCCAATAGAAGGTGAGAGTCATATTATTTAGGCTAACTGCGACCTGTCGGACCAGCGCCCATCACAAAGTGACCCCCCAGTTACGAGACAAAATTTGGTCAATAGCCGTGCTCTTTGGTGATGTAGTGTGAAAAATGCATGATTCTTGATTAGTATATTATAGAGAAAGTACTTTATTTAGCATGATGAGCATTATACTAATGGGGGAGAATGTACAAGTAAAAAGTAAACCTAGCATAGAGCATGAGTATCACACTAAGCATGGATATGTGAGAATGAGTAGTGTGTGAATATATATATAGGTGAGTGTGTGGTAGTGAACCTAAGCATGGATCGACTACAAATTGTGTGTGACAAGTGTGAGTGAACATGGATATATACAAGTGTGATAAGTGGAGGTGTGTGTTAGTGACACCTAAGCGTGGTATTCTAAGTGGTGTGTGCAACATGTGGATATGAGTGATCCTACATGCAAGTAGTGTGAAGTGTACATGGAGAGTATCTACAAGTGTGTGTGTGTGTGTGTGTGTGTGTGAGTGAGTGTGAGTAGTAATATAAGCAAGAGGTAGATATATACAAGAAATAATATAGGAGAAATGAGGTTAACATACAGGTAGGTGCATACACATACGAGCAGAAAATAATAACACCCATGAAAACAGAGTCTAGCCATCCTAAGATAAACAAGTCTCTAGCAGAGTTTCCACTATGATCATCCCATCTCCTTCCTAAGGGGAAGGAGCGAAGGTCTCGTTATCTCTCTCTAGAAGGAGCGCTTCTACCGTCGTCGGTGTGGGGTGATGTAAAGAGAGGGAGTCGCCAGCTTATTTTTCATAAAACAAGCAAAAGAAAATGTTGTCGCCTTGAGAGAACGGCATCAAAGACAAATCGATGCTTACGAAACCAATAGTTCTGAGGTTTGGAGGCTAAGTTATGGAATTGGAAGGTGTTAGGAACTTATCCCTCCCCTTCAATCTCTCATGGGATTGTGTTAGTATTTTTCTTAATTTCTTCGTGAAGTGTGTGTGCGTGTATATATAAATGGAGATCGTAATTGCCCGACTCATATCACGGAAAAGATAGAGTAAAGTCATCCATAGGAATGTTTCCGAAATAATATTGAGAAAATATGATGTATGCATTCATCAAAATATTGATCGTTATGATGAAACGATAATATGTGTTCGATAAAATGCCAATATGAATCACAAATATGATATACATACATAAAAAAGGGTGCAAATGCAAGAATTGGAAAATTGGAATCGAGTCTCGAATTTTAGCCCGAATTGACTACATGACCCATAAAGGCATTAAAGTCCACATAATTCGCATGCAGCATAAAGGGGGGGTTTATCCCACAGATTCAAGCATGAGTTTATTATATGTGAGTGTGTAGAAAATTTATTTTTAGTTTTAAGAAAATTTGATGAGGAATCCCGTCAAAATTTATAGGTGTAACCATATTTTATTTGTTTTGGTTTTTTATATAGAATAAAGTATGTGAAATATAACTAATAAAGGATGTGATGTTAATGTGTATGAGCTAAAGTGAAAATTAAATTAAGAATTTATGAATATAAAGAAATTTAAAGAGAGAGAAGGATGTTTGGAACTTCTTTGGAGAATTGAGTCTTGATCTTGATCCTTGATGAGATCTCTTGGATGTTAGGGATGAATGTTGGATGATAGAGGAGGAGATTTTTCTAAATTGGGTATGAAAGTGATGGGAATGAAAGGTGGAAAAGAATTTCACACAAGGAAACTTTACTAATTGAAAGAGAATGTTATTGAGATCACTGATATTTATGGATCTGAGATTTTTACTAAGAGTGAGCTTATGAACTCTATTTATAGGGTAGGGGTTATAGATCGGCATAGTTTTAGGCCTTCCAATCGATAAGTAACCCTTGACACACTGCCGATAGGTAGGGAAATGGACCTGCCATTCGATAGTCTCGTGTAAATTTTTTCGAACAAAATAATCGCATAATGTAATCCATAGATCCAAATTGTTTACGGGTCATACCGTTATAAATGTAATTTATTGACCTTCAAGCGTCCTTTGGGCTGCTCCTGGGTTCAAGAGTTGACTTTGGGTCAAATGGGGCTCATAAGTGCTCATTGGTCCTTTGAATGGGAGATCGTCAAACGATAATGGATTATTCGTCTAATACGTAAGTCAAAATCACCATGGGGTGGACCGTTGGAAAGGTTATACAAGGTACTTTATAATCCAACTTTGGTCAACCGGGGCTCGAAACTGCCCGGTGACCTTTCGGAGTAAAACGGGTCGTTCGTCCATACCGTAAGGCTGATTCGCACACGAGGCAGACCGTTGGAAAGGGTATTCATTGCCCTTAGAATATTCATTCAATCTCGTTCAAGCTGAAGAGTAGACCTTGGTCAAACGAAGCCCAAGAGCGCTCGGTGGCCTTTGGATCAATTTTTGAGGGAAAATGGATCATTAGTCCAAAAGGTTATGCCCTTTTGCTCATAGGGCGGACAGTTGGAAAGGGGTTTTAGTGCCCTTCGAAAATCCATTGATCTTTCACTCTGATGATGAAGTTGATTGGGATCAAATCGGGGCCCAAAAGTGCCCGCTGACCAACAAATCGATTTTCGATAGTAAAATGGTTCATTCGTCTGAAAATTTATGCCGATTAATGTGCAGGGTGAACCATTGGAAAGGGGATTCAGATCCCTTCGATGATTCATTGAGGTTTCATCTGACGATTGAGTTGATCAGAGTCAAAAGGGGCCTGGGAGCTTCTAAATTGATACTCAGAGTATGACCTAGGGTTTGTAGTGAAATAAGAAGGTGATAAGGACCTAAGGAGAGACTTAGGGAGGCTAGAATGTGGTGTCTATAGTAACGGACTTATACCATTACTAATTATTGACATATATTAGGATTGGAATAAATTTGTAACACTTTAGTAACAGTAGGGATAAGTTAATAACACATAATTTATTAACGACAAAAAGTGTTAGTAATTTGCTTCCCCACGCCTTTTTTTTAACTGTAATTTAGTGTTAGTACTTTTTTTGTAACACTACAGTAGTGTTCTAATTGACTCTTTTGGTGTAGTGTCGGTTCAAGGTGTTTCATACATAAAGTTTTTTATTGAAACAACAACTTTTTCTAATAGGGGGGAAATTTTATTGGGGATTATAGATAAACCTCCTTACTTAGAGATTAAACTCCTCATTAAGAAACTAAATGAGAAATCTGATTCAGACCAAGGCAAAGTGGAGCTTAATCAAAGATTGAGGATGCCTTCTAGAAGAATCTTGATGATCCACCATGCATTTTTTCTATTTTATGTAATTATGAGTTATGTTATAATAGTGATGAGGTTACTCGGTACCGGTGA
This sequence comes from Sambucus nigra, assembly GCA_949130495.1. Taxonomy (NCBI): domain Eukaryota; kingdom Viridiplantae; phylum Streptophyta; class Magnoliopsida; order Dipsacales; family Adoxaceae; genus Sambucus; species Sambucus nigra. The sequence goes on from OX422213.1 coordinate 390,123,169, forward strand.
TGGACTAGGTTTGGAAGTCCCTAGGATAGGTTTCATTCTCTATCGAACAACCTCACTTAGGAACCTTTGATGGAACTGGTTGGGAGGATAAAGAGAAAGGTAATGTTAAGGTATAACTTAACGATTTTAGATATACCAGGTAAAACACCCATCTTTTCTCGATTGTGCACACTCGAGCAACCTTGAGCTATGAACCATGAGCTACTCTGCCATGGAGTTTTCGTACCAAAAATAATATATTTCCATAAAAGATCTGGGTGATGTCATGTTATACTTAACACATGTCAAATAAAACTTACCTCAAACAGTGATGGTCTGGTGAGCGGTTGGTTAGCATGGCACTGACACATTATAGCGCCGCCTGACACAACGACTGATCACTTGAGATTTCATTCAACATTTAATGTTAATGACATGTTAACTATGGAAGTCTGACCCAACATTTAATGCGCCTGAGGTTCCTCGGGTGTAATCTACCTATATATTCCCCTATTTATGCTTTGATGAACGATGTGATCTTTAAGCCAAAATACCACCTTGACCTATTTATTGCAAACCATAGCATTTACTCTCCTTCTTCAATACTCTTGCCTAGTTCTTTCCAACAACACGAGCATTTATTGAGTTATAAATACTATACTACCTATATTTGAGTGTCCATCTGCCTACCTGGATGTATTTACAATGCTTGTTTCTCTCTTCCTCTTACTAACTTCCAACACATGTTCATTTATTATATAAAACGGTTGTACTTATTACCTTGTTTTGAGATATAGACTTGATTCCATACCTTGTCATTTGATAGTACAGTTACCTTTATGTTATCACCATTAATACGGGTTATGCCTCAATTTATCCTTAAACACCCTAGCAAATGGGAACTATTATCTTACAATTACTCACTCCAATATTATAAAGGATCTCATAAATTTGGCCTAAGGCTTCTCTTCCATAAAACACAACATTGGCATGGCTTAAATGCACTAAGATGGTGGAAGGTACACCCCAGTTGCCTAGGGAAAACATTAAGACTCGGAATGATATATGTCTGGGGAATTTTTTCCAATAAAACTAATCCAAAACCATTCCTCACTAAGGCAAAACTACTCCCCCGGGTTTCTATCACATGCACCCTGTTGGAAACTACTACAAATCAATAAACTTCCCCATTTTCGGCTACCTTATCCAAATCCTATGAAATTTCAATCATGATAATTTATGTGTACAAGTAAAATATTTTGTTTAGCTTTTTCATCCAATACCAACCCACGTATATATATTTTCCCCTTGTCATAAATTATACCACAATCAAAAACTCACGACCAAGTAATAACATGTCCAACTCGCACGGCTGATGACATATGACCCTGCACGCTCAAAGGCCAAATCACAAAATCATGCACGACAATATCCCATAATCTTTCTATGATGCCAACAATATGCCTACAAGGAATCCACAGGCCTCATATCACCCATGGAATTGTTCTAGTTCTACCGAAAAGGACCTCCTCTTTATAATACCTCTTAACGAAAAATCCAATATAGTAGCAATAGAGATCAATTGTCGTAAGTTGATGAACTTCACCAATATCCAAAGCCTCCATGCATGAATTTACCTTGTTTAGTGGTGTACTTGCCTTATTAAAGGTAAACTAAAACTTTTTTAATGTTATTATACCCATAACTTGGATGTAAGTTAGGGTGTTATTTCCCCTCCACCCCCACCACCACCACCAAAATAACTCAACTACCACGTCAACTTTAGATAAATTCTAACTCCACTAATATATTCCAATTCATCCTTCAACTCCACAGAATATCAACGACCCCAAACTCTGACTTGGCCAAAGTGTAATCACAAAACTAAACAAAATTTGATTTAATTTTCCCCCATACGGGGCTCTAACCTCCACATCTTAATATACGACGAAACAAGTTACAACTTAGTCATGCAAGGTTCCTACAACCAACAAACATTGGAGCATCACATGCCTATTTTTTCTTGTACTCCAAGGCTTAGAGTTTTCCCAACATCACTAAGGGTTTTACATGAGCATTTACCCCACCTGAACTTGAGCCAACTTCTTTTGACTCTTTCAGTTAGATCGCAATAAGATTTTCCCGCATTGGATAATTCTTCTCTTGGTGTGAACCCTTGCAAATGAAATAATCAACATAGCCATTTTTGCCTTTGTTTTGTTTCTCATCAAACCTCTTTCCACTCTCAATATATGTCCCCATATTTTCAACAAATTTATTTCACTTTTGCCTTTGTTCTTGGACTTGGATGGAGTAGTGTTGGACCAATCAAGTTTGAGATCCATTAGGTTGTCCACCGCCGCTATTACTTGCTAAAAATCATGCACACCTTGTCTCCATAATTTAGCTTATGGCCGAGACAAAATATTTGAAACCAAATTAAATACCCTGTCTTCCTTGGGCTTTCTCCACATTCTCGATATAAGCGATGTGAACTCCTTCACATATTCTTATACAGTTTTGTCGTGCTTCACGCATCGCAATTCCTCCCTCGCTTGCTAACTAACATAGCAAGAATGTTTATCGCAACTCATTCCTTAGTTCACTACATGAAGTGATTTTAAACCTAGACTTATCTTTAATCCGCGTTCTCCATAATAATCTTACATCATCACTCAAATACATCATGGTGATCGTAACCTTTTCATCTTCACTGATATGAAAAGCCATGAAATATTTCTCCATATTATGAATAAAATTTATTGCACCATTAAAACCCTTCATTTATGGAATATTATACTTCTTAACAACAACATTAGTTTCCATGTTGGTTATTATGAGCGATGCCTTTTTCATATCAAGTTCTCTCAAATGAGCCTAGAGTTTGTAGACCAAGATACCTAAATCAGCAAAAATGTTCTCTACTTTTTCACTAGCTTCTTAAATGTGATATTCTTACACCATTATAATATTTCCCACTTCAAACAACAATTCTTCCAACTTGGGTGAAAGTGTTGCTGCATCAACATTCGTTGGAGGATTTACAATGAATTTCTCCAATTGTTGAACCCTTTTCTCGCAATTCTACACTTCTTCCATCTGCCATTTGTATATAGAATTATCAAAACCTTTCCAAACTCGTACCAACATTGACAAATTTGGAATTTTTTTCAAAAGTTTGTTTCAACACACCAAAATGCATCACTAATACTAGTTGTCAAACGTTTTTTTTTTATAAAATTACCCAATGAAGCACCAAGGTTACTCCACAAACCTAATCAACTAACCAAATTACCTGTGTTTTTCTCAATTACAGTAAGTAAGAAGTTAAACCATTCACAATATCTATGAATCACACATATAAGACTCAAATTTATAGCAACTATACTCTCACGCTTCTATCAATCACTAAAATTTACAAAAGAACTCATAAATTTGACCTACGACTTCTCTTCAATAAAATACAACCCCTGCATGTCTTAAATGCACAAAGATAATGATAGGTACACTCCCATTGCCTAGGGAAAATGTAAAAACTCAAAATGACGTGTGTACTGGGTAGTTTTTCCAATAAAATTATTGCAGAATTGCTCCCCAATGAGGTTGAACTGTTTCCAAACATTTTTTCCTCATGCAAGTTGTTAGGAACCACCACAAACTTCTATGACTCAACAAACTTCTCCATTCTCAACCATTTTAATTTTTGTGTACAAGAAACATACTTTGCTCAAACTTTTGAGTCTATGTCAACCCACGTTCCGCAATGCACACCGCATTTTCCCCTATACATGATTAAATGCCAAATTAAAAAATAATGCAATGATTCCCACAAGGAAACCACTAGCCTAGGAGTAGTATGGACTTTTAACTTGCCAAAGAAAGTACCCCTCCCTATAATACCCCTTAATGAAAAATCCAATGTGATAACAATAGACCTCAACTATTATAAGTGGATGAAATGAAACACTACCAATAGATTCCTTGCACGAATGCACCTTGTTTTGGGGTTTACTTGCCTTACCCAAGGTAAACTAAAACTTCTTTAATGCAGCTAAGTCTCATGCGTTCATCCTAAATGTGATTAATCTGACTTATTGGTGAGGATCCAAGTTGAACTTAAGCATCTTTGATGAAATTTTTCAAGGTGGCAAAAGACCAAGTACCAAAAGTGTATTTTTGCTCATAGAATAAAGACAAACTGACAAATCGGAGGCATATGAGTGTACTATACTCGTATGATCACTCCTTTGTCTATTAGTCACAAAATATAAAAAACAAGAAAATAAAGGAAATAAATCTCCTATGGCAAAATGCACCTGACCAAATACCTAAAAGATAGAATTTCAAAATGACCAACACACATAACCAACATGCATAGAGATATTATACCTTGGTTTCCTGTCACATTAGGAAACTACTTCATGTAGCAAGGCATATAAAAATCATACGAGAATGATAAGATAAATATGACAAGATATAGGAATAAATGAAAGACTATATATTAAAGTATAACTAACATGTGATTACAATCCTCATTTATGCAATCTATTCCTCATTTATAAAATTTATTCCTCATTTATTCAATCTATTCCTCATTTATAAAATTTATGTTTGAAAATGCATCTCCCTTCTTTCCAAATTAAGAGTCCGTGTTTTTATTTTGTATAGATTAAGGATACACTCCATCAACAGTCGAGACTAACTCTTGGTGACCAACATGGAACTTGGTTCGTTGATTATCTTCAAAACTGGAAAGTGGGACCCTTAATTTGGGACAACCCAAAAAAGAATTATGGACTCTTAAGTTGAGATGGAGGAAGTATTTTTTTTATTTACAATTTACTTGGTCATAGATAGGACAAGAAAATTATGAGTTTTGTGACATCTGCAAGACTCAAAAACTCTAGTTCTAGGGTTTAAAATAAAGTAATTTATGGAATATAATCAAAATGGAGCTATCAATGTAAATTAAACAAGATTGAAAAACTCTAGCACAACTTATTTATCAACAAGTGGTTTTACAAGGAGATATAACCATATATACGCAATAAGATAAAAGCTCTTAGATTGTTTTAATAATGAAAAATATAATCAAATTAATCTCGCTTACCAAATACCCGAGTTTATGACAATTATTCATAATCAGGAAAAATATATCCAAAACGGCTAAAAACATGATAAGATGATTAACAGAGAATATAAGATCATACATCGTTTGTGCAATATCAAAAATAAATGAAAACCATTGAAATATTAAAACAAAATTCAAGTTCAATTAAGATAGTGAATCACAAAACATAAATTAGACCTTCAAATCTATCAAACTCTCTAACACCCATTTTCAAGCATTCTCAACGAGCATTTCTTTTTTACCTCAATAAGCAATTTTTAGTCAAAATAGTTGGTATCATGTCCTTTATATTTCTATTTTTGGGATAAAAAGAAATATTTAAGGACATTGAATTTGTTAAAACTTCTTTTATATATTAGGACTTTCACCGAACTATGGGAGGTAGATATTTTCATAAAAGGCGGATATGACATTATCCAAAGTTATGGACCATTCCATATCTTCTTATAATTTTTATATGGGGTAAGATTTTTAAACTTTCTCTAAATAATGGAATGAAACAGCTCCCACGCACAATTTACATGAGTTTAATCACTATTTTTTAAGTTTAAAGAAGCTTTTAAAACTTTGTAGAAGGCCAAAAATATTATCGACTCAAAGAGTTTAAACTTGTATACAAATTAGATAGTACGAAGCTCCGCCAGTCGTATAGATGGATGACGGAGAAATCCATCGTAACGAGGATGTACCATAGGTATATCTCATCGTCTCTCTTTGCCTTAATATTAGTCCCCAACATGTACATAATAAATATGTGGAATAACTTTCACACCTGATGAGCTTTGATGACATCGATTTGCCCCCCTAAGATTTAGTCTCGCAATATTATCAACCAAATAAAATTCGCTAAGTGCAACTTGATGATATCATCGATCGAGTAATATCTCTCTAAGTTAACAATAATGTTCGATCCACCTACATTTATATTCCCTGACACCAAAACCCATGGATGTCGTTCACATCCAGAGGCATCGTAATTATCTCCCCTCCACTAAGGTGGAAGGTGTGGGTCAAATCCCACCACCTCTTAATGATTGTTTCCTTCACCACTACAAATCTCTACATATCATGGACGCAATCTACCACAGCACAAAGTTAGTCCCACGTACCAGGTCTTGCACCTCATCTAGAGGTGTGTTTACATATTTCCTAACCTTTGTCAAGTCTCCACGCTCCTGTATATAAGCGTCGCCCAACATCGCCTACAATAATGCACATGGAATGCAAGAAAATCAATATACGAAAAAATAATGATTTTTGGATTTTTATTCAGTGAGAAGAATTTAGAAGACTTACACAACAACTCCTCTCATCCACATATATTGAGTGATGCCTTTTAGGCTCCCTCAACAACATCTAATATCCCTCAATGGCCATGGGATGGCAGTACACGGAGACCTGCTATTTGAACTACTTCAATCTCTAATCGATCCCAACCTAATCATTATTTTAAAAAAAGTTTTGACGGATCATCACTGGTAAGGGATTGATGTTAGAGAGATGATAAGGATTTTCTACAGAAATTAAGTTTTTTAGATAGAGATTTTGATGAGAAATGAGCCTTTCCTCCACATTTCTATATATAGCTCTAAGTCCATCTCCAGTGGGATGGTGTAAAAAAATGTAAATGTGCATTTTTTGGGTTAAATTGTTAGTGTCTTCCTCACAGTGGGACGTTGTAAAACTTAGGAAGGCGAGAGTGGGTTCCACCCTCGGCAGATAACTCTTCCACACCTAGCACCTGGGTAAATGAGTCTTCCATGACCAGGCCCCACCCTTGTTACACAACCGTTAAAAAAGTAGCTGTTCGTAGTCATTTTTATCTAACCATTAACCATTAAAATATTTATACATTTACCCCTATGAATACAACTTCCACCTCTCCTATTTTTCACACTCGTCACAAAATTATTCTTACAACTTCATTTTATCTCCTATTTTTCACGCTCCCCAAATTATTTCTATATATTTTTATAATCCCAAAAATCATACACATTTTTTTTATATAGTTAATACTATTTGATATGCCCCAAGTGTGACCTCGGCTCAGAGACACCAACCTCGACCGAAGTTGTAGCCGACGCTGGAAAAGCCTTGGGTTCGTGAAATCAACCCTCGGCATAGCACGGTCGGCCTAGGCTGACACTACCAGCAACCTCATCAAAGGGACACTGCGTGTATCATACGGGTCAGTGGCACTTTAGTTCAACTGGGTATGACAACCTCGGCCAGGGGATGGCCGGGGTCGCATGAAGCCATACGTCTACCAAGGTCAGCCTCATCAAGATATCAGTCGATGTTCCAGGCAGGATACAGCTCAAACCTCGGCTCTAGCCGACCTTAATCTCGTCTTGGCCTGACTTAAGCCGAGACCTTCATGGCCCATCTCGGTGTGCCCAGGCAACTAGCCTTTATCAACCTCGGCTTATCCTAGGCCGAGGTCATGACCAAGCACGACGGACGAGCATCTATTAATATTTGGATAAGGACACGTGGACACAAGTTAGTTATAACAAATCATTCCTTACATGTGGGGAGAATATTTTATCATCATTCTTTACATGTGATAGTGACAGATGTCTTCTTCATATTAGCTAGATCACATACGCACATGCTCATTGCATGCATGGGGGGTACATTACACCCCCCAGGTACTATATATAGAGGTCATCCTCTACCTTGTAAAGGAAGAAGAAATTAGCAACCCTAGCTGAAACTCTGTTCGAATACACAATAGAGAGAGAGAAAGCTTGAGAGATTGTATCTATGGCCATTAGAGCCCTTACACATTGGTACACATCATACACTTGCATAGTGGGTGTAGGCCTAATTGGCTGAACCACTTATATTCCGGTGTGAATCTTCTTCTACTCATCTCCTTCTACTATATATATATCTTTATACTGCCATTGTTAACACTGAATTGAGCTCACAAACCCCTTGAAGGGTGGTGCAGTTTTCTGCATCATCATTTTGGCGCCGTCTATGGGAAATGAGAAGCCATCTCTTCCTCTTCTTCAGCTTAACCTTACCGGAGACTCTGGTGGTGAACCAGGCACCACCCCTTGCGTGGAGCTGTTTCACCATTGAAAGAGGTCCTTAAAGGTATTAAAAGCTCACCTGATACTTAAGCTCTTTACTAAGCAACACATGGCACCCGAGTTATTTCCTCCTCTTCCACCACCCGGAGGTGGGGGTCCAAGTTCCAGTCAGGCGCCGCCCCAATCCGAAATGGCGGAGGTAGCTGCAGCCTTGAGGTCTTTGGCTGCAACACAACAAGCTATGCAGGAATAATTTGCATAGCTCAGCCAAACTATGATGAGGCCACCTGGAGTCTCACCGGATATGATCACTCCGTCGGCTGTTCAGCCTCATCCTGACGCCAGGGGACCACCCCAGGCACTAATGAAGGACCAGCCTGCACCCCAGCGAAGAAGGGACGTTACTGACCCTAGGCGCTTGCGCCTGGGGAGGCAAGGAAACCCTTTCTCGGAGGACAGGTATGACAATCTAGAGGCGGAAGAGGCCTCAGAAGATTGTTGGGAGCCATATGAGGTCTTGAACAATACGGTTCATCCTCTTCAGCAGAGCCGAGGATGTACTGGCCGAAGAGCTGAAGAGGCCCAACAACGAGGATCAGGTTTTAATCGATTGAGCAAAGGGTCATCCTTTGAGAGGTTAGGTCCAGTGAATGACCTAAGACAGAGGTTATCCAGGTCAAGAAGTGATGTCGATTCGCAAAGAGGGGACAGACAAGGTCGGCCTGATTAAGGCCGACCCCGTGAAAGAAGGGACAGAGAACAGGAAGAGGTCAACAGCCGACGTTGTGCTGCGGCAGGGGAACCCTCAGTCCATCCCTTAGAGGTGGCTGGGGACAACCTCGACCAAACTGATGGCAGAAGACCATGGAATGACTTTATCCAGCGCCTGGAGGAAAAGATAGGAGACCTCATCAAAAGTAGGGACCCCTTTCAAAGGGGTTAATTAGAGGGCTCTCCATTTGTGGCTAAGATAGTGAGTTTCCCGACTCCGGATAAATTCAAACCTCCCGTGGTGTCTCCCAAGTATGATAACAGCACCAATCCTGTACATCACATCGAGATGTATCAGTCGGCAGCAGACATCTACTCAATACCTGATGAGATGAAATGTAGAGCCTTCTCTGGGACCTTGACAGGAGCAGCACACAACTAGTTTACTTCTATTCCAAATAACTCAATTGAGAACTTCAAAGGTTTGGATGAACGATTCATCCACAACTTCTTCTTTGGGGTGAGACCTCAAAAGAAGACTACTCACCTACTGTATGTCAATTAGGGCAAGGACGAGAGCCTAAGAGACTACATCGCCAGGTTCAATAAAGAGAAGTTGAAGGTCAAAGATTATGAAGAAAATATAGCCATGACCGCCCTCATAGGGGGTCTTCAGAAAGGGAAGATGTTGTGGAAACTCGCGAAAGACCCTCCTAGGTCCATGGAGAAGCTACTGGAAATCGCAGGAAAAGTCATGAATGCAGAAGAGGCAATGGCTACCAAGTATGAGGATGAGAATCACAGTAGTAGTGGGAAGTCCCAAAGAAAGAAAGATGGAAAGAAGAGGTCGGGTGAAGACAAGTTCGCTCACTATACTCCTCTAACTGTGAGCTGTGAGCACATCCTCAACGAGATCAAGAATGACAGGACTTTGAGATGGCCAGAGAAACTGAAGGCCCTACCACATAAGAGGAACAAAAACTTGTGGTGCGAGTTCCACCAGGATCATGGCCATGTTACAGACAGATGCTTCGCCTTGAAGGATGAGATTGAAAAGATGTTAAAATCTGGAAAGTTGAGGAAGTATGTGGATGATAAGGCTCCTAAAGGGGGAAGAGATGACCCTAAGAAAAGGAGAAATGACAGATGCCGTGACAATGTCCCAGCCAGAAGAGACAATGATTCAGAAGGTGATGATGAAGACGATCCGGATCTTCCGCCAAAAGATGATAACACCTCGGTGAAGAGGGTTGGTATGATCTCCTTTGGTGTTGATACCATATGCGGAGGATTTGCAGGAGGTGGCTCTGAAGTAGCTGACGGGAAGGCTCACATGGCAGAGGCCAAGTCAGTGGCCAAGCTTGAAGTTGTAAATCTAACGTCTTTCGATACAGTGCAGAAGAGAAAGAAGGTGGATATGGATACCCTCATAGTTGGGTTCTCCAGGCTCGACTTTAAAGGTATCTTATCCCCCCATGATGACCCTTTGGTAATAATAACAAGGGTGCGAGGTGCAGAGGATCCTCGTAGAAGGGGGAGCTCGGTAGACGTGATGTTTTGGCCTTGCTTCAAGAGCTTAGGTCTTAGAAGAGCTAGGCTGATACCCTATCATCATACTTTGATGGGCTTCAGTGGTGAAAAGGTCCACCTATTGGGCATATATGAGATGGACGTTCGGATGGGTGATGAGTGGCCTAAGAGGTTGACCCGAAAGATAAATTTTTTCATGATGGACAAGAACGTCTTCTCGACCTACAACCTCATCATAGGAAGAGTGGACCTTAAGGAGTTTGAATCTCTGACATCGATGGTCCATCAGATGCTAAAATTCCCGACTCCCTATGGGGATGGGGAAGTGCAAGGTGACCAGACCATAGCGCGAGAATGTTACTTTAACTCGGACGAAGAGAGAGAGGCCTATAAGAGGGAAACCACTACCTATAACATTGATACATTGGACCCGAGGGATGAGACAAAGTTAAACAAGGGAGAGGCCGCGGAAGAGGTAGAATCCATCGTCCTCAATGAGGACGAGCCGAAGAAAACCATCCAGGTCGGTAAAGCCCTAAAGTCAGAAATCAAGGAAGAGCTGATAAACTTCCTCAAGAGGAGGTAGAGTGTCTTCTCTTAGATTCACGCAGACATGCCAGGCATCAACCCTGAGGTCATGAGTCACAAGCTCAACGTGGATAAAGATGCCAGGCCTATCAAGCAGAGACGAAGAGTTTACTCCAGGGAGAAGTATAACGTCATCCGACAAGAGGTTAAAAAATTGGAAGAGGCTGAATTTATAAGAGAAGTCATATATCCGGAGTGGTTATCGAATGCAGTCATAGTACCCAAGGCCAATGGGAAGTGGAGAATGTGTGTTGATTTCACTAACTTGAACAAGTCTTGTCCAAAAGACAGTTATCCCTTACCTCGAATAGATTAGATGGTGGATGCTACAGTAGGACATGAGCTCATGAACTTCATGGATGCGTACCCAGGCTATAACCAGATCTTCATGGATACGGAAGACGCAGAGAAGACAAACTTCATTATCGACAAAGGGACGTGCTGTTATAAAGTAATGCCCTTCGGCCTGAAAAATGTAGGGGCAACATACCAACGTCTTGTAAATAAGATGTTCGAAGAGCAAATAGGTAAGACTATGGAGGTGTATGTAGATGATATGATAACTAAGAGCTTGAAAGCTTGCACTCATGTGGCTGACCTCGAAAAGAACTTCGATATTATAGACTCATACGGGATGAAACTCAACCCCGCGAAGTGTGTCTTCGGGGTAGGAGCTGGGAAGTTCTTGGGATTCATTTTCAATCAAAGAGGAATTGAAGAAAACCCTGAGAAAATAAAGGCACTGCTTGATATGAAGACACTGAGGAGTATCAAAGACGTCTAAAAACTCACAGGGAGAGTGGCTGCACTTAACAGATTTATTTCCAAGGCAATGAACAAGTGTCTTCCATTCTTTAAAGTGCTTAGAAAGGCCTTCCAGTGGGACGAAGAGTGCGAAAAATATTTCAACCAGCTCAAGTCTTACTTGGGGTCTCCCTTATTGTTATCTCGGCCTGTAGCAGGAGAGAAATTGTATATGTATCTGGCAGTCTTCGAATCAGCCATCAGCGCAGCCATAATACGGGAAGATGCTGGGATCCAAAGGCGTGTGTATTTCAACAGTAAGGCCCTTCAAGGGTCTGAACAAAATTACCCTCGCATGGAAAAGTTAGCTTACGCCCTGATACATGCTTCAAGGAAGATGAAGCCTTACTTCCAAGCCCACTCCATGGTTGTCCTCACCGACTCCCCACTATGACAGGTCCTACATAAACCTGAGAAGTACGGGAGATTGATGACCTAGGTCATTGAGTTGGGGGAGTATGACCTTACCTACTAACCTAGGACAGCCATCAAAGGGCAAGCCCTCGCAGACTTTGTTGTTGAGTTCACATGGGAAGAGGCCAAGGCAGAGAATGACCTAGAGGGTATTGAAAAGACAAACTGTGGTATCTTCCGAGATCAGGAAGAGACGGCACCAAATGTCTTCTGAGATCAGGGAGAGGTCGCATCCAACAGGGCCAGGAGCAGAGTCGCAGAGAACGAGGAAGATCGGTACCTCTTCAAATAAGGAGTCATGTCAGAAGGGGCCTTCTCATCAGATACAGACATTTGGAGTCTCTTTATTGATGGTTCCTCCTATGACAGTGGAAGTAGTGCAGGGCTGATACTTTCAGCTCCAGATGGTGCCAACATTGAATACGCTTTGAGATTCAACTTCCAGGCTTCTAACAACGAGTCTGAGTATTAGGCCATGATAGCAGGTCTCTCATTGGCAAAGACTCTTGGTTTAAAGCGACTCCTACTCCATAGTGACTTAAGGTTAGTTGTCAATCAAGTATTGGGGGTCTATGAGGCCAAAGATGAAAGGATGGCCAAGTATTTAAAGAGTGTGAGACGATGTTAGAATATTTCGAAGAGATAAAATTGAAGAGAGTTCCTCGACAAAGTAATAGCCACGCAGACGCGTTGGCAAGGTTGGCCTCGGCAATGAAGACAGATGTCAGAAGGACAGTTCCTGTCGAGATCTTAGGGAAGGCGACCATCGAGGAAGAAGAGGTATGTAACCCTTGTCATAATTTGAACCTAGGAGACTCGTGGATGGAACCCCTCGTCAGATATACCAGAGAAGGAGAGCTACCTGAGTCCAAACTAGAGAGGAGGAAATTGAGATATAGGGCTGCTAAGTTCTCGATGATAGGAGACGTCTTGTACAAGAAGGGATTTCTATTACCTCTCATCATATGTGTGCATCCCACGGAAGTTCCCCGGGTCTTACAGGAAGTTCATGAGGGTTCTTGCTCTAGCCACATAGGGGGAAGACCCTTGGCCAAGATAATCATCACACAGGAATACTGGTGGCCAACCTTGTCCAAAGACGCTGCAGCCTACGTAAAGAGGTGTGATAAATGTCAAAGATTCGCCACTATTCCTCATCAACCTATGATGTCAATCACCTCTCCATGGAAATTTGCAATATGGGGGATTGACTAGGTAGGACCCCTACTAAGAGCTGCCAATAGTTATTGATTCTTGATAGTTGCCATTGACTACTTCTCAAAGTGGGTGGAGGTAGAGCCGATGATAACGATCACAGAGCAGAAGACCATCCAATTTATTTGGAGGAACATCGTATGCAGATACGACCTCCCAAACACTCTCATCTCGGACAATGGGACCCAGTTCAAGAACTCCTCTTTAGAAAAGTACTGCCTAAAAGTTGGGATAAAGCACTTCTTCTCATCTCCTGGACGACCTCAGGCAAACGGTCAGACCGAGGTCACGAACAAGACAATTCTTGATGGAATCAAGAAGAGGTTAGAAGGTGCGAAGGGAAGATGGAATGAAGAGGTCTACGCTGTGTTATGGGCCTACAGAACCACGGCAAAGACACCTACAGGAGAAACCCCGTTCAGGCTTGCACATGGCTCAGAGGCCGTCATACCAACAGAGGTGGGGCTCCCTACTCACAGGGTTCAGACCTATGACCCTGATAAAAATGGGGAAGAGAGGAGGCTAGTCTTAGATCTGATTGAAGAAAGAAGAGAAGACGCAGAGGTCAGGCAAGCAGCCTACCAACAGAGGGCAGCAAAATTCTATAACCAGAGGGTGAAGTCAAGACCCATCGCAGTGGGAGACTTAGTGCTAAAGAAGACCTTACAAAAAACAAATAAGCTTCACCCAAACTGGCACGGTCCCTACAAAGTGACAGAAGAGGTTGTGCCCGGCACTTACAGGCTAGAAAATCTAGAAGGGAACCTTTCGCCAACCCATGGAATGCTGATCACCTAAAGAAGTATTACATATGATGTTGCAAAGAGTTTTATATAAATGTACCATCTTATTATAAAGAGGTTATTAATAAAAGATCAGTTCCCATGACGATTCTTGCTACATTGTGCACTTATGTCAGAAATTATGAGGATAACATCTTGGGTGATGACCTCAGACCCTCATAACACCATTAAGTGGTGATGAGGTCTGAGGTCAGACACCATATTAGGATGACCTCAGATCCTTAACATCATTAATTTGGTGAGATTAATTATGAGGATAACATCTTAGGTGATGACCTCAGACCCTTATAACACCATTCAGTGGTGACGAGGTCTGAGGTCGGACACCATAATGAGATGACCTCAGGCCCTTAACATCATTAATTTGGTGAGATTAATTATGAGGATAACATCTTGGGTGATGACCTCAAACCCTCATAACACCATTCAGTGGTGACGAGGTCTGAGGTCAGACACCATATTAGGATGACCTCAGATCCTTAACATCATTAATTTGGTGAGATTAATTATGAGGATAACATCTTAGGTGATGACCTCAGACCCTTATAACACCATTCAGTGGTGACGAGGTCTGAGGTCAGACACCATACTAGGATGACCTCAGACCCTTATAACACCATTCAGTGGTGACGAGGCCTGAGGTCAGACACCATAATGAGATGACCTCAGACCCTCATAACACCATTCAGTGGTGGCGAGGTCTGAGATTAGACACCATATTAGGATGACCTCAGATCCTTAACATCATTAATTTGGTGAGATTAATTATGAGGATAACATCTTAGGTGATGACCTCAGACCCTTATAACACCATTCAGTGGTGACGAGGTCTGAGGTCAGACACCATAATGAGATGACCTCAGACCCTTAACATCATTAATTTGGTGAGATTAATTATGAGGATAACATCTTGGGTGATGACCTCAGACCCTCATAACACCATTCAGTGGTGACGAGGTCTGAGGTCAGACACCATATTAGGATAACCTCAGATCCTTAACATCATTAATTTGGTGAGATTAATTATGAGGATAACATCTTAGGTGATGACCTCGGACCCTTATAAAACCATTCAGTGGTGACGAGGTCTGAGGTCGGACACCATAATGAGATGACCTCAGACCCTTAACATCATTAATTTGGTGAGATTAATTGAGGATAACATCTTAGGTGATGACCTCAGACCCTTATAACACCATTCAGTGGTGACGAGGTCTGAGGTCAAACACCATATAAGGATGACCTCAGACCTTTAACATCATTAATTTGGTGAGATTAATTGAGGATAACATCTTAGGTGATGACCTCAGACCCTCATGACACCACAGTGGTTATATGGTCTTAGCAAAGACTACTAAATTTGTGCATGCAGACACCATTACACAAGCTTCGGACCTAAAACATCACATGACAAACGTTCAATAAAATGAAATAATCCTCCTCAAGAGATCGCCATATTCAAAAAATAAGAGTCAACCATGTTCATTCAGAGATTACAAAAGCTCAGAGATTACAAATATTCAAAGGTTACAAAGAAGCTTCACAATTTGAATTTAAGGGTTTGAGGGGGGAATGCTGGTGGCTTCAGCCTAGTCCTGCTGGACGACATTGGTCACCTCGGCAATGTCTTCCCTATGGTCAGTCCTTCCAACCTCTGTGCTGTCCAGCGTTGCAGTCTCTGCAGGCACAACAACCTCTTCCTCAACCTCCTGAAGGGCCTGGGCAAGATGAGGATTAGCAAAGCCAAGGCCTAGGAAATCAGAGGCTTTTAAACTGCCAGCCTCCTTCTCCTTGAAAGCTGCCCACTTGGTAGTAGCTTTGATACCCCTCTCAAGGTACTCAAAGTCGAAGATCATAAATTCATCAGAGGCTTTGTATTCAGCCAATATCCCCTCAGAGGCGTCATCAAGGGCTTCCATCACTGTCGAGTTGACCTTCTGCTACAGAACATCATCCTTGGCCTTCAGAGCCACAGTATGATCCTTCTTGAGCTGGGAGTTCTCCTTCTCCAACCCCTTCACCTTCTTCTCAGACTCACCCAGCTCAGACTTCAGGCGGTCAATTTCTCCGTTCAGAGTGCTTCGCACCTTCTCGGTCTCTTGACCCTTCTGGATGAGGGGTAACTTCCTCAGAGTCCAGTTGGAGAGGTGGTGCATAGCTGCCAAGCCCTGTAGATTATGTGATCATATATAAGTTGGAAATAAAATCAGAGGTTACACTTAGAAATTATAAGGAAATATGAGGTCATACCTGAATGGATCTGTGGATGCCGAACTCAATCAGCAAGGGTGTATCCAATGACCGAAAGAAATGCTTATCGACCTCGATCATTGTAGATCCAAAGGCATTCAGGGCCTGCAGACTGTGGTCGACGATGCTGTCGGTAATTTTTAATTGCTCTAAACGAGCCGTCAGCGCGTCTGCAGAAGAGATGAGGATGGCAGAATTGCCCCCTTTTTCTTCTGCCTCTGATCCTCAGGGGCATGTTCGGCAGGAGCCCTCTTCTTGGTGGCTTGAGGCTTCGATGTTGAGGGTGCTGGAGGAGGAGTATTAAGACCTGCCTTCTTTACAAGCTTCATTAAACTCGGAGCTGCCATTTCCCAAAGATCGTCTGAGATATCCTTCGGGCGCTCTATAAAATTGAAAGGTCTGAGTTAGAAGATCAAATATGAATAAACTCAGAGGTTCAACTTGGAATAAAAAATGCTTACCAAGCTCAGCAAGGGGACTTCCACCTAGACCTGTCTCAGAGAGGTAGTGGGGGGTCATCAAGTGTTCGAACTTAACGAGCAGACTATGCATACCATGATCTTGAAGGGCTTTCACCTTCTGAAGGTTTTGCAGGCTTCGGCCAGGGTTGGACTTCGCAGACATTATTACCTTACCCCATCTTAGGGGCATCCTCGGCTCTAGCAAGGATGGGGGAACACATGGACTAAATTCCCATGGCCCTGAAGCAAAAAATTATCGAGGCTTCCAGTTGTGGTTGGAAGTTTGAGTTATCTGAAGCATCTTTTTCTCAGGATTCTGAGCTACAAAATGATAGTAGATCGGATGATTTTTGGCTGAGGAAGGGACATATCAACCAACAAAGACCTGTACTGGAAGGTCTGAGTGGTGGACAGCCCTCCATAAGACTACGGCCCCTATTATGACCCTCCAGGAATTAGGGGATAATTGGGAGGGGGCCAAATTGATATAAGAAATGATGGACCTGATAATGGGATGAATGGGTAAATGAAACCCTAACTTGAACATCTGCTCATATAAGAAGATCTCACCATCTCGTCCATTGTAGGCCATCTCTTCCCTCAGAGGTCTCCT
This sequence comes from Sambucus nigra, assembly GCA_949130495.1. NCBI lineage: Eukaryota > Viridiplantae > Streptophyta > Magnoliopsida > Dipsacales > Adoxaceae > Sambucus > Sambucus nigra. Next base: position 390,140,709 of record OX422213.1, read on the forward strand.
AAGCTTTATGGAGGGGCTGATGAAGTACAGATATCTGAAGCGAAGAAGGTCTACCTCAGTAACGATACTCTTGATCTCGATCGCCTCAAAGACGTCTACATCACTCTCAGCGTCATCATCATCATCATTATCTTGCTCAACGTCGGTCGGAGTAGACGTTGATGGATTACTCGGGAACCTCTGAGCCAACTCGGCCCCGGTGACGGCCGACAGAGGAATGGCGTCGAGAATGGGGGGAATATCCACACTCGGCTCAACAATCTCAACCTCTGAGGAAGAGGAAGAGGTTCTTGAATTATTATGGGACGAGGCCCGACTAGAGACCTCGGCTTGATCAGGGTCCTGATCTTGCCAAGTTCTGAGGTCCATGGCCTCCTGAAAGGAATCCACAGACATAGGGTCTGAGGTGGAAGACGCAGACTCGGACATCGGTACTGGCTCGATAGGGACCTCTGTTTGGTTAAATGGTTCCAATAGATCAGGGTATATCACCCTCAGGGGTGGTGGAAAGATGGGTCTAAGAGGAAATTCTTGTGACTTACGAGCCTCCTGTGATCTCTCTATTTGCCTAATTTTTTTCTAAAATCTTCTCTCTAAGAGAAGGTAACTCCTCAAGAAGTTGGTATAGGGGTCTGAGCATTAGAGGCATACACTACACTTAAGGAGCTTCTAAACGATAAACAAGATTGGCTAATGAAGTAAAGCAGTTTAAGGATCAAACTATAAAACCTAGGCAAGAACAGTCCGCCTGAAACTATGGTGGTCTCACCGAAAAACTCAAAAATTCGCCGGAAAACACAAAAGTAAGGGGAAAATGAAGGCAAAGGAAGGGAAGAAGATACCTGAGGATGAAACGATAAGGAAAAGCAAAGAAAATGCGAGGATTCACCACCAAGGACTTCGAACCCAAGATTTCTAGAGAGAGAAGCTGTTGCAGAAATAAGATCACTCCAAGCAAGAGAAATGAGGAAGAAGGAGGGAAAAAGTGGGGTTTAAACCCTTAAATGTGGGGGAACATCTCCCAAGTCCCATCATTGCCTTGGGATCCCCAATGGGCGGTAAAAACACGTGCTTGCTAAGAAAGCCACACTTCAGCAATGAACAAGTGTCAAGTGAGCATTGGCACATGGGGGAAAGACCTCGGAGGTGTAGAGATAACCCAGTCATTTGATCTCGCATGTAACTAGGGGTTGGGGGGTGATTGATATGCCCCAAGTGTGACCTCGGCTCAGAGACACCAACCTCGACCGAAGTTGTAGCCGACGCTGGAAAAGCCTTGGGTCCGTGAAATCAACCCTCGGCATAGCACGGTCGGCCTAGGCTGACACTACCACCAACCTCATCAAAGGGACACTGCGTGTATCATACGGGTCAGTGGCACTTTAGTTCAACTGGGTATGACAACCTCGGCCAGGGGATGGCCGGGGTCGCATGAAGCCATACGTCTACCAAGGTCAGCCTCATCAAGATATCAGTCGATGTTCCAGGCAGGATACAGCTCAAACCTCGGCTCTAGCCGACCTTAATCTCGTCTTGGCCTGACTTAAGTCGAGACCTTCATGGCCCATCTCGGTGTGCCCAGGCAACTAGCCTTTATCAACCTCGGCTTATCCTAGGCCGAGGTCATGACCAAGCACGACGGCCGAGCATCTATTAATATTTGGATAAGGACACGTGGACACAAGTTAGTTATAACAAATCATTCCTTACATGTGGGGAGAATATTTTATCATCATTCTTTACATGTGATAGTGACAGATGTCTTCTTCATATTAGCTAGATCACATATGACATGCTCATTGCATGCATGGGGGGTACATTACACCCCCCAGGTACTATATATAGAGGTCATCCTCTACCTTGTAAAGGAAGAAGAAATTAGCAACCCTAGCTGAAACTCTGTTCGAATACACAATAGAGAGAGAGAAAGCTTGAGAGAATGTATCTATGGCCATTAGAGCCCTTACACATTGGTACACATCATACACTTGCATAGTGGACGTAGGCCTAATTGGCTTAACCACTTATATTTCGGTGTGAATCTTCTTCTCCTCATCTCCTTCTACTATATATATATCTTTATATTGTCATTATTAACACTGAATTGAGCTCACAAACCCCTTGAAGGGTGGTGCAGTTTTCTACATCATCACTATTTATTTAAAAAATGTTAGCGATTCAAAGAAAATGGTGTGGAAAAATCGCAAAACCAATTCTTATTCCACCCCCACCATCGAATTTGCCAATCTTGTATCATAATTATCATTGGTTATTTAACGATAGTTTTTCGCACGCTAGAGACACGATTGTTGATCCTACAGCGCATCCAAACGACAGTCAATTTCACATGCGCGGTAGTGTCCAAGGTCTGATAAAGGTGTATGCCGAATTATCCCAGATTCCATTTGTGCGAGAAGCCATTGGGAATTTCAGTTTTAGTCATTTATTTAGCGAATCTTTTCCTAACTCGGACAACTAAATGATCGGAGTGCTCATAAGTAGGTGGTCGGAGATAACGCATACAGTCCATCTACCGAGTGTGGAGTTGGGGATTACCCCTTATGATTTTGTGCATTTTTCCGGTAATATTTAGTATAATTATTGTTTAAAGTTTCCATATTTAATACTTCTTAAGTTATTTGGTTTTAGGAATTCCAATTGGAATCCATCCAATTTTGCTCACCTTTCCAACATTTAATCCTTAAACTATGAAGGAAATGTTAGAGGTATATTTTCCCGAAATAGGCCACCCAGAGTATAAAGGAAGAAATATTTCTGGTAAAACATTAAAAATGTACATGTTGGATTGATGCCAACAAGCTCTGGAGAAAAGATTAGCGAGCACAGAACAAATCGGTAGAGCTTTTATTATTTTTGTGTTGAGCTCCATTTTTTCCTGATGGGCCATAATTCCTTGTGTGTGGATTGGGTAACTTATTTAGACGATATTAATGACATAGCTGCTAAGGATTGGGGTTCTGCCATTTTAGCCCGTGTTTACTTTTCTCTTGATGCATGCACCACAAATACTAAAAAAATAATAAATTGTTTCTGGAAACTTATAGAGGTATTTTTTCTCTAATTTAATATTTGGATCACGACCATTAAATTTAAATTTTTTTAGTTTAATAATCTACCAAATACTAATGAGTGTTCTTTATACCCACGGTACTTTGGTTACGAGTACCTTCACACGATGGCTCCCATATTGCACGATAATGCCATGGAAAGATGGCCTCGTATGCTACGTTGGGTGTCTAATCAACGTGGGGCTCTATTAGGACAAATGAGGTTCAAAAGTTCGGCAATGCAGGAGCAACTGGAAATGATCTCTCCCGAGTCAGTTATATGGCAACCTTTTATGGGATTGGCAGAAAACCAGTTTAATGTCGTTATAATTGCTCACGATTTGGCATAGAGACGGTTCATGCTTTTGGATATCGAGTTAGGTGGAACTTGGTATCTCGGAGACTGCTGCTACCATCAAATGACAAATATGATTGCAATTCCAGAAAACCCAACATATCCTATGGCATTCATTCTAAGAGAAATATATATATGCAACAAATTAGTAATTGGCAACCTGCGATTTCTTATCACAGTCTCATCGGAGGATGAATGGTTGACATACTGGAAGATTGTGGGTAAGGGTGTAATATTACCCTCCCTATTACAGTGGAAAAACCATGACGGGGTGGGGTTCACCTCGATTGCACCCTCTGATTTACGAGTACCCATCGCATCGGCAGATAGATGGGAGGATCCCCATACATACAATAAACACGGATAATCTTCATCATCAAATCTGATACCATTGTCAAGGGGGTTTGAAGTTGCAGATATAAGTTTGAATGACATAATAGTCATTCAATTAGATCCGCCAAGCATACTGAATAACTTAGCACCCGGAGAATTTTACTCACGCTCCCAATGAAGTGATATGGTTTTTGTCAAAGAGGACTACATCGGGAAAATTAAAGCAAAAATGTTAGAACGAGAACTTATGTGGCAAAGGTGGGTGCGATAAAGAGACGAACTTTTACGATAGAAAGATGAAGAGATTACAACTTTGAGAAGCGTTGGACCAAGTTCGTCTACCGAGAACAACCCCATCCTCAACACACACACCCATACATAGATGGAGATGAATATCCAATTGTTTCTCCTAATATTTCCCATCCACCCTCACAAGACCCCAAAGGATTGCTCAGTCAACCATCTCTTGTTGATGCATTTTTGGACTTTTTAACGCTTTTCCTTATGAACAATATCTTGGTAGGAGTCTGATGTAAAGTTAAGCATGTAATGTAATAATTTGTTGTAATAATAAAATTGTTTTTATTTAATAACGATATGTACCTTTATTTAAAAGAGTTAGCAATGTTATAATTTTTGCCTTTATTAAATATATTATATTCAAGTACAAACAACATACTCAAAGATAAAATTACATGTATTATATTAGATTCAAGTACAAACATCGTTTAAGTACAAACACCATACAAACCCCAAAGGTTATGCTAAGCATAGTAGACATATTAAACAAATACGAAATAAAGCTACATATTAATTACTATGTGGCTTCCTTGTCAACCACGGACCGCGGCATATTGCATTCCCATCACCCATCAACATGTTTGGTATATGTTGAACAAAATCATTGTCGAAATCATCCCCTTTATAGTCTGAAAGTTCCGATTCGGATGCATACTCTGGATCATCTAGTTCCATATTTATTAAATGTTTAGAATGCCAAAGAAGTAATTTTTTTTCCATCTGTTCAATTTCCCGTTATACAAGATGGATACATTTCTCACTATCTTGGGTTGGATCTTTACAAATTTTTGCAGATTTTGCTTGTGGAACGGGTAACCCATGCCAATTAGAGAAGCACTCTAAATCGTAACATTTGTCATATAACCTAGGCCATTTCAAATGATCATCACAAGGAATATTATCTTTTGTTGGAGTTAACCAGTTCATCACATGGCCAACATCACCTAAAGAATGTAATGTTCATATAGCGATGTTTTAAAAATTTCATCACATGGCCAACATCACTGAAAGAATGTAGTGTGCATATAGTGATGTTTTCAAAAACCCTTTTCTCCCCAAACTAATTCCCTCCATGGGGATCTTCGTAGATTCCTGAGTTGGTCAAAATGGGTTTAACTTCCTCAATATGACCAATATCAAATGATGTTATGCTTTAGATTTTCGATTCACCTTAAGGGTCTCTTTGTTCCTGACAACCATGTTTGGGATAAAGTAATTCAGACAACCTTTACTTGGGTTATAACCATCGGTATGTTTATGGCTTGCCATTTGGTAGTGTTTGAAATGAAATTACATTTTAATTTATACTAGGAGTGGCTTGCACTGTTGAATCAAATTATGGGAGGCTTTGTTGAATCACATGCGTCTATGAAAACCGATTAGGCGGCTCTTTTCTAATCGTCTGAGTCTTAGTGGTCAGATCATCTTAATTATTCGGTCTGATAATAGTTGGACGTGACTATAAAGCCACAGTCTGCAAAACGATTTGACGTGATATCATTTTTGTACTAGCTTGTAATACAAACAAATTGATATTGAGAATATTCGATGTAATAAATATACCCTTTATTATTAAATTAATTACTCAAGTAGTACAAACACTCAAACTCTTAGGTCAAACCTAGTAGAAGTACAATAAAAGTGTTTCCCATTACGAACTAAAAATTTAGGTAAGTAAGATCATTACGTATCAGAATCGACATATTCTTTGTTATAGTTCGATATATTTGGTTCGTACTCTTCCCCATCATTTTCATATATGCATTCCAAAAAGTAATCATAACCAGAATTGGTGTAGTCGGAAATTTTATTACCGGATGCCAATGAAGAATCGTTATATGTGTTAATCAATCGTTCTTGAATGTGACGACCTGATAGCATCGCGCGGCGTTGTGTTTTGTGATAACGTTGTAAGCGCCTCTCCATCTTCCATATCTCTTCCTCCAATAAATCAAGATAAAACATATCCGCTTCTTTGGGGTACGATGTTGTTTAAAGTGAGACAACTAGATTTCTCGGCACGGGTATATAATGGTAATGGCAGAGCACCTCCAGGTCGCACCTTTCATCATATTTATCTGGCCATATGAGGTGTTCCTAAGGGTACTCAACTCTGTCTTCAGGTTTGAACTAGAAGAGATTATTAAAATATGACCAAAGTCATTAAGAAAACGTCGAGAAGTATCAATCAGATAAGTTTGGAAAATTAGTTTCTTCCCATTCCAATCGTTAGCGGTAATATCCGTTTATGATTCATTGTAAATGTATGAATTGTAGGGAGATGAAGCCATATTTTAAATATAAGACAATGGTAGATTAAAAAAATTATATATTTTGATATATTTATATGTTATTTTAAATATAAGGAGTGAATCTTCTGTCCAAAAAACTTGTCGGGCAGGACTTATTTGACCGTCCAATAAAGTTGATTGGTCACATCATCTATAATATCAGGCCTAATATTTTTTTGACGTCAATGTGAAGCTTCTTTCCAAATAACTTGTTGGGCAGGACTTATACTACCGTCCAATAAGGATGATTGGTCACATCATCTATAATATCAGGCCTGATATTTTTTTTTGACATCAATGTGAAGATTTTGTTCAAAAAACTTATTAGGTCGGACTTATTTAATCGTACAATAAAGATGATTGGTCACATCATCTATAATATCAGGCCTGATATTTTTTTGATGTCAATGTGAAGCTTATGTCCAAATAACTTGTTGGGCGAGACTTATTTGATCGTCCAATAAGGATGATTGGTCACATCATCTATAATATCAGGCCTGATATTTTTTTGACGTCAATGTGAAGCTTATGCCCAAATAACTTGTTGGGCGAGACTTATTTGATCGTCCAATAAGGATGATTGGTCACATCATCAATAATATCAGGCCTGATAGTTTTTTGACATCAATGTGAAGCTTCTGTCCAAATAACTTATTGGGCGAGACTTATTTTACCGTCCAATAAAGATGATTGGTCACATCATCTAAAATATTAAGCCTGATATTTTTTTGACGTCAATGTGAAGTTTGTTGGGGGGGGGGGGGGGGGGGTTGTATAGACTGTGTAACTTTAGTACTATAAAGATGTCGCTTATATAGATGTCAAGCATAATAACTACTACTACTAAGATATAAACATTTCCCAAGTCCATAGCAAAAATGTCTAACAACGATCTCGAGGAGATGATATAAGCACATATCGCCCAATCATATGATCTCGACTCAGATGATGAAGTCGTCGCGATCCACAATACACTTAAGAGTGCAATTGATCAATCGTCATTACTACACATTAGTGAGGAAATACATGAGCAAAGAACGGTGCACCCGGATAAAGAGACGACTCATCGCAATTTATGGAAAGACTATTTTTAGGAGAACCCCACTTATCCTGAAGAAATGTTCACGCGTAGGTTCAGGATGAAAAAGGCGACATTCAATCGTATTTTGGATGCAGTCGATGAAAGAGATTCATATTTCATCCAGAAAGTCGATTGTGTTGGACTAATGGGATTAAGATCTCACCAGAAGATTATATGTGCACTTCGTATGTTGTCGTATGGTAAATGCAGGGATTTACAGGATGAATATTTGAAAATAGCAGAGATAATGACAATTGAGACGTTAAAACATTTATATAGGGATGTTGTCAAGGTGTTTAGCTCGGAGTATTGCCACACACCTACAATCAAAGATATAGGAGACATGCAGCCAGAGAATGAATGACATGGTTTCCCCAGGATGATTGGGAGCATTAACTGCATGCATTGGGAATGGACTAGCTATCCACATGCATGGAAAGGACAACATCAAGGTCATTGCCATGGTGCCACTATAATTTTAGCGGTAGTGGCATCTTATGACACATGGATGTGGCATGCGTTCTTTGGAATGCCTAGTTCATGTAATAATCTGAATGCTCTTGCAAAATCTCATGTGTTCGAAGAACTTTTGGAAGGAAATCGTACCCCTATGCACTTCGAAGTCAACGGAAACACGTATGACATGGGGTACTATCTTATAGAAGTTATTTATCCTCCCATTGCAACAATCGTCAAGAGTTTCAAGAGATCGGTCACTCATAAACAGAAGGTGTTCACACGAGCTTAGGAATGAGCCCAAAAGGATATGGAAATGGCATTTGGCATCTTGCAACAACAGTTCCACTTTATCAGGAACTTGGAAAATTTCTAGAAATATAAATACTTACGTGTAATTATGAAGGATTGTGTCATATTACACAATATGATTGTCGAGGAGGAGTTACAGGACGAGACTTGGCGAGCTGACCTACCCTTACGTAACCCACCTCCGGCTTAAGCACGCAAAGTCTCACTGGCCACTATCAGTAGTAGGTACGATAGGAGAAGATGTGGAATAAGGATGCCCATATCCAGTTATGTGACGAACTTATGGAACACATTTGGAATCATCATGAATAATCATTATCTTGATTGTAATTTCAATTTTATCCATTTACCCTATCTTATCTATGTACACGACTTTCTCTGTGCTAAATAAATTTGGTTTGCGTAAAAATAGTCATTGATAAACATTGGTGTAAAAGTTAATAACTAATTAATTTGTATTACATAAATAACCATATAAATCAAAATAAAATTTGGATTACATAAATAACCATCGATAAACATTGGTACAAAAGCTAAATAATTTTTTTCTATTCTGCAAAGTTCCGATATGCTTGAGACCGACACTGCATTATCTGAGTCATTCGTATCTAGGGAAATGATTTTATTGGGGAGTGAATTTAGTTGTATCCATGTAAATAATCTGACCTTCGTCAGGTTGGAGTTGAGCTTCATAACTTCAGAGTTGAGCTTCGTATTCTTTGGTGCGAATTGAAATTAAACCATCAATCTTTTCATTTAGATTTATTCTAATTGTTTGGGATTCTGCATAATTCTTGCCATAAAGTTTGTAGAATTATTCAAAGTTCTCTAAAAGAACCATGTTTGTAGCTGCATTGTTGGCTACTTCTCGTTTATTCCCTTTCTATTTTGCAATTTTACGTCCCTCCGGTCTTTTTAGCGCATTATTAAATTCCCTTGTTTCGTTGTCGTTTGATTCATGCGGGCTCGCATTATTTTCTTCATCGGTATATTGTGAATCGGTGGTTGACATGGAATACTTTGGTAAGTCCTTGAGCACCTCGTAGCAGTGATCGTAATTAAATTTATGACCCACTTTTAATCGAAAGTTATCATTTGCTTGTTAGACCTATATTAAAAACTATTCTCGCATTAATAGTGTTGTAAAATTATGAAAATAATTATAAACTAAAAAATAAATGCAAAATAATTGTAATTACCCACGAAACCTCTGACGTGCCGCTATCTTTCCCCCACCGTAAGCTCGGGACAACTTCGTCGTATATAACAAACAATTTGTGTTAATTTTTCGAAATTTGCCTTGCAACGCATTCTCGGTGCATTTGAAAATAATACCTTCGCATGAGTTGTATTCCTGAGTAATTTTTTCCCATAAGGTTGTACCTGATTGGTTAGTCCCCTTAGCACCATTTATAGAATATTTAACATACGCCATACAAAGCAACATCTCGTTGTGTGTATTGAAATTTGGTAGTCGGCTCGAACTTGGTGGAGTACTTTGAGAAGAAGAATTCATAGAAATTATTTGAATTGATAAGTAAAAGGATATAAATTAGTGGTGGTGTTAAAGTTTTAGGGGAGTCTAGTGTATACATACAAAATTAAAGTAACCGTTGGTAGATTTTTTAGCCGTTAAAATGTTACTTTTACCCTATTAATAATATTTGTTTTGGTGGAGGCTAGGGCGACAGAAAATTACCCGCCCACAAGCTGGGTGGCTAATAGTTTTCCGCCCAGCTGTGGGACCCACTCACTACACAATGTGCATCGCCCATCTAACTTTGCATTCCGACAGCATTTTCTCTCTACTAAATGTGTACATTTAGCTACCCACTGTGAGGGCAAAAGAGCTAAATGTACACATTTATCTCTCCCACTACAGATGGCCTAAAGGGGTGCTAATAGGCATGGACCTTCCTCACAAGACCCAATGCTAGTTGGTAAGCAAAGGCCTATGTCGATTCACTTCCCTCTAAACATACAAAAATAATATATTTTATCTTTAAAAAAAATTAAATACACCCATTTCAAAAGATGCAAAAATTAAATTTTAGCCTTATGATCTTTCAAAAATTAATTTTACACCAGTATTTTTAAAAATTATATTTTCTACCGACTTTTTCAAACATTACCCTTTTGCCCCATGCTCTTTTAAATATATTTTTTTCCCCACGCACTTCCAAGAATTCATTTTTAGCACTCATTTATTTGAAATATTATTTTAGCCTCGAATATTTCAAAACTTAATTTTTATCCATGTTATTTAAAAAATACTTTTTCCATGCGCTCTTTCAAAATCAATTTTTAGCCTCTGCACTTTTTTTAAAAATGACTATTTAACCTCGATCGTCATCTTTGTTCGTTCTTCACCTAAGTTTAGTCCACGTGCACATCAACCCCAAGCTTTGATTCTGTGCGTTCTCTCCCATAAGATTCGTTTGCACACGATTTTATCCCTATGCTTATTTATGTGTTTGTATCTCAAAACTTTATCTGCACTAGATTAACGCCATGAGCTTTATCTTTGTGTGTTATCCACCTCAAGCTTTGCATGCACGCTCTTTTAGTCTTGAGTTTCATCTTTGTGTTTTCTTCTCCCCGTCATCCTCTCGCTCCCAAGTGGACTCATCCTAACTAAAGTGATCCCACTAAACATTAACTAATGGGATTTCCTTAGTCCTCAAATTCTGGACCTTACGATCTAATATATGAATTGGATCCTTAGTGTACGAGACATCGGCATCTAACCGGATGTCATTTAAGTCTATGTATGTAAACGTGGCATTACCTCGTAAGAATATACGAAGCATTAATACATGAAATACATTGTGCACTTGGGCTAGATGATCTGGAAGTGCTAAATGATAAGCGAGTAAACGTACACAATCTGTGATCATGAACGACCCAATGTACCTTGGGACCAATTTACCTTTCTTTCCGAAACACATCACACTTTTCGTGACACCTTGAAAAGAAAATGGTCACCGACATAAAACTCCACACCGTCCCTATCCAAGTCCGCGTAACTTTTTTGTCTGCTATCTTAATTCAGTTACAAATCACCCTTATCTTCTCTAAAGTCTCCTGAATGAACTCGGGTCCCAACAAACTACTCTCACCCCCGTCTAACTAAAATACCGGTAACCAACACGGTCACCCATATAATAACTCATATAGTGCCATATAAATTGATTTCTGATAGCTGTTGTTATAGGAGAACTCAACCAAGGGTAGATCGACCTCCCAACTTCCCTTGAAGTCCAAAGCGCTTGCCCAAAGCTTATCCTCTAAATTCTGGTTCACTAATTTTGTCTGTCCATCCATTTGGGGGTGGTAAGATGTACTCAAGTGCAGCCTGGTCCCCATAACTTCCTGAAAACTTTCCTAAAAGTGGGATACAAAAGTCGAATTTGTGTCTGAGACAATCGATAAGGGTACCTCATGCAATCGTATAATCTCTGCCACATAAAAACGTACATACTGCTCGGTAGTGAAATCTGTGAAAACGAATAAGAAATGTGCAACCTTTGTCAAGCGATCCACTATAAGCCAAATAAAATCGTGTTGCCTTGGCGTCAAGGGCAACACGATAATGAAGTCCCTCGAAATGTTGTCCCATATAACACCCCGCATTTTTGAGTAATTAAAAAATAATTAATTAGGTGATTTTTGGAATTTCATGTGTGCCATAATTTAGTGGAATTAATTATGACGTGTTGAATAAAATATTAATCGGGAGAGGTGATGATTAATGTTTATGCAATATAATTACTAAGTGAATAGTGATTTATTATTTTACATCATAACGAGTAATAGTGACGTGATTGTGTTAGATCTCCACCGTGAGTCGAGTGTAGATTATATGAGGTCGAGATGAAAAAATGTAGTAGAGTGGCTTGGATGGTATTTTGAGGCCACGGCTAGTTTCGAATGGGTCGAAATAGTCAGAATAGTGTATACCTGGGTGTGCTGATTGGGTCCCGGGGAGATTTTAAATCAAACTGACACCAAATAAGGGCGTTTCGGTCATTCAGGAGTTTGTGGTAAATGGAAATTTAAAAATCTAAGAAGTATATTATCCCATTGGAGTGGGAGTCTAGGGTTAGAATACCTTATAGAGACAGGATGATATATGAGAGGATAAGGAGAAGGAAACTAGGCCTTCCCACACCGTTTTACACCACAGACATCGCCAGAATCGAGATCGGAGCAACGAAAGAGCAACTCCATCATCAATTAAAAAAAATTATATCAACTAGACCAGGTCAAGTGTTTATCTTGCAATTTATTTAAGCTTGTTATAATACCCATGTATTGTAGGGTTTAAATTCTTGGTTTAAAGGATATTCATGGAGTCTTGATGAATAGAACTCGTGATTTGGGGTAGGATTGCATGTAGAGTGAATCCATATGTGTAGATACTTCAAAATCAGAGTACGTATGATTATGAACGTGAAAGAAATCTGGAAAAAATGAATGATTATGAATGAAGAACACAAAAACTAGGGTTTTGTGAATATTAAGGTTTAATCGGTCATTGCATGGATTTAATTTAGTTTAGGTGTGTTATTTACTTTGGAAATCATCTTTAGACTCATAAGTGATGTTTGGTTATGTTGGATAAGAGTTTGGGAAAGATCCATAAAGGTTTTAGGGGTTAAAGATGGAGAAAAACGTAGTTGGGACGAATCTATCAAGACCCGGGATCGATCAATGGATGGATGGATCGATCAATTATGTCGATCATCGACCAAGGCTGAAATGAGGTCTTTGCTTATCTGTGAAGTTTCCTTTACCAATGTTTGTGGGTTAATTTGGTGACGTTATAATAACTCTATAGAGACTTAGAGAAGGTCGGTAGACATGTGATTAAGGCCCAATTAATATTAATGAGGGTAAATTTTGGATTAAAACCGATGATAGTTAACCACTTGTGACGAGTATCATGAAATCATAAATTGGTTTATGGCTAGAGTAAATGATAACTTAAGGCTAATATCAGTAGTATAGTAATGTTTTAACTACTAAAATGACTTAAAGGATAGTTGGACCCTTCGGGTAGTGAGTGATACTCAGAAAAAGCGAATAAACATTATATAAGGATTATTAGTATGTTAATTATTCAAGAGAGATATACTACGTACGGAATATATTTATAGGTGGTGTGTATACCTATACTCGCTATATTTATAGGTTGTATGTATACCTATCATATATATATATATATATATATATATATATATATATATATATATATATATATATATATAGGTTATGTGAACACCTATGATGTGATTTGATATGTGTGTGAACATACCTACGCTGCCTTTTATCACGGGAGGTACTGCGCAGAGGTCGATCCCACCTTGGCAACTCCATTGAGGTCTAGATTCGTGCCCCAGTACATAGAACTTAGGGCAGCTCACTATGTGTTGTGCATTAGTGGGATTGTCAGGTCATTTGGGTAAGTTAGGTATGTGCACATCCCAAAGGCTTAAAACTATATTCCCCTCCATTGTGTGTGTTTGATTGAGGGTTCCAGGAGATATTCTGAACCAGTAGTCCTTGATTCGTACAAGAGGTACATGGACTTAATAGCATAGTACACATTCATTGCGGTGGCCATTTCGAGGGATGATATAATTGTATATATTATAGTGTGATAAATATATACAAGTGCGATTTATATACTTATGTGTGATAGTAGAAAAGATAGATAGTGTATATCTAAAAGTAACTTAATCTTAATAAAACTTAATTTATGGTTTTATAATAAAGTGTGATTATCCTACTTATGTGATGGTAGGAAAGCTAGATAGTGTAAATCTAAAAAGTGATTTAAGTATGGGAAACTTAATCAAAATGACTCAATAATAATATACGGGAAACATTAGTTTTGGAAGTACGGCAGTGTATTGTATGGGCAGTACGAGAGAGTTGAACATTTGTGGTTAGTTATATACGGATATCTAGCTAGGTTGGGTAGCATAGCTAGGTAGGACGCATTAAGTTTGCACTTTAGATGAGAGGTGAGGAACTCAAGGGAGTCTACACGGAACTAACATGAATATCTAATAAATATTTTTAATTATGATTTAAGTACTTGCTAAATATTTTCAAAAGGATTTCTTGGGCTCTAACCCATGTAATTTTTATTTTTTTTATTTCTCCAAAACATTTTAGGTGTCCAGCCACAGGGACGCCAAGCTTGGTGACTCAATCTACGGATGTGTAGCTGCAGCACTTGTGAAGGCTTGCAGGATTTGTATAGACGCTTCAGTTATTTCCTAAATAGGATTTTATTTTAGTATTGTCATTTGGGCATGTTTCCCCTTCAGATAATTCAGTATTTCAGTTATTCAGAATGCATCAAACTTGGTTTTATTTGCTTTATACTTGTTGATGGATTTTATTTTGGGAACCGATGGTTTATTCAGTATTATTTTATCCAGTTATTTATCATGTGATATTTTAGACTATATTATTGTGTGGATGGTTTAGATTATTTTATTTCGCTTGTTGTTGGGTGATTAATGAAATATAAAATTTTAATATCGACTTAATGTAACATAGGTGGTTATTAATTTAAAAAGGTTTTGACGGTGATGCCAAGAATGAACCAGATAGGATTCATGTTTATTTTAATAAGCGACTGATCACCTGTGGTTAAAATACGTAGGGTGTCACAGATGGTACCAAAGCATCAATATCTAGTGTCCATATGATCTGTACGGCTTACTACGATTTTAGCATAGAGTTCTTTGACATAGAGCCCTATTTTTAGGACTGTTGCATTGATGATTACGCATTTAAGATTACGTTATTATGTTGATTACTTTGTGCTTAATTATGAGCTTATATGAACTTCAGTCTCATTTCAGATGCCACTAAAGGGGACTCGTCGAATGAGAGCGAACACTGGGGAAGGAGACCCAAGGGAAAACATTTTAGCAGCAGAGCAGGATGAAATCATGCACGGGTAGTTAACGCGGCGATGACCGCAATAGCATAACATTTTCTGCGAATTCAACCACAGCCACCAGTATCACCAATTGTTCAGTCCCACCCGTGGCCATCTGATTGGCAGAGAGTGAGAAAGACATTTCAAAAGGGCCACTCATTGGAGTTTCGGAGTAGTTCAGATGTAGTCTTAGCTAGTCAGTGAAAGAAAGAAATACAACACCAAATTCGTATGGTTGAGTTCATTGACATCCAGAAACAGTTATTAGCAACATTCAAGTTAGTGGGCGTAGATTTACAGTGGTGGGAGTCTATGAACACAGCAGAGGAAAGCGATGTGATGATCATTGGGGAGTTTTGGGCACGGATTGACTGTAAGTATTTTCTATATGATATTCAGATAAAGATGAGATGAAAGTTTCTCGATGTCACTCAAGGAAATAGAATTGTAGAAGAATACGAGGAGGAGTTCACTCATTTAGCGAATTTTGTGAAGGATGAAGTGAACACTTAAGGGAAAAGGATGCAAAAATTCATGGATGCACTTAACTGGAAAATTGACAACACTTATTAGGTAATCCATCGTTATTAACGTATGCGTAGGTTGTTAATGCTGCCCTACTTCATTGTCAAGATCAGCGCTTCCACGTGAAGAGGATCCAGCGAGTAAGGGAGACTAGTAACACTGAGAATATAGATGAGAACGGTGCCAGTGAGGCACCACAGTAGCTGGAGCGAGATTTGCGATAAGGGGAGCGGTCTAAGAGATTAAGATCCGGAGGTTATTGATCCGAGAGTGGTGGATTAGGGTAGGACTAGTAGAGTCCTCAATAGCAACAGAGATAGTAACTGGATTCCATTCCTTAGGGCCGCCAGGGCCAACGGAATGGCGAGGGAGGCCAGCAGGGGCGGGGCTAGAAACATGGAGGTTTTTCTAGCAGTTGATTCAGTTATGGAGAGACAGGCGACAGGAAGAGGGATTGCCCAAAGAGAGACAAGGGCAACTACAGGATGAGGTATTGGACTTACAACCACAACAATAAATCTTGGATCAATTTCAACACGAGAATTAAGTTCAGGAACTAATGGACCAAGCAAGGCAAATAGTAAATGGAGGTAAAAAATTATTTTATCCTTATGAGTATGAGGAATGTTTTGGGTGACATGGGTGCATCACAATATAAATAGTAACACAAAAATTCGTGGGTGAGTAGGATTTAGTAGGTGCATTGGTAGTATCAGCCTTATATTTATAAATGTATTCACCGTTGGGTAGCGAGACTCTTCGAAGTTATATTGCGTGGTAGTTTTTACTCTTTTCGAGAGTTATGAGAAGAGAGAATATTATTATCTTATGTAGTGACTGGATACCGAGAGTTTGAACGGTAGTAGACTGTATGGTATGGCTATCGTGCTCTCTATTCCAAGATGAGATATATTATTTTACGAGGTATTAACTGAAAGAGAGTCGAGCCTACATATATATTGTATAGTATAATTGACTTCGAAAAGTATAGTTGTCTCGTTACATTTGATCCCGGTGCATGGGGATTTTTACTAATGTGATTTAGGGTATATTAGGTTTAACGTTGAGCGGAGAGAATTATCTCATTATTGATTTAGTGCTAAGAACTTAGTTATAATGATAGCATAGTGTTGTATTACTCCTTAAGTGATGGGGAGTGAATGATTTGACTTAGGTGTCGGGGGACGGAATTTGAAATGTCTTAGTTATATGTTTTGGACGCACGAATCTTAATGATCGACAATGCTAGGAAGTAGTGTATCAAGGAGTTTCTTGTTTGGATTTTGCTTCCAAGATGTCCCACGTTAGAACCTTAGCTAATGTCGAAAGTTAGGAGATGTGTGGTCTTTAAGACATGGATCTTTACACTAGTTATTACACAGATGTGTGGTTAGAAATCGTGAGGTCAGAGTATTTATGATTTAAGGCTAGTGGGAGTCGAGTAGTATTTATGCAGTAATGCACGGTATGTAGCGTGTATGGGCACCGTAGTTGGTTAGATTTCTAGTATCGTCCGCAGTCGAAAGATGTGGAAATGTATAAGTTGAACATAAGAGTGAATAAAGATAGGAGTTGTCACATGGGGATGTTGGAGCTTTCCCCAGTAGAGAAAATACTTTAGTCGTTCGTAAATAGGCCCATTGTAGTGGAAAGAGTGGGGAAACATTATAATGTGTGGAGTAGTCGCCGAGAGGATATGGTTGATAATAATGGGCAATTTTGATGTAATGTGACTAGAATGGGTTGGTCACTAGTATTAGACAATAAGGCATAGACCGATGGACTGAGGAGTATCATTAGTAGAAGTTGAGGGGGAAACACTATAACAAGATTCAATTTTGCGGAGAGATGGATGTTGTGCGAAAAGATATCCGAAGCTATTAGTACCAGACTTATCCTAATTTTAAGGATGAAATTCCTTTATAGTGTGTAACACCCTGTATTTTTGAATAATTAAAAATTAATTAATTTTGTGATTTTTGGAATTTCATGCATGCCGTAAATTAGTGGAATTAATTATTATGTGTTGATTAAGTATTAATCGGGAGAGTTGATGATTAATGTTTATGGAAGATAATTACGAATTGAATAGTGAATTGCTATTTTATGTCATAACGAGTAATAGTGATGTGACTGTGTTAGATCTCAACTGGGAGTTGATTGTAGACTATATGAGGCCGAGATGAAAAATTATGGTACAGTGACTCGAATGGTAATTTTGAGGTCACGGCTCCTTCTGAATGGGTCGAAATAGTCATAAAAGTGTACATGGGTGTGTTGATTGGGTCCTTAGGCAATTTTAGACCAAACAAGCACCAAATAAGGGTGTTTCGATCATTCGGGAGTTTGTGGTAGATGGAAATCCAAAAATCTAAGAAGTATATCAACCCATTGGAGTGGTAGGCTAGGGTTAGAACACCATAGAGAGAGAGAGAGAGAGAGAGAGAGAGAGAGAGAGAGTAGGCCATATGAGAGGAAGAGGAGAATGAAAATATGCCTTATTACACCGTTTTGCACCACGATCACTAACGGAATCGAGATCAAAGCAAGGTAAGAGCAACTCCATCATCAATTAAAAGAAATCAGACCTACTGGAACAAGGCAAGTGTTTATCTTGTAATTTATTTAAGCATGTTATAATACCCATGTAGTGTAGGGTTTAAATTCTTGATTTAAATAATGTTCATGGAGTCGAGATAAATAAAACTCATGATTTGGGGTACGGCTGCATGTAGAGTGAATCCATATGTGTAGATAATTCAAAATCGGCGTATACATGATTATGAATGTGACATAAATCTGGAAAAAAAATTAAAGATTATGCATGAAGAACACATAAACTATGGTATTGTGAATATCCAGGTTTTATGAATACTTGGATGGATTTAATTTATTTGGGTGTATTATTTACGTTTGAAATCATCCCTAAAAACATAAGTGATGTTTGGTTATGTTGGTTAGGAGTCTAGGAAAGATACATGAAGTTTTAAGGGGTTAAATGTGGAGAAAAATGTAGCTGGGACGAAGCTGTCAAAACCCAGAAAATAAAACATAGGGCGGATCACTATGTGTTGTGTATTAGTGGAACTGGCAGGTCATTTGGGTACGTTAGGTATGTGCGTAGCCCAAAGGCTTAAAACTATTTTCGCCTCCATAGTGTGTTATTTGATTGAGGGTTCGAGGAGACATTTTGAACTGATAGTCCTCAATTTGTAAGAGAGGTACACGAACTTCATGGCAGAGTACGTATGCGTCGCGGTGGTCATTCCGGGGGATGCTATAGTTGTATATATTATAGTGTGATAAATATATATAAGCGTGATTTATCTACTTATGTGTGGTTATCGAAAAGATAGATAGTGTATATTTAAAAGCAACTTAAGCTTAATGAAACCTAATTTATGGTGTTACAATAAAGTGTGATTATCCTACTTATGTAATGGTAGGAAAGCTAGATAGTGTATATTCTAAAAAGTGATTTAAGTATGGGAAACTTAATCAAAATAACTCAATAATAATATGCGGGAAACATTAGTTATTGGTAGTAGAGTAGCATATTGTATAGGTAGTACGGGAGAGTTGAACTTTTATAGTGAGTTAGATACGGATATCAAGTTAGGTTGGGTATCATAGCTAGACATGACGCATTAAGTGTACACTTTAGATGAGAAGTGAGGAACTCAAGAGAGTGTACGCACTAACATGTGTATCTAATAACTATTTTTAAATTGTGATTTAAATCCTTACTAATTATTTTTAAAAGGTTTTTTCTTTCTCTGACCCATGTCAATTTTATTTTTCTATTTCTCCAAAACATTTTAGGTGTCCAGCCACAGGGACACCAAGCTTTATGACTCATTCCCGGGATGCGTAGCTGCAACACTTGTGGAGGATTGCATACGCTTCAATTATTCATTCCTAAATGAGATTTCATTTCAGTGTTTTCATTTAGGCATGTTGCCCCTTCAGACTATTCAGTATTTAAATTATTCAGTATGTATCAGACTTGGTTTTATTTGCTTTAGACTTGTAGATGGATTTTATTTTGGGAACTGATGGTTTATTCGGTATTATTTTATCAATTTTTTATCATGTGATGTTTTAAACTCTATTATTCCGTGGTTGGTTTAGATTATTTTTTTTGCTTATTGTTGGTTGATTAAAGAAAGATAAAATTTTGACATGAACTTAATTTAACATAGGTGGTTAGTAATTTAAAAGGTTTTTTACAGTGACGCTAAGAATGAACCAGATGAGATTCCTATTTATTTTAATAAAGGACTGATTACCCGTGATTAAAATAGGTGGGGTGTCACATCCCACTTCCATTGGGGAATGGGTAGGGGTAATAGATTTCCTGACGGTCGCCGATGACTCACCTTCACCATTTGATAAGTGTTGCATTGGGGCAATATCCCAATTTATCCCAGATCTCCTCATATCTCGATACCTTTGATCCCCTCTGAGGTGTACCAAAAATTGTGATCTAAAAACCTCCTGCATGACAGCTCTACGTAAATTATCGTCTGATTACATAAATAGTCTTCTCTTGTACAACAATCCACTATTTGGCCCAATGCTGTAAAGAGGCGCACCATTGGCCAAGAGCTCAGCCACGTTATCCTTACAAAACACATCATGCGACTGTGTTCATACCACCCGCATAAGAATGTCAAAATTCACGGTGAGGATCCACATAAGCGTATCGACTAACTCGCCAATTAGCTAAATTGAGCCCACATCGACTAACTGAAGAGAAGATAAACTGCCACTAGGCCATCGACTCAAGGCATCCAGCACTACATTGGCCTTCCCTGGATGATACTGAATTATAAACTGGTAGTCCTTGATACACTCGAATCATTATCGTTGTTACATGTTCAAATCCTTCTATGTGAATAAATACTGAAGACTCTTAGGATCACTAAAGATCCTAAACTTCTTGCCCTACAAATAATATATCCAAACGTGTAGTGCGAACACTATAGCCGCTAGCTCTAAGTTATGAGTCAGATAGTTACCCTCATGGGGTTTCAAGTTTTGAGAGGCATATGTAATGGGACAGTCCTCTTGTATTAACACTCCACCTAGTCCCTGCAAGGACGCATCGGTGTATACCTAATATTCAACCCCACTCTTAGGTAAAGCCAAAACTGGAGCTTAAGACAGCTTCTCCTTGAGAGTGTCAAAGGTATTTTGACATCTCCCAGTCCATACAAACTGAATCACCTTCCAAGTTAACTCGATTAATGGTCCTGCAATCTTTAAAAATCCTTAAATAAACCTCCGATAATACCCAGACATTTCTAAAAAGCTGTGAACCTCCATAGGTGTCGTGGGTTATCCCCATTCCAAAACGAATGACACCTTCTTTAAGTCCATTGATATTCCGACTCAGAGACTACATGGCCCCAAAACTGAACCTCTTGCTCCTAAAACTCACATTTGTATAACTTCGCATATAACTTATGCTCCCGTAACATATATAGTGCAACTCTCAAGTGCTCTACCTGCTCATCCTCGATCCGTGAATAAATAAAAATGTCATCAATGAAGACGATGATAAACTGATCCACATATGGCCAAAACATCGAGTTTTTTAAATCCATAAACACAGTGGGGGCATTGTTCAACACAAATGACTTGACTCTAAACTCGTAGGAATCATAACGAGTCAAAAAGGAAGTCTTTGGAACGTCCTCCCCACGTACCCTCAATTGGTGGTATCCCGAACACAAATCAATCTTCAAGAAAAATAAAACACCTTGAAGTTGACCGGATAGATCATCAATCCTCGATAATGGATACTTGTTCCTTACTATCACCTTGTTCAACTCACGATAGTCAGCACACAACCATAGTGAACTATCTCGCTTTTTCACAAAAAGAAATGGGGCACCCCAAGGCGATATACTACGTTGAACAAAGCCTTATTATAATAACTCTTTGGTTTTCTCCCTCAATTCCCTCATCTCAATAAGAGCCATTTGGTATGGTTCCCTCGTAATCGATGTCACGTCGGGAGACAAATCAATTAAAAATCAATTTCTCGAGCTAGTGGCAACATTGGAACCTACTCAAATACATCGAGAAAGTCTCTGACGATCGGAATTGAATCTAGGAACATAGTAGTACCCCTTGGAATTTCCTTATCAATGAAATATAAGTGATCCAAAGCTCCACCCACTAGGCTAGGCGTATCCACAATATACATCTCATGTCCTAAAATAGTGAAAAGAATACCTCTACCACTACAATCTAATGAACACTATATCTGACCAATCGGTCAATATCCAAGATCACATAATAAGAGTGGGTGTCTAAAATTAACAAATCGGCCTCAAAACATAATCTACAGATGTAAATCTTCACATCATCATAAATCTCCAAGATGCAAGTAGACACCCCCAATGGTGTAGCAACCAATAAGGCTCAAATGCAAGGCCTAGGTAGTAATCTCGATGTCTCCATAAATTTATGTGATACAAATGAGTGTGTAGCACCAGTGTCAAATAAAACTCTAGTTAGTGTGACAAAAATATAAAATATACCATCCACTACCTAGACTTGCCTCTAGTCCTCCTGTTGGGATTGTTCCATCTGATAAATTCTCCCTTACTAAAAATGGGGCATCTGATGTGCAACTTATGGAGCGGATAGTGCTACTAATGGCTGCGACCTCGGTACTAGAAGCTGTGAAGGTCGATATGGCTGTTGATGGTGCTAGTGGGGCCTAAATCACTATTGGCCCTACCCCTGGTGCTACCCATAGTGGACCTGGATCTACTGGCCCGGTCATTAATCCTACTAGCCATGACGACATTATCCCTACACCCCTGCACTCGATAAAATTTGGGACCAATTTCCCCTACCCCCACATTTGAAACATACACCATCAAACGATGCTGTGGGTATCCCATGTTGCCTCTGTTACTGCTGGTGCTGTAAATGTTGTCATTTATCCCCTGACTGATGGGGTCCTTGGGGCTACTGATGGTGCCTCTCTTGACCCGATCTGAAGTGACTCCACTGCCTTTAGCTATGCTATCTCATCTCACCTCATTTGTTTCCACTCGTGTTCGACTTAGTCTTGGGCCCATTGGATTCGCCCACTTTCTCCAACTTCCCCTTGTGATCCCTGCGGTCTCGACAATGCATTAATGTGACCTCTACCATCTGAGTGTATGTGGAAAAGATCGAGTTCCCAATAATAACCTCCCTTATGGGCCACTCGATCCCTCTCGCAAACTTCATCATCTTTTTCTCCTCGGCGTTAATTTTATCTCAAGAAAAATAGGACAACATAGTAAACTCCCACTTATACTCGGTTGTCGTGTGGGCTCCCTACTCTAGTACAAGAAACTCTTCCCTCTTTTTCTCTCTGAATGATGATGGGAAGTAATTATCATCAAAATGGATTACAAACTCAGCATAGGTCAACCTCTCCCTATCCTCCTCCATAATCACACTCTCCCACCACTGGAGGGCATCTCGAATAAGGCAAAAAGTAGCTAACAACTTCTTTTGTACCTCGATGCAAGTCACCAAACTCAAGTGCCTCTCGATATCTTTGCATAATTGCTGCATTATGATGGGAACAGTAGAACTGACAAATGTCGGTGGGTTGTTCTTCATGAAGGCTCTCTGTGCCTTTTCCCATCCTAGGGTGGCCAATATCGACGGTTGTGGTGCCACATAAGGCATCTCATGTCGTGTTATTATCAATCCTGCCTGAAGGGCCTAGCTAATCAGTTATGAAAACTATTGTGCATAAAGATGGTATAGTCCCTGGGCATCAAGAATTGGGATACCAGACATAGCGTGCGCCTATGGTGGTGGGGGAGCGGGCTTAGCCTACCTTGCTGGCTCTCTGGACAGGCAAATTTAAAATGGGCATCCTATAAGTAACAAACCATAAATAAAAGTATAAGGAAAGGTACGTATTACATAACACTATACAGAAGTCTAAGAGAACTTATAACCCTCAAGGCCTAAGACCATGATCTGATACCAACTGTAATATCCCATGTAATTTAAATATTTAGGTTGATCAAATCTAGATATAAAATTATACAGAATATTTAAAGCAATCAAATATCATTCTCTATATGGAGAGATCAAATGAAACAATATTGCATATGATGTGGAAATGATATGACGATCCCTCATATAAACTCATAATGAAATAGTCATAGTCCATAAAAGGTCTACATAAATGTTTTAACACTGATTCCTCAACATATAACCAATAGAGTCTCCAAATTATACGAGTCAAACAATCTCAACATACAAACCAGAAAGTCTTCGAAATAAAACTATGACATAAAAAAGTAAAAGAAAAGAATAATCGAAGCTATATAAGAGGTCCTGCCCTAGAAACTGAGTTCCACGTAAATAGAGGGGTTAAAACCCTAGGAAAAAACTATGCAACTCAAAGCAGTTATATAAATAGATGATAAAACTACAATTTTTAATTTTTAATGATCGACCCAAACCATGAATGCAAACTCATGATGTATTAAAAATTATCCAATTCATGTAGTAAATTACGGATTCTCAGTATTTAAGCAACGTGTAACTGGTATGTGCCCCTTCGTATCGGATATTTTAAAAACATGCGATACACCAAATTTAAATATTCACATAAGCCTCGGCCGCTCATTACACAGTGCCAGAATAACATCACGTTAAATTATAACCATTATGTTTCATGCCCTGATGCCACTTGTTATTCGCATGACCAGAAATTTCACATATCATAATATTAGGGTGTCCCTCCACAATGCCCGCCCATTTATTTCCATTTCATATGTTTATTTAACATTGACCATTTTACACATCTTTATTCACTTCGAGAAATCTAATAAAGACCCAAATTTCCCCACCCTCGGATCACATCGTTTAAAGATCATTATACATCTTAGTCATTTCAGAAGGGGTTAAAGAGTCAATATCATTACATATAACCATTTTGTATGGCAAAACATTATAGTAAGGGTAAACTAGTTTGATTTAAGGGTTTGAGTCAAAACAACTACCCTTCTCTAAACTCCGTGTGTGGGAAGTCTCACCAAAATGAAATCCAAATAAGGAACCCCTCAATACACTTCCATTTAGATAAGTTAGCTGTTAAGACAAATTAACTAAGGTTTATTATGCGAGAGAAGAAAAGAATTTTGATTATCTGCGTGTGCAAATTTTTTAACTAATCTAACACTGATTCGAGAACCCAAACCATCATCCAGAAATTTCCCGATCTCCTTCTATCGTCTAGATATCCCTTCCTTATTAAATTAAGCAACCCCGTTTTTTCACAAAGGCAGACGACCTAGTTCCTTCCCTCTTTTAAAAAGGATACTATTGGTTCGTTAACTAATCTAAGGAGATAAAGTTTTGGGAGTAGTCAAGTATCCCCTGCCTCTATTTATTTCCAATCATTGGCAATAATATAGGTACTTAGCCTTTATTTATTTATTTAATTTTTAGCCTCATCAAAATTTTACTGTTTATAGATTTAAACCCCAACTTTTGTATTTTTTTTAAAAGAAGATTTAAAGTCTGATTTCAAGGGTGTTTCCAAATGGACTTTTTTTATCAACTCGAAAAGAAATTTCGGCACACATTTTCGAGGCAAATGACTTTCTATTCCTCTACTTTTATATGCATAGGTGTAAAATTAACCTAAATTAATTTTATTATTAAAAACAAATTAGTAACCCCTAGTAAGTTGCGTATTCCAAGTTTTTTTTTTAATAGGTGATTTAAATAAGTTTATTATACTCGAAATTTCTTGTTGAACACTATTACTTAGTGAAAATTATTTATAGACCCTAAATAAAAAATAATATATATTTAGGGTTTGGACCCCATTTTCTTTTGTAGAATTTGACGATTTAAATTTAATATTACCCTATACGAAATTTAATTTAGAGTTAATAAATTCTAAAATTATGCATGCTTAGTAGGATTGTACCTTGCACTTTGAAGGTAGTGGTTTTGACACGTGTGCCCCGATTTGATGAAATTAGTCACGAGGACCTTACCTATGGTATGTGAACTAATGTAACAATATTATAATTGACATGAGACATTTGATATGTATTATTGGACCTCTTAAGATGTTATACTCTTTTGTAAAATAATTACAAGTTCCTTTTTGTGCAAGAAAATTAAACGAGTCGTGCTTGAGACCACGTTATTATTGATATACAATCGTGATAGGTAATAATTAAGGTTGTTTTTAAAAGGGAGATTCGATTTATTTAGATGGGATTGCTCATATTCGTAGAAAATAATGGAAAGGGGATGATAAATGGGGTCTAATGGCATCACCAATGATTGGTAATGCCTCCCTTGCTGCCTTGATTTACCATAGTGAAATTTATTTCGGGCACAGAACAATGCAACCCTTAAGTGTAAATAGCTTTCTTTCTTTATCTTTACTCTTGTTTGAATAACTATAAATACTCTTGTTTCTTTCTCGAAGGGAGCAGAGCAATTAATAACATTGGCTTTTTTAAAGGAAACAAAGGAGGAAAAGGTTTTGTAAGGAATTTGGATATTTGTTGTGCTTTTAATAAGCTGGAAAAATGGGATAGTGTGCCAAGCACCGCAAACAAAGGGTCTTAAAAACCTTGCTACTTAATTCAGTTGAGCAATCATCTCAGCCGTTAAAAAAGGAAGGTTGATATCGTTGAATCCATTTAAGACAAATATCATCATTAGGTGGTTAAACTCACTTATTTAAAAGAAAGTTTTGATTTAATATTTATTAATTTATAATTTGTACAAAGTTAAGTTTTATTTATTTTATTTGAACGTTTATAATATTACTCACATAATATTCTTCAAAGTTAAATAAGATATTCTGTATAATTAATTATTTAAATACTCATAAGATAATAGGGTGTTACAATGATAGTGAAGATTTTGGTTACTTAACTTTTGATGATAAATATGATAAATTATATGAAGTGTCTTTGAAACTTTTTAAAAAGAATACATCATTGTCCTCCAGACTCAAAGAATATAAAGAGGAGAACAATATTTTATAACTTACAGCACCTAAAGCTAATCAACTTCATACTGATTATACTCACATAAGTGAGACGTTTAAGTTGCTAGAGAAAGAGCCTTCAATTGTTTATTGTAGTTCAATAAATATTTTAATAGAAGATAATGGATCTCTTTGAAAAAAGGTCAAAACTCTTAAAAGAGAAAATTTAGAGTTTTGTAATGAGCATGCATGTTTAAAAGGCGAAAATAATATTTTGTGCATTTTGGAAGCTCAAAGTCCTATCCTCCTTGAAAAGCTTGAAATATAGATGTCCCTTTTTCGGATCTTTTAGACTCTTTAAGTGACTTAAAAGATAAGAACATCACTTCAAAATAAGAGGATAAAAATTTAATTAATTTTAAGAAAAGAGAAAATAATTTTCTACATCTCCTAAAAAATTAAAAAATAGATCTTCTTTTGTGTGAAGAATCCAAAATCATTTTGGAAAAGAAAATTGCATGTCTTCAAAACGATTTGAACTTGGTCAAAACGGTGAAAGTTAATCTTGCGACAACTTCACAAAAACTTGGGAAAATTATTTTAGGGACAACCTAAAAGAGTTTTGATATAAGGGGGTTAGGTTTTGACAAGTCCAATGTTTCAGCTTCCACTAGTGAAATAAGTTTTGTAAAGACTTCTTCTCAAAATTAAACGACAAACGCTAAAAACTTTATTTAAAAACTCAAGATAAAAGAAAAATATTGTAAATAATTTTGAAAAGAAAGTTAAACTTGTTCATCCCAAGTCGGAAAAAAAAATCATTTTCCTCACCATAAAAGACCTAAAAATAACTTTCTTCGTTCTCATGGTCATAAAAAAGGCCACACAAAAGATTTTTGTTGCAAGTTAATTAAAGTTTAACATTTTGAAAAGGTTGTTCCCGAGCCTAAATCCGAAATGACTAGACCAAAAGGTTTTAAATGTTATCATTGTCATAAAGTTGATCATTTGAAGGCATTTCGTAATTTAGTCAAGCCAATATTACCTTTAAACCATGGCAAGAATGGTAAGAAATCAGTGAGGATCAAAAAATTTATGATTCATAGATTTTTGCACCTAAACCTGTTAAAAGAAAAATTTGGGTTAAAAATAGTCAAAATATTTGTTATCGTGTTGGTAAAGGAAAGAAGGGAAAAGTAAATAAAAATATACCTAACACCCCATTTGAATCAAAGGCTCCTCGTGTGAGTCATGTATGGGTTAGGACGAGCATGTCAGATGAATCTAAAGTTTAAGCCAAAAAGATTTCGAAATTTGTTCATTCTACCTCTAAATGATAGAGGTTGTTTATCCTTAGTCAAAGCCTTATTTATATTTCATCTTCTCATATCTTATGTTAGGCTATGCACTTTTGTTTCATTTTTGAGTTTATATTTCATGTTTATCAATCTTGATAACTCATATGTAAATTATTTGTCTTCTTGATTTACTCTTAATTTATTTATTGAATAAATTGAAAAGATTTGTTTTTAGGAATATTTTGTTTCGGTTTTCCAAAGATATGTTTAGGATTGTCGCATCTAGATTATCTTTTATTTGATCCATGCATGTTATTTTCTTATGCATGTTAAAAGTATTTTTACTTTACCTTGGATGTATATTCAGTACACCTGTTTATAATCCATGGAACTTTAGCTAGTCTTGTACTTAGGTTTACATGCTCTCTTAACCTTAACTTTGTTTTTCTCTAAATTGATTATCTTGGGATTGCATTGGATATTTTATTGGTAATTTGATATTATTAGAACATGTTTTAGGATTATGTGCTTCATGTATATCTTTCAATCATATGACATGCTCCTTTGTGGTTATACATATCTTCCAACGAAAAATTCAAAAAGATATTTTTTGGTACAATCTCGTTTTGCTTTTTTTATGATATACTCCATAACATATTTTCATATGTCAAAATAGCTTATTTGATCATTTTTCCTTTTGTTTGGGATTTGACTTGTGCTTCATGAGATGAATTCGATCTTATTATAAGTCTTATAAATTTTGAAAAAATCTATACTTTGAGACTACATTGTCATATCTTGTTGCACTTTATACCGCACTGCACATTATATAGATGTCACTTTATAAGGAATGACAAAGTTATACAATATTTTACAAATAGTTCAAAGCTTCGAATATTTGTGAGAGAGGTTCCATTATCCTCAAATATGTATGTGTGAGATTTATTCATGATTTAAAGGAGTTGAAAAGCAAGATGTTATATATAAAAATTATGAGAGATGATGTGGTTTGGGTTACAGCTTTTATTGGAAGGTGCTACCTTTGAAAAATTAAAAATAGTATCCCATCTTAGTAATGAATGAGTGAAAGCCGCCACATGCAAAAAATAATTTTCAACAAAGCGATGTTTTAAAAATATGTGTCCATCCAAAAAATTTAACAACATAAAGGATGTGAAACTAAAGGTTTTAACCAAACTGCTCAATGAGGAAAAGAAAAGTGTTAGTTGAAAACACTGAAAAGGTGTTGAGAATTTTCATTACTATCAAAGCTTTGAGTCAATTATTATTGAATTGTTATTCTTAATTGAACTCAAGCTTGATTTTATTCTTTCAATGGTGTTCATTGTTTTTGTTCTTCACGATCGAGATATGATATTATTTTCTTGGTTAAAGCCCTCCTCATGTTATTATCCTTATGGACAATCTTTTCTTGATTATGAACATTGAACATAGTACTCGAATTTGGTAAGTATGATAATATTTTATTATCAAATTTTGTTTCAGATAAGTTGTTAGAATCTCAATTTGTATTATTTTCTTTGCATTTCATTTTCATTTTCCCATGTAGTATATTTTGCACATATTTTAAAAGATTTATTTTGATTTCATGTTTGGGGATATTGTTCTTTGTCGAGTAATAAATTTTGGTATATACTTTCTCTTGTATATTCTTAATTGGCTTTAGACTTCATGTTGCTTATTTATGTGCTCGGAGTATGTTGTATTACCATTAACTTTGGTATTGATATAATACTTCCCTATATGTTGATATCATACTTTTTAAATTTGAGGAAAATATGCTACATCCAAATGTTATTTTGATCATTATTTGTCTTGATCATAATTAATAGGATGTTAGGATAAATTATTACACCCTATTTTGGTGTATCCTATTTCCATGGTGGTTGCTAATAATTATTTTACCTATTCTTCATTTTTGGATGTTTCTTAGATATATTTCATAGATACTTTCTTTGACATGATATATCATTTGGTATCTAAGGATTGTGTTTATATTTCAAGTTTTAGGATTGATCATAGAAATTGGTATCTACTAGTATCTTTTATATCATATATCCTTTGCTCGTTGTGCTTACCTTGTGTTTAGTACATTTCGAGTATTTGGGCTAAAATCTTGATGATGGTTTACATATTTAGCTTATAATTTCATTGTTGATCATTTGTGCCTTCATATGTTATACCATGTGATATCTTATCCCGTATGAATATTGTGGTGACAATTATTATGCAACACAAATAAATACAAAAGAGACAATTACCAAGTAAGAAAAAGGAACGTAAAATGACAATCACACAACAAAGGATGTACGTGGTTCAGCAAAGATGTGCCTACGTCCACGGTGGTGCAGTCGGTGTTATTTCTATATACTCCGGGGAGTGATTACAGAGAATACAACTTGACTTTTTGCCCGGGACCTAGGGTTTAATATATACATGTACATTTAGGTGAATGGGGGGTGATGGGTTCCCCCACGTCTTCCATCTCTCCTATAACCTCCCTTCAGGGGAACGTGGGAAGAGACCGGATCAAAATAAGAGGTGGGGGGCCTGGACTTTGGGCCGCCAGAACTGGGCTTCTCGTCCAGGCCCATGGTCTTAATTCTGGGTACCCACAATTACCCCTAAGTTTATTGGGCCGTGTTCATGGGCTCAATAAATTTAAATGATTAGCCATAATGGATTTTGTGCAATTCTTCAAAAGCTGTGAAGTTGATTTTGGCGGCACTCGCTTCGTTTATTGTGCACTATGATTAGCAAAATTTGAAGGTTTGTTGGAATAACCACTTTTTTATCGTCGCTTCAGTCTTTCCAGCATTCTTCTATTTTCTGTGAGCTCTAGCGCTTCGTACCTTCTTCTCTCAATCTCAATTCTCATTTCTTCCTAGTTGTTTGGGCTCGTGCTTCTTCATCGGTTGAATCGATCTTCTATTTTGTAAGTTTCCTGTTCCCTTTCTTTATACTTTCTCTTTGAGTTTGTAGCTTTTCTAGGGTTTTCCAATGGCGAAGATTGGAAATAGGTCAATCTCTAAATTTAGGAAGTTTTACAACATCCCTGAGTGGGTAGATATTGAGTGTTGTGCCTCCCCTCCTAGATACGTTAGAGATATAGATGATGCCCACTGGATCCAGGTCTTGTTGCTTTCCCAAGGGGGACTCACTTTTCCTCCTAATGATTTATTTTTGCATTTTTTGGCTATTTTAATATTGTTCCTGCACAATGCTCACCCAGTGTGTGGAAAATAGTAAATGGCGTAGATAGGATAAATCAATTGTATGGAACTAGGTTAGGGCTCGCCGAGGTCAGTTTTTGCTACTCCTTTTTCTCGAACTAGTTCTGGTGTCCTTTACCTCAAAGTTAGGAGCCCTGACAGGGTATTGGTAGTAAATCTACCTGATTCCCATAAGGACTATTGGTAAGAAGGTTTCCTTGTTAGAAATTGGCAGTTTTCTCCCCAATTTGAAGGGTCGAGGTCTGAGAGGTTCTTTGTTTCCTTTTATGGGGAGGAATACATAGGCAGACATTGTAATGTTGTTTCGACTTTTGTTGATTTGTGATCTTTCTAACTCTTTTACGTTCTTCTTTTGCAACGAGGTCAAAGAACTTGGAACCTGCTCTCAGCAAGGTTCGTCTTACGGAATTGATAAAGGCTTGGAATATCAGGGAGCCTTTGGGTGACAGCGAGCATCCCAGATCTGCTGCTTTTTTGCTCGAGTATAAGAACGTTGGCTCCAGCTTCATAGCAAGGCCTGTGGACAGTATCCCAGAGTTCGACTTATTCGAAGAGACTGTTGTAGGTCCTGTCCAGTTGGACGAGGAAGAGAGCAGCTCTGGGAGTGACATTGTAGGAGCTGTAGGTGATTTGCGGGGAGAGAGCTCTAGCAGTAGCAGTTCCTCTGATCGTAGGGAGGTTTCTGAAGCTCGAGGGTCATTGAGCACTTCTAGCAGTTCGAGCGAGGAGATGGTTCCTCCAAGGAAGAACTTAATCAGGGATGATGATGATGAGGACCACATGATTCTTATACAAAGGTCAAAGAAGCAAAAATCTAATTCTGGGGCTGTGGCTACTGGTTCCCGGTCCTCTGCCCAAGAGCAGGAGAGAAAGAGGAAGGAAGAGGAGCAGGTGAGGGAGAGAGAGAGAAAAAAGGAAGAAGAGAAGAAGAAGAAGAAGAAGAAGAAGAAGAAGAAGAAGAAGAAGAAGAAGAAGATGGAGAAAAGGAGGAGGGCAGAGGAGAGGAAGAAGAAAGAGAACGAGAGAGAAGAGGATAAGAGGAGCTCTGAAGCCAGGATGAAGGTCGGGCAAGCCTTGGTCCCGATATCCGCGCTGCCCGAGGGGGCTTCTGTTGTAATTTCCCCTCAGCTAGCCCCCGCTTTGCTTGAGAGGGCTGTCCTCCCAGCTGATCGCCAAAGGGCGGTAGGGTCTGAGTAATTGGCCCTTCGGGCTAGTCAAAGACTAGCTCTGGTATGGTTTTTCCTTTTTCTCCCATATTTTTATGAACTTTATCATTTTTTTCTCTTTTAACATCTTCTTCTTCCTACAGTTTGTTACTGACTTCGTCGTGTTGTATCATTCACGCGATGAGCTGGTGAAGAAAAATAGCGAGCTGGAGAAGGAAAACGTTGCCTTAAAGCTGAAGGGTAAAGAGCTCGAGGCTAGTTTTAAAGCCGTGGACTCTACTCGAATTTCATCTTACTTGGTTCTTGCTACTGCAAACAAGGAGAAGGACGCTGCAGTCCAGGATCTGAAGGAGCTGAGGCAGGCCTACGACTTTGTTTGCTCGAGTAAACTTGTAGTTGTGGAGGAGAATAGGGTGCTCTCTAAAGAGCTGAAGAGGAAGGAGTCTGAGGCTGTTACTGCCAAGGAGGACTCTTACAATTTTGGTTGGGTTGCAGCATACGAGGATGCTGAAGTTCAAATAGGCTATATTAGCCGTCTGAACTTCAAGAAGGGCTGGAACAAGGCCCTCATAGCTGCTGGAGTGGATATGGCATCTCCCTTTTTTGACGAGCACGACCCAGGGCCGAGGCCAGTCGTAGATGAAGATCCTGCCCCAACCGTTCAAGGCTCTGATCCTATTCCTCAGGCAACTCCTGCTGACGTTTCTCTTGTTGAGGCGACAGAGATCACCCCTGCCAAGGGCAGTGCTCCTGTTGATGCCGATAAGGGGAAAGGGCCATCAACCTCTGGACCACCTGAGGTCGCTAATTAGTTATCTGATAGGATTGCTTTGTATTTTTGCTTTTTCCATTCTGTAAACTTTCTTTTTTCAGTTCGATGTAATTTCAACCTTCATTAATGAAAAAGGCTTTTATTTTTCTGTGCACTGATATGTCTTCTTCTCTCCCTTGTCTTCTCATTATTTGTAGTCAATTGATGTTGATGATTACATTCCTTCTACTTCTCAACTGGGCAGTACCCTTTGTCCTAATGCGAGTCCTGAGGTTCGCCAAGCCTTTGTTAGACTTTGCAAAGCCCTTCGGTCTAGGAATCAGAAGTATAAGGAGCAATCTGAACTTGTGGCCAAGCTGAAGGACAGGCTCCAGGAGATGGAAGAGGTTGGGACTTCGGTGCAAGAAAAAGTGAATACGCTGAGAGCAAAGCTTTTTGATGCTTTCGAGATCAACCAGGTTGGTGAGATGCTTCAGCAAGAGAATGAGGTTCTGAGGAGAGAGGTCTTACGACTTAAGGAGCACGCGTCGAGCATAGCTCCAGCAGTATTACAGGGTTCTTCATCATCGCGAGCCAGAGCTGGTCGGAGTGATACCCCTATGCTACGGGGTTCCACTGGTCCATTTATTCCGCGAGCTAGCAGGACCACCAGGATCCAGAATAGGGAGGCAGAAGAACTTCGAGAGAGGGAAATGGAAGAGCTCCGTGGTGATGTTCAGCGAGCATATGTTATTGCTGCTGGGCTTTAGAGGGACGTTACTCGACTGCGGCACCTGTTCAAAAAATGTCCTCAACAAGTATGGGCTGATGGCTACGACCAGGGTTGGTCAGATGCTCCAACAAGGTTGACAGAGTTCGAGGAACTTTCTTTTATCAAGGGGTGGATAAGTACCTTGAAGGAGCTGCAAGTCCCGAGGAACTCGATGCTCTGGTATCGCCATGAAATGTCTCCCTCTACCCTGATGCCTAACCCCTTCTGGATGGATGATCGATGGATCCCCATCGATGCCATCCCTCGGTAATTATTGGAGGCGGATGCGAACGAGGTTATGGAAGAGTTAGCTCCTGCTCCTGATGATGAGCGAAGAGCTCGAGTGGCGGATTATCTCGCTCAGAGGCCTCCCCCCCATTGAGATTTTGCCAGTTGTTTTTACTTGTATTTTTAATAATATAAATACTTTGGGCTAGTTTTGCGACTAAGCATGTATCACCATTGTTGTAAATATGATTCATTAATAAAAAGTTTGTGTTTTGGGCAATTTTGTCGACTAAACGTGTGCATCATATTCTTCATATTCTTGATATTTTATAATCTTCTAAGTTTGTTTTGTCATGCAAGTTTCCTCCCAGTCCATTATAATACCGAGATACCATTGTGCACCACTTTACCTTTTAGGTTGTGTCGTCACACACCCTTAGGACTAAGTGGGGCAATTGGCGAGGACACACCTGGTGTTGGATGCTTTATCCGATCAGGGTTTTGCTCAACCGAAGTAGGTTTGATGACCAGTATAAAATTTGGTCATATTGCCTAAGGATCCACTGTAGGGCTTCATATATTGCCAGGGGCAATGCTAAGAGGTCCTTCGTATTTCATAACGATGACCTGAGGAGGGATATTACCCTGCTATAGTGTAGTGATCAATGTGCCTGTTATTTGGAAAAGATGTGCGATAAATGCAGCTGTTACTCATCAGAATGTAACCAATTAAATAACATTCATTAATGATAAGGGAAATGATCTTCTAGCTTCATAATAAAAGGATAAAAGAAAAAGATCTAAAAATAGATTCTCTTGAGATTGGCTGGTTCCATGCTCGTGGTATTTCTCTGCCCTCCATCGTTTCCAAGTGATAGGCGCCCTGTAGGTCGTCTCTGCTTACTTTAAAGGGTCCTTACCAGTTGGGACCTAGCTTGTCGTCTGATGGTTTCACTGCGCTGCCCAGGACTTTCCTTTGAACATAGTCACCAATTCGGAATGCCCTTGGGTTAACCCTTTTGTTATAATGCCTCGCGAGCTGTTGCTGGTAGCTTGTTAGTTTCACTAGGGCTAGCTCCCAGCGTTCGTGGGCTAGGTCGAGCTCAGTGAGTAATGCTACATCATTATGGACTTGGTCGACAATGTTGGACCTCATTGTCGGCAAACCTGCTTCGAGTGGGATGACTGCCTCCATGCCATATGTCAGTGAAAATGGGGTTTCTCCAGTTGCTCTCCGAGGAGTGGTCCGATATGCCCATACGATGTGAGGTAGTTCATTTACCCATGCGCCTTTAGCTCACTCCAATCGCTTCTTCAATCCATCGATAACGGTTTTGTTGGAAGCCTCAGCTTGGCCATTTCTCTGAGGATAGGCCACCGAACTGAAGTGGTGTCTGATACTATGTTTAATACAAAAGTTCTTAAAGGAGCCACTTTCGAACTGTGTTCCATTGTCGGTGATGATGGTTCTGGGGATTCCAAAGCGAGTGATTATATTCCTCCATATGAACCTTATCATATCAGCGTCTCAGATGTTCTCCAGGGGTTCTGCCTTGATCCATTTGGTAAAGTAGTCAGTCGCAACCAACAGATATTTGCGATTACCGGCAGCGGTAGGCAGTGGTCCCACGATGTCCATTCCCCATTGGGCGAATGGCCATGGGCTGGACAGGTACTTTAGGTCGCTGGTGGGTTGGTGGACCATAGGAGCGTGGAGTTGGCATTTCAGGCATTTGCGGACATACACTACAGAGTCCTTTTGCATATATGGCCACCAATATCCTTCCTTCATTGCTCGAAAGGCTAGAGACCTGCCTCTAGTGTGGCTTCCACATATTCCTTCGTGAAGCTCGCATAGCACTTGCTCGACATCCCCTGGGTGGACGCATCGGATGTAGGGACCGGAGAAGGACTTCTTATACAAGTTGCCTTCTGGGGATAAGTGAAAGTGAGCAGCTTTGACTCTTATCTGGTAGGCGGTCTTCTTGTCATCCGGGAGTGTGACATCCTTTAAATATTCTCTTAAGGGGCCCATCCAGCTGGGGGCTGACCCCACATGGAGTACCCGTTCCACGCTTGGTGGATTGTTGTCGATGCTCGGACAAGTGAGGAAATCGATGGGGATGACACTTTTTAGGTCGGAGTCAACTGCCGAACTAAGGGCTGCTAAGGCATCAGCATGACTGTTTTGTCCCCTGGAAAACTGCTGGACGTTGATCTCTTTAAAGCTTGACATCAGTTTTTTCACTAAGGTGAGGTAGGCTGCCATTCTTTCATTCTTTGCATTGTAATCTCCACTTATCTGATTGGAGACCAGTTGGAAATCACCGAACACCTGTAAATGTTTTACTCCCAAAGTGTGCGCCTTTTGGAGGCCGGCTATTAGGGCTTCGTACTCTGCTTCGTTGTTGGAGGCTGCAAATCCAAGCCTGATTCCTTGTTCAACGATTGTGTTCTCTGGGGTAATGAGGACAATGCCTACCCATGCCCCCTTTGAGTTGGAGGCTCCATCAACGAACAATTTCCTATTTTGCTGGGTTCTCCTTTTGCCTCGTTGTTTGAGGTTGGTCGGAGGGTTCTTCGCCCAGGAATTCGACTATGAAATCAGCAAGGATCTGACCCTTGATAGCTGTCCTTGGTTGAAATTGGATGTCAAATCGACCGAGCTCGACTGACCACTTAGTCAGTCTGCCCGATAAATCCTCTTTCCTTAGGACTGCCTTAAGGGGATGCGATGTAAGGACAATGATAGTATGAGCTTCGAAATAATGCTTTAGCTTCCTCGAGGTTATTACTAGCGCAAAGGCGAGCTTTTCCAATGGTAGGTACTTTTGCTCGGCGTCCAGTAAGGTTTTGCTCGTGTAATAAATGGGGTGTTGGATTCCTGCAACCTCGCATATTAGCGCAAAGATGACAGTGTGATTGGACATGGAGAGGTACAGGTACAAAGAATATGTCTGCTGTGGTATGACGAGCAGTGGTGGAGAGCTTAAGTAAGACTTGAGCTCGACCAATGCTCACGAGCAATCTGGGCTCCACTCTATCATTTTTCTCCCCTTTAGAAGCTGGAAAAAAGGCTTGCACTTCTTGGAGGATTTGGAAATGAAGCGATTTAAGGCAGCGAGCATACTGGTGAGCTTCTGTACGTCTCGGATTGTCCGAGGGGGTTACACCCTGTTGATTGCATCGATCTAGTCTGGGTTAGCCTCTATGCCTCTCTTACTGACCAAGTACCCAAGAAATTTTCCTGACTGGACACCGAAGGAACACTTGCTAGAGTTAAGTTTCATTCGGTACTTCCTGAGGATTTCAAAGGTGTTCGACAGGTTAGAGAGGTGATTTTCCTTCTTCTTACTCTTAACGAGCATGTCGTCGATGTAGACCTCCATGGTGTCTCCCATCTGACCTTTGAATATTTTGGTGACCAGCCGTTGATAGGTTGCCCTGCATTCTTGAGCCCGAAGGGCATGACCTTGTGGCAGTATAATCCAACTGTTGTGATGAACGCCATTTTGTCCTGGTCGTGGGCATATAGGGGGATGTGGTGATACCCTGAGTATGCGTCCAGGAAACTCATTTGCTCGTGAGCTGCGGTGGCGTCTACTAGTTGGTCTATCTTCGGGAGGGGGAAACTATCTTTAGGGCATGCTTTGTTGAGGTCAGTGAAGTCGATGTAAACTCTCCACTTCCCATTGCTCTTCGGAACTACTACTGGGTTGGATAACCATTTGGGGAATTATACCTCCCGTATGGATCCTGCATCCAGCAGTTTTTCCACTTCTTTTTCAACCGCTTTAGCCTTCTTGGGTGCATTTCGTCGTGCGTTCTGCGTGATTGGCTTGAATGTGGGGTCGACGTGCAGTTGATGACATACCATACTAGGATGAATTCCAGGAATCTCGTATGGTTCCCATGCGAAAACATCTACGTTGCGCCTCAGAAAGGTTATCAACTCCTTCTGTTCTCGGTCGGTGAGAGATGATCCAATCAAGAAGACTCTGTTACTGTCACCATCTCCTGCCGTAACTTATACCAGGTTCTCGACGACCCGCTCAGAGGGGAGGAGCCTGGTCTCCTCTACTCCAGGTCTCTCATACTTTAATTGCAATTTAAAAGATGTCAGACCTTCTTCAATTTTCTCGCTGGGCTGCTCAGACTTCTTCTCTAGCTTTGGACGGATGGGTGCTATAAATCACCTTCTCGTCATTTCCTGATCATCGTGGATTTCCATTACTCCACGTTCGGTTACGTACTTGAGTTTCTGATGGTAGGTTGAGGAAACTGCCTTCATAGCATGAAGCCATCCCCTGCCGAGGATGTCCTGGTATGGTAAGTCGATGTCAACTACCAAAAACTTGATCATCTTAGAGATGTTTCCAGCACGTACTGGTAGTATAATCTTTCCCAGGGGCATAGTCATTTTTTCTAGCGAATCCAACCAAAGGTACATTAGCTTCCTTTAGGTCGGTGATTCTTAACTTCAATTTCCTGAATAGGTCGAGGTACATTACTTCGAACGAGATTCTTTGATCGACGAGCAGCTTGTCGACGTCAAAGTTAGCTATCCAGAGGGTAATAATCAGAGCGTCATGGTGTGGGGTTCTTACTCCTATCAGATCTTCATCTGTGAAAATAATATTCTTTTTGTAATTAACGTCATCTGCTCGTCGACGCTTTCCTGATTGTGATTTTGCTGGATCGATCTGAAAAGCCTTCATTACCGTTGAAAGCTTCTTTATCTCCATTTGAGCTGAATTTCCTTGGATCTGCTTGGCATCAGATGCCCTATGAATTACCACAAACTCATGTTCGGCATCATTTTCGAGCACGTTGTCAGGTCTTACTTCTCTATTGGCAACTACCTTCTCCGCCTTTTTCTCTATAACCTGGTTCAAATGCCCGGACTGGGCCAGTTCCTCGACGTGAGACTTTAGAGCTTTGTAATGCTCAGTCTTGTGTCCTCCCTCTTTGTGAAAAGTGCATCTCAGCACATTGTTCCTCTTTAAGGGATCTCCTCCCATTTTTTTGGGCCATTTGATGAATGGCTCGTCTTTGATTTTCGTGAGAATTTTGTAAATTGGTTCTTTGAAGACGGTGTTGACCGCCTAGAATGCTTTCGATGCATCATTGTTTCCTCCGTTCTTGGAGCCATTTTTGCCCCCGTTCTTTCTTCCTTTTTTCTGGTTCTCAACTTTATCACTTCCCTTAGTAGTGAGTTTAGCTCGACCGTTTTCTCCTGTACTGAGGCGGGTGACGTCTTCCACCTTGGCATACTTCTCGCTGCGAGCCATTAGGTCGTCGATGGATATGTCTTCCTTCTTTGTCAAGGACTGGTAGAGAAGGGAAGAACTGGCTAGCCCAATTTTGAAAGAGGCCACAGCCACTTTCTCCGAGCAGTCCTCGACCTCATTGAATAACTCCCAGTACCTTTTCGCGTAGTCTCGGAGGGTCTCCTGAGGTGTCTTCTTCATTGTCAACAAAGCATCCATCCTTTTGGGATGGGAGCTACTAGTAATGAAGCGGGTCGTAAAGAGTTTGGCCAGGGATTTGAAACTTCTGATGGATCAGTGGGGGAGTCTTTCGAACCATTTTTGCGCCACATCATGCAAGATCAAGGGGAAAATACGGCACATCAGTGCATCCCGATGATTCCAGAGGGTCATGGCCTGTCAGTATTGCCTGACGTGATCGATGGGATCAGTCTTACCGTCATAAATCTTAAACCTTGGAATGGAAAATTTCTTGGGGGCTTCTTCCTCTTCGATTTCCCAAATGAAGGGTGACTTCATTTGGGTTTTAAGAGCTCGCCTTGTGAGTTCTCTGGTTGATCTAGTACCGTGGTGGGCAGGATGTTGGTCCATTTCCCTGCGGACCAGATCTCGTATATTCTCGTTGCTACGAGCAGGGCTCTGGTAACGTCGAGCTCTTCGCAGCTGCTCACGGAGGTCGTCGTCTGATTCATCTCCCTCAACCTTTCGAGATCCTCGCCTAGGGATCCTTCCTCGACTGTGAGACTTGCTCACCTGAGGGCTAGGAGTGCGGTATGGACGTCTCCTGTTATCAAGACGAAGCTCCCTCTCCAGTCTTTCCAGTCTTCTTTTCAGGCGAGCATTCTCAGCCTCGTACCTGCGAGAAGACTCCCTCTGCTCATGGAGCCTTGCCTCGTATGCATCAATCAATTTGGATATCTTTGTGGACCTCGCTAGTCCCTGACTTTCTTCTGAAGCTGGCCTTTCCAAGTGAGCCCTCTGATCTGAACGTCAAACTTCAGACCTAATCCTGCGAGGAGCAGGTGGTTCTTGAATATCCCCTGCCTGGGGGGAGTTACTGTTGTGACCAGACATTTTAAACTCCTTTCTTAGTGTAGGCTCTTCTCAGGGAAAGATGAACGTTTCCCACAGACGGCGCAAATTGTGGTGACAATTATTATGCAACACAAATAAATACAAAAGAGACAATTACCAAGTAAGAATAAGGAACGTAAAATGACAATCACACAATAAAGGATGTACGTGGTTCAGGAAAGATGTGCCTACGTCCACGGTGGTGCAGTCGATGTTATTTCTATATACTCCGGGGAGTGATTACAGAGAATACAACTTGTCCTTTTGCCCC
Organism: Sambucus nigra; assembly: GCA_949130495.1. NCBI lineage: Eukaryota > Viridiplantae > Streptophyta > Magnoliopsida > Dipsacales > Adoxaceae > Sambucus > Sambucus nigra. The sequence goes on from OX422213.1 coordinate 390,181,471, forward strand.
GGACCTAGGGTTTAATATATACATGTACATTTAGGTGAGTGGGGAGTGATGGGTTCTCCCACGTCTTCCATATCTCCTATAACCTCCCTTCAGGGGAACGTGGGAAGAGACCAGATCAAAATAAGAGGTGGGGGGCCTGGACTTTGGGCCGCCAGAACTGGGCTACTCGTCCAGACCCATGGTCTTAATTCTGGGTACCCACAAATATCATCTCCTTGTGATTATTATATTATATACCATATCTTTCACATTCTTATCTTATTTTATGTAATTATGTCATATATCTACAGATTCAGTTTCTTAATGTCTTCACATATCCTAAACAAGTTTCGTATGAGGAGAGAAGATTTGATTAAGGAGAAGAATCAATTTGCGACAAAAGAAATCTAGTTATAAGATAAAAGGATAAAATTTGTTTCCTTAGGTTACACTTTAAGTTATACCATATTAGGGAGATTTTAGTTACGTATAATAGATTTTTAGCGTTTTAGGTTATATATATTTGGACGTTTATTATCATAGTTTTCGTTATTGCCTCATATATTGTTACCTTGTGTTCATATTCGAGTTTAAGCTTTATCTCGATTAGATATTTTGATATATTTATTTCAACGTTTTTTATTATTCCTTTACTAATTAATTTCTTTATAAAATGTTTCATTATGTTATTAATGACACCATCTTTAGATTTTATCATCTTTTATTTGTCAACTCCATGACAAAAAGGGGGAGAATAATGAACCAAGGGTTTGTATCATTGTGATACATTGTGGAATAATTTATGTAGAAATGAAATTATATGAGAATAAAATTTGGGAATAAAGTTTATATATCGTAGAGATATTTATTAAACTTGACATATGTTCTTTAGTGATTAAATGACTTTCTCTAATATTGCTTTATCCATTGTTTTATCTTATTACTTATATTTCTCTATCATTTTATTACACATTGGTATTTTGATATTGACGCGACTTAATATTTGTCTCAAAAGTGCGTACAATCTAGGCTCAAGTGCAAGCCTGTCGCTCAAGTAATAAACCCGGTAAGTCGGGATCTTATCCACAGGGATCGAGATTGCCAAATAGTAATAAGAAAAATTATTAAATCTTGAAATGATTTCGTAAAAGAAATGAACAGATGATTAATAATTGGGAAAATTTCTATTAAAAAATTACTTAACAAAAACAAACTGAAAAGTGCAAAAGAAATTAGATCTGACAAATGGGAGAATATAGGGTAGGGTACAATCCCTCAATCCTTAACAAATTACCGTATAAAATACTAGAATTGTAAATTAAAATTATTGACTAGATCCGGTCTTTATACATTCTAAGCATTACATATATGAGGGATCTAGCCCGCATCATATGAAATCAAAGATAGATATAAAGCGGTGAATGAATCCAGTCTTTATAGATTCTAAGCATTATGTATATGAGGTTCAAGCCCGCACCATACGAAATCAAAGATAAATATAAAGCGGTGCTTTCACGATTCAATCAATATTTTAATTTAACCTATATTTTCTACATAAATAATTTGCCTTGGATTGAGTTCATGTACCCCAACCCTTGGGAATTTAGCTACTCATGATTTGGTTCAAGAATAAATTCACACACAAAATTATGGATCTACAAGACATGGGAAATAATTTGCAAATAATAAAAATAGAGAATGGAAAGATATTACTTCAATTCAGCAACAAAAATGGAATTGGAATCCAGAATTTCTTACAAACTAGGGTTCATGAAAACTCTTGAAGGAATAGAAAATTTGCCCTCAAAATCTAACCCTAAAATTCAATCTAGCACTTCTAACCTACTCCTAACCTAGTCTCTCTCTAGCAACTCCCCTTTGAAAATGAGGTAGGGCTTGGTATTTTATAGCACCAAGTTGCACGAATTTGGCATCAAATTTCGCTTGTGGCACAAGTTTTCCAAGAGTTGCACTGCATTAAATGCATAATTAATTACAGAAATCCGCACATCCAGACTCTTCATTATCACGCAACTTCAAAACATCGTAACTTCTTCACCGTAGCTCGGATTGAGGTGTCGTTTTTTCCAGTATTCTTGTAATTTATAACTCTTCAACTTTCTAGTTGGCCCCACCTCCGGAATAAGGCTGTAAAATTACGAAAATGTCCTTCAACTCTCCATTTCTTGGTTTCTTTCACTGTTTTGAGCTCTCCTTCGCACTAACTTGCGTGAAATACCTGTAAAACACATGAGAAATACACAAAACACGAAATACTTGCCAAAAAAGGTTAGTAGCATAAATAAGAGACAAATCCAAGCTAAATACACTGCACTGGATCATAAAAATACCAAAATTAAGGGGATAAATGTGAAGAATATATGCCTAATCACACCCCCTAACTTAGAACTTTGCGCGTCCCGAGCAATGTAAATAAAATTAGCCAAAATTCTACTCTTGAAAATTCTTTTATTAAAATAAAATTCCACTTTCGCAGGCAAGCGATTGCATTTAGCGTATGCAATAAGCCTTTAAACCCCTAGGTTACCCTAGTAGGACGAGTTTTGTCTCGTGAGGGTTTGCAGTGAATACACCCACAAAATTCTTTATTGACTCAAATAAAGATCAAAATACTTAAAAAATTGTACAATTTAAACTTTTCGAAAAATAATCACCATAAATTCATATTCAACTGTCTCAAACCATAGTGTGTGTGTGCAAAGCCAAAAATTAAACCTCAAATTTCCACTGATTGAGCATTACGTTACTTTTCGAAAATTCGTTTTGATTCAAATTCTTACGGATTGAACTCACAAACGAATCACTCGGATTGTGGCTATTTTCTCTCGGTATGCATGATATAAAGAGTAAATATAATGGACACAAATTCATGCATACAAAATTGAAAAGAAGGAAATATATGGTGAAAAGATCTCATCATAGGAATACAGTTATTTGGAAATGGGAAACATCACCTCTAGTTCACACCATTTAATCTCTCATATTATCTTTTTGTATCTTAGCTCTCCACGCAGTAATTAATTTCTCCATTCGGACTCAGTTCGGACTTTTCAGGTTAAAAAGTGTAAAGGGTAAAAATGGGAATGGATGGAATGTTCGGAATTGGAAAACGTCCTTATGATGTCCATTTGTGCTTTTTCGGGCATTTGCTCATTTTTCTCTTTCTTTTTCAATTTTCATTTTTTTTCACCATTTTTTTTTCTTGCCCCTTTTTATTGCACAATTTGGACTTACTTGATGAATTTTCTCAATTTTCACAATTCCGGGCTAATTGGGTTTTTCGGGTTATCAAACGAAAGGAAAATATTTTATTAGGCTCAACTTAGGTTGCAAAGGGATAATTTTTCACAACTTTTTATGGCTAATATTTTTGGGTAACAAATGAGGGCCTACTTCATTATCCAAATTGCTAATCACATTACCATATGCATCTCGAGATTAATAAAGTTTAGAGATATATTTAGCACGAATTTCGAGACAACATCTCACACATTTCCCATAACCGATCAAAACAAAGGATTGAGATCATCAACGACTTATTAAAACGCTGAAAAGAACTTTGAGTTAATCATAAACTCGGATTGATTTAAAAACTCATAAAAAAATTGAAAGGCTCGAAATCTCACCGGGTTCGATCAATCTCCACACTTATTCGTTAAGTCGTCAATTTTCTTTCAATTTCCATCTTTGGTCAATTTTGGCTTAGTGCAATTGAGATTTAACAATTTGAGACTTTAAATAGAATAAAGGTGATATTTTTGAAAAATTTAAATTCCAATTCTTATTTATTTTGAACAAAAATATTTTTGACTTTTTCTAAATTTTTCAATTTTTTTTTTCTTCAAAATTTTCTAAAAAAACTCACTTGGAAAGAACATGTGATCGAATCAATGAATCTAAACAATAAATGGGAAGAATATCTCACACCCCCTAACTTAAATGTTGAATTGTCCTCAATGCAAATCAAGAACACAACATAAAGAAAGGAAAAGAAAGATATTACCCAAATGGAGCGATCCCCGATGAGTGCGAGTCCATTGAATCTACAAAACATGTTAGAACCAAGCATAGCAAAAAGAATAACAAAAACTCTAACTCTCAAAACTAGACTATAATAAAAGAGAAAAAAAAAGAAAAAAAAACTAACTATTTACAACCTAGCATTTGAACAGCTAATAAATCATACACTAAAAGTCAAAAAATTTGAGGGTCCACCCAAAATACAATTTGACTTTGAGGGATTAATGGTGTACCCTCATTAGGATGCATGCCTCCCGAAAAGTAAGAATTCCGTTTGAAAAACGGAAGGCATGTGAAAAGTTTAAAAAATGAACCATCACCAATTACAAAATTTAGGGGGATAATGAAGGATTTTGGTGCATAAGAGGACAAGTCCCATTGGGATCCAAGAAATATAGAATCACGTTCCAAATATTTTTCAAGTAGTATGGGGAGAGGGGCACACAAAATGGAACAATCCATATTAGAAAACAATTTAAGCATAGAGTGCTTGTCCTCATAAACCGGAAAATGATCCTCTTGTTGCTAGCACGTGTGTTGGTCTCTAAGTCGGACGATATTTGAGTCGTATCTTCAAGTACCTCCGAAGACTCAAATGGTATGGGTGGAGGTTTAGGAAGGAGAAATTCATCAATTCTATTGTCCCACTCGCTTTCGTCTAAATGACGAAATGAGGCCCAGAAAGATTGGACTTCATCATTTAGGCTCGTATCCACCGGTCCGAACTCGCGCTCAAACTCTTCTAGGCTCAACTCCTCTAGCTCTCTCTCTTGCTTGGTGTCCTCAAAATTTTTCCCTCAAAATTTTCAATTGGATCTGGTGGAGTGACACGTCTAAGTGTGTGGCCCGTAAGATGAAGCATCTCAAAATAACATTCCCATACAAGAAGCGAATCAACATCCTTAAGACATTCATCTAATTCTTGTGATGGATTTAATGGTTCGATAATAGTGGGGACACAAGGAGACAAATGATCCTCAACCTCAGTAGATTTTGCAATATTTATAATAGGTTGAGATTCAAAAGAACTTGGATCAATTTCAATGATTTCATTCTCAAAAGTATTAGGTGAAGCGCAAGTCTCGACCTTTTCTAAGTTGTCCAAATAATCATTCAACTCCTTGCAAGTTGCTATAATTTTCGACTCGAGAATAGCACGATCGTCAGATTGCTTTTTTAGATCAATTAAGAGTTCTTCCAAAGTAGGCTTTCTTGGTTCTAGCACCTCGAATTCCTCATTTGGTTGAAAACTTACTTCATCTTCAAAACTATCGGAAAAAAAATCCTCATTGGGTTCAAATAATGCATCTAACTCTTGCTCCCAATAACGATTTTTTTCGCGATATTCTTTTTCAAGTCTTTCTTCTTCAAGCAATTGATTTTGATAAATTTGAAGTTTCTCAGCACTAGGCTTGTATTTAATATAATCATCTTTAGTGATATTGATCCAATGGTCATAAGTCTTGAGTGCCTCCTCTTCCTCACTATTAGCATAACAATTAAAGCCACCAAAAGAGTTAAAATAAGACATTTCAAATTGGGCAATTCAAGAACGTGACACCCATTTTCTTTTTGTTATATATTTTTTTTTCTTCGAAATCACTTGTAGATAAAAATAACTTTCTTAAAAATTTAACAATTTCAATCCCCGGCAACGGCTCCAAAAACTTGACGCGACTTAATATTTATCTCAAAAGTGCGTACAATCTAGGCTCAAGTGCAAGCCTGTCGCTCAAGTAATAAACCCGGTAAGTCGGGATCGTATCCACAGGGATCGAGATTGCCAAATAGTAATAAGAAAAATTATTAAATCTTGAAATGATTTCGTAAAATAAATGAACCGATGATTAATAATTGGGAAAATTTCTATTAAAAAATTACTTAAGAAAAACAAACTGAAAAGTGCAAAAGAAATTAGATCTGACAAATGGGAGAATATAGGGTAGGGTACAATCCCTCAATCCTTAACAAATTACCGTATAAAATACTAGAATTGTAAATTAAAATTATTGACTAGATCCGGTCTTTATACATTCTAAGCATTACATATATGAGGGATCTAGCCCGCATCATATGAAATTAAAGATAGATATAAAGCGGTGAATGAATCCAGTCTTTATAGATTCTAAGCATTACGTATATGAGGTTCAAGCCCGCACCATACGAAATCAAAGATAAATATAAAGCGGTGCTTTCACGATTCAATCAATATTTTAATTTAATCTCTATTTTCTACATAAATAATTTGCCTTGGATTGAGTTCATGTACCCCAACCCTTGGGAATTTAGCTACTCATGATTTGGTTCAAGAATAAATTCACACACAAAATTATGGATCTACAAGACATGGGAAATAATTTGCAAATAATAAAAATAGAGAATGGAAATATATTACTTGAATTCAGCAACAAAAATGGAATTGGAATCCAGAATTTCTTACAAACTAGGGTTCATGAAAACTCTTGAAGGAATAGAAAATTTGCTCTCAAAATCTAACCCTAAAATTCAATCTAACACTTCTAACCTACTCCTAACCTAGCCTCTCTCTAGCAACTCCACTTTGAAAATGAGGTAGGGCTTGGTCTTTTATAGCACCAAGTTGCACGAATTTGGCATCAAATTTCTCTTGTGGCACAAGTTTTCCAAGAGTTGCACTGCATTAAATGCATAATTAATTACAGAAATCCGCACATCAAGACTCTTCATTATCACGTAACTTCAAAACATCGTAACTTCTTCACTGTAGCTCGGATTGAGGTGCCGTTTTTTCCAGTATTCTTGTAATTTAGAACTGTTCAACTTTCTAGTTGACCCCACCTCCGGACTAAGGCTGTAAAATTACGAAAATGCCCTTCAACTCTCCATTTCTTGGTTTCTTTCACTGTTTTGAGCTCTCCTTCGCACTAACTTGCGTGAAATACCTGTAAAACACATGAGAAATACACAAAACACGAAATACTTGCCAAAAAAGGTTAGTATCATAAATAAGAGACAAATCCAAGCTAAATACACTGCACTGGATCATAAAAATACCGAAATTAAGGGGATAAATGTGAAGAATATATGCCTAATCAGATATGTTTGCTAAGTGTTTGACTGTAAATAGGTTCAAGAGTTTCAAATGGTTGTGTAGTCTCTTATGATTCATTCGAGTGTGTCTTTCTATCTTTTTATTCCTTTAGTCGGGCGAATTGCTTCATAGGTGATAGATTTTATTTATTTGTTTATAATCTTTATTTTTGTGTGTTTTGTCATGGAATAGAAAAATTGGGATATTGTAAGAGTATACATTATAGTCATGATCCCTATAGGATTGGTATTGTCTTGTTTTATTGACACAAACCCACTTTGTGTCTCTAGTCTAAGAAGTCATTTTGAAAAACTTCAAGCAACATCTATTCACAAGACTTCATCAACTTCATCCCAACATTGTTTAATTCCATCCATAAGAAATGCCACTTTAGGGAAAGGTAATGGACTTAGATGACATAGTAACTCTTGGTTTAACATAACTTAAATAAAATTTCCTTAAAGTGAAAAATATGTTCAAACTAGTGTGCATGTTTTGGACTATTTAAACAAATACGGTATGTAATATACTTTTCATATAGAAAAACTATGTTCAAAAAATTACAATCATTATGTGTGTATTTTACGTATGAGTGTCCTTGGTTAAGAACAAATATACTAGCTTAGAGTGTTTTGCCAAAATATTTTCAAAACCCTTGAAGGCAAAATACAGGTTCAGATTTTCTGGAGAAGTGGTCGACCAATCTCACTACAGTTAAAGCTTATCTCTTGTGCCTTTTGTCCAAGACCAAAAATCTCTGGACAAATGTGCGACCTGCGTCATCTCAGTTTTTTTCACAATGATGCAATGTCTCGTTGCAGTGAAAGTCTGTCGCTAGTATCTTTTTCCACGTCTAAAAATCTCTGGCTCATGGTCTTACCCAGATCGCCTCAGGTTCACCATAGTGATGCATTGTCTCGCTCCAACAACACTGCTGCGACAACATCAAATCTCAAGAAGAAAGTGAATCTGATAAAAGATTCCATTATAAAATGAGAGATTCTCTTTTTCTGCTATATTTTATTGCGTTGGGGAAGCAACCTATTTTGTATGATTGAGAATGAGTTAAAGGTTTGGAAGGTTGTATCCACATGTTTGAAAAACAGTACTCTAATTTAGCTCCCTCTATTCTCATCCACAAAATAAGGTTAATAATTTTAAAAAAAGTTTACATTGTTTATCAAGCTAAAGAAACCAGATTTTCTTAAGAGCGAAAACCTTCTTTGTATTTTTTAGAAATCCATTATTATTATTTTGAGTTTAAATTTTTTTAAGTTTGATTACTTCTCTCAAGTCTTGAACAAATATTTGCAAAACTTGTTCTTGAAAAACTTTAAACATTTTTTATTTCTCATAAATACTGGGTGAGTTTATTTTGATTAGCTAAACATCTTTTAAAACTCCCTTCAACCTTTAGGACTCTCACATCCTAAGAAGTTAAAACTAAAAATAATTGCTTTTCACTTGTTCCATTTTGTAACACAAAAGGTTTTCTTCAAACTTTAAAAGAATAAAGTTTTCTCTTCAGACTTTAAAAGAAGAAATATGTTTTGGTGTAAACGCGACATTACCAACGGAAGTTGACACATGCGACGTGGCGAGTGGTCGGAGAGCAATCCGTATTTGCTATTACATCTAGGATGTGGAAAAGTGTCTTGTGGAGGTTGTGTGTTATTAAGTATAAGAGAGTTTCAAGTTTGTAAGTCATTTCTCCCATTTGTAAATATTTTCCTGTTTAATGGAAGGTGTCGGTTTGGCCTGAGATTTTTTCCCCAAGAGTTTTTTCCTCATATAAATCCTTGTCTCAAGTACCTGATTTACTATTCCTCATTTTGATTTGTCTTATATGCCTAATGAACATATATTGTTAAGTTAAATCAACTTGTAAATTATTATTTTGTCACTTATACTTTAGGATTAATTTTTGTCCAAATTTAAATTAAAAGCAAACATTACCTTTATTTTAATAATAATTTTTAATTTGATTAGTCCCTCTCGCTACATGCACAAACTTTCAAAGGGGCTGATGGTGATGAATCCATCAAAGACTCGGTCAAGCCTTATGTCTTTTATCATATATATTTCTTTGTAGTTTTCCTTTTTATTTCGCAGTTGTAAACTTGTTGGCCCATTTTGCCTATTTGAATGAATGAAATAAAATATATTTTTCGTTACTAATTGTTGTTGTCGACCTTTTTGCATTTTCTATTTTGGAATGTTTTGTGGAACTGTCCTTTAACAACTGTCTTGATTTTTAACCCTCCGAACATGGTGAACATAAGCAAGCCGTGACGACTTGGACCATATTCGAGGGAAAGATTCTTATGTTCGGTCTAGGTTGGCATACTAGATTGTTCGTCAAGTTTTTCAAAGGATCTAGTTAAGGAGTTGGGTGATTAAAAGACCAAGATGGAGAACACGTGGGGTCATCTCTTTATTAGAAAATGAGAATGACTATCTACAAGAGGAGGTGGATAAACTTTAGTCCAAACTAGTGAAGGAGCAAGTGATAGCCATGGGCTTAATGTCAAGTACGAGGATCTTTGCCACAGATTCTATCATGGGCCTAAGAGGGTGTGGCAATATGGTTACTATGACATTGTATTCAATACCCATTTTATGTTAACGACATCAAGCATGGGTGGGTGAACGCCTTATGTATTATAAAATTGCCAAAAACCTTCGATATTTGGTATTGGTATGTCGTTGATGATCCCTACAATATCTTATTGTCTTTTAGAAGTGATTATTATTGGGAACCTGAGGATGGCATCCTCGAACAGTTAGTACCAGATGCACCCCCAAGTCCTAAAGAAATGTTTCCTTCTACCTAACCCATTCCCTTAAGAAGTCGAATAAACCCTGACCTGTCTAAATCTCATTCAATCCTGGCCCTTCCAATTAGGAACGTGTGTTATTTTGTTGTACATGAATTCTTTGTATGGACAACTTGTTGGTTAATAAATTAATACAATATTATTGTTAACTTCCCGTACATGTGCATGATTATTTCACTATTCCTAATCTTGTGGGATTTTGTGCTTGAATTTTAAAAGGTGTTATCACACACAACTTTAGTTCTAACCAAGTTTAATGAGATTGTACATGTGTATGGAGTTTCCCCCATTAAATTTTTTACCTGCCCAGCGTGGTTGATCACTCTGGTGATGACAAACTTCCACTTCGTGTTACCCAAATGAGTCGGTTATGCCTATTATTTGGAAATTAAACCATATCAAAATGAATTAAAGCACAAACTTAAAGAAGTGAGATTTTTTATTAATGTAAAGGTTACCTAGGGTGAACAGTCATTTTCCATTTGGTACAAATGATTATTCAAATGAAAATAACAAGCATCCTAACATAAGGAAATAAGATAATTTGGAATTTAAATTAATTATATAGTAAAGATGGAAATTAAAATAGAAGATAAATTGAGAGAAAATCGACTTAGATGGTTTGGACACGTTAAGCGTAGACCAATGGATGCTCCTATAAGGAAGAGTGATTTAGTTAGTATTGATGGTAACCCAAGGGGTAGAGGTAGGCCTAAATTAACTTGGTGGGATATTATAAAAAAGGACATGATATCATGTGGTTTAACCGAAGATATTGCACTGGATAGAATGGAATGGAAAAATAGGATTCATGTAGCCGACCCCAAATAATTGGGAAAGGCTTTGTTGAGTTAATTTGATTTGAGTTGAGTTGAGTTGGAAATTAAAAGTAAAATTTCATTAGATTAGTTGCATTTCAAGCTCGAGGATCTCAGTGTCCATTATTGTTTCCAAGTGGTAAGCTCCATTAAGATCATATCTTGTTATCTTATTCGTCCCAATTTTCCCCTTACTTCCCATTAGAGAGGCTTTTATGGAACCCACTATCTTTCTTATGTAGTAATCGACCCGTAAATTCTATATTTCACGTTACAATTGTACTACCAAGTAAGATGGTGAATGACACTAGTCTGATGAGTGTCAGCTATCTCATTTCCATGATGAGGTCTAGCTCTGCCCACATTCTTTCATCGTTTATAGCTTGATCTACCACTGCCTTTTTAATGGACAACAATCCGGCCTCAAGGGGTTCACTACGTTTATTCCATAGGTTAATGAAAAAGGTGTTTCCTAAGTGCATCTTCTAGGAGTTGTCTGATAATCCTCAAGAACACGTGGGAGTTCATTCACCCGTGTGCCCTTGGCTTATACAAGTCTCTTTTGAATTTCATACAAGACTGTCTTTGTGGAGGTTTCTACCTGTCCATTTCTTTGAGGGTATGCCACTAAATTGCAGGGGTGTCCGATTATATGGTCAACACAGAAGTCCTAGAACGGTCCACTCTCTAATTTTGTTCTATTATTGGTAGGAGTACCAAACCTTGATATAATGTTCTTCCACATGAATGTGATCATATTCAAGACTCTGATGCTTGCTAGAGGTTCAAATTCTTTCCGTTTTGTGAAGTAATATTTCCCATTAATAAGTATTTTCAATTTATAGATTCCATTGGCAAAGAAATAATGATATCAAATACCCATTGAGTGAATGGGCACAATCTAGTCAGTGAGTTCAGGTCACCGGTTGATTGGTGTGTAAGTGGGGATATTTTTGACATTTCTAGGATTTTTTCCCACACTTGATGCAATCCTGTTGAATTTAGGTCCATCAATACCCTTCTTTGATTGCTCTGAAATCCGACAACATGCCTCCCACGTGGAATTCATAGTTTCCTTCAAGAAGTTTGAACATGATTTCTTTCACCTTATTGGGTGGACGTAACACAAATAAGGTTCTATAAATGACCATCGGTACAAATTCCCCTTAGGGGATAGGTAAAAAGGGGGTGCCTTAATTATGAACTTGTGAGTCTTCTTGCCATATTCTGGTATCATTTCCTTATTATGAAATTTATTTATGGGATCCATATAATTTAATGTTTCATTAACAACTAGGAACTCGATTTCCATAGTCTTTTATGATATGCTAGGGCATTACAAGAACACCACCAGAATCCTTCGCTTGAGATCAAAATCAACTATTGAGGCTAAGATTGCCAATACGCCTTCATGGATGTTATTTCTTCATAAAAATTGTTAAATGTGCACCTCTTGAAATTGCATGGTAAAATCTTGTGCTTTCTCCAGGTAGGTAGACATGCATTCGTCCACTGTATATAACTCCATTAATATCTGGTTGGAAATAATCTTTGAATCACTTAATACTCTCAAGTGGGTGAGTTCTAGCAAAAGTGATTTCCTTAGTCCTTCAAGCAGTGATTCATATTTTGCTTTGTTATTTGATACTTCAAAGCAATTCTTATCACCTGTTTGATCATTTCTCCATCTGGGATGATTAGTAATATACCTTTCCCGATCCCTTAGAATTATATGCTTCCTCCATAAAAAATTTCCAAATATGATTCTCGGATTGCTCATCTTCGAATTGTTCAATACTAACCTTATCCGTTTTTCCTTACTGAGGGATTTTAGGTGTGAATCCACCCATTCTAGGTATGTAGTAAATATTGGATCTTCCTAATTCCATTTCCCATTTGGACATTCATTCTAATAGGTCGGTCTTTCGAAATACAACCTTGATTAGGGAAGATGTCTTGTAAAGGAATGTCCTTCTACATATTGCTTCAGTTTTTAAAAAGCTACTACTAGTTAATAAATAACCTTTTCAAGGGGAATATATATATTAGCTTCTCTTATTAAGGTTTTACTCGCATAATAGACTGGGACCTGCCCCTTTTCTTCCTTAAGAATCAAAATTAAATTGACTACGTGTTTTGAGATGGATGAGTATGAGTATAAGTGTTGTCTCTAATCAATGACCGTTAAAATTGGTGGGTGCTCAAGTATGTCTTAATTTCCTCTAGTGTTGAGTCACACTTGTCATAACATACCCCCTTCTGCTTATTTTTTAATACGTAAAAGAATGACTTATACTGCTCAGGTGATTTAGAGATGAACTGATTGAGGGTGGTCAGCATTCGAGACAAATTTTGTACCTATCGAGCCGTGGTTAGTGGTTGAATGGTCTATATGCCTTCATTCTGGTTAGGATTGGCTTTGATGCCTATATAACTAACCAAATAACCAAGGAATATACCCGACCATACATTAAATGAACACTTCTGTAGTGCTAAGTTTCATTTTGTAGAACCAAAGTATTTTAATTATTTTGTTGAGGTCTTTTGCGTGGTCATTTTCTATCTTTCTTTTGAGTAACATATTATCGACGTAAACCTCCATTGTATACCTTAGTTATTCTCTAAACATCCCAGTGACTATATGTTGGTAGGTCTATTACTTCAACCCGAAGGGAATCAATGTGTAGCAATAAAGACCAAATGTAGTGATAAACGATGTTTTTTCTTGGTCAGGGCTAAATAGAAGAACTGATGGTATCCTGAATATTCATTTAGGAAGCTCATTCATTCTTGATTAGTAGCAACATTGATGAGATGATCGACCATGGGGAGAAAAAAACTACCTTTTAAGCAATCTTAATTCAGGTCGGTGAAGTATATGCAAACTTTATCATTCTCGTTGCATTTCTTAATCGCAAACGGGTTTAAAAACACAAATGAAATTGAACTTCCTTAATAGACCTTGCATCGAGGAATTTCCCCACTTCCTATGTAACATGTTTTGGTTTTTTTTTTTGAGAGGTTTATTGGCAGTAGGTGTAGAATACGAATTAACATGAAGTTTATAGCACATTATATTTGGGTTGATGCCTGACAGTTTGTAATGAAACTATAGGAACACATCTTAATTCTTCCTCAAGAAATCTTCCAGTTCTTTCCTTTTCATGATGGATAGCAAACTACAAGTAAAAAATTCTTCTCGAGATGGTCGGGATCAATGACTACCCCCTCCAAAGGTTCCATGACCTAGTCATCTGAGGCAACATGAGTTTCTTCCACCTTATGTTATCAATGTTTTAATTGATACTTGATAGGAAAACTTCCTTGTCGAGAAAATCCCTCCATTTTACCTATTTTGATGTTTAGTATGATTATTGCGATAAATCACTGAGGAACAGATGCCCGATTACCACTTATCTCTATAACTTCCCGATTAATGTTGCATTTGAGCTTTAAGTGGTAGGTAGAGGGCATGACCTTCATTGTCTAAATCATTCCTTTAATGAGAATGACATTGTACATTGTATCAATGTCCACCACTAAGGATTCAATCAAATTATAGATCCCTCATGCTCGAACGGGAAACACGACCTTTCCCAATGGTGGCAAAGCCAACTAACGGTACAATGACCACTTTGAGATATTTAAATTGAGCTTATTGAAAGGTATAGATACATTATTTAGATGAACTGCCTTGATCGATCAGGATCTTGTCGATGTCATAGTTAGTTACTCATAAGGGGATAACTAATGCATCGTGATAGGGATTTATTACTCCTACCATGTATTCCTTGATGAAAATAATGTGCTTTGATTTATCCACCTCCTTAAGTTAAAGGCGCTTCCCTATTATACATAGGTGTACCTAAAAGGCTTCAATGACTTTAGTTACCTTTCCTATTTCTATTCAAACTGCATTTCCTTTAATTCGGTTGGTATTGGATGCCCTATGAATTATGACGAACATGTGTCCCTCATCGTTTTAATCCAAAATGTTGTTCGAAATTTATTTGGTTGTGTCCTTTCCTTTATTGGTTTTTTGTTTGATATAATCTCCGAATGTGAATTTGTAGCTTTGGAATCACTTGTTTCGTGCCCATGATCCTTATGAAAGGAGCATCTTCACGTTGTATTTATTTTTTCCATTTAAAATACTCTTTATCCTTGATATTAGGTACCACCTTAGATCGATTCCCTAAAGATAATGTTAATTAACTGATAGGCTTTGGTTGTAACTTCCTTCACTCTGTCTTTTCTGAGCTTGGTATGTTTCCTCACTGCTATGCTAGATGCAAATTCCTTGGGCCCTGTGGCGTTAGTCATCTGTCAACCTATAGATTAGTCACCCCTAACGACAACATCCTCTAACTTTGCATATTTCTCAATTCTAGACATGAGGTCATCAATTGTGGTCGCACTGTTAAAGCATGGATTCTCTAGGAAGGATAATTTTATAGGATGCTATGATATCTTTGTTAGTAGAATCCTTTATTTCATTATGAACCCCCCAATATCTTCGGGCATATTCTTCGAGTGTTTTCAACGATTTTTTTTTAGGACAAGAAGAGTGTCCATTCTCTTCTGATGAGAACTGGTGGTAATGAATCGGGTAGTAAAACTTTAATTAATTTCTTGAAGCTGGTAATTGATGTAGCATGAAGCTTTTCAAACCACTTTTGAGTGACATCTCTAGACTTAAGGGGAAAATTATGCACATGAGTGCCTCATTTTTACCCACAGAGCCATTACTTCGCTATATTGTCGAACATGGTCGCTCGAGTTCGTGTTTCCATCGTAAATATTATACTTGGGCATGATAAATTTCTTGGGAGGCTCCACCACCTCTAACTATTGAATAAATAGGGACCTCAACTGCTTGACCAACACTCTATGAGCCAGTGATTTGTTTGTTGGGGTTCCCACATAAGTAACTCACCTATCCATCTCATTGTCGATCAAACTCCGTATGTCATCCTTCTCATGCCTATATCTTATTTTTAGGTATTTTTGTCACCTTTTCGTGTGGGAATTTGACTGTTTTACTATTGCGTATTTCCTCATAAGATAATAGTCTTGCTTGCCGATGGCTAGGGGTAAGAATAACATTTTGGTGCCTATATTTTTTTGACCCACTTCTCTCTATATTCGCTTCTATCGACATTGGAGTTTATTGTTCTATTCTTGTATGCATCAGACACTTTTCTCTTACTCACGTAGACATTCTTTATATGTACCAATCATAATTAAAAATTTACCAGGGCGGGGTAGCTCATGGCCATTGTGAGACTGGTTGCTATGAGGTTAGTACCGTGATCCAGAAGAACTCCCATCACGGTGAAAGTGTATAACAAATCTCACTTGAATAGGAGATTAAGGGGCATATTCGTTTTCATCGATATGATGTAAACAGTGATGGTTCTGTGAATAATTGGCTAGTGGTAACTTGGTAAGATCCTGACAGTTGAGATTGGTCGAGTGAGAGTCAAATAAATGATCAGCGTGTTCCCACAAATGATGATAATTATAAGTGCTCAAAACTTACCAATATGGTTAATGTAATACCCCGTAATTTTAAATGACTTTTAAAATGGGTTATATTTTAAATTAATGGATTAATTAGATTTTATTATTAATTAATTCATTCGGGTTTTATCCAGACGGTGGATATTAAAATGGATGATTCTGAATATTACTTAAAGATATTTAGGTAATATATGAATGTGATGTCATTGATATGACTGTATGATATAAATTCGGTAATTTATATTTTTAGTCAGACGCGGTATGGGACGTGTCGGGACTAGTTTATTAAATTAAAAAGGAAATTTATTTTCTATCGATCTAATAGTCTTTTCGACTGCGTCGTTGCGTCCGGAAGGTTCGAAATAGTCAGAAAAGTCTATTTGGATATTAATTTTGAGTCTCGGGTCATTTGGAAATGAATAGACAACCCGAAAGGGCATTTTGGTCATTTTTCTGGGGAGGATGAATAGTGATTTCGGATTTGGTACTATTATAAGTATTGGTAGATTAAGTGTATGGGGGTTATTCATCTCCTCTTCACAAATTAGAGAAGCCATCTTCCTAGAGAGAGTGTAAGAGTGCTTGGGAAGGGAAAAGCCTACTTGGGAAGGAGAAGAACAAGAATCAAGGTTCACCACCACCAACCACCACCGGAGTTTGACCGGAGAAGGGATAACCAACTGAGATATACTACACCAAAGGATAAAACCTACAAAAAAGGCAAGTGTTTGATAATGGCAATTTAAGTTTGTATATTGTCTATGTTATAATAGTATGAAAAGAGAAGATTATTTATGTTTGGAAGAAATAATGGAGTATTAAATGGATTTCTGGAAACTGAAATGATATAGGAATTAAACTCATGTTTTAGGTTGATAATAATCCACAAAATAGTCATGAATATGTTGAAGAAATTATGAAAACCATTGATGTGTTCTTGAAGATGATATGATGATAATTTTCTGAAAATAAGGAGATAAACATGCTTTTTAATCCAATCCCTTGATGATCCTAAGATGTTTAGAGTAATGGAAATCGTTCATATATGTTGCCATATCATGTAGTAATAATTATAACTCATTTTGGAGGTTAATATGAAGGTTTGAATGAGTAAAAATGGTGAAACCCGTAGTTGCTGAAATGCAGAAAAACCAGGTTGTGACCTGAGGGATCGATCGATCGACCCCTGCCTTCGATCGATCGACCTCCCCAGATTATGTAAAGTTATTTGTTTTTAAATGTTGATTCTTATCCCAAACCTTTTGTGGATCTTTGGTGATTATTATTTGGATATTATGGGACTTAGAAAATATCAGTAAACCCTTGATAAGATTTGAATTAATTTGATTTGGATTCAAGTGATTTAAATGATGAAAATTATATTGAATGGAATTTCGGTTGCTAGATTCATTTGTTAAATTCCAAATGGGTATGTATGAGGATTTAAGATAGGACCAGTAGGGGTGATTTAATATGACAACTGGGTATCCTTAAGTTTACAAGAGGGTTTAATCCTAAGTGAAAGAATATGTGTTAATAAGAGATTTGAAACTATCGGTTTTAACCTTAAGTAAAAGGAGAACTAAACTCGTAGTAGTTCGGGAGAAATAATGTTATGGACCAGTAGGATATTAGTGACTTCTTACTGAATATAAGATGAGGAAAATCATATTTGAATATTGTGAGATGGGAGTTTAGAACACATTTGGTTGAAAGAGGGTATGAGGTTATCCCGATCGCATAATTGAAGTTTTCGGACCTCCTTGATCGACAAAGTTAAGTAGTAGTGTATTGGAGGGGTTCCTTGTTTGGATTTCGCTTTGCGAGATGCTCCGCGCATGAACCTTAACGACGTCGGGAGTGGAGAGATGTTATAGGATGCGAGGATAATTAAATTATGAAGTAAAGTTATGATATTTTAATACGTGAAATTTAAAAGAGATATAATGCTACGTATGGGAGATATCTTAGGGTAGTGATAATTACCTTATTGATATTATATTATAGGTATGATAATACCTATTTGATTGATTGATGATTTATGTGTATGACATACCTAGCTTACTTGCTATCGGTGGGAGGTTTGCGCGTGAGGGCAGTCATATCCTGATGAATCCATGGGATCTTTGATTTGTCGCTCGAGAACATAGATCTATGAAAGACTTATCTGGGAGTTGATAAGTCCGCTGACTGTGGGTACGTAGGTATGTGTGTGACCCATGGATACAAGAACTATGTTCGCCTCCAATTTGTTTGTTGTTGTTTGTGGTTCGTGGAATCTTACCGAACCTTTAGTCCCCTATTCGGCGACCTGCGATGATGGGACATGATAGCAGAGTAATGCATTGCACCGCAGCTGTGACTCGGGGTGCCGTATTATATATGAATATATATATAATAGATTAAATGATTAAATGGATATATTTTGGTTAAATCTATGTACGGTGATAATTGTAGATAACGGTGAATAGAGAAAGATAATGGAATTAAGTTAATGAATGTTTATGCTTATAGAATTGAAAAGCTTAACTCATGTTAATGAGAAACGATTCATATTAATGAGTAATGATTCATGTTAATGAGAAACTAATCATATAAAGGAGAAATGTAAATGAATAATAATGTGACGTATGGTATGGGACATACGGGGATTATGATATGGGAATAGAATTATAATATGGAGACTAAAAAAGAGGAACCATTAACTAGGAGGTTAATAGGAAACGTTAAGTGTGCACTCTAGTTGAGAGGTGAGAATAGCAAGTGAGAGTTGGATCTAACATGAACATAATAAATGCTTTATTGCACTTGTTAAATACTTGTTGTTTTAAAAATCATCTACACATTCGGCCTCTGACCCGTTTCCTTGCATATTTTCTCTTCTATTGTATCTCTATATCAGGTGTCCAGCAACAGGGACGCCAACCATAGTTGATTGTGATGAGCTATGGAGCTATGGGGTTTTGCTTAGACGCTTATCATCTTTTTGATTCACAGTATTCTTATTTAGGGCATGTCGCCCAAAGGATTCAGTTATCTTTTCTATCAGGGTTAAATACTATTGTATTCGTGTCTTTTTAATACATTTAACATCGTTGGGATTATTGTAAAGGATTTATATTATTTGGGAATGTTTATTCCAATTGCATTTAAATTCTTTTGTGTTATCTATTTGGTTATCAGTGTTGTAGAATAAAATTTGTTGGGTAATTCTTAAACTAAAAATGGTTTTGTTGAAATTTAAATTTGGAAAGTTTTTAACACCAGCTTATTTGAGTATTGGGTGAGTTGTAAATGTTTTCGACGGTGATGCTAAGAATGAGCCAACTGTATATTCTGTTTTAATTTGGCATGGGACTGGCCACCCGGTATTTAATTAGGCGGGGTGTTACAGTTAATTTGATCATAAAAGACTAATACAATGCAACAATGATAATATCTAAATATAAAATAGGAGATAAGACAAATATGTACGTGGTTCATCAAGAACTGACTATGTCCACGGAAGGGGGAGAGATTTCATTAAGTTTGAGATTGTGATTTGGCAAAGTTTCTAGATCATCTTCCATCATCTCCTACTAATAGGGTTGTTACAGCTATTTATAATGTCAAACACTAGTATTCTCAAAGTATTGGACTCTCCCCTTAATTACTTATCATCTCATGGTGATAAAACCTATTTCACTGCATCCATATGTTCATGAGATATCATGGGCAAGCAGGGAAGTTATCAACTAATATCTTCTCTAATTCTTATTCTTTTTATTGGCGTGGGATCCAAGATAGGTAGGCCCCACGTGACTCATAAGCCATGAAATTTTGGATACCACGGTTATACATATACATTTCAAGAAATGCCCATTAGATGTTCTTGAAATATTAGTTGAGGTTAAGCAGGTGGTATAGCTTATGTAGAGAAAGGGAGATGTTGAAAACCCAATTCCAAGTTTATGTAAGCTTTTTGGTAATATATTTTGTTAATTGAGTATATGCGTCTTAGTTCTTCAATAAAAGGACTACAACGAAACCATTTGGAAGCAATATATTCTTGTAAAACCCATTTAACAGAGGAGGAGAGTGTGAAAATGAAAATAGAAAAATATGCAAGATTTTAGCTTTAGAGAGCATAGGATAGAAAACATTTAATGAGAGATAGAAGTGAGTAACATTGAAAAATTGATAACAGTTTGCACAATGCAGAATTTGCACCTCTTAAGTGAGAATTCAATTAAAATATCATATGAAAGGTTCATATTTATTTATCACATTAACAATTAATGATCCTCTTAATCTAATGTGAGATCAATAAAACATATCACAAAGCAACGTCACATGTCTCAAACAACTTAGAAGAATGATCAAAGACCAGAAGACCATTGTTTAGTTTCTTGATGTATTTTAGAAAGTATTGAACAGAGGTAAAAATACTAGTTTGATATTATATATTCTCAAAACCAATCTCCCTATACCTACCTAAAACCATCCCAAACCTACACAAATGATGGACCCAAAACCTAACTTCCTAGTGCCTCAACCAATGAGTTTTAGGCCACTAATCCTAGTTTAAGTTGACCAAAACTCAAGGTTTAGTCGACTAAAACTTTGCTCAGACACACTAAATCAAGCCAACTCCAACTGTTTTTGAGCAAGGAGTTTTTAGGAAAATAAAGTATTTAAAAATTCAAAAATTAATAATGACTAGTTTTCAAATTTGAATTCCAAGTGAACTCTTAATTACCTTACTACCCTCTAACGGCTAGTTACTCATTAAAAGCCTATATAAGGGTATCATGTGTTCATAATCAAACACACAAGCATACAACAATAATCACAATGACTATAAGTTTCGATCCAAGATCGCGTCAATAGCCCAAAGTCTCCTAAAGAGATAAACAAAATCCCGAACCCATTTTAACCAAGAAACTCCATTGAAGCCAAATTTTTCACAAAACCCACATGAGTTTCAATTAGCATTATCAATCACTCTTTAACATAGTTATGAACCTAATACCCACTTGTGCTAACCCATTTGACTTTATACTTATGATAATTGGTTTGTATACTTTTCTAGAGAGAGAAAGTAAACCCATTTCACCATTGTTTTTGGTAAAGCTATTTTGCTGTACGTTTTGGTTATGAATCATTATTGTAACTTACAGTAAACTTTATTGTATCTCCTCGACCGGTAGTGCCATTGTTATAGGGAGTTAAGGTATTGAAAAACCATGGGCTCTTGTATAGGTATCGTTTGAGTAATGACGAGTCTAACATCTTCTTGGTTGCGGTTTGCAAGGTGTTGTTCCTTGTAAGTATTTGGTTTCGCCTGAAGTGAACCGCAGATAGTGAAGTTTATAGAATATCATCTCGAGTGTGGATGTAAATAGTAGCCGAACCACATTAAAACCTAAGTTTGCAAAGTTCATTTAAACTCCCTCTCTTAACTAAATATGCTTATTGTTGATTTTTGATTTATCATAGTGCAATTGTTCTTTACACAAAGTTAAGAAAGTTTGAAATTTTCCATTAAACTCCCCCCCCCCCCCCCCCCCGGCCCCTCTTGGGTATATTTTTGGTGAAAATAATTGGTATTAAATCCTAGCTCATGGATACTTATTTTCAAAAGTATATTTTGAAATTAAAGATCACAAACATAATGCAATCTTAAATATTTTTTTATACCCATGTTTTTCAGAAATTATCTACCCATGTTTTCCAGAGATTACTTTAAACTTTGGAAAACTAGAAACTCTTATATAATTCATTCACTTAATTATTATGTTTGGAAATTAATTAGTGAAAAAAACTCACCTCTTCTTGATAGATTATGAATTGAAAATAAAAATTAATTAAATAACTAATATGTTACAATAATACGCTCATCTCACCATAAAGATGCTTCAAGAATTATTACCCATTGTAAAAATGCCAAAAAAAATTAGGACACCCTATCAAAAGAATACGAAGAGGAAGCTAACTGCCATTAAAATATTACGCTCATCTCACGATAAAGATGCTTCAGGAATCATTCCCCATTATAAAAATGCCAAAAAAAATTAGGACACCCTCTCAAAAGAATACGAAGAGGAAGCTAACTACCATCACAGCACCAATATCATTAACTCAAATTCAAAAGAATGAAGAAGAATAAATCTTTATTCTACAATCAAAAGGAGCATAAATGAATAAAACTCCTACAACCCCAGTGTGACACCCCGCCTAATTAATCCCGGGTGATCAGTCCTAAATCAAGTTAGAACATGTTTCTCATTTGGTCCATTCTTAGCATCACTGTCGTCTTATTAATTTACTAACCACCTAAGTGAGAAAAATAGACTGGTGCCAATTTTTATCTTTCATTATTTAAACAAAAACCCATGTGGAAGATAAAACAATACAACAATCACAGATAACAGAAATAATCATCCACAAGTAAGAATAATTAACCGAATAAACCATCGGTCTAAATAATAAATCTCGTAAAGACAAGAATGAACTCCCAACAAGTCTAATACAAATAAACAGAATGTGAGCAACATGCTCGAATAACTAATCATGAATTTCTACATTAAGAATGAAGAATGAGGCGTCTATCAAAACCCCACAATATCCACATATGCTGCAGCAACGGATTCCTGGAATTGAGTCAAGGCTGGCGTCCCTGTGGCTGGACACCTAAAAGGTTTTGAAAATAGATTTATAGCAAGGGTTAGAACCCAAAACATTTGGAAAACATTTAACAAATGATTAACTTGTAATAATAAATAAATATGCATGCTCTTCATATTCTAGTTAGTATCGCACTCTCTTGAGGACTTCCTTACCCCTCCTCTAATGTACACTACTAACCCTTTAATTAAATTACCGAGTTATTCATCTCATGACTAGATAATTAACAAAGTTCCTTTATACCCACCCTACTCTAACTGAGTATATAGATTATGATTTTTAAGTTATTAGTAACATCCACTTAACTAAAATATTTCCCTTTTTAAATTCATTTAACTTCGACACTTGTTATACATATGAAACAACTCATATTTCATTAATAACCCGTATATAATTAATTATCCAATTATATACTTATAATCATATTTCAGCATTCACAATCATACTGTAATATATTTAACAACTTACATCCACCCGAGTAAAATACTCACAGAATGTAAATTCTATAAATCCCACTAGGTACAATCACATAGCCTAGTTATCCCAAGTTAGAATTTCACACCAACTTGATAAAAATAAATAATTGGAGGCGGTCATATTCCTTCCCTGAAAGTGAGATGTCCCTCACCCATATAATGGACGCTATGACCTCGGGAATATACTCACCCTACTCCTAAAGCTAGGGGATTCATCCACTACGCGCAACCTCCCCCTATAGCACTATCGTATAAAATATCTAATCACTGATATTAATGTACACACCATATATATATACTATCACATCCGTATATATAAATATAAAAGTCCCGGCTCTACCGTGCGCGAAATGCGTAACATAAGCTTATTAAAATTATTAAGAGTTTATGGTCCAACTCTAAATATTAATTAAATTTCTCCTTAATTAATTAAGTTACTTTTGGTATTGCCCCCACCATAAATTTGGACTTACTCTCGTAGCCCAAAATAAATTTACCCGAGTCAAAATCCCCGACCCTAATTTATTAGCCTCTGTCTAACTAAATTATTACATTTCGGTTTCGCTCAACCAATATCCCCGGACTCGACAATAACTCCGTATTTCATCATGACGTGACAACCAAATTTTTCTGCCTCAAACCTTAATTAAATTATCTACAATTAATTAGATTTAAACTCATGTATTTAATTTCTCAATAATTAATTACATAAGATTTTTATATGAATTTCCCCTTTTATATAATTAACTGGCGAAACTGCCAAGTTCTGACGACCGTCGATCGATCGACCCCAGACCGTCGATCGATCGATCGAACAGGTCTTTGTCTTCTTCGCGTAGACAGGGCAGCCATGGACGAATTTACTTAAACCCTAATCTATTCTAACATGAATTATAAGCCTTCTTATCACAAGTACATATCAGAAACCTTATTAGGATCCCCCAGAAAGTCCACAACAATCATCAATTTGTCCATAAACTACTGATTTATAATTTTGGGGAAAAATCTATCTTTATCCTTAAACACATTTACATCCCAAATTTCTTCATCAAACTCGTTCTAATTTATCCGGATATCATTCTAACAGATACACATCAATATTCCAATATCAGATTTTTACATAAATCCTCATAAATTTTGGCAAATCAGATTAATATTTTCTTTTGTTTTTCGAAACCCCATTTTTATGCCATGAAACCCCAAAACGAATTTTAATTCATTACTTCACACAAATATGAATTGAAAAACAGATTTAATACTATTGCAAGTTATTCACTTGCCTTAGGTTTCGTAGTGTCTGAATTTGAGATGGATTCCAAGGTTGAAGATGACCTTTGTTGGCTCTTTTGAGATCCCCAAATGGCTTTGGCTGCTGTTAGGGTTTCCTAACCCTTTAATTCTTCTCTCTAATTAAGCTCAACCATGCCCTTACTTCTTTTTATTAGGTTAATTACCCAAATCCCGTTTTTTGACTAATGGTCCAAGCCCAAGTGACCTAAATGCCCCCGAGTGAGCCCGACTATGTCTAAAAACGTCCCGTGACCCGTTTACTACCCCGGGTACACTTTTCCGACTATCTCGGCCCATCCGGACTCAACTGTACACTCAGAATTTGCATCCGAATTAATTTATAAAAATACTTATCCCCCGCCCAATATAGTCTATACCGACTTCCGGATGTGATAAATACATACCTCGTCATTAATACTCGAAATGACGTAATTACATTATTACTATTCACTTAGTAAATAAATTTCCCTAAATATTAACCATTCAATCCCAGATTAATATTTATATATTATTTTACCATAATTAATTCATTAAATTACAACACACTAGTAATTTAGAATTTTCGAATTAATTAAATTTCAAATGTACCAAAAATACGGGGTGTTACACCCAGATGTCACAAGAAATGAGATTCTTATAGAAGAATCTTCATGCTCCTCTTCTCACCAAAATGCCATTACTACTTGTATAACAAATGAGGGAAAAGCAGAGTGTTCTTCATCTTATAACAAAGAAAATGAGAAGATCAACCATTCTCAAATGGCTAGTAACTCCTCTATGTAATCTCTCAATACTGATCAATTCTCTAAAGATGACATAAAAGAGGTTTTTGATCCCCTTCAAAATTTCTATCAAAGAACCATAATAAAGCTAAAAAACTAGCAAATCTACGTATGAAAATGAAAAATACTAATAAAATATTTCAATTGAAAAAAGAATGTATTTTGAAAATTAAAAGGTCAAATAACAAAACCCATATTTAACTAGTAAAATTAAAAATAAAGAGACCAAAGCACCGCGGGACACCTCACTAGGCAATGCGAATCTAAAATTAAAAGAAGAAGTGGAATATCTAAAACACGCCTTTAGTAAATACAAATCAAGTGGTCACACTTTAAAATTACTCACTGAACATTAAAAAAATAGTTCGGGTAAGGAAGGACTACGGTTCATAGTAGAATCTCCTAATCAAAATACATAAACAATTTTTGTAAAATCAAAATTCTGTTAGACTGACTCGAACCAATAGAAATTCAACTTAGGACAACCCTCGTACAAACCGAATAATAAAAAGATTGTTTTTTGTATTAAGTGTAAAAATACACTTATGTAAACTATCCAAATAAAACCCCAAATATTCCTCATGAGAAAATAGTCCCTCCTATCAAAATTCAAAGGAATAATCTATTTTGTAAATAAAAATAACCTAAAATTACGCGCTAATTAAATTCCTTAAAAAGAAAATATTTTACTCAAAAGAAAACATTTCAAAATCATTTTAAATATTCAAATAATTCCAAAGGATACTATCATCATATACATGGTTTTATCCATTATGAACACATTAACTTAAAATGAGAAAGGTGGAACAAAAAATTATGAAGAAATATATTTTCTTATTAAACAAATAGTTCTCCCATGAACGAACAAAGTTCCATGGTAAAAAAAAATTGAAACTAAGTTACGGGAAGATTCCTAATCATCAAACTTGTTTTTAAAAAGTAATCATCACCCTGAAGAAAATCCTAAGTATCTTTCCTTACCACATCTACCAAGTACACTTATTTTCTAGGATGTAAACCCTTTGTCATGCCTAAAAACCAAGCTTCAAATAATATTCATCATCACCCAAAAGACCTCACTTTTAAGCCTATCAAATCACAGTAAAAAGCACAAATGTTGAAAATTCTAGTCAGTTAAAACTATAGTTTTGTTGACTAAAATAGGATTACTTGAATCCATGTGTGTGTGAAAACCCTTAAAAAGATTCTTCATCCCCCAAACTCCCATTCCCACAACTTATATCTAATTCAACACCTTATCACCCAAACCTTCACACACTAAATACATTTTCCTTATCTTACATTTGCATATTACAAAGCTCAAAAAGCCTTCATCATCGAACATGGAACTTGGAGGCCCTAGCAATGACATTATTAAAATTCCATAACTCAACCTGAATAAACATTTCCTTCATGACTCAAATGGTGGAGTTCATTACAATATGGATTCCAGTCAGCGTCCTATAGAATATGTAAGAATCAACTCCTCCACTGTCCTTCGAAAAGAAATACCACATATCCATAGGATGCTCCTCATCCAAGG
This sequence comes from Sambucus nigra, assembly GCA_949130495.1. Lineage (NCBI taxonomy): Eukaryota > Viridiplantae > Streptophyta > Magnoliopsida > Dipsacales > Adoxaceae > Sambucus > Sambucus nigra. The sequence continues at coordinate 390,208,496 of OX422213.1, forward strand.
GTGGTTAAGTTCTTAAAAACATTTGAAATCACTTTTTTAGACCTCACCTGAGTATTCTACTCTAATTCTTCATAATACAAAATGTTGTCGACTCTTCCATTTTATTACGACCCATTATCGTATCCCAATCCCTTCTTAAATATATTTTAAGACTTCTTGATGATGGGGTAACTCTATACGCACCCACAAATGTATCAACGATCTGAACTTCAAACTCGTTGCAACTATGAACTTCTTGGCAATGAGCAAGTTATTGACTCTCCTCGTTTTTTACAACACTACACTCACCTATTCGCAATATCTCAGATCACTGACAATATTATTGGGAAATGCATTCTTCCTCGGTCTAGACAACACTCTGCAATCCTAAAAATAGATGTCATCCTGAATTGGTACATCCAAAAGGGGATCAACCATGATCTCTCCTACCTCATTATCAAACACATTGGAACCACTCACAAGCGGAGCAGTAGTTGCCTTCACTGCAGCATGATTATAATAAGAACAATGCATGCCTTAGACATTCCAATAGTTCTATTGGACCACACATATCCATCTCCTAATGACCCATTTTCTCATTCGAGACCCTTGTGAGTCTCAAACTCTTCAAAAATGAATAAAATGGGTACCCCATGCATCTAACTGTGAACCAAGTGTTAAAGTCAATGAAGAAAACCATAAGGTAGATCCTATTGAAAATCAAGAAGAAAAAATCTTCTCTGACGTCCAAAGATAAATTAGCACCTCCAACCCTAATGCTATCACTCTCCAAAACCTCTCCCTCAAAGTAGACCAACTCTACACCTATATTCAAAGAAAAATTCCTAAACTCCACTTAAAATAAGTACAACTAACCAACTCCATCAACGACCTTTCAAACCAATTTGCACTACACCAATACGTTTTTTAATAACAAACTTTTTATTATTAATAACAATATTATACCATTAATATTTCTCACAATAAATTAGCATTACAAATCTTCTATAAGTCTTACTAATATTAGTTCATTATTTTAAAAGTGATTTTTTTTTTAAAAAGTAATGTTTTCACCAACCAAACAAAAGAAACTTTTCACATCTTCCAACACCCAAAAAGAAAATCCTCGGAGCCTTCTTCTCCAAATTATCCTCCATGGCTGTCGAACTCCATCGTTGTCAAAGTCCATCGCTGTCAAATTTCATGAGATTTCTCAGACTCATGGTCAAGGGTTTCTAAAACAACATCGCATCACCTAATGTTTCTCATAATCGTGGTTTTCACGATTTGGGGATTTTGAGGTAAACCTCCTCTTTAATATTGGTTTACAAGAAACTAAAAAACTCTCTTAATTTAATAGTTTGAACCGTAAGAAACTTAGAAAATTCTCTCAATTTAATTAAAAAGGTACACGACACTATAGAGTTTACTCTTTTTAGACAGTTTATGTTTATCTCATGTTTGTTGTTGGTCCAAAAGTGTTGCTAAAAGAAATTCGAATGGGTACTTCCACCGTACCTCCAAACAAAGCACAACATAGCAAAATTTTCTTCAGTTTAAGAATCTTGAAGTTCTTTATATTGATATTTGATGTATTTCATTGTTGTGAGAAAAAACTATGAAATTTAATCACTTGGGAGTGGGCACTGACTAATCTTGTTGAATGCATTTTGTATCTACTGTAAAAAAAATTATATTTTGAATGCATGTAATCCCATTAGAGTAAAATAATGGTTCATTGTTTGCATATACAATATCTTATAAGTGAACACTTTTTAATTCTTTTCTTCTGTAATGAGTTTTCCCCTTGTATTATGTGAAAAATATACTTTGTTCATGTTTGTAGGGTTATGTTGCTTCACCTTTTATGAAACCACTAAAGAAATGGTTATTTGTTGACAAGGATAGTGAACAAGTTGGACCTCTGAAGAAAGATGTTATAAATAGGTTATGGTTCGAGAATACTACAGATTAAACAACAAGATGTTGGGCTTATGGAATGGTAGAGTGGGAAAGTATAAGATATATGTTCACCTCTTTGCTGAATTTTTATCAAATGTGGTACTTTTATGAATTGGGGATTTTTTATGTTATTATTTATTTTTTATCTCATTTCTTATATAGGTTTACATAAACAATGGATTAATAGTCGACCATCATAATTGATAATGTACTCTCTTTCTCAGCATTCGATCTCCGTTAATTTCTATTAATGAAACATAATCGCAATTTAGTGATGGAGCTCCAAATGTGGCCTAATCGCAATGAATTTCTAAAATGTGTCAAAATAGTTATAGGTACACTTTTTAACATCTAAAACTTCATATATATACATCTCTGTAATGCTCGACTAAGTCACTATTACTGTTTCCCCTAGTGGTGTTTATTTTGGAAAATAACGAGCTTTGATATTTTAGTTATTTATGTTTTGGGGAGCTATTTTTGTTAGATGTTGGAATTTAACTTAATAATAGTTTTACATATTGTGGGTACCCAAAAATTAGAACTATGGGCTGAAAGAGTAGCCCATCCCTGGCGGCCCAAAGTCCAGGCCCCTCATCTTTCATAATTGATCCGGTCTCCCCCCACAATCCCATGAAGGGAAGTTATAAGGGAAATGGAAAACATGGAGGAACCCATCACCTCCACTCATCTACATGTACATGTATATATTAAACCCTAGGTCCGGGGCAAAAGGACACAAGTTGTATTCTCTGTAATCACTCTCCAGAGTATATAAAAATAATATCGACTGCACCACCGTGGACGTAGGCACATCTTGGCTGAACCACGTACATCCTTTGTTGTGTGATTAGCATCTTGTATTCCCTGTTCTTTTCTTGATAATCTTTCTCTCATATTTATTTGTGTTGCATAATAATTGCATCTACAATTGGCGTCGTCTGTGGGAACGTTCATATTTCCCTGAGAAGAGCCCACGTCAAGAAAGGAGTTTAAGATGTCTGGTCACAGCAGCAATGCTCCCCAAGCAGGAGATATTCAAGAGCCACCTGCTCCTCGCAGGATTAGGTCTGAAGTCCGACGTTCAGATCAGAGAGCTCGCCTGGAAAGACCAGCCTCAGAAGAAAGTCAGGGACCAGCGAGGTCCACGCAGATATCCGGATGGATTGATGCGTACGAGGCAAGGATCCACGAGCAGAAGTAGTCTTCTCGCAGATACGAGGTTGAGAATGCTCGCTTGAAAAGAAGATTAGAAAGACTAGAGAGGGAGCTTCGTCCTGATAACAGAAGACGCCCATATCGCACTCCTAGACCTCAGGCGAGCAAGTCTCGCAGCCGAGGAAGGAGCCCCAGGCGAGAATCTCAAAGGGACGAAGGAGGCGAGTCAGACGACGACCTCCGCGAACAGCTGCAAAGATCTCGCCGCTACCAGAGCCCTGCTCCAGACGACGACCTCCATGAACAGCTGCAAAGAGCTCGCCGCCACCAGAGCCCTGCTCGCAGCGACGAGCACATACGAAACATGGTCCGCAGGGATATGGACCAGCATCCCGCTCACCACGGAACAAGATCAACTAGAGATCTCGCGAGGCGAGCTCTCAAAACCCATATGAAGTCATCTTTCACAAGAGAAATCGAAGAGGAGGAAGCTCCCAAGAAATTTGCCATTCCAAGGTTCAAGATTTACGACGGAAAGACTGATCCCATCGATCATGTCAGGCAATATCGACAGGCCATGACCCTCTGGAGTCACCGAGATGCCCTGATATGCCGTATTTTCCCCTTGAGCCTTCATGATGTAGCACAAAAGTGGTTCGAAAGGCTCCCCCACCGGTCGATCAAGAATTTCAAATCCCTAGCCGAACTTTTTACGGCCCGATTCATCACCAGTAGCTCCCATCCCAAAAGGATGGATTCTCTACTAACAATGAAGAAAATGCCTCAGGAGACCCTCCGAGAATACGCGAAGAGGTACTGGGAGTTATTCAATGAGATCGAGGACTGTGCGAAGGAAGTGGCAGTGGCCTCCTTCAAAATTGGGCTCCTTAGTTCTTCCCTCCTTTACCAATCCCTGACGAAGAAGGAAGCTATGACTATTGACGACCTAATGGCCCGAATCGAGAAATACGCAAAGGTGGAAGATGTCACCCGCTCTAATACAGGAGAAAATGGTCGAACTAAGCTCACTACCAAGGTAGGTGAGAAAACTGAGAACCGGAGGAAAGGAGGAAAGAACGGAGGCAAAAATGGCTCCAAGAACGGAGGGAACCAGGACGCGTCGAAAGCATTCCAGGTGGTCAACACCGTCTTCAAAGAACCAATTTACAAGGTTCTCGCGAAGATTAAGGATGAGCCATTCATCAAGTGGCCCAGGAAGATGGGGGGAGATCCCTCGAAGAGGAACAATGCGTTAAGATGCGCTTTTCACAAAGAGGGAGGGCACAAGACCGAGCACTGCAAAGCTCTTAAGTCTCACCTCGAAGAGTTGGCCCAGTCCGGGCATTTGAACGACTTTGTGGAAAAAAGAGCAGAGAAAGTGACTGCCAACAGAGAGATGAGACCCGATAATGTGCTGGAGGATGATGCTGGACACGAGTTCGCCGTAATTCACGGAGTATCTGACGTCAAGAAGATACAAGGGAACTCAGCTCGAATGGAGATAAAAAAACTTATAGCGGTAATGCTGGCTTTTCAAATCGATCCAGCAAAATCACAGTCAGGAAAGCGTCGACGAGCAGAGGACGTCAACTATAACAAGCATATTATTTTCACGGATGAAGATTTGATGGGAGTAAGGACCCCACATCATGATGCCCTGGTCATTACACTCAGGATAGCCAACTTTGACATCGACAAGCTGCTCGTCGATCAAGGAAGCTCATCCGAAGTAATGTACCTCGACCTGTTTAGGAGATTGAAGTTGAGCGTCGCCGACCTAAAGGAAGCTGCTGTTCCTTTGGTCGGCTTTGCTGTGAAAATGACCATGCCCCTAGGCAAGATAGTGCTGCCAGCTCGTGCTGGGAACATCTCCAAGATGATTGAGTTTTTGGTAGTTAACATCGAATCACCGTACCAAGCCATCCTCGGCAGAGGATGGCTTCATGCAATGAAGGCGGTCTCCTCGACCTACCACCAGAAGCTCAAGTATGTAACTGAGCGAGAAGTAATGGGGATCCACGGTGACCAAGCGATGGCGAGGAAGTGCTTCATAGTAGCCATCCGACCAAAGCCAGAGAAGAAGGTCGGTCAACCCAGCGAGAAAGTTACAGAGGGTGTGATACCTTCTAAATAGTAACTAAAGTATGGAAGACCAGGAGTAGAGGAGACCAGGCTCCTCCCCTCCGAGAGTGTCATCGAGGACCTGGTAGAAGTTATAGCCGAAGTTGGTGACAGTAGCAGAGTCTTCTTGATTGGAGCATCTCTCACCGTTCAAGTACAGAAGGAGTTGACGACCTTGCTGAGACACAACGTAGATGTTTTCGCATGGGAACCATATGAGCTGCCTGGCATTGATCCTGCTATGGTCTGTCATCAGCTGCACGCCGACCCCACATTCAAGCCAGTCATGCAGAAGGCACGAAGAACTGCACCCGAGAAGGCTAAAGCGGTCGAAAAGGAGGTCGAAAAACTGCTGAATGCAGGATCCATACGGGAAGTATAATTCCCCAAGTCGTTGTCCAACCCAGTAGTAGTTCCGAAGAAAAATGGGAAGTGGAGAGTTTGCATCGACTTCACTGACCTCAACAAAGCATGCCCTACGGATAGTTTCCCCCTCCAAAAGATAGACCAGCTAGTAGATGCCACTGCAGCTCACGAGCGAATGAGTTTCCTGGACGCATACTCAGGATATCACCAGATCCCCTTGTATACCCCAGACCAGGACAAAACGGCGTTCATCACGATGGTTAGGTTGTATTGCTACAAGGTCATGCCATTTGGGCTCAAGAATTCGGGGGCAACCTATTAGCGGCTGGTCACAAAAATGTTCAAGGGTCAAATGGGAGACACAATGGAGGTCTACATCGATGACATGCTCATTAAGAGCAAGAAGAAAGAAAATCACCTCTCAGACCTGTCAAAGACCTTCGAAATCCTCAGGAAGTACTGAATGAAGCTTAATGAGAGCAAGTGTTCCTTCGGTGTCCAGTCGGGAAAATTTCTTGGATACTTGGTCAGTAAGAGAGACATAGAAGCTAATCCGGACCAGATCTATGCAATTAACAGGGTACAACCCCCTCGAACAGTCCGGGATGTGCAGAAGCTCACTGGAATGCTCGCTGCCTTAAATCGCTTCATTTCCAAATCCTCCGAGAAGTGCAAGCCTTTTTTTCAGCTTCTAAAAGGGAGTAAACCAATAGAATAGAGCCCGGACTGCTTGCGAGCTTTGGACGAGCTCAAGTCCTACTTAAGCTCTCCACCGCTGCTTGTCATACCACAGCAAACGGATTCTTTGTACCTGTACCTCTCGGTATCCAATCGCACTGATAGCTCGGCGTAATATGCGAGGTCGCAGGAATCCAACACCCCGTTTACTACGTGAGAAAGACCTTATTAGACACCGAGCAAAGGTACCTGCCATTGGAGAAGCTCTCCTTTGCACTGGTAATATCCTCGAGGAAACTGAAGCATTATTTCAAAGCTCATACTATCATCGTCCTTACATCGCACCCCCTTAAGGCGGTCCTAAGGAAAGCGGATTTATCGGGCAGATTGTCTAAGTGGTCAGTCGAGCTCGGTCGGTTCGACATCCAATTTCAACCAAGGACCGCTATCAAGGGTCAGATCCTCGCTAATTTCATAGCCGAATTCACTGGCGAAGAACTCCCCGACCAAACTCAACTAACAAATCAAAAAGAGAACCCAACAGCAGTGGAAACCTGGAAACTATTCGTTGATGGAGCCTCCAACTCAAAGGGGGCGGGCGTAGGCATTGTTCTCATCACCCCAGAAAACACCATCCTTGAGCAAGGAATCAGGCTTGGATTTGCAGCCTCCAACAACGAAGCAGAGTACGAAGCTCTAATAGCCGGTCTCCAAAAGGCACAAACTCTGGGAGCAAAACGTTTACAGGTGTTCAACGATTCTCAACTAGTCTCCAATCAAATAAATGGAGATTACAACGCAAAGGACGAAAGAATGGCAGCCTACCTCGCCCTGGTGAGAAAACTAATGACGAGCTTTAAGGAGATCAACATCCAGCAGTTTCCCAGAGGGCAAAATAGTCATGCAGACGCCTTAGCAATCCTAAGCTCGGCAGTTGATTCTAGCCTTAAAAGGGTCATTCTCATCGATTTCCTCATTTGTCCAGGCATTAACCACAACAGCAAGCTGCTAAACGTGGAACAAATACTCCAGGTGGGATCAGCCCCCAGCTGGATAGACCCCTTAAGAGACTATTTAAAGGAGGGCAGGCTCCCGAGGACAAGAAAGCCGCCCACCAGATAAGAGTCAAAGCTGCTCGCTTTCACTTATCCACAGGAGGCGACTTGTATAAGAAGTCCTTGTCCAGTCCCTACCTTAGATGCGTCCACCCAGGCGATGTCGAGCAAGTGCTGCGCGAGCTTCACGAAGGAATTTATGGAAGTCATGTCGGAGGAAGGTCTCTAGGCTTTCGAGCAATGAAGGAAGGCTATTGGTGGCCATATATGCAAAAGGACTCCGCAGTATATGTTCGCAAATGCCCGAAATGCCAACTTCACGCTCCAATGGTCCACCAACCCCCCAGCGACCTAAAGTCCCTTACCAGCCCATGGCCCTTCGCCCAATGGGGAATGGACATCGTGGGACCACTACCCACTGCTGCCGGCAATCGCAAATACCTGTTGGTTGCAACTGACTACTTCACCAAATGGATCGAGGCAGAACCATTGGCAAACATCCGAGACGCTGATATGATAAGGTTCATATGGAGGAATATAATCACTCGATTCGAAATCCCCAGAACCATCATAACTGATAATGGGACACAATTCGAGAGTGGCTCCTTTCAGTACTTCTGTAACGAGCACGGTATCAGGCACAACTTTAGTTCGGTGGCCTACCCTCAGAGTAATGGGCAAGCAGAAGCTTCCAATAAAACTGTGATCGATGGATTGAAGAAGCGATTAGAGCGAGCCAAAGGCGCATGGGCAACCGAGCTACCCCATGTCCTATGGACATACCGAACAACTCCTCGGCGAGCAACAGGAGAAACCCCATTATCGCTAACATATGGCATGGAAGCAGTCATTCCACTAGAGGTGGGTTTGCCAACAATGAGATTCGACCTTGTCGACAAAGGCCAGAATGATGAGGCGTTGTTCGTTGAACTCGACCTCGTCGACGAGCGTAGAGAACTTGCCCTAGTGAAGCTTGCGAGCTATCAGCAACAGCTCATAAGGCATTACCACAAAAGGGTTAACCCGAGAAGATTCCAAGTTGGGGACTATGTTCTAAGGAAAGTCTTGGGCAACACAGTAAGGTCATCAGACGGAAAGCTAGGCCCAAACTGGGAAGGACCCCTTAAAGTAACTAAAGACGACCTGCAAGGTGCCTATCATTTGGAAACGATGGAGGGCAGAGAGATACCACCAGCATAGAACGCAGCTAATCTCAAGAAATTCTATTTTTAGATTCTCAAATAATTCTATTGTTGAATCTTTTTCTTGTATTTATTATGTGAAAGGACAGTTCATTCCCCTTATTACTAATGAAATTTTATCACACATCTTTTCCAAATCATAGGCACGATGGTCGATATAGCAGGGGAATACCCCTCCTCAGGTCATCGTCATGAAACACGAGGGACCTCTTAGCATTGCCCCTGGCAATATATAAAACCCTACAGAGGATTCTCAGGCAATGCGACCAGATTTTATACTGGCCATCAAACCTACTTTGGTTGAGAAAAATCCTGATCGGATGAAGACATCCAATACCAGGTGTGTCCTCGCCAATTGCCCTACTTAGGCCTAAGGGAGTGTGATGACACAAACTAAAAGGTAAAATGGGGCATAATGGTATTTTGGTATTATACTGGACTGGGGGGACACTTGCATGACAAAACAAAAAGGATTATGAAGAAGCAAGAATATAAAAATATTGGATGAACACGTTTAGTCGGCAAAATTGCCCAAAACACGAACTTTTCATTAATCTCTTATATTTACAACAATGATAATACATGTTTAGTCGGCGAAGCTCGCCCAAAGCATTTACATTATCAAAAAAGACAAAAGAATAACAACTTATTATATTTACAACAATGATAATACATGTTTAGTCGGCGAAGCTCGCCCAAAGCATTTACATTATCAAAAGAATAACAACTTACAAAAATTCAAGAAGGTGGAAGCCTCCGAATAAGATAATCTGCCACCCTAGCTCTTCGTTCGTCATCAAGAGCGGGGACCAGCTCTTCCACAACCTCATCTGCGTCCAACTCTAATAGTTGCCAAGGAATAGCATCAATGGGGATCCATCGATCATCCCTCCTGAATGGGTTGGGCATCAGAGTGGAGGAGGACATCTCGTGACGATACCATAACACCGAGTTCCTCGGAACCTGAAGCTCTTTCAAGGCACTCAACCACCCTCTGATGAAGGAAAGTTCCTCGAACTCAGATAGTCTTGTGGGAGCATCTAGCCAGCCTTGATCATAACCGTCAGCCCACGCTTGTCGAGGACCCTTCTTGAATAAGTGCCGTAATCGGGTAACGTCCCTTTGAAGCCCAGCAACAATTACATATGCTCGCCGGACATCATCACGGAGCTCTTCCATCTCCTTATCACGCTGTTCTTCTACTTCCCTGTTCCTGCCCCTGGTGCTCCTACTAGCTCGCGGGAGGGGATGACGAGTGGAACCTCGCGGCATAGGAGTACCCGCGAAGACGAGGAGCCTTACAGGATCGCTGAAACAGTGCTCGGCGCATGCTCTCTAAGTTGCAAGACTTCCCTCCTCAGGTTTTCATTCTCCTGCTACAGGAACTCCCCGACTTGGTTTATCTAGGTGGCCTCTAGTAACCTTGCTCTCAGTACATTGACTTCCTCTTGTACAGAGGCACCAATGCCTTCCATCTCCTGGAGCCTGTCCTTCAGCTTAGCCACTATCTCGGACTGCTCCTTATACTTTTGATTCCTTGACCTAAGAGATTTGCAAAGCCTAACAAAGGCCTGACGAACCTGAGGACTGGCATTGGGACCAAGAGTCCTGCCCAATTGAGATGTGGCGGGAATATACTCTTCTACATCAGTCAACTATAAGACATAAAAGGGCAATGGAAAGAAAAATCAATCAATGCACTGAAAAAAGAAGCCTTTTCATTTCATTGATAAAAGTCAAGTACATCGAGCAGAAATTGGAAAAATTACAAGCAGAAGTATAAAAATAGTCCTAAAAGAAGATTAACTAGCAACCTCAGGCTGCCCAGAGGTGGTTGGCTGCTTCCCCTTGTCAGCACCAGCAGAGTCATCCCCCTCTACAGGGATGCCCTCATTCGCTTGGGCTGGACTAGCATCAGCAGGAATTGTTTGAGAGGCAAGATCAACACCCTCGATGGCTGGAGCAGGGGCTTCTTCGTCCGCAGTTGGCCTCGAACCCAGGTCATGCTCGTCGAACAGAGGAGACTCGGCATCAACACCAGCAGCTAAGAGGGCCTTGTTCCAGCCATCGAGGGTGTTGACCTTGCCTCTCAGACAATTCCTACCGATGCTGGTCCTACCCAGGCGAATGAGGGCATCCCTGTAGAGGGGGATGCCTCTGCTGCTACTGACAAAGGGAAGCAACCATCCACCTTTGGGCAGCCTTAGGTTGCTAGTTAATCTTCTTTTAAGACTATTTTTGTACTTTTTCTTGTAATTTTTCCAATTTCTGCTCGATGTACTTGACTTTTATCAATGAAATGAAAAGGCTTCTTTTTTCAGTGCATTGATTGATTTTTCTTTCCATTGCCCTTTTATGTCTTGTAGTTGACTGATGTAAAAGAGTATATTTCTGCCACATCTTAATTGGGCAGGACTCTTGGTCCCAATGCCAGTCCTCAGGTTCGTCAGGCCTTTGTTAGGCTTTGCAAATATCTCAGGTCGAGGAATCAAAAGTATAAGGAGCAGTCCGAGCTAGTGGCTAAGCTGAAGGACAGGCTCCAGGAGATGGAAGGCATTGGTGCCTCTATACAAGAGGAAGTCAATGTACTGAGAGCAAGGTTACTAGAGGCCACCGATATAAACTAAGTCGAGGATGTAGCCTATCTGAACTTCGGCGTCTTCATAAGCAGCAGTCCACCCGGAGTTGTATGAATCCTCCTTGATGATGGCTACCTGGGACTCTTTTTACTTTAACTGCTCTGTCAGAGCCTTGCTCTCCTCTATGACACCCAGCTTGCTCGAGCAGACTAGGTCATAGGCCTGCCTCAGCTAGCTCAGTTCCTTGACGATCGCATCCCTCTCTCTATTAGAATTAATAAGGGCCAGATCAGAGGAAGCTCGGGCGGCATCAGCAGCCTTCAAATCAGCCTCCAACTGAGAACTTCTGACTTCTAGAGCGGACTTCTGCTGCTCCAGCTCGCCATTCCTTCTCACCAACTCGTCGCGAGAACGGTAGAGCACGGCGAAGTCAGTCACAAATTGCCAAAAATAAAAAAGAGATCAAGAAGTAGAAACAACTAAAACTTGTTAAGGAATTGAAAAATGGAGAGGATCTTACCAAGGCTAGCCTCTGGCTAGCTTGTAGGGCCAATTGATCAGACCCCAGCGCCCTCTGGCGATCTGCAGGAAGAACTTCCCTCTCGAGCAGCGCAGGTGCCAGCTGATGAGAAACAGCAACTGAGGCCCCCTCGGGCAAAGCAGACACCGGGACCAAGGCTTGCCCAGCCTTCATCCTCGACTCCATCTTTCTCCTCTTTTCCTCTTTCTCCCTCTCCATCCTCTTCCTCTCCTCCATCCTCTTCTTTTCCTCCACCTTCTTTCTTTCCTCATCCTTTTTCCTCTCTCTCTCTCTCACCTGCTCTTCCTCTCTCCTCTTCCTCTCTTGCTTCTGAGTAGAAGACCGAGAACCAGTAGCCACGGCCCCTGAAGTGGACTTTTATTTCTTTGACCTTTGTGCAAGGAGCACGTGGTCATCATCATCATCGTCTCTAATCAGGTTCTTCCTTGGAGGCATATCTTCACCTAAACTACCGAAAGTGCTCGACGATCCTCGAGCTTCAGAATCCTCTTCACAGTCAGAAGAACTGATACTGTCAGAGCTCCCTTCACCTAAATTACTCGCAGCTCGTGCAGGCTCACTCTCAGAGCTTCTCTCCTCTTCGTCCAACTGGATAGGCTCAGCAGTAGTCTCTCCGAAAGAATCAAACTCTGGAACACTATCCACAGGCCATGCTATGAAGGTGGAGCCTACGTTCTTATACTCGAGCAAAAAGGCAGCAGACCTGGGATGCTCGTTGTCACCCAGAGGCTCCTTGATATTCCAAGCTTTCACCTACTCCGAGATACGAACCTCGCTGAGAGCAGGCTCGAAATTCTTTATCCTCGCTGTGAAAGAAAAAGCAAAGAGGGGTTAGAAAATTCACAAATCAGCAAAAGCTGAAACAACAGTACAATGTCTACCTATATATTCCTCTCCGTAGAAAGGAACAGAAAACCTCTCAGACCTCGACCCTTCAAACTGGGGAGGGAACTTCCAATTCCTAATGAGGAAACCCTCTTGCCAGTAGTCCTTGTGGGAATCAGGTAGGTTTACAACCAATACCCTATCAGGACTCCTAGCTTTGAGGTATAAGACACCTAAACTAGTTCGAGAAAAGAAATAACAGAAACAGATCTCGGTAAGTCCTAACCTAGTACCATACAACTGGTTTATTCTGTGGACGCCATTTACTATCTTCCACACATTGGGCTAGCACTGTGCGGGAAAAATATTGAAATAGCCAAAGAAATGCAAAAATAGATCATTAGGGGGAAAAGTAAGTCCCCCCTAAGAAAGCAACAAAACATGGATCCAGTGGGCATCCTCTATATCCCTAATGTTCCTAGGAGGGGAGGCACAACATTCAATATCTACCCACTCAGGAATGTTGTAGAACTTCCTGAATTCAGAGATTGACCTATTTCCAATCTTCGCCATTGAAAAACTCAAGAAAATTTTCAAACAAAAGAGAAAGTGCAAAGAAAGGGCACGAGAAACTTACAAAACAGAAGATCGGTTCAAGTGATGAAGAAGCACGAGCTCAAGACGACTAAGAATCAATGGGAATGGGGATTAAGAGAAGAAGGTACGAGGCACTAGAGTTCTCAGAAGAAGGAAGAGTACTAGAAAGGCTGAAGCGACGAAAGAAAAAGTGGCTATCCCAACAAGCCTTCAATTCTAATCATAACGCACAAATAGTGAAGCGGGTGCCGCCAAAGCAACTTCACAGTTTTCGAAGAATCGCAAATCAGCCATGATGGCTGATCATTTAAATCCATTGGACCCATAAACATGGCCCAACAAATTATGGGGCAATTGTGGGTACCCAAAAATTAGAACTATGGGCCTGGACGAGTAGCCCAGCCCTGGCGGCCCAAAGTCCATGCCCCTCATCTTTCATAATTGATCCGGTCTCCCCCCACGATCCCATGAAGGGAAGTTATAGGGGAAATGGAAAACATGGAGGAACCCATCACCTCCACTCATCTACATGTACATGTATATATTAAACCTAGGTCCGGGGCAAAAGGACACAAGTTGTATTCTCTGTAATCACTCTCCGGAGTATATAGAAATAATATCGACTGCACCACCGTGGACGTAGGCACATCTTGGCTGAACCACGTACATCCTTTGTTGTGTGATTGGCATCTTGTATTCCCTGTTATTTTCTTGATAATATTTCTCTCATATTTATTTGTGTTGCATAATAATTGCATCTACATATATATATATGATAGTGTTATATTCTCAGGTCGTAACTATCTTATATTTATGCTCTGGGGGACTTCGATATTTTGTAAATCTATTTATACATTGAAACAAATAATTATGCCGGTGAAGTATTTTAATACTTTGTAACTTTTTAGTATTACTCCTTTAACCAATGAACTACCATTTTTTTCATAACACTAGCCTTGCTGAGTTTATTGTTTTGTTTGACAAGTATATGGAATCTGTGAAGAATTACTATTTTATAGGGATGAAGTTTAAAATGAGATTTGAAGGCAAAGAAGCTCCAGAGCAGAAGTATGGCCAGTACATGATGTTCTTATTGAAGTTAACCTATAGAGAACATCTAAATGTTATTAATATTATCTAATTTTGGCTTTGTTTCTTTATATTTATTATTAAATAGTTCAATCTTATAGGTTTACTGGAACCATATTTGGGATTGAAGAATATAATTCTTGGTTATGCTATAAAGGGGTAATGTTACAAATAGTTTAAACAGTCATGTTTCTCTGGAGTAAAAAGAACAATACGTCTGTGTGGGTGGCGTTGCAGTTGAATTATGTGTCCATATCAAGAGAACTGACGTACTTTTTGAAGAAATTCTTTCCAAATTTGACACTGATAAACATAAAAATATATTATAGTGTTTGAATGTTCCTATTAATTCTACCAAATTTTTAATCAAATTTGGTTTTATGGGTTGCTATTTTTGTTATTACGAAATTGAGTCACGACATATCTAAGATGATTGATGTTTTACTTTAATATACATAATGGTATAAACGTTTTAAGAGACTTTATTGTCAAATGTGAAAGTGTTGATGAAAATAAAATAAGAAATCTTCTTTTCTCGTCCTTAATCCAATATTATGATAGTTTTTGCCCTTGGCCATTCATGTTGGCATTAACTTAAAGCTCATATTGTAACTTTGTTTATAGGCAGCTTGTGACTCGCACCTTATGCATAAGTTCTTATATGTTTGTGATAAAACAAATTATGCATGCCTTCTATTGTGATAGCTTTTGGAATTTCATAATTTATAGGACTAATTTTATTCAAATTTCCTATAACAGGATATGTAAGATATTAAGCAGTAGTGGTACTCAAGAACACAACTTGTTCAAGAAATAAGGAAATAAGAAGACGATGTAGTGTGTTATACTTATGTTTATCCTTCCCATTTTATGCTTTTAAGATTCTTATCAAATTGATATGGTTGGGTGACATGTATCATGCATAGGGAAACAGAGACGATCGCGGGTTCATGTTGTCCCAGTAAGCCAGTCTGCGCACAGGGGTTTATAAACAACTGTAAGTCACAGGAGTGGGCTTGGGTGCAAGGTCAGGCGACTGAACATAACTTCTTTAAGATAGAGTTTCTCAGCAACGTGGTGGTTTTTGGAGTCGGTGAGCGTCATACTCCAAGGTAGGGTCGGATGTATGTGTGTTTGAGTCTGTGTTCTATAAATCCTACCTAGACAATTTAGCAACGTTGATGGGTGGTGCGGGGGGAGGTGCCTCGCAGCTCTTTGGCGGTGGTGGTAAAGAGTTTATTAATCCTTTATTTTACTCATCAATCTCCAACTCTACGACTGATATATAATAACAATAAAAAATGGACAAATCCTCGATTGGGTGAGGATTGTGCGTTAACCCTATCAAGGCCCCCTGCCTGTTAATACCAAAAATTATCCTGCTACGTGGACCAATTGGATACTGACATATGCTATATAGTGGAAGGTTAATACTTGTGAGCAAGGATGAAATGTAGACCTACTGAGGGATGCCAACCAACCTGTCAATGAAGTCCGACCAACACCAGGAAGGATGACCTACAATGCTAATAAAATTCCAATAGTTGTATACATAAATGATTGTACATATGTAAATATCTACGTTATAAGGACATTCCATCATTTGATATTCTAACACTTGCACACCCCCTGGGGACTATAAATACATTATAAACCTTACATCCAGGGGAACGAGACAAGAGGCAATTGAACAAGCCTAAATCAATACACAATAATGAACGTAGGCTTTTCCTTTAAGCCGGACCACTTTCAAAATCTTTTGTCTTTTTACTTGTATTTATCTGTGATCAATTAATTAGCCTAGTCTAGTTTTTTGCATCAACAGAATAAATACATTGTTAACCCTACATCCAAGGGGAAGAGACAAGAGGCAATTGAACAATACCTAAGTAATACACAACAGTGGACATAGGCTCTTCCTTTAAGCTGAACCACTTTGAAAATATTTTGTCTCTTTTCCTTATATTTATCTAGTGATTAATTAATCAGCCTAGTCTAATTTTTTGCATCAACGGATTGGTGTCATCTGTGGGAATCGTATTTCTATCGATCTCACTAATTCAAACATCTAAATGGCTGATATTCCTGAATCAAGTCTCATTAATGAAGGCATTCCACCTGTCACTTCCATTCCTCCATCTACAAACGATTTAACTGGAATTCTGGTCAGTCTTGTAAGAGGCCAAGTGGATATGCAAGAAACTATCAGGAAACTTGCACAAACTCTTCAAGTCGGGGAACCTACTCTATCTGCCCAGGGAAATATCTCCCCACCCCCACCAAGACGTGGTCGGCACAGCCAATCAATGACACAAGGGATGTCTCCTACCATCCAAGGTCAAAGTCATTGCTCAGGACATCAGAATCTTTCCACACGCAATCTTATTCTCTATAGAGGCCAAGTGCCTTAAAGAGATTAAGTCGTGCTTCTCCTTTCGATCATTTGGGACCCAGGGGGAATATAAATGTTCCTAGGGTAATGTCAGGTAACACCCGATAACCATCTGATCAAAGGAAAGGCACTGCCCAATCTAGATCAAATACCCGACGAAATGCTGCTCAGACCGAGCAATAACTTCAAGAAGAAAGCTCAACAAATAACAAGATCATAATGCATAGATTTGGTACTGCCAATAATGCATGAAAATTATCCATACAGAGACTGGAAGACAGATTAGGAGAAATGGTGAAGGCCAAAAATCCACTGCAAATAAGCTTTGTCAAAGGGTCTCCGTTTGTGCAAGCAATTGTGGATTTCCATACTCCAGCAAAGTTTAAGGCTCCAGTAGTAACAACCAAAGATGATGGAAAAACTGACCTAGTTCTCCACATAGAACAATATCAAGCAGCTGCTAAAATTTATGTCATCCCCGACGAAATGAGGTGTAAAGCATTTTCAGGAACCATTACTGTATCTGCCCAAATCTCGTATAATAGTCTTACTCGGGGATAAATTTCTAGCTTCAACCAACTGGCTGAGCTATTCATTAACAACTTTTTATTTGGAGCAAAGCCTGTAAAAAGGGTGGCACCCTTGCTTAGTGTGACACAGAAAGAAGGAGAGAGCACCAGAGATTACACCACTCATTTTAATAACGAGAAATTAGAAGTTGTGGATTATGAAGAAAAGACTACAATAACCGCCCTTATGAGTGGATTTCTCCCAAAGAAACTGTATTACACTCTTACCAAAGACCCTCCGAAGACAATGGTAGAATTAATGGCTAAAGTAGCAAAGATCATGAATGCCGAGGAAACAATGGCAGCCAAGCGTAGCTCGGGCACAAAAGTTGATGGCAAAAATGATAAGAAAGATTATAAAGACCCCAAAGAACACAGGGAGTCAAAATAAAAAGGAGTTTTGGAGTGACTCAAGAAGTGCAACAGTTATACTCCATTAATCATAGGAATTCACCATGTTTTGGAAGAAATCAAGCATAATAAAGATATACGTTAGCCTGATAAGTTGAGAAGTTCCCCGACCAAGAGGGATAAGACTAAGTACTGTGAATTCCACAAGGATCACGATCACATGACGGAGCATTGCATATCTCTTCAAAATGAGATTGAAACTTTCATTCGATGAGGAAAACTGAATCAGTATGTTGATCGGTAGAAAAACGAATGAGATCGGCATAGATCAAAATCTCCTTGTAAGCCCAGAAAGGAGAAGAAAATAGCTCATGAAGATAACCAGGATGATAATCTCGATCTCCCCAAAAAGCCCCGACAATCGGAACATGAGGTATTTTTTATCAGTTTTGGTTATTTTGATTGCCAAATGATTATAGGTGGAGATACATGAGGAGGAGATCATACAGCAGAATGAAAAGCTTACCTCAATGAGGCACAAGCTTGCTCGTACATACAGAGGATCAACCTTATCGAGGAAGATCGACCAAGTAAGGTTAACAAAGACAAACTGGTAATTGGTTTCTCTAAAAATAATCTCTCAGGGGTACTGTACCCTCACGATGACCCACTGGTAATCAAAGTCAGAAAGGAAGAAATCATTGTTTCTAGAGCACTAGTAGATAATGGCAGCTCGACAGATATTATGTTTTATCCTTATTTCAGCAACTTAGATTTTAAACTCATCCAATTAGAGCCCTATCATCGACCACTAATAGGCTTTGAAAGTGATAAAGTCTTCCCTTTGGGAACCATTAAGTTGGAGGTGATGATCGGCACATGGCCAGCCAACCGAACAGAGAAGTTTCATTTCTTTGTAATGGATAAAAACATCCATTCAACTTATAATACAATCATGGGAAGAGTAGGGCTAAAGAAGTTTGAGGCAATACCTTACATTGTCCGTTAATGTTTAAAATTCCCTACTAACTTTAGTGTGGGAATTGTGAAAGGTGATTAGAAAGTAGCTCAGGAGTGCTACTACTCTTCTGGAGAGCAAGAAGAGTTAGAAGACATAAAGAAGAAAACCACTACCTACCAAGTGGATACCTCTGAACCTGACGAAGAATCTGAGGTTGAAACCTTAGACCCAAGGGAGGAAACAGAGCTGGTAAGGGGATAGATTGTGGAAGCAACTAAAAGCATTGTGTTAGGCGATGATAAACCAGAATGCACCACTCAGATAGGGACAACACTGGATCTTTTTATTAAACGGGAACTGGTAATCTTCCTTAGACAGAGAAAGCATGTGTTTTTCTAGAGTTACTAAGTTATGCCTGGGATAGATCCCAATTTCCTTTGCCATGAGCTCAATGCAAATAAAGAAGATAAACCAATAAAGCAAAGATGAAGAGTTTCCATCCCCGAGAGGAACCAAGCCATATAGGAAGAAATTGAAAAGTTTTAGAAGGTAACTTTCATTAATGAGGTGAAATATCCAGATTAGTTAACTAATACAATTATAGTAAAAAGAATAAAAATAAGTGGAGAATGTGTGTAGAATTCATAGATCTAAATGAAGCATGCCTAAAGGATCACTTTACTTTGCCCCGAATAGATCAACTCGTGGATGCTACATCAGGGCATGAGCTACTCAATTTTATGGATGCTTATTCGGGTTATAACCAGATAAAAATAAAGCCTGAAGACAGGGAAAGTACTTTTTTCATCACTCCCCGAGGAACATACTATTATATTGTTATGTCTTTTGGTTTGAAAAATGCAGGTGCTACATATCAAAGGCTGGTCAATAAGGTGTTCGAGGAGCAAATAGGCAAGAATATGGAAGTCTACGTGGATGATATGCTTACAAAGAGCAAAAAGATGTCTGACCACATTATCGACCTCAACTAAACTTTTGATCAACTTGAGAAACACCAGATGAGGCTGAACCCGACCAAGTGCATTTTTGGAGTGCAAAAAGGAATGTTCCTCGGGTACATAGTAAATCAAAGGGAAATTAAAGAAAATCCAAATAAGATCAAGGCATTAATTTAAATGTAATCCCCAACCTACAAGAAGGATGTGCAAATGCTAACTGGACGAGTAGTAGCACTGAACAAATTTGTGTCCCGTCCCGAGCTACGGATAGGTGCCTATCGTTCTTCAAGGTAATCAAAAAGAGTTTTGAATAGAATGAAGAATGTGAAAAAGCTTTTTTAGAGTTGAAAAAGTATTTGGACTCACCTCCATTGCTCTCCCGACCAATCACATGTGATAAATTATACCTGTGCTTAGCTATTTTTGAATCAATCGTGAGTTCTGCATTGATCCGAGAGGATATTGGAGTTTAAAAACCCGTCTACTATACCAGTATGGCTTTTCAAGGAGCAGAAATCAGGTACCCTTGTTTGGAGAAATTGGCATTAGTACTGATTGAAGCATCCAGATGTATAAAACCTTATTTCCAAGGCCATACAATCATAGTTTACACTGATATGCCTCTAAAGTAGGATTTACATAAATCGAAGAAATCTATTAGATTAATGTACTGGGATATGGAATTGGGAGAGTATGATATTATATATAAACTAAGATCTTCTTTGAAAGGCCAAGCAGTGGTAGATTTCATAACTGAGTTCACTTACTCTGAGATCCCCGAGCAATAAAGTGAACATGCTGAACAAGAATCAGAAGGAAATGATGAGGAACCTTCGTCGAAAGAAGCAGTTGCCAACCGACCAGATTCCTCTTCACGAACACACGAGATGACCAGGAAGTATAAAGAAGCACGAGGAAAAATATTCCAATATGGGAGTTTAACAGACTAAGCATTTGACAACAACGCCCCAATATGGAATTTATATGTTGATGGGTCATCTTATACAATCGACAGTGGAGCATGTATAATACTTAACACTCTTGATGGTTTTGATATTGAGTATGCCCTACATTTTCAATTGTAGGCCTCAAATAATAAAGCAGAATATGAAGCCCATATTATGGGCCTAAGTTTATCCCAATTATTGAGTGTCGATCAAGTTGTGGCACATAACGATTCTCAGCTGGTGGTGAACTAAGTACTGGATTTATACGGAGCTAAAGTATAATTAATAACCAGGTATCTATCCAAGGCGATGGAAGTAATTGCAAAATTAATAGCTGTTCGGATGAATAGAATCCCAAGGTTGGAGAACGCCCTAGCTGATGCTCTTACTCGGCTAGCCACAACTACCAGGATTGAACTCTGACGAACTATCCCTTTTGAGATTTTGGCTAATAGGAGCATAGATGAAGATCTGATTATCAATTTTATTGCCAAAGACATGGTACCATCATGGATGGACCCCATTAAAGCATACATTGAAGAGGGAACTCTACCAACAGAAATGGTTGAAGCAAATAAGCTTAAGTATAAAGAAGCTCGATCTGTGTTATACAAAGGTGTTTTGTACACGAGAGGACTAACAGTTAATTTGTAACGATGTGTGCATCCATCAGAGGTCCAAGATATAATTTAGGAGGTGCATAAAGGATCATGTGGAGCTCACATAACAAGGAGAACACTTCTGCAGAGAATAAGTGCGCAAAGATATTACTGCCTAACAATGTGAGCAGATTGTGCAACTTTTGCCCAGAAGTGTGATAAATACCAAAGATTCTCCAGCATTCGAAAAACTCCACAGGCTGCTCTCACTCCAATCACTTCACCATGGCTATTTTCCACATGGGGCATAGATTTAGTCGGACCACTACCGACTACCCGAGGAAGATTCAAGTACTTGGTCATCGCAGTGGATTACTTTACAAAATGGGTCGAGGCAGAGCCCTTGACATAAATGCCTTATGAAAAGGTGTATCATTTCATATGAAAAAAGCATCATCTGTAGGTATGGGTTGCCCTATGCTTTCATTATTGACCATGGAACACAATTTGACAATGATGAATTCGTAGCTTACTGTACGCAGTCCAATATTCAAAAATTACATTCGACTCCAGGACATCCTCGGAGTAATGGCTAAGCTGAAGTTACGAACAGAACTCTACTCAATGGGTTGAAGAAAATGCTTGATGATGAGAAGGGAAACTGGATAAAAGAGCTACACTCTGTCTTATGGGCATACCGAACAACCTCAAAAATAATAACTAGAGAATTCCCATATATGTTAGCATTTTGGGACTGAAGTTGTTATACCTGCTGAGCTGGGTTTACCATCCCATAGAGTTTTAAATTTTAACTCTACTGTAAGTGACCTAATAAGACGGTTGGATCTAGAGATGTCGAAAGAAGTAAGAGAAGATGCTCCCCTGAGAAATACAGCCTGCCAAAAGAGAACAACCCATTTTTACAATAAAAGGATGAAATTGACCAACTTGAAGGAAGGAAATTACGTGCTGAAGAAAAATAACAAGCTTGAGGCCAATTGGCATGGGCCAAACCGTATTTCAGCAGTCATTCGACCTGGAACTCATCGAATTGAAACCTTAGAAGGAAAAGAATTTAAAAACCCATGGCATGCCGAGCATCTCAGAAAATATTACCAATAATGTTATCAGTTGTAATCAGTTCAAAATCAAATTTCAGTATCAATAAAATAATCAGTTCTTTTAATTTTTGTTGTTGAATTTTTTTTGGAAGTAGTAGTGCTATGCACTACTACAATAGTTAAATAGGCAAAAGTTATAAGTTATTGCCATAAAAACTTCAAATTGTTGCTTGGTTAAGAAAATCTTTCCCTGAAAGATGCTAGGCAGAACACAAGAAGACAAGAGAGTTGCTCGATACAATCAATAAGTTGCTTGGAAAAGCCACAAAGTCCAAGTCTACATGACGCTAAGTCCCCAGTCAACAGGACGCTAAGTCCTCAAGAAACTTGGTCCACAAACATAAGGATAAAATAAGATCTTTATCCTACTGGGCAAAGTGCAAGAAGAACGTTGCAAAGATTCCTCAAGAGGAATGTAAGCACATATTCCACATACGCCTAGTCACACCACTGGTATTTAATGCAAAAACCTAACACATGGGTGCATTAGTAAAACCTTTGGAGACACATGGGCAACTAGATCTAAATTTAGATTTTAATTTAAGTATACTAGTAGAACCTATGTATTCATCTAGCTAGCTCTAAATTTAGATTTTAATCTAAGTATGTTAGTAGAACATCTGCATTCATTGGTAATTGATACTCAATTTAAATTTTAATCTAAGTGTATCAATAGAACTAATGAAAAAGAAATGATTAATCTTACACATTTAACACAACATAAATTGATCAAACTTTCATTTCATTAAATCAAATTAATTGCATAACTGTGTTAACAAAACAAATTACAAAGCTTCATTCTGCAGGACATTTCCCTTCAGCTTTGGAAACAGGATCCATTCCAATAGAAGGATCATCTAAAGTGTAAGGAGAATTAATGAAGTTAAAATCATGAAGAATTCTGGCATTGTTGCTACTGGGATGATCAAGCAGGTGAGGAGGTCGAACGATATTTAATTCATGATGAAGATCATAATATCCTAAGTACTTTAAAATCAAGAATTGAGGAATACTTCGGATAGGAATCCAATTGACATATAATTTAAAAGGGGGAATGTCAAGGTCAAACAATCCTAGATCATACCAGTCCCATATTTGGTTGTTTTGATCCATCTTCATCATTGTCAAACCATTCATCCAACCCTATTTATAGCTCTCATTCTTAGCTTATTGAAGCTTGTCATTAAGATGCCCCAAAGCTTTATTGTACCCTTCCATCAAGATTTCCCTTGGTTATTTGTGGAATTGGAAGGTCAATGTAATGAACCCACTTTTATATGCTCATATGTATATAGTTTATTTTTACACTCATGTGTTACTTATTATCTTATAGATGTTGTATTATTAGATATGTGGTATTATGGGCTATCAATATAACAAACCCCATTTTTAATTACGAAGAATCAACTGTAAATTGGATCAAATCGAAGTCTTATCACATATCTTAAGGTAAATAATAAGTTTTGGGGTAGAAAATATAATTTTATAAAAATTTAAGGACTAAAATAAAAATATAAAATGGGCCATTTTGTAAATAAAATATTTTTAAGGACCTCTAAGAAATATTCAAAATATATAGTGTGAAATTACCAAAATACCCTTCATGTGTTAAATGACCCTTATACCCCTATCACCTTTCCACCACGTGCTGGTCACCTCCACCATACACGTGTCGTCATTAGAGGAGAAGCCAAAACACGTGTCGTCGTTAGAGGAGAAGCTAAAACACGTGTCGCAGTCTAGTGAAATAAGACTGCAAGATACCTCCGTTACGCGACACGTCAACGCTGACTCCCATTGTAAAAGCTTGGTCATCATGGACACGTGTCAATGCCATGATATCTTTGGAAAACTATAAATAGGGCCTTTGGGGATCATTTGAAACTCACACCAATTCCTTGAGAATTATAGAAAGAAATAGTGAGAGAAAGTGTGAGAAAGTTTTAGAAGAAGTTCTTAGGGATATTCATCTTGAGGTAATCTTAATGTTATAATGCATCTTTATAGTTTTAATTTATTGTTTTATAGCTTTACTTAGTAGTTATGCTGGTAAAATACAATAAAGAATTCACTAATCAAAACTTAAAATTTAGAACAAATCCAAGTTGATTTTATAAACTTGTTTGAAATTATACGTTTTTAAAAAATGATTATTTTTAAAGAAATTGCTCGTTATTATAGAATCCCATTTAAGTGATTCCAAAGTCAGGCCCGGTGAAATTCTATCTAGACGAGATGGTATTTATGTGGTGCCCCTGTGACCCTCCATCTCTACTGGGAATGAATCCTAAAATGTTCTGTCTAGAGGAGATGGTATTTAAGCGGTGCCCCTGTTGTAACAACCCTCGATTCTGGGAGGCTCATTTTATACTAATTTTACCGCATAAGGTAATTATATAAAATGTGGGGACTGGAGTAAATATTAATTTAATGAATTGAAAGTTAATATTTACTAGATTGATGCATATTTACTGCATGTGAAAGTAAATAACATCAGGTTGCATGTCTGTAGTGTCATGTATTTTAAATGGCCTTTTAGTTTAAATTATTTTGGAACTCGAAATAATTTATAAAATTTCCGGATGCCAGTTTAGAGGGTGTAGTTAGTCTCGGAAGGTGCGAGACAGTCAAAATAAGTGCTATATTGTATTTTTGTGTTTCGGGCACTTTTACCTGGTTTTAGCTTATACGCGTATTTGGGAGTCATTTTAATGTGGTATTAACCATTTAAGTTGGGAGTTTTAACCTAAGCCACGATTTTAGTCTTCTAAATCCCTTATTTTTCCCCATTTTATGTCTTGAACATAGAGAGAGAAAGAGGAAGAAGAGAAAAGGAGAAATGAGAGAGAGGTTGAAGATGGAGGATGTGGGATTGCTTCTTCTCCAAATAAATCTGAGATATCAACCCTAAGGCAAGTTTTCTACTTGCTAATATGTGATTTAAGGTGCATAAATTGTATGATAGTTGTGTATTTACATTTATGGTTTAAATGTGGAAATTATGGGAATTAAGCCCTAATCTTAGTTTTGATGATGAAATGGTGGACTAAAATGGTTTTAAATCGTGTAGGATACACTTTGGGTAGATAAATATTGTTAGTTGTGTGTAAGATGGAAGATATTTGGGGTTTGGAGAAATTAGGGTTCATAACCCTTCGTAGCCATTTTTGGCAAATTTGCAGGTCCGAATCGATTCGGCCCTTTGGGCGAATCGATTCGCTAAGGGGAAATTGGCAGGTCTGCATAACCCGAATCGATTCGGGGTTAAGACCGAATCGATTCGGTCAATTGCAGAAGGTTGGTTTAGTTGTCCGAACCGATTCGCTTTTTGGGGCGAATCGATTCGCTAGGGCGAATCGATTCGTTTTCCTGCTGTTTTTGAGTTAATTTTATAACTCAATTTTAATCCTTTTCTTTAAATATAGGGATTAGGAACCTTCTTGAATGAAGTAAACTTAGAGTCCTAGAGTGTGAGATGAGTTAGTTGTCTACCCTGCATTAGGAATGGGTTATGTGGGGACTTTTCCGGGGTTAGGCCTATTAATGATAAGGCATTCTTTTCTTCTAGTTAATTATTATAAAACTAGGAGATGTAGAGTTATGTTCGGGAGACCTTAGAAGCTTAATTAAGCTATACTAGTTTTGATGGTTTATATTACCACCTCAAAAGAATATTGGAAGATTTTAAAAGTTCGGTTGAGCTATGTTAACCTTGGTGGTTCATAATAGTACCTTAAAGGTGAGTTTGGAGAATAAATTGAAAGCCATTTTATTCCTTCGAAAGATGATAACCTTGGGGTTCTAAAATAACCTCCTAGAATGCTTGGAGATAATGAAGAGTTTATTTACTCCTTTGAGGTTGTAGTGTTGATATAAGCTATCGTATGACTATGGATGGTAAG
Organism: Sambucus nigra; assembly: GCA_949130495.1. Taxonomy (NCBI): domain Eukaryota; kingdom Viridiplantae; phylum Streptophyta; class Magnoliopsida; order Dipsacales; family Adoxaceae; genus Sambucus; species Sambucus nigra. The sequence continues at coordinate 390,234,449 of OX422213.1, forward strand.
TTAGATTATTTACAATAAATAGAAATGGTTTCGAATAAAATGAATCATATAAATGGAAATGGTATTGAGATTAGTATATGATAATTTACTTAATCATGAAACCGGTAAATAATGGTTTACTTGATTTTCGATATGATAAATAAAATGGCTTAAACACACCTCTCTAAATGACATCATAAGGGAAGTCCGCACGTGAGGTGAAGCCCCCTGGCTAATGAATGCATGGTGGATATAGTCCTAGGCCATGGGAGCGCTTATGGTTGTATATTTTTCTGTGCTGGTAGGAAGATTCCGGGTGTGGTCTTGGCTACCACGCAGGCTCATGTCCGCTTCCCGACGTCTTACGATATAGGTGCCCAGGTTGTCTAATGATAGGCCCTGGAAGATGATGGTCATTTAGGGGCGCGCACAGTGGGGAAACCCGGACGGGCAGTCTTAGAATTCGTTATATGTATATAATTATAACAGTTCATAATCAAGTGGGACTTGATGTATTTGATATGCCATATAGAGCATGATGGAGTGCCACAAAGAGCACATGTAAATGCCACAAAGAGCATTTGAAAATGATTATTTTCCTGATAAGGAACGGATTTTTACAAAAGGTAAAATTGAGATAAAATCTCCTTAAAGAGTAAAAGATTTTGATTTTATATATATACTTCCTGCTAAGGAAAAGATATATGAAATAATTGGCACCTTTGGGTGAAGTCTTTAGTTTAATGCTTCTTATTTTTATTCCTGCTTAGCTTATGTTTTAAATTGTATAGGTAGCTTCTTATTTCTCTTTCTTCACGATTTATATTACATAATTGTCATGCTCTTTATTCATCTGGTAATCATATAGAACCGGGCCCTGACCTGGTTACATTTCTTGTTGCATATTCATCTTGTCTCTGCTCATATACTCCACCGCAAGGATGCCTGATTTGAATTCCTATTCCGATGTTTTCGACGAGCCGTGATGCATTGCGGGTATTACGGGATACATTTGGTATAGACGTTTTCTTTTCTATTCTAGTTAAAATCAAGTCTTTTATTCGGGTAAGAGGCCCAAGCTTTTGTATATGTCTAATGAAATGTAATAAGTAACTTATTGTACTTGTGTATTATTGGTGTATCAGTTTAGTGACCGGTTACCTATTCGGTCTTTTTATCGTATTCTTGTTGTATTTTTTATATGTCTTGGGGTTTCCCTTATCTTTCAGGAATTGGGTTGTTCGTTTTCATTTATTTATTTTCAAAACAAAATTTTTTTTTTTTTTTTTTGGCAACCCGTTTTCTGAAATTTTGGGTGGTTATCCTGGATACTCTATATTTTGTTATGATGCTGAGAATGATTCCATCCATGATTCCGTTATATTGGAGTATTGGGCTGGCCACCCCTTATTTTGGTGAGCGTGTTGTCACACCTGTGACCCTCCATCTCTACTGGGAACCGACTGATTAGGAAGAACTATGAATTGAATCCTTTAATTACGATCAATAAGTTTTAAAAGTTAAGAAAATGGTTTTTTAGTAATCCTTTGAAACAAGTTACTATTAAAATAAATATGTAGACTGGACCATGTTTAGAACATATACTAACCTTTATCGTATTTGTTAGATTAACGTGCGATCGAAGACTCGTTATCTATAATTTCGACCTCTATTTTAGGTGAGTACTCTATGCAATTTATTGCTCATTTTGATTATATTATATTATGCAAACTATGTATATTTTGTTAAATGCTTTTATTCTCAAATGCACCTGATACCGATGATTCTGTCGTTTGTTATATGTTTATATCTCTCCATATAAACATCTGATTTGAATTCTGAAATTATTGATTCGGCCTATGGAAACTCTCTTACTATATTGGCCTTGACTACCGGGTGGAAATATTTGGATGGTACCTTCCCAGCTGGTTTATCGCTGGTGTGCCCTAAACAAGGCGTTGTTCCAGAAATCATGATTATCTGTCTGTGATGTTACCGGGTGGAAACATTTGGTAACACTATCTGTCTGGGTATTAGAGCGTACATGGCCACTAAAACTGAATAATTGACATATGCTCAATTATTTTATCTGCTCTGTTCTGAACTATTTATTCTGAATATATATTGTCATCTACTTTATATATATTACTTGAAATTTCTATCTCTATGTATATACCTTATGTTCTAAATTGAATAGGTATCTATTTTCTGAAAACCTTGGAATATTTGGAGATTGAATCTCATTCGGCTTTTAGCTGACGTTGTATAAATAACCATTTTTCAAGAAATAATCAAGTTCGTGGATGGAACGAAAAAGGACTATGTTGAAGATTTAGCTTTTAAAGCTCTTTTTGTTACCTTAAGTAGAAGTTTGTTTAATTAGATAGAGCATGTTTAGCTCTTTGTGTCAAGTTGTAACTCGTTGATATTTTAATACAAATGAAGTTCCCTTTAGAAAGCTCTGATGATGTAATTCCTTCACTTTCAGTATTTTACGATTCATAACCATGTGATTATACTTCCGCTACATATATTTTAAAATAAAAATTTTAAGGCCAGAATATTGGATGCCTTGGTGGCATGTCAAGACACCCGTTCCCTACTATTTTCGGGTTGTGGTCGTGACAGTCAATCTGTCAACCTGGTGATGCATTTTCTTCAACACTCCATCCTTAGCATATAACTGCGAAGATTGAGTGGATAGTTGCTCAGACAAGCACTGTTACTTTTGGAACATCTCAGAAATAGCTTAATTTTTAGCTTTTAATTGTGTATCTTAATTGGTAAGGGCCCGTTGGGTCCTAATTTCCTCTGTATTAAGAAAGTTTTTGTTTTTTCAAGGCCTCTAACTCCTCACTCAACCTTGCATTCTCAGCCTCTAAGAACGAATGACCCTCATCCGTAGTAGCAACAACAGTAGTGGATGACTTTAAGGTAATAAGTTCATCTCTCAAATTATTGCTCTCTTCCTATAGAAGTGTGGCAATAACCCTTGCTTCCTTCACTTCACGATTAAGCAAGAATTCTTACCTTCGAAAATGGGAGGCAAATTTATCTAACTTTTGCTCAAAGCCCCAACCTTCACTCACGACCTAGAACTTATTCTTATAATCCTCATGCAAACGTACCTTAGCTTCCCTATGGCTCTCTTGTAGATCTTCAATCATTTTGTAGTAGGCAATGTTGTTGGCCATACCCCGATTAAGAAGACACTTCAGATGAACATAGGCCTCTTTGGCTTGCTCGAATACCCCTTCCCCGAGCAACTTCAGAAGGTCAGACTCAGTTAGAAATAAGTGACTGGCTTGGAAAAAATCATTACACCTCTAGAGTAGCTCGAAGTCAGTAGATTAGAATGTTTCCAATTTATGCATAAACTATTAAGAAGAAGAAAATCATCAGTCAACAATGTGTAGAGCATGGAAAAATATAAGCAGAGGAACAAAAACATTTCTCTTTTCATTAATAAAAGGGGAAAGTACAGGTGCATCTTGAAGAAGAAAAGGAAAAAGTACAACTACTGAGAAAATAAAATAAAAAGCTGCTCGGATCTACACATTCTTCTTATCTGCCTCAGGATCAACTGAAGTAGAAGCAGGGCAGAAGGAAGAGGATGATTAACTGTGGAGAAGACAGACGAATCAATATCCTGGTGTTGATTGACTGACTTCATCACCGTAAGGGATTCACTGGAACCCCCATCATCATCAACTTCCTCGTCCATATTTGGAGGGGCCCCAGGATCATGTTGCAAGAACAGATCGAAGTCTTGTGGAGTGTCGACCTCCACTAGGGCAGCTAACTAGCCATCCTTGAAGCATTTCTTCTTCGCAAACTCAATTTGCGAAGAAGCTGCTCCAATGGCCTTATCCCAACCTCTGTTGAAGCCAACCTCCCAGGCCTTAGTCCTTTTTTCCTTCTCGACATTCAAATCCTTCTGTACCTTGGTGGTCTTGACTTTCGCAACATCTAAGTCTTTCAGCTAGGGGTGTTCAAAAAATTAAATGGACCGACGAACCGAACTAGACCATCCTAATTTTATCGATTTTTTTAATCGGTCCGGTCCAGTTTTTTTTTTACAGACCGATCTAACCGATCCGATCCTCGATCTCTATTATTAAATACTCAGTCTGGACCGACCCGGACCGATTGCTATTAATATATATGTATTTAATTATATTTACACATATATAATAATAACATACGCACATAACTAACTTGGGGGTATGATCGTAAAAAAAAACTATATCTAAAACAGACGCACACGTTTCTTTTATTCTCTCTCTCACAACACAACAAGCCAATAATAATCAACACCTTGTGCCAATTTTTTGCTCTTCTCAAGTTCTCTCTCTTAGTGAGAGACTCACGATCATGAGCCATTATTGCGCCGCTGCTCAGTCTGCTCTCTCCTTCCTATTGTTGCGTCATAGCTAGTATTCCCACTGTTGCGCCGCTGTTTTTTTCGCTTAGGTATTCCCATTCTCATGTTCATGTACCCCACCCATTACATGTTTTATGCCTCCTTTAATATTGTGCTTGATTTCCACATAGTTTCCTGATTTTACTTCAAACATCATTTGCGAGCATGTGAATTTTTGTCCCTATATTTTATGAGAAGCCTGGTTTTACTTCAACCCTCATTTGTTACTTCTATTCATTAACCTGCTGACTTTTCTTGAAATGATACTTTTATTGGCCCCTATTTTTATGCTCCAATTATAGACCTATATATATATATATATATATTCACAAGAGAATACATACAAAAATTCTGAAATTTTACACTAAATATGTTATTATTTCCTAAATGCTTCAACAGCAAAAAAAAAAGATTATTTCCATAAAATTAGGATCGACAAGTTAGACAGGACCGACCATAAAAAACTCGGATCGACTAAGCCCAAAAAAACAATTTAATCGGTCCGATCTTGGTTCTTTTTTTTGGATCGGTTTAATCGGTCCAGTCCTTAAATTTACTAAAAACCAGATCGAACCGAACCGTAAACACCCCTACTTTCTGCAACTTATCAGCTAGACCCCGAGCAGTTTCAGCAGCTCCTTCAGCAGTTTTCACCTTTTCCTCCCATCTCTTTTCTTCATTGTTCAGTGCTTGTTGTGAGTCAATCACTAACTTTTTCAGCTCATCAAAAGCCTCTTCAACTTCCCTAGAAGAAGATCTCAAAACCTCATCTTTCTCAAGCATATTGCTGAAGTCAATAAGGAATTGCACAAAGACAACAAGGAAAGTAAGTATTATGAAGAATAAACAAAGTGACACAAAAATAAAGAAGGTAAAATAATATACCACAGCAAAGCTTTGAGCAGACCTGTCATAATTTTTAGAATGAGGCAGTGCAGCTACAGCACCCCTGTGATCTGATGAAGTCCAAGACCTTATTAGTTGCCTTGCCAATCCAGGGCCAAGGACCACTGTAGAGGCAGAAGATGATAGATCGACCAACTCTTATTGGTCGGGAAGGGAAGAAGAACCTTCTGTTGACTTAAGAAGAAGCCTTTTTCTTTATTCGTTTCAAGGGGCTCTCTTCAATTTTCTTGGCTGGGTTTTTTTTACCAGCTTCATCTTTATTTTCACCCCCTCATCATCTTGTTTGGAAGGGGAATTGCAAACCATGTCTCCAAAATGTTGAGAAATTTCCTTTTTCCTATAGCAGCGGTAAGAGGTAAGTTTAAATCTAATGAAAAAGGGGAATGGGCAGCAAGATCACCACTGCCAGATGCAGCAGCTGAGAAGGTAGAGAGAGGTCCCTAGTCAAGATCAATTACAGGGGAAGGAATGGTTATTATGGGACGAGCAACAAAGGAGGAAACTGTATTTTTGTACTATGGCAAATAGGATGCAGACCTAATGTGCTCCTCGCCAATCCTCTGACGAAATCCCCAAATGAATTTCAACTCCTTGAGGTTCACTCCATTCCATTTTGGGCACCTTCTCTTCTGATTAACTGCAATCAAAATTTACAGAGCAATAATTAATATTACATTTAAACAAGCATGTACAGGGCAAGACAATTAAATGAGGAATAACCTATCCCATTGCCAAATGGAGGTCATCTAGGCCTATGGTACTCGACATTCCCAGTCAAAGGGGCGTATTGTCAATTTTTTACAACAACTCCATGTTCAAAATAATCTTTATTGGAGTTTGAAAGATCCGCTACTAACGCTTTGTTTGCAGCCCTAGTCTTTAAATAAAAAGTGGTGTAACTAGTCACCCACTTATAACAAAATATTATTTCTGGAATACCTAGATGGGTTTTATGGATTTGATTTAACCTATATACTCCATTTACGACCCTCAAGGTGTTGGGGGCTACCCTAGCTAGGACAACGTCAAAATATTGACAAAACTCAAGAAAAAATGGGTTTGGAGGAAAGGTAAACCCACACCCAGCTATAAAGATAGAGGGAAACCAGTGACCCTCGGTAAGTGAGAAAAAATCAGTAGGCAAAGAAGGGTGTTCTAGATCAACCCAAGAAGGAATGTTAAATTTATTTATGAATTCATCGTGAGAATCAATAGAGGAAATCATGATGAAGAATAGAAAAAAAGAGAAAGATCTCTTACAGAGATTAAGGATTCAACAGGAACTGAAGGACATAAAACGATCGCACAAGAGAGAAAAAAATCTTGAAGACGCAACAGCCAAAAACATTTAGAAAATTTGACGTAAGAAAATATCGTGGTTTTTCTCGCTCTTTATAGGTTGCCTCGAAAATTGGAAAAATAATGATTAAAAGGCAGCTTCGATTGAACTGACGACGGCTAAAGGCAGAAAAGATGAATTTGCCCAAAGATGATTCATTAAAGTGATGGATAATTACAAAAATACTATGCGTCTTATATGTTAATAGATAAGTCATAATTTTTACAAGAATGGGCAGTCGACAGTCGACCAAACCTAAAATTATTGCCCGAGCAACGTTAAGAGCTAAATGTTCCATACTCTTATAAAAAATTCAAGCATGAAACATTAGGGGCTTATGTTGATACCAAAAATTATCCTGTTATGTGGAACAATTGGATACTGAAATGTGCTATATAGTGGAAGGTTAATCCTTGTCAGTAAGGATAAAATTCTGACCTACTGATGGATGTCGACCAACCATTCAATGAAGCCCGACCAACACTAGGAAAGCCGACCTACAATGACAGTAAAATGCCAACAGTTGTATACATAAATGATTGTACAAATGTAAATGTCTACGTTATAAAGACATTCCATCCTTTGATATTCCAACACTTGCACACCCCCTGGGGGCTATAAATACATTGTAAATCCTACATCCAAGGGGAAAACAAGGCCAAAGCAATACACAACAGTTGACGTGGGCTCTTCCTTTAAGCAGAATCACTTTAAAACCCTTTTGTCTCTTTTACTTATATTTATTTGTGATCAATTAATCAGCTTAGTCTAGTTTTTTGCATCAACACTGATATATCAGTTCCCTTGTCTACTTGAGTACTCCTTATTTCCTTATACTCTTTAAAGTTAAAAATTAGTTTCTTTAATTATATATTTCACTGACTAAGGTCAGCAGCTGCTACCGGGGCTAAGCACTAGATCCGCCCACGACTTCTCTATTATTCTGTGGTAGCATTTATTTATTATGCACAGTAGCTAGTTGTTGGTAGAGTGTATCTATATTTGATGTTCATAATAATGTTAGGTTTACATCAGCCTTAAAGAATAAATTAATAATGTTTGATTTCTCATATAGTTTTGGAGATCCTATATTAAGAGGCCAATGATATTAGTTGGACCAAAGCCTTAGAGCAACAATTGTAATTGACTTTGTAGTCATCCACACCGAGGTTATAAGTACTTTCATTTATAAATGCATCATATGCCCATTTGAAGATATTTTATTGATTAGGATCTTTTGAATTTGGCCCCTTCTTTTAGCACTGCTCTTGATTTATCTCCAAAAAGAAAATGTTTTTGTGGCACTTTGTGAACTTTTGTGACGGGTGTAACTAAAATATCATTTAGTTTGGGGGGTAATTTAAATACAACTTTAAAGTTGTATATGTGAGTCCAACAAAGTTTTACGTCTTTTAAGCAGTTATTTTGCTATTCTTGTTAGGTTGATAAGTTGATTTTTATTGATGTAAGCGTTTATGCAGAAAGCACAGGAAAATTTTCTAAGTTGCCTAAGGTCGTAGAATATGTTGGGGTGAGTTAAACTTACATTGCTAAATATGATGCCAATTTTTAAACTCATATTTAAAACATAGGTTTCCTACTGTTCTATAGTCATGCCTAGATGCCTATATTTGGTTTAACACACAGCGGGTTGGTTAATTTATCGATAGAGGTTGTCTAAACATTCCATGCCTATATTTGGTTCAGCAAGCATTTGAGATGCGATTAGTAAATCTTCATATAATAAACCCACACATTTAATAGCCTCCCTCCTCCTTTTCTACAGTAGAAAGTTCCTTAGGACTACCTCTCTCATCATTTGAGGGAATTTTTATGCTACATTGACTATTTATTATTCTATGCACAAGGAAAAAAATGTAAGCTCTTTAATTACATTAATATATAATTTTGATCACTATATCCTATCAATTTTATCAATGCTTAAACACAATAAACTTTTTTGCAGGCCTCTCTATTAAAGAGCATCTTATAGCGCTTTTATGCAACTAATTTGACTTTTAATGGTTTACCATTCAACACTTGCTTGGACTGGAATAATGTGAGTATTATTGTACGTTGTACTAGTAAAAACTAATGCAAGGTTTGACTTTACAGCTTTTTATTTTTTAAATACTTTTGACGATCCAAAGTGAGGTTGGATGTAATGATCCTTTTTACTCTTCTAAATTGGATGTCTACATTGTTTGTTACCTTGGTGGAGGACGCAACTGTGGATTTCATGAGTAGTGGGGGTTATAATGTCAGTACCCAGATAAAACAGGTATGGGAAACTCATTTTTTTCATCCCCGACACAAATAATTTGCACATCAATAAAAATAGGTTCTCATGCGGTAATCTTTGTATTATTAAAGCATGTACATTAAAAAAGAAGGGCTCCTATTTTGTTAACAAATTCCCTAAAACTACAATGATATTTGAATTTACACCCCAAATGGACTATTGTTATATCATTGATGTCATATTGTAATTATGCCTTTGATTTCATATATGAATGCGGTATCAGTTTACTTGTACTTATGCTTGTACATTGGGTTCCATTATTAAATGTAGGATGGTAGGGAAGTATTATCACCAAACATAGGCTACATGTGAAGTTGTGTTTCTATATATAGTGATTAATATTGCTTAAGTAGATGAAATCCTGAGTGATAATATAGTGATTATATGACAGGTGGCAATAATGCCTGAGGTTATTGTTAAGAAAGTGTGCAGACAAATAATGAAAGTGTTAATTGATATGTACAAGGAGTCTGAGTTTAAGAATAAGCAGCTGTTGCGACAACATTATCAAAGCGTTTGTTGATATAGTGATTATCTATTGTGTATTCATATACCATGTTCATTGGCTAATATTATCAAATTTGGCATCTTTAGTTATTTCAATTGTTGCGACAACATTGAGTTTTGTTTAACCATGCACATTTTATCGTGTGTTTTATACCTTGTTTTAGTTGGCATTTGTTTTCTGCTTATTTTTATGATATGAGTCTATAAGATAACTTATGTTCATTTTTTTGTTTGTAGGTTTTTTCTGTTTACACGGGATTTTCAAGAGCCGAATTCAAGGTTGATACCGTAAAGTGAATTTATACATAATATTTGAACACATTTGATGTAATTATCTGACATCTGGTTCGACTCTCGTATTATTGATTATTGTTTCTTCTCCTCTTTGAATTTTTTATTACATCAACATGGCCATAAGTGGAGGTCGAGGTGGAGGCAAAACAGTATGATTGTTCTCCGTTGATGAAGATTTAGAGATGGGAGTTGAAGGATTTATTTTTTATTTTTCGTTTGCTTGGTTATAATTTTAAAATATCTCATTTCGAGGTGGTTGTATTATGATGTTATATTTGATGCATTTTATGAAAATATTGTAACTTTTGGGGTGATTGTATTGGGATGGTTTAATTTTTATATAAATCAAGAGTGGAGACCTATATAGAATGTAAATGTTGAATACAATGCCCTTATTTATGTGGACTATTTTTGTACATGTTCTTAGGATTTGAATAGCGTGGTAAGCATAACTGATTTTTTTAAAATTCAAGACTTAATATCGATTTATTTATTTATTTTTGAATATATATTAATATTAGTAATGGTGCTTTACCGTTACAAAATCAGAAAAGTCTGTTACTAATTCTGAATTAGCAATGGTAAAATACCTCTAGTAAATCTAGGATTAGTAATGGTAAAATACCATTACTAAATCCCGAATTATTAACGATAATATACCGTTGCTAATTTTGTTCCCTGCGTCTCTTTTCTAACGAAAAATTACCGTTACTAATATTTTTAGTAACGGTAAAATATTATTACTAAAGGCACATTTTGGTGTAGTGTTGAAACTCATGTGAACCTTCAAGAGGACCTTTGAAACAACTCAAATCAATTGTACTCGTGGATGTCACAAAACTCGTACACTCTCCAAACCCATATGATCAAATATTTCAAAATAATAGAGTGTTTGAATTTCCGATGGAAAATATTATGCCTCTATAAAACATTGTGTATGACATCCTTCAAGTTGGTCCATCTAGATAATTTCACCTTTTTGATGGATAATAACTCACAATTCCTCCTTCGAAACATTACCCATACTACCCCAACTATCCTTACCACTCGTAGATACTATGATGTTTGTATGAATTGAACTTATTTTTAAGTACGAATGAAAGTATTCGATGTTTTGTTTATACTTGTGTGTTGTCTCTCACTTTCTATTTCTCATATAAATGAAGAATATATGAATGTATGCTTGAAACATATCACTCTCATACAATCTCATAACACGCGTTAAAAAAAACTTCCAAAATCAACAAAATACCATTTTTACGCCTCATTCTTCACTAATAATATGTCTCATATGTGACTCTATACTACACCTTCATGAACTATAATGAAAAATCATAATATATGACATAAAACTATATATACATTCTAATAAAAACATTTGAGGGATTCCTTAACAATATTGGACTAAAGTGATCCAAACCTATGCATCCCTTTCAACTACATGTACTAACTCACTTTTGCGGTCCATAAGAGTAAATGAGGATACATTCCACATATATTATTTCCACATTATGTGCATAAAAGTACACTTGTCACCCCCAACAATGATATGAGAAAAGGGATTGCTACAACAAAGTGGGAGAAAAAGAGTTTTCAAAACCTAGTCTCAAAGCAAAGGGGAGACTTTTAAATATTTTCTCAAACTATATCAATTGTATTGTCATCTTCAAAAAGGGAGATATTGTAAAACCAAATGTATTTTAACCAATAGGATTTTTGATGATGATAACACAATTAACATATGATCACACTTCATTATCTTCTCTCTAATGTACTTGAGATTAAAATAAGCACTCAATATATTATGAGATATATTACAAGGAACATACCATCAATGAGACCATGAAAACACGCCCAAGAAATGCAATGAACATCCCAAGAAATATAACGAAGATTCAAAATATTCAACAAACCCTAGCAAGTTCATCTCTCGAGAGTTAATAGAAGTTTAAGATCAACCATTCAGGCGAGAAATTTCATCATCGCATAACACAAAGCAAACATCCAAGAAAGCTCATGATCATATCAACATCATATGACCTATGAAGTTTAAGATCAAGCAAACATGCTCCTAAAACATATCACAAAGAAACATCACATGTATTAAAGAACTCAGAAGAATGATCAATGACTAAAAAACCATTACTCGGTTTCTTGATGTACTTTAGGAACTATTGTACAAAGGTAGAGAAACTTGTTTGATCTTATATATGCCCAAAACCAATTTCCCTAAACCTATCTAAAATCATATGGACCCAAAACCTAACTTCCTAGTGCCTCAACCAAAGAGATTTTAGGCGACTAAACCTAGTTTCAGTTGACCAAAACTCAAGGTTTAATCGACTAAACCTTTACCCATACCCCACTAAATCAAGCGAGCTCAATTTGTTTTCGAGCAAGGAGGTTTTAGGCAACTAAAATTATTTGAAAATTCAAAAAAATAAATAGCGGATGGTTTTAAAATTTGAATTCCAAGTGAACCTTCATTGCATTACAACCCTCTAATTACTAGTTGCTCATTGGAAACCTATAAAATGATACTTTAGGTTCGTTCATCAAACACGCAAGCATACAATAATAATCCCATTGAGTAAAGTTCCAATTGAAGCTTGTGTTAATATCCCACAGTCTCATAGAGATAAAAACTAAGTCCCAAACCCATTTCAACCAAGAAACTTCGATGAAGCCAAGCTTTTCCCCAAACCCATTTTAGTTTCAATCAACATCATCAATCATTCTTTAACAAAGTTATAAACCCAATACCCACTTGTGCTAAATATTTAACCCAAAACCCATTTGAGCATTATACTTGTGATAACTTGTTTATTCGAGATAATGTACACCCATTTCACCATTGTTTAGTAAATCTATTGCTTTACGAATCTTATTATTATGACTTACGATAAACTTCATCGTATCTTCTCATCCGGTAGTGCCATTGTTGCGGGGAGTCTAGGCATTTAAAGACGTTGGGATCTTGTGTGGGTACCGCTTGGACAATGATTTGTTTGGCATCTTGTTTGTTGTTGTTTGCAAGGTGTTGTTCTTTGTAAGGATTTTGGTTCCTTTTTAAGTGAACCAGAGAAAATGAAGTTTCTCAAGTACCGTATTGAGTGTGGACATAGGGAATGGCTTTATTCCAGTGTTCCAAAAGGCGCGCCTAAGATCCGCCTAGGCTTGAGGCTTGGGAGAAATACCCCGCGTTAAGACTTTTACGCCTTATTCTTGGTCAAAGCCTTAAGGCGCACTTTTTGTCAAGACAAAAAATCTTTAGTGAAACGATATTGCCTTTTAAAAATATTTTGGACCAATATCTCGTCTAAAACAATCAAAATAAAAATAATATCCCAAACATCTTTGCCTCTCGTCCAAAAAAACAACTAACATTGCCGATCGACTTCCGACCAAAATAATCAAAAGATAAACAGTATACCAAATCGCGTTTTTTAGTATTTAAAAAAAAATAGTATTTTAATTTGCAAATATACAAACACATTTTTAAGGTATCTACACTTTAGTATTTTTAATAGCCTTGTTATGGTAAAAAAATATTTAAAAAGGCCTAAACGCCTTTTTACGCCCAAGGCACGCCGAGACTTCTAAGGCTTAAGACTTGGCCTCCACGCCTCGATCATGCCCCACGTTTTTTAGAACCTTGCTTTATTCAAAGTTACTTTAAACTTTCTCTCTTAACTACATATGCTTATTGTTGATTAATTGTTTACTCTTGATTTGATTTATCACATTACAATTAATATTTACACAAAATTAAGAAAGTTTGAAATTTTCTATTAAACCCATATACCCAATTCCCCCCTCCACTTCTGGGTATATATTTTGGCCAACAATTAACATAATAGACAAATCAATAAAGATGCATATATATTCTTTTAACACACAATCTTTTTATAGTGTTTCACATAATGGTTCATATGCACTACTGCTAACAAGAGAAACTTGTCTATAGTTTAAATATCCTACACCATGTCTAAAAATAAGAAATAAATACAATTTAAATGGAACAAAAACAATAATAAAAATAGGAAAAAAAGATAATGAACTGATATTTTAAACATAGTTGTGTTAAAGAAGCATGCCTATTATTTTAAACAATAAACTTCTGAATTATAGTAAAAGCTTTTCCATCTGGTCCTCATGTTGTCTAACTACTTGGTCTTATTATTCAAAGGTCAACTACATGTTTGATTTTGACTAATATGTAGAAAATGAATGTTTAATTGAATGATACTACAAAATAGAGCATAGAAATCTAAGAACAATAATAAAACTTCAAAATAAATAATGTCATGAGATAACAAATAAAATATCAATGGATTAAAAATCGTGTAATATTAAAACAACATTGAAAATATGTTTTGAAACAAAAATATAAGGAAGAGACTTTACCACAAGATTTACTATCAAAATTATTGTAAAATTAGCTTAAAACATAGGTTTTGTTGCATATAAGAAAAAAAGGTATTAAAAATAAAATAGGTTACCAATGTGTATTAAATGGTCCAATTAAGTACTCAATCTTGCAATATACTAATATAAAATCAATCCAATCTAAACTTCATAAATTATGTTTTACATATAATATACATGCCATAGCACTATCCAGACGGTGGAAAGAAACTTTAACCCCTTCCTTGTTTGAAAGAAAGAGTTCTCAAGTAAATGCCTCACTTTAATTTTCCTAACACAAAAAATTTGAATAATAGTTTATGATGCCAAAGTTTTTAAAAAATGGCAAAACTTATACATAATGTAGTCATATGTAAGATCCATGTCTAACTCTAAGATTTACATATAAGCATAAAATGTGAACTTAGGTTTTGTAACTGCACGCCATCCATATTTCAACATATGTAACATAATTAATAATGGACTTTTGAAAAATAAACGTAAAAAGTTTATTACTTTACCCCAAAAATGTGTGTTGAGAAGGAGTATTTTGAAGTAGAAATTTGAAATGAAGATAGACAACATCAACTTAATTTACTATACTTACTACTAATTAACTTCAACATCCCCAGTAGATTATTTTTTCCCCACCAAATCTCTATGGTGTTATAACATGTAAGATCTTTTTTTTTGCTCATAGGAAAGCATATATATGTGACATCCACTTTAACCACATTTATGGATTCTTGGTTGTGTACATATATAGTGTAACAAAACTCAGTGTGGGAAAAGAGTACCGAAACAATTATACAAACCCCTTTATATGCATTATTTAAATCAGATTGTCTAATAACAACCAAATAAAAGGAAAGAACACACCAATGAATATAATGAAGAAAAAAATTACTTAATGATTCAAAACTTTGTCCTTATGGATATAGTCAATAATGAAGTCCTTTCACATGTGGTATTACTAAAAAAATATTTAAAATCTTTAATAAAATCATTAAGGAGTTTTTAATATCTCCGTGTCCAAATTTTAGAAATCAACCCTCCATTTCTTTATAAACATCCTTAAAATGAAGGCAAACATTTAATAGGGACTTAATTCCAAACGAGAATTATAAAAAATGACACTAATTACATAACAAAATAAATTATAATAATCTGACACATTGAAATACCTACGCAGTATCACTAATAACATATACGTTTATCTGTGCAATCTGGATATATGTGATATCCATACAGTCTAAAGTTTTTCCTCGATGAAATGAACATATAAATATAAAAGAAGAAATACTGGATTGAGAAGAATAACTCGAGAGAATTGAGAAACCTTGTAGGACTTAGATCCAAAGCTAATGTACACATCAATGACATATAGATCACTAGATTCAGAGAATCTGTGAGGAAAGAGAGCATCATGTACATAATGGAGTGAGAGGGGGTGGGAAGATAATTATACTATTTAAGATAAATGGAAAGAAATAATCACTTTTGTGGATGAGACAGAGAGAGGGAAAAATGAAGGTGAAATAAAAATATGAAAGATTATAGAGATTAATGAGAGAAGATATAATTAGACATCTAACATAGAGCTCTAGATAACGTCCTAACTTTCATGTATTGAAGTTAAATGCTGGACACGTGTAAAATCGACACTTTGGAGGTTGTGTTTTTATAATTAGCAACTAGCTTGTTGATCCACGTGATGCGCGAGCGATTTCATTACGTGATAAATCGAGAACTGTATAAGTTTATAACCACGAGTTATGACATTAGCGAAGCAAAACAACTATTTTTTCAAAGCACGCATAATTATTTTTAGCTTTAACATGTCATACAATTAAAAACATTTTATATGTTTTAACGTACTAACTATATATAACTCACTAATTTCACACATTTTTTTCTTTTAGTGAAGCCGACCAATAATATTTTTTTAACATGCTCTAATATGTTTTATAGTAGTGAGTTTTTTACATCTAGGTTTTATAATGGCATGTATAAATAGGGTTTTAAGGTGAGGAATGTTATACTTACCAAGTTTTTTTTTTAATAAAATTTTTATTTAGGTACATTATATGATTAGACCTACACTTTAATGTACATGGAATATAACCTTGGTAAAAAAGTCGTGGTACACATAAACTTTTTTTATTTAGGATTCATAATGGCATGTTAAAAGTAATGGAATGTGTATTACTATTATTAATATATATATATATATATATATATATATATATATATATATATATATATATATATATATATATATATATATATATATATATATATAATTGTTAATTAATAAGTTATACACAAAACGATCGACGTTCCATATACGTGATGATAAAAATGTAGATACTTTGATATTAACCGTGACTATAATATTAAGAAACCCATAATTTACAGTTATTTAATGGTCGTCTAAAACGAACACTTTATATTTAATTTTATGGCCAAATCAATGTCCAGTCTAGGAAATAATAATACACATTAGAGAATTTGTTATAGGAAGCCTATAATAAATATTAGGATTAAAAAATTTAAATAATAAACTTCGTTAGAAGTTCTACATTTCAATTCTCTTTTAAAAAACTCTAATAACCATGTATATAAAATGCCTATTAGACAACCTCGGTAACATAAATTCTCTTCCCAAAAAAATATTATTTCTTAAGTGATTATTAATCAATTATATAAATAGTGAACATCAATGGGTGCTTATGAATTTTTGGTACTCTCTGACTAAAAAATGGCCATTTTCATAAGCCTTAAGTGTTTTTATTCGTGCTTACAATATATTTCAGAATTTTCTAGGAAGATTCCAAATTGCAATAACTTTTTTGGCCATTCACAAAGTTATAACTCACAAACTTTCTACGAACTACAATCCTCTTCAAAAGGTTTAGTTAAGAGGGTGTGCCAATGACCATAATGTACCCATGTCAAGACAGTTAAAATCTACACAACTTTAGACACACTTTCCATTTGAAAATTAGAGTTTTTACATTTCAATGCAACTAACAGTTGATTTTAAAATCTACTCGAGGCATCTAAACTGATTCGCCAATAATGATCCTTGAAATTAGACTAATTGTATCAAACACATGTATCGTGTATTCGTTTTATATAGAAAGTGCACACAACTTATAGGGAATTATTCACAATCCTAATGAAAATCTATATTGGGATCACTAATCTTAGCACAAGAATTAATAACATTAAGATTTAATATTAAAGTTAATATAAAAAACAAAAAAAATACAAGATTGATATAAAATTGCAATGAAAGTATTCTTCTATTAAAATTACTTTATCTTGTTGATAAAAATGTCACAAGCCATACAATATGAGTATAAAAGTTCTTTCTTCCGCTAATACACCATGTTATAAAACTTACATTGAGCAACAATAATATACCTTATAATTGTGTAGTCAAAACTTATGTTATAAAAGATATTTAAAGAATATAATGCGAATATAGGGAAACATACTAACAAATCGACTAATAAACATGTTTAATGTAAGGCTTGCCTACATATACCTCTCCCGAATCCTGCTAAAGCGGGAGCCTTGTGCATTTAGTACGACCTTTTTAATGTAATAGGAAAAATGACAACAAAGAGAGTGTATAATAAACATTCACGAAGGGAAAAATATCAAAAATGAAAATATTAAAAGTTGCATAAATTTTTTCATTCTACAAACATGCTTTAATTCTAAGTTCAATAAGTTGCATAATTTTTTTATTATTATTTGGAAATAGAAGGGACAAAAAGTATATTAACACAGTCTACACAGATTATTGTACACATAAGGCCCTCCCTTTCCCAAAACGACCCTAAAACCTAAATCAAAACAAAAAATAGTAAAACATACACCATTAGATGATATCACGATCTATTTAAAACCCCAATACAAACAAATGACAAAAATAGGTCCACCTTGTAACAAAACAGAGCCGATGGGCATTGCCAATTTTTGTACACCACTGACTTCTCCCGCTCCTTTTCTTATCTTGATTCCTCTTTATTATTAGATTTGATCCATTGTTCGATTTTGAGAAGATGGAGATGCGCTCAATGGCGATAAGAGAGGGATGGCCGCATTCTAATCTGTAACGGGGCTGATTTGGATCGATGAAGGTTTTCAGCATGGTAACCGACTTGGTTGATGCATGTTGTCGGAGTATCTTCTCGTAATAGTGGGCATATGAGAGATACATGAGGCTTTTTAAAGTTATTTTCAACTTTCGTATGAAACACACCCTTAGATCCTAAGGAAAGAAGATTGAAAAGATAAAGTAATGATATTTTTAGATGTTGCATGAATAGCATGTTTGGAAACATTACATTTTTTGCAGCGTAGAAAGGCCACTAATTTATAAAGGAATTTGAGAGAGAGTTAGAAAGGCAATGAGAAAGATGGAGGTATAAAGAGATTTTCTATGTAGAGGAGAATATGAAATATTAATTTACAGAAAGTGATGCATATATTTTAATATCCAGAAATGCAGGAGGAGGAAAGGCGAATGGAATCATTGAGAGAAAGAGAGCGTGATGATGGATGACCTTCTCTAAAAGAGAGTGGGGAGACATAAATGAGTTGTTAAAAGAAATTAATATAAGGCTGTTTCTATACGTATTGAAGAGGAAAGAGGGAAGACATAAATGAAAAATTATCATGATGTGCTACAACTTTATATATATACTAAAGATATAATTTGCATTAATCAAATGCGAAATAAGTGAAAATTTATAATTTCAAAGTATGAATTCATCAAGTGTAATATCTTTGAGTGCATAACTTACATTAGTATATAAATTATAAATATATTTTTTGAATAAAAAAGGGCGTGAATTGCTTTTGGGGCATTTACGTTTAGATCCTATTAGACGTTCTTATATACATTCTAGTCCCATCATGTTTTTCTCTTACATATAAGTCCTATTCCTAATTTTTTGTAACTTTTTTTCCAATTTTACCCTTTTAAAACCAACAATTCGTAACTTCCTTGAGGAAGTTACATAAGTGGTTGAACTTTTCTTTTTAATCCTCAAATGATCATAACTTTTGATTCACAAATCCGTTTTTCACAAAATTACTATTTTTGAAATCTGCTCGACGAGATCTATCATACAAGATCCATGAAAGCTATAAAATTCCAAAGAAAAAAATTTACACAAACAGTAAACTTTACTGTATGTACTAGAATATGAAATAGTTTTATATATTTGACATTTTCACAAACAGACAGTAACATTTACTGTACTAATACTACACAGTATGTATATGTATATATATATATATATATATATATATATATATATATATATATATATATATATATATATATACGGTGGATCCAAACCCTTTTTTTTCAAAATTACCTTATATTTGAAGGTTCGCGCTACCGGTATCCAATCCTTACCACCATTATTGGAGCTTCAACGACCTTCGTCAGAGCTCCGATTTGGGGTGGGTAAGGGTGGCATGTGGTGCTGCTGGCGCGGACCTTTGAAAATAAGAGATTTTTGAATAAATGGGCTTTGGATCCATCGAAGTATCATGGGGGGTCGCTGGCGCGGACCTTTGAAAATAAGATTGGATAAATGGGATCGGGATCATTTGGAGCGCCAATTTGGGGTGAATAGGGGTGACACAAAACTTTAAAAATAGGAGCATATTGGATATATATATATATATATATATATATAGTTTGTAAAAATGTCATAGATATTAAACTTTATTGTATACACCATAAAATGAAATAGTTTTATATTTCTGACATTTTCACAAACAATAACATTTACTGTGATAATATATTTATGAAATAGTTTTATATATATAACATTTTCACAAACAGTAACATTTACTGAGTTAATATTACACAATATATATAACATTTTCACAAACAGTAACATTTGTTGAGTTAATATATATATATATATATATACACGGTAGATCCAAACCTTTTTTTTTTTTTAAATTACCATATTTTTAAAGGTTTTAAGCTAGCAACATTCAATCCCCACCACTACCCACCCCAATTGTCGAAGCTTCAACGACTGTCATCAGAGCTACGATTTAGGTGGGTAGTAGTGGCATAGGGTGCTGCTGGCGCGGACCTCTGAAATTAAAAGAATATTAGATAAATGGAGTTTGGATCCACTGGCGCTCCGATTTGGGGTGAGTAGGGGTGACAGTGGGTTAGGTTTATATCTATAACATTTTTACAAACGTTAACATTTACTATGTTATAACATAGTGTATATATATATACGGTGGATCCAAACCTCTATTTTCTGATATTGTCTTATTTTGAACGGCCCGCGCTAGCGGTATCTAATCCTGACCACCACCAACCCCAATTGTCGGAGCTCCAACAACCTTCATCAGAGTTTTGGTTTGGGGTGACATGGAGTGCCGCTGGCGCGGTCCTTAGGAAATAAGGGAATATTGGATAAATGGGGTTTGGATACACCGGCACTCCAGTTTGAGGTGGGTAAGGGTAGTATTGGATTAGGTTTATCTCTGTAATATTTTCACAAATAATAAATGTTACTGTTTGTGAAAATGTTACATCGGCATCCCATGCCACCTCAAATCAGAGCTCTGATGGAGGTTGTTGTAGCTCCGATAAAGGGGGTGGGGATTGGATGCCGCTGGCGCGGACCGTTAAAAATAAGATAATATCAGAAAAAAGAGGTTTGAATATATATATATATATATATATATTGTGTTATATGAACACAATAAATGTTAATGCTTGTGAAAATGTTATAGATATAAACCTAACTCAATGTCACCCCTACTCACCCCAAATCGGAGCTTCGGTGGATCCAACCCCCATTTATCTAATATTCTCTTAATTTCAGAGGTCCGCACCAGCGGCACCCTACGCCACTACTACCAACCCAAATCATAGCTCTGATGAAAGTCGTTGAAGCTCCGACAATGGGGGTGGGTAGTAGTGGGGATTGAATGTCGCTAGCATAAACATTTAAAAATATGGTAATTTTGAAAAAAAAAATAGTGATTTGGATCTACCGTGTGTGTGTGTGTGTGTGTGTGTGTGTATCTCTCTCTCTCTCTCTCTCTATATATATATATATATATATATTGTGTTATATGAACACAGTAAATGTTAATGCTTGTGAAAATATTATAGATATAAACATAACTCAATGCCACCCCTACTCACCCCAAATCGGAGCTTCGGTGGATCCAAACCCCATTTATCTAATATTCTCTTAATTTCAGAGGTCCGCACCAGCGGCACCCTATGCCACTACTACCAACCCAAATCATAGCGCTGATGAAAGTCGTTGAAGCTCCGACAATGGGGGTGGGTAGTAGTGGGGATTGAATGTCGCTAGCGCAAACATTTAAAAATATGGTAATTTTGAAAAAAAAAATAGTGGTTTGGATCTACCGTGTGTGTGTGTCTCTCTCTCTCTCTCTCTCTCTCTCTCTCTCTCTCTCTCTCTCTCTCTCTATATATATATATATATATATATATATATATATATATATATATATATATATTATGTAATATTAACTCTGTAAATGTTACTGTTTGTGAAAATGTTATATATATAAAACTATTTCATAAATATATTATCACAGTAAATGTTATTGTTTGTGAAAATGTCATAGATATAAAACTATTTCATTTTCTGGTGTATACAATAAAGTTTAATATCTATGACATTTTTACAAATTATATATATATATATATATATATATATATATATATATATCCAATATGCTCCTATTTTTAAAGTTTTGTGCCACCCCTATTCACCCCAAATTAGCGCTCCAAATGATCCCGATCCCATTTATCCAATCTTATTTTCAAAGGTCCGCGCCAGCGGCACCCCATGATACTCCGATGGATCCAAAGCCCATTTATTCAAAAATCTCTTATTTTCAAAGCTCCGCGCCAGCGGCACCACATGCCACCCTTACCCACCCCAAATCGGAGCTCTGGCGAAGGTCGTTGAAGCACCAACAATGGTGGTAAGGATTGGATGCCGTTAGCGCGAACCTTTAAATATAAGGTATTTTTGAAAAAAGAGGGTTTGGATCCACCGGATGTGTGTATATATATATATATATATATATATATATACTGTGTAGTATTACCACAGTAAATGTTACTGTCTGTTTGTGAAATGTCAAATATATAAAACTATTTCATATTCTAGTGCATACAGTAAAGTTTACTGTTTGTGTAAAAAAAATTCTTTGGAATTTTATAGTCTTCATGGATCTTGTTTGATAGATCTCGTCGAGCAGATTTCAAAAATAGTAATTTTGCTAAAAACGGATTTGTGAATCAAAAGTTATGATCATTTAAAGATTAAAAAAAAAATCCAACCACTTATGTAACTTCCTCAAGGAAGTTACGGATGGTTGGTTTTAAAAGGGTAAAATTGTGAAAAAATGTCCTAAAAAGTTGGAATTGTTATGAACTAAATGATCATAGAAAGAGTAAAGAGAAATATGGAGAGAGGAAGTGTTCTCTATTGATTGGTATGTAACAAATGGGGGGGTCACCCCTTATTTATAGTACAAGTTAGTAGAGTCCTAATAGGAGTGGACATCCACTTAAATAGGATAAATACAATATTTATAACACTCCCCCTTGGATGTACACCATATCCACCATTCAATGATTATTGCGTCATTAAAACCTTACTAAGGAAAAATTCATTGGGAAAAAACCGTAGTGAAGGAAAAAGAGTACAATTTATTGTGACCATTGAGTCGGTGTTGGAAGTGCTTAATGCTGCCTCGTTAAAACCTTTACTAGGAAAACCTAGTGGGATAAAACCTAGTTAAAGGAAAAAGAGTACAGCGCACAAATGTCCCAAATTACATGTTCTTGTATCCTCCCCCTGATAAGATGCTCCCCCTGATTAATATGTCTAATTTCACCGTTGGTGGAGCCGACGTATTCCAATCTCGTACACAAACTTCTGAAATGTTGCCTTTGACAGTGACTTTGTGAAGAGATCGGCGAGGTTATCACTTGAACGAACTTGCATGACTTCAATCTCATTTTTCTTCTAAAGCTCATGAGTGAAGAAAAACTTTGGTGAAATGTGCTTGGTTCTGCCTCCTTTGATGAATCCTTCTTTAATTTGTGATATACATGCTGCATTATTGTTGATGTAAAAAACTAGATTGCTCTAATTTTTCAATCACAGATAAATAAATAAGACAAAGATTTTTAAAGTGGTTCGGCTAGGAATAAAGCCTACGTCCACTGTTATGTTATTGCTGAGTGTTTGTGGAATTCTTGATTACAAGTTCTCTCAAGAAATTCCGGTCCCCTTGAATGAGGATGATACAAGGTATTTATAGCCTTTAGGCTGTACATGAAAGGTCTAATACATTAAATGATATACATATGAAAGGGTAATACATTTAATGCAGCGTGTGCGTCAAGAATATAATGAATAGTTGAACAGTTGTCCGTCTGGTAATTAATGATACGGCCGAGATGCAGTTCGGACCGCCTTAGTTGCTCGTTGATCAAGAGTTCCTCGGAGTGCTTAGAGTATCTCGGGATGATAGAGTTCCTCGGGGTGTCCTCCTCGTTGCTCGGAGAGAACATGATTTAGTCGGGGGAAATAAACCTCCTCGTTGTTATTGTGCCATGTAGATTAACACGTGTCTTCTTATTATTGGTCCACGTCAGTAGATTAAATTTGGTATCAACAGAAGCCCCCAATGCTTCATGCTTGATGGGTTACTTGAAAGGATGGAGTATTTATTCTGCAATGTTGCTCGGTGCTCGTGAAATTCTTGATCTACCTTCTTGATTTGTTTAACATAAAGTGCATTATCTTTTGGACGACATATGATGCCGTTTGTAGCTTGTCATAATCTTCAAGTATGTTGATTGGTTTGCTAGCCAACCTACTGCCTCCTATGAGCTAGTGGTGGACTTCGAAACATTTTTATATAACTTCTTCTTCAATATTGGTTGGGATAGTAGTAGCAAAGATCTCAGTGCTGTAGATGCTGATTTTGACTTCTACCTCTGCTCGGGGACGAGCAAGATGTTCTCGGGGACGAGCAAGTGATTCTCAGGGACGAGCAAGAGCTTCTCGGGAATGAGCTAGTGCTTCTCGGACAGATCATCTGTGATGAATATCAGAATGTTGAAAGATCTTAACTTCATAAACTCCCCTTATACTTTAGATGATCCTCCTGCTGGTGAGGAACCTGTTTTAAAAGTAGAAGGAAAAGAAACCAATAGAATAGGAATCTAAATGTAATAGTTAGTATACATTTTCATTCTCAATGTATTTTATTTTTTATTTTAATGAAAGACTTTCATTTTTGTTCGCAATCTTAATTGCTGTTGTCTTGTAAATACTTTACATCTGCGCTTATGTATAAGTTAAAAAGATAACAATATTGTGTTGTTCATCGACCAACTTAGTAATAAAAAGTTACAAGTATTAGTAACGTTGCTCGATCACTTAATAATAAAGTAATGAGTATAAAAATGTTTAAATTTTTGTTTCCAACCAACCAAGGTGGATAAATAATGTTTGTCGACCAACTACAGTTGATGGATTTTTATCTCCGACCAGCCATACTTGGTTCAATTTCAAATATTTTCATAAAATGTATCCGACCAACTAAGGTTAATAATTTGTCCTCGTCGACCAACTACAGTTAGTGGGTTTTTATCCCCGACCAACCATACTTGGTTCAGTTTGAAATATTTTGTTCTTCGAGGAACTTTTTGTAATAATCTTACCTCCCGACCAACATAAGTTGTAATATGAGAGTATATTTTTATCTTACCAACCGTAATTGATCATGCTGGTGTACACCTCTTAACCAAAGGAGTAGTAGTTTTTTGGCTCCTTAGAGCTTTTGGCTTCTTAGAGCGCCTCCTAACCAAAGGAGTATTTTTTGGCTCCTTAGAGCACTTTTGGCTCTTTAGAGCACTTTTTTGCTCCTTAGAGCAATTTTGGCTCCTTAGAGCACTTTTTAGCTCCTTAGAGCTTTTGGTCTATTAGCTCTGAGGATATCCTGGCGCTGAATGAACCTTCAAAATGTTTGACTGATGATAATAGGCAGCAAACTCCTCGTTTTTAAATTGTGTTCCATGGTCTGTGATGAAGGCATGAGGGAGACCATATCGGCAGATGATGTTCTTCCAAACAAATTGGTACACATTCCTTCTCGTATGTCATGTCAATAAGTGGCTCAGCTTCTATCCACTAAGTAAAATAATCTACTACGATGACGAGGTATTTGAATCTTCCTCGAGTCGTCGGCAATGGTCCAACCAAATCAATCCCCACATGGAAAATGGCCAAGGATAAATGATGGGTGTCAACAATGTTTGTGAAGTTCTTCGGATGGAGGAAAAGCGTTGGTACTTGTCACATTTCTTGGCATAATCTATACAATCAGCTCTCATCGTCGGCCAGTAGTATCCCTGCGTCATCACCTTTTGCAAAAGTGTTCGTCCTGCTACATGGGCTCCACAGGACCCTTCATGGATCTCTTTAATCAATTCACCTCGGAGGGATGTACACATCTTTGCAAACCTGCCATAATTCCTCGTCGAGCAGCTTTAAACTTCCATTTCTTGGCAGCGAGCTTATCTTCCGAATACCATTATACCGAGCAGCTTTAAACTTCCATTTCTTGGCGGCGAACTTATCCTCCGAATACCATTATACCGAGCAGCTTTAAACTTCCATTTCTTGGCAGCGAGCTTATCCTCCGGTAATTGTTCCTCCTTAATATATGCTCTGATAGGATCCATTCAAGATGTTCCTAAATCAAGGGTAATAATATTCATCGTCAGGTCTTCATCTATGCTCCGACTTTCTAATGCTTCAATTGGTATCGTTCTTCGCAGCTTGGTACGAGTAGCTGATGCTAATCGGGCCAAGGCGTATGCTCTCACATTCTCCATTCTTGATATTCTTACCAGTTGAACAGCAACAAACTCTGATACCAACTCCATCACCTTTGCTTGATACTTGATCATCAATTCTCCTTTGGTTGCATATATTCCCAACATTTGATTTATGATCAATTGAGAATCACTGAAAACAATAACCTGCTGTGCCTCTATAGTATTTGACAAATTAAGACCTGCTATCATGTCCTCATACTCAACCTCATTATTAGAAACTTTGAATTAGAAACGTAGGGCGTATTCCCTGTCGACCTCATCTGGGCTGTTCAACACGATCCCTGCCCCACAGCCTGTAGTGAAAGATGATCCATCTACATATAGCCTCCATATAGGCAACTTGTCTTCTAATTTCTGGTCTGACAGAGTTCCTCGGTGGAATACTTTTCGCTTTCTTTCATCATGTCCTGATACTTCTGAATACACCTCTTGAATTTCGATATACCTCCTGAACTTCAATATTCCTCCTGAACTTCAATATACCTCCTGAATTTCAATATACCTCCTGAACTTCAATATTCCTCCTGAACTTCAATATACCTCCTGAACTTCAATATTCCTCCTGAACTTCAATATTCCTCCTGAACTTCAATATACCTCCTGAACTTCAATATTCCTCCTGAGAAAGTGATTGGTCGGGGTTGAATTTGATGCTCGACTGCATGATGATATAAGAATGTGCCACCAAATGAACAAATATATCTGTAATAGAAGCCCCCAACTGTGGAATGTGAACTTTGAATGAGATTTATCGACCAATACCAACCGGAGTTGGATTTTATCTACCAACCGGAGTTGGATTTTGTCTACCAACCGGAGTTGGATTTTGTCTACCAACCGGAGTTGGATTTTATCTACCAACCGGAGTTGGTGGTAATTGATAATAAATGATGAAGACTTCCTCGGAGCTGACCAACAGATTGTTCGGAATAAGATAATATAAATGCTGGAGACCTCCTCGGCGCTGACCAACAGATTTGTTGAGAATAAGATAATATAAATGCTAGAGACCTCCTCAGCGCTGACCAACAGATTTGTTGGGAATAAGATAATATAAATGCAGGATACCTCCTCGGCGATGACCAACAGATTGTTGGGAATAAGATATAATAATAATGCAGGATATCTCCTCGGCGATGACCAACAGATTGTTGGGAATAAGATATAATAATAATGCAGGATACCTCCTCGGCGATGACCAACAGATTGTTGGGAATAAGATATAATAATTGCAGGATACCTCCTCGGCGATGACCAACAGATTGTTGGGAATAAGATATAATAAATGCTGGAGACACCCTTGGAGCTGAATAAGATATAATAAATATTTGTCGAGCTCCATGCTGAAATGAGAATAGAATATGCATCCAAATAGATATAAAGAATAATTAAAAAATAATAAAGTGCCTCGCCGATCCGTCGAGGTAGAATCATATAATGCCGAACAAGAATAAGATCTTTCAGAACATAAGAATATGGCCGAGAACGTTGTCAGGCCTGAATATAAATAAGAATTATCCGAACTAATGTTGTAATTCTCCTTAAAGCTGAATAAGTATCTTGTCGAGGCATAATTGCAGAATGCCGAATAAGAATAATATTTTCCAGAACATAAGAATATGGCCGAGAACTTTGCTGGGCCTGCATATAAATAAGAATTACCCCGACCAACTATCCGTTGGGGGTGAAATATAATAAATGTTATAGCTTTTCCTCGGAGACGAATATATATAGAGAGAAGAAATTTTTCGAGCTCCATGCTGAGGTAAATATAAAATATGAATCCGAACGGATATAGAATAATTTGTGCTTCAGCATTCATCGGCATTGAATCTTGTGCCTGTAAAAATTAATATTTTGCTCTACCATATGTGTAGGCTGAATTGAGTAGTCATGAGAATAATTTACTCATCCAATCAATATATGATATGTATCAGCATAAAAATTTCAAAATATGAAATAATATGTTTTATGCCAAATGTGTGTGAGATGGACATATGCATCATAATATGTTTTATGCCAAATGTTTTATGCCAAATATGATTTGGTATGTATATGCTTGAGAAATAAAAATATTAATAATATGCCAAATGTGTGTGAGATGGACAAATTATTATCAAATATGCATCATAAATAAGACGTAAAATTATTTAATCTCCAACAACTAATCAGATATTAGTTGCTGTTTGAAAATTATTTATCACTTGGTTTTAAAAATATTTTTGGGGTGATCATAAGTTAAAAAAGACTTAAGCCCCCTGCTTGTCCCCAAGCCGAACTCGTGTTTAAAGAAATATCAGGGGTGTTTAACATTTTTTTTAATACCCCAAGATTCTACTGCTGCCGACAAACAACATGGATGTTGCCGACCAACATTTAAGGATATCTCAAATTATAGAATATATGGTTGGATGACTAGAATATCTCGAATCTTTAGATCAAAAAATAACATTCAATGTAAAATTTAAGCCTTAAGAATGTTAATTAAATGAATAAATATATAACCCACTAGATCGTGTGATTTCGTCAAAGAAACCTTGTGATGTGATGAACGAGGGGCCAACATATCAAATTTATGCCCAAAGTCTTGATATGGTCATGATTGTTTTACTGATCCTCTTTTACAAGAGGTGAGTAATGATTTTTCAGGTGAGAGAAAATTATTTTTTATATTGATCCCTTCCTATTCCCAATTTGGAGAGATAAAAATATGGTGAATGATTAAAGTTATTATCAAATTTATATCAAAAATCAATCAATGAGACTTTATTGACATAGATGGAAGATGAACCAAATTAAGTATATAGTTCATAAAAATGAATACAAAGAGACTTAAACTTGTGAATGCAAAGAGACTCAAACTTGAAGAGAGAGAAAATAGATCTGGGTCATGATTTCCATGAGAAGACTTTTCATTGTCTTTAACCTTTTCCCATTCTTTTATTAAAAATATGATGGGAATTTGAATAGACATCAAAGATCTTACAAAATTTATTTCAAAATCAACAATGAAAATGATTAAATCCTATCATCGTCGTATATATTGGTATATGTAATAATTTAAAATATTTATTCCATGATATAAAATTAAAACTTGAGAATCAAGCAAAGAATTATGATTTATGAAATCTACTATTTTTCAGATTTCTAAATAAGGATAAATCTACATTTATGATTTAAAAATCATGATATGCAACAATTTGCAGATAAAAATTGGACAATTAATTTATGTATATAAACATAAAAATCATGATTGAATCAAAAGATGTATGTATAATTGATTATACGTAGAGAAAATAAAAACTTAGCTTTTGGTGGAGAACAACGCTTGTAACACGTTCCCACAGACGGCGCCAATCTGTTGATGTAAAAAACTAGATTGCTCTAATTTTTCAATCACAGATAAATAAATAAGACAAAGATTTTTAAAGTGGTTCGGCTAGGAATAAAGCCTACGTCCACTGTTATGTTATTGCTGAGTGTTTGTGGAATTCTTGATTACAAGTTCTCTCAAGAAATTCCGGTCCCCTTGAATGAGGATGATACAAGGTATTTATAGCCTTTAGGCTGTACATGAAAGGTCTAATACATTAAATGATATACATATGAAAGGGTAATACATTTAATGCAGCGTGTGCGTCAAGAATATAATGAATAGTTGAACAGTTGTCCGTCTGGTAATTAATGATACGGCCGAGATGCAGTTCGGACCGCCTTAGTTGCTCGTTGATCAAGAGTTCCTCGGAGTGCTTAGAGTATCTCGGGATGATAGAGTTCCTCGGGGTGTCCTCCTCGTTTCTCGGAGAGAACATGATTTGGTCGGGGGAAATAAACCTCCTCGTTGTTATTGTGCCATGTAGATTAACACGTGTCTTCTTATTATTGGTCCACGTCAGTAGATTAAATTTGGTATCAACAATTATCTTCATAGATAGTACTTGGAATATCTGTAATAGAAGACAATTGACAAGAACTATGGATATGCTGAATTAAAGATCTCAGCCATACACATTCACGGCTAGCTTCATGAAGAGCCAAAATTTCAGAGTGATTAGAAGAAGTAGCTACTAAAGTTTGTTTAGTAGAACGCCAGGAAATAACAGCATTACCACAAAGAAATACATAACCTGTCTGAGATCGACCCTTATGAGGATCAGAGAGATATCCAGAATTTGCATAACCAACTAATTTGGAACTATTAGAGTTATATGAATAAAATAAACCCATGTGAGTGGTTCCACGTAGATATCTTAGGATATGTTTGATACCAGCCCAATGCCTTTTGGTTGGTTCAGAACTATATCTAGCAAGCAGATTCACAGAGAATGAAATATCGGGCCTAGTGCATTTCGCCAAGTACAATAATGCACCGATTGCACTTAAATAGGGTACTTCTGGACCCAATATTTCCTCATCTTTTTCTTTAGGACGGTATGGATATTTCTTTATGTCCAAAGACCGAACAACCATGGGGGTACTTAGGGGATGCGCCTTATCCATATTAAAACGTTTTAATACATTTTCAGTATAAATGGACTAAAATCCCACTATAATTTTTCTCGATCTGCAGGCCGAGACAAAATTTAGTTTTCCCAAGGTCTTTCATCTCAAATTCTTTTTTCAAATAGTTAGCAGTTGTTTCGAGCTCTTCTGGAGTTCCAATTAAATTTATGTCATCCACATAGACTGCTACTATTGCATATCCTTTTGAGGATTTATTTATAAATACACAAAGGCAAATTTGATTATTTTCATATCCTTCCTTAGACAAGTATTCACTAAGACGATTGTACCACATTCTTCCGGATTGCTTTAAACCGTACAATGAACGTCTCAGTCGTATCGAGTACGTACTCCTCGACTTTGCTTCAGGCAAAGGAAATCCTTCAGGAATTTTCATGTATATTTCTGTGTCTAAGTCCCCATATAAATAAGCGGTCACAACATCCATGAGTCTCAAATCAAGATTTTCAGAGACCGCTAAGCTAATCAGATATCTGAAAGTTATACTATCCATAACAGGGGAGTATGTTTCCTCAAAATCAATCCCAGGTTTCTGTGAGAAACCTTGTGCCACAAGTCGTGCCTTATATCGAGTGATTTCATTCTTCTCGTTTCTTTTTTTTTTTATAAAAACCCATCGATAACCTACCGGGTTAAAACCTTTTGGGGTTTGTACTATAGGTCCAAATACACCACGTTTATTTAGAGACTCGAGTTCTGCCTTGATGGAAATTTCCCATTTTGGCCAATCTACTCTTTGTCGACATTCGTTTAGAGTACGTGGTTCAGTATCATTATCACTGCCCTTTGAAATTTGTGTAGCCACTGCATATGAAAAAACATTATCAATGACAGTTTCTTTTCGATCCCACATTTCTCCCGAATATGTATAAAACATAGAGATCTCATTATTATTATAAGGTACCTTTGCCTCTTCAGGGGCTTGTATAGTCACTTCAGTGACTTGTGTGTTTTCAGAAACAATAACCTCTTCAGGGGTTTCAGAGAAAGTGGATCTTTTATTCATAACCTCTTCGGGAGGGTGATTAGGGCATGATTTTTCATTTGATCTCTGCTTCCGGGGAGCAGAGTCTTTGGAACCTACAGGTCTTCCACGCTTCTGGCGTGCAACAGATTCATTTGCTGCTGATGTCAATGTTTGTCCCACTGGTACATCAATTCTTGCAGGCACATTTGCAGTGGGTACATAAGATTTGGTTACTTTTGCAGCATCATTGAATGCATCGGGTAATTTATTTGCAATTTCCTGAAGATGCAATATCCTTTTCAATTCATGCTCACATTGAGTAGTACGAGGGTCTAGATGAGACAAAGTGGAAGTGTTCCATGTTAATTATCGTCGTTCTTCAGGAACGGACCGTACTTCTGGTACGTTCTTTCCTCCCCCTAACGGCGGGAAGAGTGTCTCATCAAAATGATAATCCGCAATTCTAGCGATAAATGTATCACCTGTCAGTGGCTCAATATAACGAATAATTGAGGGCGAATCATAACCAACATATATTCCCAAACGACGTTGGGGACCCATTTTGGTACGCCGGGGTAGAGGGATGGGTACATGCACTGCACAACCAAATTTATGCAAGTGGGATATATTTGGTTGACATCCAGACACAAGTTGAAAAGGTGGAAAAGGGTGATAAGCCGTGGGTCTAAGCTGAATTAACTTAGCAGCGTGTAGGATGGCATGTCCCCAGGCTGAGACTGGGAGTTTAGACTGCATAAGCAAAGGTCGCGCAATAAGTTACAAACGTTTAATCAAAGACTCAGCTAAACCATTTTGAGTGTGGACATGCGGGACTGGGTGCTCAACATCAATACCTTGTGATAAACAATAGTCATCAAAAACTTGAGAAGTAAATTCTCCCGCATTATCTAAACGGATGGATTTAATGTGTTAATCAGGAAAATGTGTTCTAAGTTTTATGATTTGAGCAAGAAATTTTGCAAAGGCCAAATTACGAGTAGATAACAAACAAACATGTGACCAACGAGTGGACGCATCAATAAAAACCATAAAATATTTAAAAGGTCCACTAAAAGGGTGGATGGGTCCACAAATATCCCCTTGAATTCTTTGTAAAAAAGGGTGGTGACTCAGAGGCAATTTTGAGAAAAGATGGTTTAGTGATTAGTTTACCTTGAGATCAAGGGGTGCAAAAATGATCATCGGGTAAGGTAAGTTGTTTGTTTGTTAACGAGTGCCCGTATGAGTTGTTTATGATTCGATGCAACATGTTTGATCCAGGGTGACCCAATCGGTCATGCCATAATATTAAATTATAAGGATCATTGAGCTTCCGGCTCATGACAGTATGTGATTCTACAACATTAATTGTTGTATGGTATAACCCCATGGATAATGCAGGCAATTTCTCTAGTGTGAGCTTCTGGCTTCCAACACTAGATGTAATGCAAAGAAACTCTTTATTACCTTCATTACATGTTTCAATATGATACCCGTTCACTCTTATGTCCTTAAAACTCAATAAATTTCTTCTGGAATTTCTTAAGTATATAGCTTTATTTATGAATTAGTGGGTACCATTAGGTAACACTATCAAAACTTCGAGTATTAATTTATCGCGCATTTTAGTTGGATCTGCAAGCCCAAACAACCATAAATAACATGGATTTTATATCCCAAATAAAAAAAAATATTTTGTGAACTTCTGGTCACAATATTGAATATGAATCTTCATATCACAAATCAATGATAATTGGGGGAATCATGGTCTATAACCTTTCAATTTGACAATCAAAACTTTAGGTTTGATTGTGATATATTTTCTTTTGTCACTTTAGGCCCAAATAATTTATGTACTCAACATTCCCAAAATTTGAACGGAGAAATTCAATTTCCATATTGGAATAATTATTAGAGAACTTCAGGCCCCAATAATGATAAGTTCATATCATAACATTAAATATTTAGAGACGTTTAACAACCGTCCAATTATATTCAAACTTCAAGTTTGATACGGGTTAAAATTGTTTGGAACTTTAGGTCCAAAAATAGAAATAATCCTTACGGAATATGTACGATCCTTACCCTTATTATATAAGTAATCAAAACTTCATGTTTGATTACAAAATTATTGGATCTCCGGGTCCAAATTATAAATAATTGTGATTGGACTTTTAGTATTCTTTGCCCTGTTAGAAAAATAATCAAAAACTTCAAATTTGATTTTAGGGCATATTTCATTCTCATGTTCAATAATTTGAACAATAATTAAGGACTTTTAATCCCAAAATAATTTGGAAATTTCAGGTTCCAAATGAAAAAATTGACATGGGAACTTCAGATCCCAAATTAAATAGCAATTCGGAGCTTCAGGTCCGAAATTTAAATGTAAATTAGGAACTTCGGGCCCTAATTTTTAATTAATTGTTGGGAAGCATATTGTATATGGAACATCAGGTCCAAAAATTTATTGAACTTCGGGTTCAATTTTATTAATATCTTGGGATTTAAAAATCCCCACCCCATTGTGTCAAAGCTTCAAGTTTGATCACAAATATAAGTTTGGAGCTTCAGATCCAAATTAAACTATTTGAGTATGTTTAATGTCCCAAATTAAAATAACTATTTGGGAACTTCAGGTCCCAAATGTAAATAGCCATTAGAAGCTTTAAGTCCCAAAAAAAAAATACTAATTGAGAGTTTGAGACCCCAAATATCAAATTATATTGGGAACTTCAGGTCCCAAATTTTTAAATCAAAACTTCAAGTTTGATTTTTCGCCACAGTCTATTATTGTGTCCAAAATCTTGAACATCAATTGCGCACTTCTGGACGCAAAAATTTAAATAAGAATTGGGAACTTTAGGCCCAAATTATTGAGATCTTTAGGTCCTCAAAATCAAAACTTCTAGTTTGATTTTATGCGACATTTTATCATGTTCAAAAATTGAACATCAATTATTGAAACTTCCGGTTCAAAATTGAATATCATGTAGGAAATTCAGGTCCTAATTACCGAGATTTTCAGATCCTCAAAATCAAAACTTCTAGTTTGATTTTACGAAATATTTTATCATGTTCAAAAATTGAACATTAATTGTGAACTTCAGGCCGCAAAAATTTAAATAAGAATTGGGAACTTCAGGCGCAAA
Source organism: Sambucus nigra (assembly GCA_949130495.1). NCBI lineage: Eukaryota > Viridiplantae > Streptophyta > Magnoliopsida > Dipsacales > Adoxaceae > Sambucus > Sambucus nigra. Next base: position 390,269,220 of record OX422213.1, read on the forward strand.
TTATTGAGATCTTCAGGCCTGATTTTATGGTACATGTTATTATCATGTCCAAAAAAAAAAACATACAAAGGTTAAATCCAGTATTAGTCCAATATTTAAATGGAGATGGAAAAAAAATTCAGTCCGAATAAATTTTAGTCAACAAAAATTTTAGTCCAAAGTAGACACCTAACAAATAGTTCCAAGATCTAAAAAAGGGTCCAAATGAAAATACCTCAACATAAGCACTATATAAAATGGTACACAATATGTGGAACTGAAAAGACAACACTTAAAATTGTCAAAACGAACAGATTAATATTTTTCAAACAAAAATTGTTCTGCAAAAAAAATTTGATTTCTAATCAACAACTGTTAAAATCTTTTTAATCCGACCAAACCAGGTCTACTAAGACATAATTTCACCAAATAAACAAGCAGTAATAGTTTTGTTTTACACAAATCAACAACAAAAGTCAATCTAGAATTTAATATCTCAACACAAGCAGATCTTGTGCAACAAAAGTTTAGAAAAGCAAAAATCAATTTTTTTTCGTTTTCGGATCCAATGTTTAAGAAAACAATTTTAGAGAATTCGTGTATGAGGACGGACCTATACCAGATCTTAAACACTAAACTAATATATAACAAATATATATATATATATATAAATAATATTGTTACCTAAAAAAAAATGTCCACCGGATATAACACCTGATCGGGGAGGAGAACACCGCTGGAAAAAGCACCAAGTCGGAACTGACACTCGACTCCAAACCACACCGGAACACCAAAGAAATTCAACCGAGGATCAAGACAACCACATCCACAACCCCCTTATGTTTTTCTTACCCGAAAATTAGAAGAAAACTTTGAAACCCAACAATTAAAATGGTCTGATGCGTAGGTAGCTGCTACAAGCTAAAAAGAATCTTATATACAAATACAAAACTCAAGATCTTACAAAGTAGTGTTTGGATTTTACGAAGCTCTCAAATAAATCTCAAGAATTTAGAGAGAGACAAAGAAATGGAGGCTTAAAACAAAAGAGAGAGAAAGTTAAAAATGTCGGCAACTCTCTATCTTTAGAGAGAGAAATATATAAACCCTTTTTTTTTGTTGTTGTTGATTGAGCACTCGTGCTGATAACGTGTTATGAACTAAATGATAATAGAAAGAGTAGAGAAATATGGAGAGAGGAAGTGTTCTCTATTGATTGGTATGTAACAAATGAGGGGATCACCCCTTATTTATAGTACAAGTTAGTAGAATCCTAATAGGAGTGGACATCCACTTAAATAGGAGAAATATAATATTTATAACAGGAATAGGACCTATGGGATTATTAAAAAATTAATAAAATTTATAAATTTGTTGACCCAATAAATGAGCTCTAGATATAATTACCCCATTGCTTTTCCGTCGGCTTTAGTGAGAGGTCGAGATTTGAGAAAAAATTAGAATACGAATCTGGGTTGGATCAACAAATTGTACATGAAAGAAAAAAAAAAAGCGCAAAAAATTGCATCTGCATCCGAACCGCAATCAAATAAAGAAAACGGAACAGATGAAATGCACTGGCACTAAAAGCACACCGCAATACAATACAATACAATACAATACAATCATTCCATGAGTGCCAGTGTGTCGCCATAATATTTTATTCCAAGTCTAAAAACAAAACGCCTCCCCTCTATTGTTCACGTGATGAAATTAACTCCCAAACTACCTCATTAATCAACACATATCCCATTCCTATTCGAAATTTACAAAATAAGGCCCAACCAAACATAACATTAACATAATAGGCAAGAAGACAACGTCCTGGTCTGATTTTGTTCTACATGAATATAAAAATAATTATTATAAAAACGCCACCAAGATAGAAGAACGTTGGTCTCCGAGTCAACTCTGTGTTTGCTCCGCCTTCCTTGACTGAGTCCTGAACCCGGAGTGGCCGATCTTAAGTTTGATGATTGATTGAATGTTTATAGGGTTTTAATTTAATTTAAGAGTGTATTGTTGTTGTAAAGATGATGGTATCTCGAGGGTTGTTCGGTTGGTCACCGCCTCACATACAACCACTAACACCTGTTTCTGAAGTATCAGAGCCGCCAGAGTCACCATCCCCGTATCTGGAGACGAGTGGCGATGGGGTGCCGATGGAGGTTGAGGAGGAGATGGATGAGGGGGAAGAGATCGAGGCGCCGCCTGAGGCAGCTCCCTTTTCTCGTCTATTCACTTGTGCTGATACTTTCGATTGGGTGCTGATGCTGGTTGGATCGTTGGCCGCCGCAGCTCATGGTACTGCCTTGGTTGTGTATTTGCATTACTTTGCTAAGATTATTCACTTGCTTACTCATAGGCCTGCCCAATCGGAATCGGAATCGGAATTGCTGTTTCAGAGCTTTACGGAGGTACCTTTTCATTTTTCTCGAAAATCTATTCACGCAAATACTTGTCTATTAGTTGCAACTCTTTTTTTTTTTTTTTTTTTTTTTGACATACTTTATGAGTTATTCACAATTTATTGCTAAATTGGCTCTATGATTATGATTATTGGAGTTATTCAGACACTTGTTATCTTACCTATTAACTGATACACACATTTGGTTACTCACTATTAGAATTGGTAACTAACTTCATGTTGAATTTGGATGTTTTGATTCACTCACTCTGCAGGAAATCGTTATTTTTTGCTAAATACAAAAGTGCATGAATCTTTTTCTATAGCGCAATCTACGTTAAACGTTCATTGATTCTTCCAAATGGATGCCTCTTGACCCTGAGAGTGTAATTCGAGGGACTTTGGGATATTATATTATAAGTAGTATACGAGGTGACTCGAGCGGTTGAGAACTGTGAAGGCGGGATCTTATTGGCTGACCTGATGAGATGATCAAATATGAGTCGTTATTCCCCAATCTTGTGCATAGCATGGCTGTGAATGAACCCCTTGTGCAGGATCCTCCAAATCAAGTACCTCAATTATGTAATACGGGGTTGCTTGACTAGGTTCTATCTTACCTATGTTAGTAGCGATATCCCATTGCTTGATGATCTTTAGATGTAGATAACTCAAAGTATGGGTGATTACTTTACTTGTCCCGTTGCAGGCAATGAAAGGTGCCGCTTAGCTGGGACACATGTTCTTGAAAGCATTACACTCTTTAAGAGGAAGTATCTCTTATATTACACGGTTATGTGAGATGTAAGAACCAATATAGCGTGGGGCTACATTCTTGTTTTTTCTGATATCCATGTGTCAATTATCAAGTCTATAGAATGGGTGGATTAGGGACCTTTGGTGTTTATGGATTGTGGCGTTATTGATTCTGTAGGAAGAAGCTATTTGATAAATTATCAAACCACGTTGATAACTGCCCTACTACAGTAATCGGTCCACCCATAAAGATATAACAAATGCAACACAATCTATCCCAACTGATTTCCAACCCACAAACAACCGAAGCACACTTAGGTGATCAACATTGGTGTATAACCTCAGGTATCTATCTTTTCTCTCTTATGGTACCTCTCGATTCCCCAAACTTCAATGGGCTTGAGTTAGGCAGAACTCGTGGGCCCAATCGATAAATACCATCTTAGGAGCATTAAGGGTATGTGGTTTGGATGAAAGAGAACATAGGTTCATGAAGCTACCACAAGCCAATCGCACAAACAACTTACCAAGACATCACACAACCAATTCTCCCCCCCCCCCCTCCACACACACACAAAAAAAAAAAAAGAAAAAGAAAAGAAAAAGTAATCTCAATAACTTCTATCAATGGCTAAATATACCGTTGCAAAGTCATAATCTGCAGCCACCTTTCTTTCACATCATCCCACACACCATTTCTTCCTCAAATGCTTATTTGATAGCTTATCACTTTTTGTTTAATGCATTGACTTGCATTAAATGCACGACACTTTTTACACCTTACACTTTTTCCACTTTTTCCACCTCGTTTATTGTGAATCTCCTTCTCTCTCTGGATATATAGAGTGACCAACATTAGAACATCCAAGACACTATTTGAAGCTTCCCATCATTATAGACACATCCTTACCTACGCTTGTTCACACCCCACCGAGATACACTTCCACACACCAGAAGCTGTCCTTAAGCTAGGGGTGGACATAGGCTTGAGGCCCGCCCTGCCCCAAAAGCTCGATCCGCAATTTTATAGAGCTTAATCAAGTTAAGTAGGTGCGGATATTGAGTTTGGCAAATTTTTCTAGGCCCGCGAAAAATTTGGGACGGGCTTGGGCACACACTTTCAAGCCCGACTTGGCTCGGCCCTACAAGAGTCCCGAATAAAAAAAAATTTTTTTTTATTATATATATAATATTAATAATATATAATAAATTAATAATTAAGTTTTTAACTTATTTAAATACATATGATTTTTCATTCAAATATATATGATTTTTCTCGTGCAAATTATTTTGATATCATTTTATAACATTATATATAGATATGTGTGTGTGCGCGCGCGCGTATATACATATACAACATTCTTGTATAAAAATAATTTTATAATATATTTAATATAAAAATGTGTGCGGGCGTGGGTTTTATGGTTTCACGGGTATGCTGGCTTGGGTAAATATTTTCAGCCCGATGCGAGCCTGGATGGGCCTGGGCAAGCACTATACCCTTGCTATATGCTGCAGCCCGGCTAGAGCCAGTCCAGACCTGACCAGTGGTCACCATTATTCCTGAAAGAATTTCCTGTTTTCTCACCCTTGATTTCATTAATCTTGTGTTTCTCACAACATTTAAACCAATGTTGCCATGTACGTGGGTCATTATGGTACGCGGTACGAGAACGAGCATGTGGTATATAACTTTAGGGGGTACACGGTATGGTGGTGGTAGGCTTAATTATTTCACCAGATATTGCTAAAAGAACACCGACAAGAGTTTACTAAGAATGTATGTAGTGTATATCTCTACATTTTACATTATATTAATAAGATATATAAACCATGTTTGTATTATATTAGTCGAGAAGTCATTTTTCTTCATATTTATTTTGTTATTGGAATAAAAAGTTCCATTATTATCAATAAAGGCTAAAATAGTCAATTTTAAAATTAGGAACGCCACATTTACAGCTTTATATTGTGAACCCACCATGTTTTGGACCGTATGAACTGAATCGCGGTACGTAGAATGGTATAGTGATTCTGGTAACTATGATTCAAACGTATATTCTTATACTATGAGGATTAACCTCCTTAAAAATCCTACCTAATAATCACTACCCTCTTACAGTTTCAAAAAGGAGTTTTAGGAGAAGCAAAAGGGTGTCTTGGTTATACAGTCTTTAGGTGGTTTGAGGGTGAGATTTTAATGTGGCGATATATGTTAAAATTGAATAGAGTAGAATGATTATTTATATAGTCTTTAGGTGGTTTGAGGGTGAGATTTTAATGTGGCGATATATGTTAAAATTGAATAGAGCATGAAAGATTTCAGAACATTATTTAAGGAGTCATGTTTGAAAGATATCGAGTTGAATAAATTATTGTTAAGTAGACTAAATGTAACAAAGATTGGCTTGCTCAATGTTAAATATGTTTCTTTTCTTACGTCAGAGTGGAGAAACTTCTTTTTCTTTAGTGTGAGACAGGTTGCTTTATTAGAGCATTGTCAAAGTAATATCGACAAGTTTGGAAGCTTTTCGAATCGACCCAACCAAACTTACTAACAGCAAACGTAGTCGACCAGAGGAGATTGACTATGCTAAGCATATTGTTTTCACAAAAGAAGACTTGGTTGGAGTCAGAACTCGACATCATGACGCGAAAGTTATTCGAAAGTGATGTATCTCAAGTTGTTCAATCAACTTAATTATAAATGAAAGATTTGAAAGAAGCGACCGTCCTTTTGGTTGGTTTTGCAGTTAGAATGACGATGCCACTGGGGAAAGTCGTGCTCCTAGTGCGAATCGAAAGCATATTAAAATTAATTGAATTGTTGTACAACTCGATTCTGGGACGAGGATGGTTCCATGCGATGAAGGCAGTTCCATCGACCTACTATCGGAAACTTAAAAGCTAAATGCATTATCACCTGGGATATGGAGAAACATAGGAATTAAGCTTCTGCTCGACAATGCTTTATCGTTGCCATCAGACCTAATCAAGAAAAGAAGAAAGAGAAGGTTGAAAAGACGAAGGGAACTACCCCCTTCAAATGACAACTAAAGTATGGGCGATTGAGGTTGGAGGATTCAAGGGTGGCCCCTGTAAACAATAGAGTTATGAAACCACTGCAATAATTGGTGTTCAATGACTTTCACTCGGAGAATAAATTTCTGATCGACAACTCGCTCATCTATTACGAAAATGAGGAACTGGTTTATTTCCGCAAAGAAAACCAGGACGTATTCGCTTGGCAACTATATGACATGCCTGGCATTGATATTAATGTAATGTGCCTTAAACTTAATGTAAATCTGATATTCCCGTCGATTACACATAAAGTACGATGAATAACCCCAGAAAAAGCGAAGGCAGTGGAAGGGGAAGTTGAAAAATTACTGAAGGCAAGGTTCACCAAAGAAGTTCAATTCCCTAAGTGGCTTTTGAACCCGATCGTTGTCAGAAGGAAAGTGGAGAGCCTACATAGACTTAGTGACCCGAAAAAGCTTCTCTCAAAGACAACTTCCCTCTCAATCAAAGATCGACCAGTTGGTCAACGCCACAGCGAGCCATGAACGAATGAGTTTTTAAGACGCTTATTCCGATCATCACTAAATTCCTCTGTTCGGGACAATGTTTAAAAAGGCGAAAGGCGAGGCGAGGCGAGGCGTAAGCCTCGAGGCGCTTGAGGCGTAAGCCTCACCGAAAAGAAAAAAAAAAGAGCAAAATAATATTTAAAAAATACTAATAAAACCATAAAAATAAAATAACAAAGAAATATAAATTAAAACTACAAAAAAAACATCCTTGAGGGCTTTCTCATATAGTTTGACATTTTTTTGTTCCCCCCAATATAACTTTTTAGAAAAAGAAAATCAATTTGAACATATTGGTTATTTTAAATATGACAATAAATTAATCAATGCAAAATCGTATTGGCAAAATCATTTTTTTAGCTTCATTCACATATTGGTTCTTTTATAATATGACAATAAATTAATCAATGCAACTTAACAAGCAAATTTATTAAAAAAAACATTGATTTTCATGCTAAGATTAAAAAAATAGCAACTTTATTAAAAAAATAATAAAACATATTAACCTAAGTTTATTAAAAAAAACAGCAACCTTTAAAATATATTAGTATAAGTTAAAGAAAACATATTAATATAAGTTGAAAACCAAAAAATTGAAACCTTTTAAAAAAAAGTCATATTGAAGTTAATTTTGTACATTTATTTCAAACAAACTATATATTTGTAACAAAATATAGTCTCAAACAAATTTATACACTTATTTCAAATAGTAAAGAAAAACAAAATTAAGTGCAACTTTAAAACTAAACTAAAATAAAAAAAGAATAAGAGTTAGTAGATTAAAACAACATTTTTTTAAGTCAGGTGCAATTTTAGAAAAATGAAGAATTTTAACTTTTAAAAAAACAGACTTTGTGATGAAAGTTTTTTTTTTTTTTTTTTTTTTTTTTTTTTTTCGCGCCTCAGCAAAAAGGCGTGAGGCGCATCGAGGCGTAAGCCTCTATTTTATGGCCTGAGGCTTACGCCTCGAGGCGTTTTTCCCTCGCCTCGCCTCGGGCGCTTTTTTAAACATTGGTTCGGGACCGATCAGGAGACGACATCTTTCATCACTACCTTTGGTCTTTACATTTACACAATCATGTCGTTTGGACTAAAAAATGCAAGGGCGGCATATCAACAATTAGTTACCAAGATGTTTAAGCATTAACTGGGTGATACTATAGAGGTACACATAGACGGCCTGCTCGTTAAGAGTAAAAAGAAAGGCGATCACCTTTTAGATTTAGCGAAGATGTTTGAAGTCCTCCGATATAATAGATTGAAGCTTAATGTAGCCAAATGTTCCTTTGGTGTCCAATCCGATAAATAATTAGTTTACGTGGTCAGCTAGAGGGGAATCGAAGCAAATCCCGACCATATTGAAGCAATAAGAACCATCCAACCACCTTAGACTGTCAGAGACGTCCAAAAGTTGCCTGGGATGCTTGCGGCACTTCATCTCCAAATCTTATGAGAAATGCCGACTTTCTTTCAGTTATTAAGAAATAAGAAGAACGAAGTCTGGAACGAAGAATGTTCAATGGCACTTGAAGAAATCAAACTTTACCTAATCTGACCTCCTCTACTCACGGTCCCCAATTTTGGAGATCCAGTCTATTTGTATCCTTCGGTATCCGACCATGCGAGTTCTGTCTTGGCGTGCGAGAAGGAAGGGCATCAAGATCCAATCTACTATGTAAATAAGACATTACTGGACGTTGAGATGTGCCATCTCCCACTAGAAAATCTAGCTTATTCACTAGTAATTGCCTCACGCAAATTGAAGCACTACTTCGAGGCACACTCCGTTATATTTATAACTACCTTTCAGTTAAAGGAAGTACTCAGAAAGGTCGACCTCTGGATGGATGTCCAAGTGGTCGGTGGAATAGGGGAGGTTTTGTCGGTGGCTACGATTTTGAGATATCCAGTCAAGGCAAATGTAGTGGTTAGGCAAATGTAGTGGTTGGCACACTCAACCGAAAGAACAGTGTGTTGGTTTCTTTGATGATTCAAGAATATAAGTCTCTGGAAGTGCTTGCATATCATGATGTTCAACAAGTTCAGAAGATCGAGAAAGTTTTTATTTGTAATTTATAACTATTCAACCAACCTCGATGAGAAAGGTTAGACAAACGCAGAGAACTAATGGATTTTTAGTGAGTTATCGAAATAACTTATAAGTGCATTTACTTGATGACTATTATACAAATTGGTTTGTTAAGTCTGAGGGAGGTTTATGCTTTTGGGGTATTAATGTGATATTTAATATTTTTAAATATAAAAAATATTTTAAAAAATATTTATTTGACGCCGTGTCCCCGCCGTGTCCTAATTTTTTTGGATTTGCCGTGTTGGCGTGTCCGTTTCATGTTGGACGCAACACCTGTGTCCGTGTTCGTGCTACATAGCTTAAGGGAGAGAAGTACTTTTATTTTGAACATACCTGGGTGAATTGATATTAAACTACTGATTGTGAGACTCACCTTTCAAAAATGGATTCTATTAAGATCGTCATGAATAACAATTCCCACATTTTTCCCAAATAAATCAAAACATGCCTCTACAAATGCACTTTGAAACTACTACGAATGGAACTAAATTATGATGTAAATAACGCCAAATGGGAAGGAGAAAAGAGGACTCTCGTCTCAACTCACTCTAATCAATATCTCATAAAATGGAAGAATACCTCAAATGAGGCTACATATGGCTATTTATAGGAAGGAGATTGCTTGGCCTCTAAGCTAACAGTCTAATTACAAGTACGTTCCTAGGAGCCAATAACCTTCCTATAATACCAAACAAAGAACTAATAAAAAAAATACATCAAATAAAGGAAATAAAAGAAAATAACAAAAATACAATAAAATCCTAAAATGACAAAAATATCCCTAATTCTTCATTCACATCATTCTCCCTGCCTTTGAAAAAGTTCATCCTCGAACTTTGAAATTGAGGTCGAATGCAAAATTTCCAAAATGTGCGGAAGAGAGGCAAAAATTGTGGGGCCAAAAAGTAATTTTTGAAAAATTTGAGGAATGATTCTTCAATTCCTGCATCAATCTTCATCTTCCTCTTGCCTCGCATGGGACTCTTCAAAAATATCTTCCCCCGGATCAAAAATCAGTTTCTTGGTGCCAAACCCTAGTTCTTGAACATGTTGGAGGATTCCACCTAGGGCAGAAGACTGACTAGTATAAGAGAGGTTTGGGTCAACATGGGTTGAAATGGGATTGAATTTGTGGGAGAAGGGATCTTGGATGGATCGAGGGTAAAAAACATGTGTTCTTGGCCAAAAATTTTACCGACGGCCATCGCATGCGTGGTCCGATGATGGGATGGGGGAAGGGAACAATACCCGATATTTCCCAGCACTGGAAACGTGTTTTTTGGCAGTTGATGATGATCGACTGCCTGAATCTGTTGGTCGGGCAGGGAGGTTGGCGGAAAGTGAACAGGTGGGTAGTTTGGTGATGGGCGGCGGCTCTAAGAGAAGATCGGGGGTCGGCTGGTGCTTTGGAAACCAAAAACTGCTCGAACAGTATATACGGTATCGGACGAGGGCTGGAGGGGTCGGGGCCTGCTAGTTCAGATTGGAGGCTGTTTGGCCCGAAATGGGTTGAAATTGAATAGGGTTTGGAGGAGGAAGGGTCTTGGTTAAATCCGAATGAATCTTGAATTGATTGGAGTTGGAAATAATCAGTTCATGAACATTTATGATTGTGTTCTGCGTTTCCGGCTTGGATGGACCAGGTGTGGAGTTGCTCGTGGGGAAAATGTCATCGGAAGTGCCCACTAGTGTAACTTTATCACTGGTGTAATTAAAGGTTGAGTATTGGACTGCCGGAGGAGATTCTTGGATTGCCGGAGGCTAATTCCGGCTTGTTCTGCCTGACTAGAGTTGCGATCTCCACACGCTGCTGGAGATGCGCTTGGGAGTTGATCTAATGCCTCTTGGGGCTGCGCCAGAGCCTTGTTTGGGTGGATTCTGCCTTCCACGGCAACAGTAGGTTGACTGGGCTGCAACGATGGTTCTGCGTGGGCGGAATTCGTGTTGGAAGGGTCTGCTGCATTCGAGCAAGGGTTCTTCCCTTGCCGGTGGATGGAGGTGACGGCCAAAGGAGGCCAGGTGGTCATCAGGGCTGTTGAGGGGTTTCTTGATATGGTGGTGGGTGAAATAGGCTTAGGATTTTGATTTTTTTAGGGTAGAGGTGTAAAACGGGTTGTGGAAGCGTAGGTAGAGAAGTCTTGAGGGCAAGGGTTAGGGATTCTTGAATTAGGGTTAGGGTTAATGGTGGTGGGTGGCTCAAGGTGTATTTGGAGGTGGTGGCGGGGATGGGTCGAAATATGGAGGAAGAGAGGGTCGTGGTGCAAGGTGGTTGTTGGTGGAGGAATACGCGCGTCGATTTCATCCATTTGGGCCATCAATTGGTTGATAGCCTCCATGAGATGATCGTTAGAAGTTTCCACTGGGATTTGCACCTTTCTTGAATCCATCTTGACGTTGTTTACGATTTTTTTTTAACAACAACGTGTAGAACCGACTAGGCTCTGATACCAATTGACGTAAATGACGCCAAATGAGAAAAAGAAAAAAGAACTCTCGTCTCAACTCTCTCTAATCAATATTTTATAAAATGCATATGGCTATTTATAGGTAGGAGGTTGCTTGACCTCTAACCTAACAATCTAATTATAATTACGTTCCTAGGAGCCAATAACCTTCCTATCATACCAAACAAACAGCTAATAAAAGAAAATACATCAAATAAGGGAAATAAAAGAAAATAACAAAAATACAATAAAATCCTAAAATGACAAAAATATCCCCAATTCTTCATTCACATCAAATTAGTTAAAGAATAGTATTATATAGACAAACTAGGGGTTACCCGTGCCTAAAGGCGCACGGCGTATAAGTTCTAGAAAATAGTACCGTGCCGACGTACCACAGTGAGTCTGCCACACGCGTGTTTTTTCGGCCACACAACCCGAGACATTCATGTAATGATAATGTTATACAGAGCTTGCTAAACGACCCTAGAATCATTCCTACGGAAATCAATAGTCGTCTTGAGAGATGTTGGTGGTGGGATTAGCCCTTTGAACTTTTGCATTTTCTAACACCCTGCATTGTAAGATGAAAATGCCAATATGATGAATTAAAAATACGACTTTGTAAGAGATGGAAGTTTAGGTAATAACTGTAGAATGTCAATCCTTGGGACAAAGTAATGCCACCATGTCTATAACATAACTATATTACATGTTAGGGAAATTTGTATAACTTTAAAAACTATATGAATAAATGAATCTTATTGTATCCAAATCTGAAGAATATTAGCAATTTAGCGTAAATATGAACAACCTTATTACTGTGCTCTAAGCAATTTTTTCAAACTGATTTTGGAAAGAGTGCATCAAATATTCTAAAGACTATTCACAAATTTATAAAAGAACCAAAATAAATAAAATAACGCTTCCTTTTTCATAAAAAATATAAGATTGATTGGCAAGAAAAGTATTATGATGCCAAATATTAGTAGGAGACAATTCATATAGGTTTGCTACTACGAAGCCCTCTAATATGGATAGTAATTTTAAAAGGCAATCTTTTAATCCCAGACGTACATCACTAATCTTTATATCTTACATATTATCACCCAACATCACAAACCACCATTGCTAACAATTATTGTAACCCACTCAGAACAGTGGAGATAATTACCATCAATTATAAATATTCAAAATCCAGAAAAAATCGAATGTAAAACCATTTAGAACTTTATAATTGCGTTCATGATTCGAAGGAAATCTGATTTACATAATATGACTTTCCCCCAAATGAGATTAATTATCATATCATATAAGCCTCCAAGATCGTTATCAAGGCATTTTTAGCAGTAAACGATGAACAAGCAAAATTGATATTAAAAAAGATGATAACGTCATATCCAGCCACAACAAACTTTAAGAAAGGGACATATAAATGTTTTAAAGATCATAAATCAGCCCTTCAATCATTGTAAATCAGTATTGTGCAATATAAATTCAAAGCATCAGTTCAATATTAAAAAAAAAACATGAAGAGACCTAAGGTATGTTAGTCAATTATCATGTAACACAGTTTCTCCAAAATTTAAAATCTTAGTGTGTGTTTGGGAACCCCAATTCCATGCCATGGAATTGGAATTGGAATTGGAAAATTATTAGCTCAAACTGTTGAAAATTTTGAACTAAAATTTTCCAATTCTAATCCAAAGCATGGAATTGGGGTTCCCAAACAAACCCTTAGTTCAATATGGTAGAAGGCTTTATTAGCACAATACAATTCCACACAACAAACATGTCAAAGATTTTATCTACATAGATATTCTCAGATCCGACAAAATACTCAACAAAAAAAGGCATATGATCCAACCAAAGTATAAAAACGAACACAAACTGAAAATAAAATAAAAACTAAGAAACTCAGACAATCTAAAAAAACTGTAGTTAAGAAAAATAAGATGGAGATCTCAGCATATGGTTTTACCAAGGCTTCAATGTATAATGTATTGGATTTCATAAATGTGAGATTACATATTTAGTTGAAGTGGAATGGGATTTTGGGATAGAAGTCTTAACTCAGCTAGGGTAAGATAGAGAGTAGGCGATTAAGAGCCGTTAGATGTATGATGATAACACTATGATTATCAGTACCTGAAAAGCAAAACTAAAAACAAAATGTAAATAGAAAAATGAGAATCACAGATAAGATTGAAACAAAGTAAGCCCTAGAGAGAGAGAGACCTTTTCTTCTAGGTGAAAGAGGATGAGCGAGAGCAATGATGGATCGACGACGAATTGACTGAGCGATGTTTGTAGAGAAGAGTTGAAGAACAATGAAGAGATAAAAGAGTTTGAAATTCGAACCGGTAGCAAAGAGGGTTTGAGATTATTGAGGATGGCGTGAGGTTGTGGGTGGGTAGTGGGTGGGTATTGATTAGACTTTGGAGTTTTCTAGAAGTTGGAGGTGTAAGATATTAATATCAATCGTCGATTTGTTGAGAGAGGGTATCTATCGTGAATTCTTGTCACTCAATCTCAACCTTTTATTTTTCTAGTTGTGCCAATCTCAATCTTTTATGTAGAAAGACATTCTTTGAATAGTAAATCACCATACTTAAATATTATATAGATATTACTACTAATGCAGTTAAAATTACTACAAATGGAAGCTCTACTGTAGATTTTCTACAATGTACTTGTTTCCAATAATGAGCATGTACAATAATACATATAAATGATCTTCAATTTGCCTTATACATTGTAAAGTTCAGTGACAATTTGATAGAAAAACTAGTAGATGTATTAGCGTTTTTTTTCCTCGATGACAAAAAAAAAATAAACACAACCTATAAATTGAAGATGCATACATAAAATTTAAAAATAAAGGAAGGAGGGTTTATATCCAAGAGAATACTTGATAAAACCAAATTTGAACCTGAGACACCAACATCAAACAGTCCTCAAATAATCAATTCATAGAACATGACATAGGAGGTTTTCCTCCCTTTTTGCAGCATAATTTGTACCGATGAATTATTTTATGGAATATATCAACAAAATAGGTGGTTGAAAATACGATTTCTTTAGTTGTCAAATTTCACAGAAGGGCAAACCTAGTGCACGGGGATCCCTCCACTACCGGGTACTAGGGGTTAGATGTACGCAGCCTTACGTTGCCTATGCAGAGAGCCTGTTTCGGCAACTCGATCTTGTGACCTCCAGGTTGTCAAATTTTACAAACGCAAATTTATTAATCCTATAAATCATTTTATGTCGACATCAGAACTATTATATTAGAATAATGGTGTTTTATGCAATGAAACTAAAATCAAACAAACAATCAGTTACGCGGTGTGAGCTTGCATCTGGTGAATGCTGGTGGTGATAAGAGATCGGAACTTTCAAATAACACTATGCCTGCATTTGTAGCTCCAAAACTAAATGAAGTATATAAAAAAAACAAATATATCTCCATAATTAATATGTCCATCAATCAAATATAATAGGCGAACTTTTTAGTAATAAAAAGTTGAAACAATTGTAATTTAGATAACAATGGTAAATTCTACTCCACAGCACCCTAAAAAGCAATAGTTGAGAAGTTCAGTAATATAATTGAAGTAGCCCCAGCTTTCTATCTACAAACATGCACACAAAAATAGAGAATAATAATTCTCAGTAAAAATTACCAAAAATTTGTTTGTGGGTGGAATAACATGTACGTATTACAAGAAAGAAGATTCACAACATATAGAAACCAAAAAAGTAAATAAATAAAGTGAATTGCTTGGGCATATTGTCAAACAGGTAGTGTTAACAGACCATAAAACGTGGTACACGGATACCAAACCCCCAAAATATGAAATGTGTAAGGATTCTCAATTAGTTTATACAAGGTTTATTCTTTTCCATAAAACACAAGCACATGTTCCAAAGCTCATTTATGATGGGAAAATAATTTTAAAAACTCATATAGAATATAGTATACATGTAGTACAATGAAAACTGTAAAGCATTATCTATTAACCTTTCAATTTAACAAACCGTTTGTCATAAACAAAAAAAAAGTGTGGCGTATTCTTAATATACAATAGAGAGAATATTAATAACAAAAAAAAACAATATGTATAATCGTCAAATTCATCACCGAAAGAGGGAACGGAAATAATAAATATACCGTAATGTGGTGTTTTATTAACCGTGGATTGTGATGGTCTAAGATGCACGGACACTTCTGCGGAGGTGAAGTACCTGTTCGAGACACTCCGACACTCGTACGACACGACTTGGACATGTGTCCGACACGCCATGTGGCGTGTCAGATTTGTTTGACATTTGAAGAATGTGGACACTTCGCGGACATGGCAGGCTACTAAAAATTAATGATTTTTAAGGAAATTCTAATTTCATCATGTTAATTAAATCTTTTTGCTGATTTCAAATAATAAGAAAAAAATTGAAAGGATGGAGTTAGTCTCTCACTCAATTTCAACGCGTACTTAATTATTAAATATTTAACCATGTTAAGTTTGATAAATTAGTTTGACCACTAAATTTTGTTTTATATATATATATATATATATATATATATAGAGAGAGAGAGAGAGAGAGAGAGAGGCTCACCTACATCATAATGCATACATCACACCATGCATCACACGTAGTTCTAGGCCCTAAAAATCTTTTTTTCCAATTTTTATGTTTCTCTTGAAATTAACCTTCTAATCAACCTATATTCAAAAAATTAGGTCAAAATACATTTTGTAGCTATTTTTAAAAAATCCACAAAAAACTTCTGGCGCAGACCCTTATAAATAAAGTATTTTGAGCAGTTTTTTGTGGATCAAAATGTATTTTGACCTAATTTTTTGAACATGGATTAATTGGAAGATTAATTTCAAGAGAAAAATAAAAATTTGAAAAAAAAGTTTTTTAGGTCCTACAACTAGGTGATGTCTGAATGATGTAGGTGAGAATTCTCCTATATATATAATTATAAAAATATATTTATATCTCACCGTGTCTCTACCGTGCTGTGTCCTAAGTTTTTTAGAATTCTTGTGTTGGCTTGTTCGTGGCGTGTCCGACACGACACTAGTATCTGTGTCCGTGCTTTATAGGTGATGGCTATCGCAATTTGCTGTGGTGGTTGAGGATATCATTGTGGTCGAACCCAAAATCCTAACCTACCATAACTCAGATGTTAAGAAAAGAAAATCCAACAGAGAGAGAGCATCAAGGCAGATAAGGAAACCCTAAAATGAGAGAGAACTTAAGACGGTAGGAGGGAGAAAGTGCTGGAGAGAGGGGGAGCTCGTGACAAACCTTCAGGTGTTGTATGCCGGAAGGGCTAGAGGAAGTAGAAAGTCTATCAATTTCTGGGTTCGCTGAGAATCGTTTGAAGGAGAAAGATGCGAATGTATGGGATTTTATTAAAGGGAATCAGGGGAGAGAGAGGGACATGAGTAACAATAACTGGTGTGAGAGAGAGAGAGAGAGAGTCGAAGAGTCTTGGGAATATAATCTGTGAGAACTAAAGGTTTTTAGGGAATTTCGATAGGATGGCTCACGTTAATCAATGATGACATCAACATTAATGAGTAACACATGGAGGGGTCACTTTAGAAGACTCAATTTTTATATATTTATGTAGATTTTGTAATGAAATTTTCACAATCGACAATACTAACACACTTCATCATTGAATTTATGCTTATTATTGTACTTGAAGCAAAATGGGAACTATTTAATACATACTTTTGTCTTGCACATGAAATACATTTAACACGCATTAGCCAAACAAGATAAGAACATCTTTACTGGTTATGTAAATTGTAGTGTAATCTTGTGTAAATTGAATTTTACAAAAAAATTATATATTGCTATGATTTTTGCACCAATGGCCCTTTGTGTATAAGGGCATATAAATGCACATAGCATTAAAGCATCCTTGTTATGTATGATATCGAAAATGAAATGTGACCTGAAATAGATTTCCAACTAAGCTATCCCCCAATGCATCCCATAACAGTAGAGTCTCTACTGTGTACCCGTACCTGTACTGCTTACATGTGAAGTTTGGCTTGAATTTTGAGCGGGGTGTTGTTCATACGCGGGGTTCGATTCATTTTTTCTCCTTTTTTAAGGAGGTTTCAGCCATGGTTCAATACACACCAATACGACACAAAGCTAGAGAGAGTCTTCTTCCAAAGGTGAGGGTTTTAGGGTGAGAGGCGAGGGATTTTCCGTCTCACCCATGAGTATTGCTCAAAGGTGGAAGAAGGATATTGGTGTGAGTGTGAGTATTTCATGTATGGTAGGTGTTCTTAAGATGTAATGTGTGGGGGATCTCTCACCGGTTTACATGGGAGCAAGATACACCGGATTGGGTACATGGAAAACACTTGAGGGTAAGATATTGAGAGGGTTCTTGGCTCAGAACTTGGATTCACTTGGGTGGAGAGAGTTGGTGTACAATGGCTATTCGGGAATTGGGTAGGAGAGTAGAGGGTATGTTATTTATCCTTGTATATTCTTTATTGTACTTTTAATTTCTTCAAATATAGTGGAATCGGGCCTCTCCGTGGATGTAGCCAAGTTGGTGAACCACGTATATCTTTGTGCTGTCTCTCTTGTTTACATATTTATTGTGCTTGCCATTATTACCATTTTATCTCGATTATATCCGAGGGTCGTGGTTGACTGGAGGGTGCCCCAACAAATTGGGCTTCGGGGCACAATAATTGGTATCAGAGCTCTTGGTGCGCATAAGTTTTTTGTCAAAAATACGGAATGAGATTCTAGTGTCAAACCACTAGTGCTTGGATTTTTTGGGTGTGTTCATTCAATCATGGCAAGGGATATTGCCTCACAAGTTTAGGTGAAGGGATTTAATGGTAATGGGTGCTTCGCTCTTGGTGATTAGAGTGGAGGTAATTTTTGTTTAACATGGGTCGTGTACCGGGGTTGATAGAAGAATGAAAGCTGGAGGGTGTGATTGCTTGTTCGAAATGCAATTGGAGAGGGTGTGATTGCTATCTCGGAATGTAATTGGTAACGGTGTGATAGCCACTCACAAGGTCTATTGATACGGTTTGATTTTCACCCGAATTAAAATTGATTGTCGGCGATGTTGTCATAGCAAGTCTACTTCCAAGGACAATGAGCATTGCTACATGTGCGGGAATGAGTCGTTTCTTAGTTCGGTATTTGAAACAAGGATGGCGGTGGCTCGGTAAGTACCTCAAGATGGTTAGCTGTATATGCGACTTTTGGGGATATTCTCACAATCTCCAAAAGTGATGAATTCCAAGGATAACAGTGCCCGATTATAGGTGAAGTTCATAAATCATACGGTGTTGTATGGATTTTGTGTGATTGGTTAGTGTCGTCTGGATAGATCTCGATGGTATATTTTGCGAACAAGGTGCATAAGTATGAAAGGCCTTTGAAACGCTCTCGTGTACAACCGATGAGCGGGATGTATGGTCCGACAGACGATGGTGAGAGGAATTTTGCTAGTGAAGCGGTGGGGGGTCGAGGTCCCTCTTCAGAGTCGATGGGTTTATTCCATTGGTTGCAGTTACGTTTAGGCATTGATTCATTTGTTCAATTTCAAAAAATGTCCAAGAAGAGCAGTTGAAAATTGCAAGGTGCAAAGGGTATATTTGCAACAGGAGGTATATACTCCAAGGGCAATTTTCATCGATTATTTGGATTTTGAAGAGGTATTGAGCGCTATACGAATATGTGTAGCTGGTACAATGAAGTTCAATGGTGGCTCGTTTATTGGTGTGGCTAACAGGGAGATTCAAATTGGGGGGGGGGGGGTCTCATTAGGTGGAGTCTCGATCGTGGCTTGCGATATTTCTTGCCAAGGTGGAGATTTGTGAAGTTTGGCTTGAATTTTGAGTGGGGTACCGTTCATACACGGGTTACTGTTCAATCGCTTGTTCATTTTTTCTCCTTATTTAAGGAGGTTTCAACCATGGTTCAGTACACACCAACACAACACAAAGCTCGGGAGTCTTCTTCTAAAGATGAGGGTTTTGGGTGAGAGGTGAGGGATTTTCCAAGGTTCTAAAAGGCGCGAGGCGTGGTCGAGGCGTAGAGGTCAAGCCTCAAGCCTTAGGAGCCTAGGCGTAAAAAGGCGTTTTTCCTTTTTTTATTATTTTAATTATTCCAAGGCTAGTAATATAATAAAATAGTACATAGCTTGAATTTTGAAAATATATTCGTATGTTTGGTAGCCATCTTTCTCATATTCATGCTCCATAACCATTATTTGTCAACTAATCCTTTGTTTTTTTTAAAAAAAGTGTGCCTTAAGCCTTTTACCAAGAACAAGGCGTAATAAGGCGTAGGCGATGCGTTTCTCTCAAGCCTCAAGCCTAGGCGGGCCTTTTAGAAAGAACAGAGGGATTTTCCCTCTCACCCATGGAGATTGCTCAAAGGTGGAAGAAGGGTATGGGTGTGAGTGTCAGTGTTTCATGTATGGTAGGTGTGCTTAAAATGTAATGTGTGTGTGTGTGGGGGGGGGGATCTTTCACCGGTTTACATGGGAGCAGGATACACCGGACTGGGTACATGAAAAACACTCGGGAAACACTTGAGGGAAAGAGATTGAGAGGGTTCTTGACTTAAAAGTTGGATTCATTTGGGTGGGGATTTGGTGTAGAATGACTATCCAGGATTTGGGTACGAGGGTAGAGGGTATGTTATTTATCCTTGTATGTCCGCCACATTGAAGGTAGAAATAATGGACACGTCAATAGGTAAATCAATCACGTTGGCATTGTCATTGATTTTCTACGGATGGTCTATATTTCTTAGCCTTCAGCTTGTTGTATGTCCCAACAGGAAACCTCTATTTCCTTAAATACACCATAACAAGGTCGCCTTCTTCAAAGATTTTCTTCCCCCGCTTCTTGTCAGCGACAGTCTTGTACTTGACGTAAGTCTCCTCTAGGTGCTTCTTAACACCTTCTTGAATGACGTTAACGTGCGCAACCATTTTCTCAGCAACAACATTCTTCCATGGTAATCCAAAGCCACCTTTGGAGGACAACAATACACAACATCAAATGGGAATTTTCCCGTGGACTAGTTAACCATGTAATTGTAAGCAAACTCTGTCTGGGCAAGGGTAAGATCCCACTGCTTTGGTTTCTATCCTAAAATACAACAAATCAAATTTCCAAGGGTCTTGTATACCACCTTCGTGAGGCCGTCAGTTTGGGGGTGACTGGTGCTACTGAAGTTAAAAGATGTGCTGAATCTCTTCCATAAAGTTCGTCAAAAGTGGGACAAGAACTTGGTGTCACAATCTGAGGTGATAGACTGTGGGACACCATGTAAATGAACCACCTCCTTAAAGAATAGATTGACCATCTGGATTGCATCGTTTGTCTTCCTGCACGAAATATAATGGGCCATCTTGAAAAATTGATCAACCACCATCAAAACATAATCTGCTCCTCATTGCGTCCTTGACATCCCTGGAAGAAAATTCATAGATAAATCCTCCCATGGGGTATTTGGTATAAGCAATGATGTGTAAAGACCAGTATTATGTGATTGACCTTTGCTGGTTTGGCAATCTGTGCACCGTCGTACATGGTTCTCCATATCTCTTTTGAGTTGCGGTTTGTAGTACCATTCTTCTACCAGCTCTCGCTTTTATCTCTTCCCAAGTGACCGCCTAATACTCCTCCATGTAATTCACGTACCACTTGCTCTCGCAAAGAGCTTCGAGGGATACACAACTAGTTTCCTCTGAAAATGAATCCTTTTTGCATATGCAACCCCTTAAAGGTCTGGCTCTGTTTACAAACTGTCCATGCTTGACCAAAATTTTCGTCAGCCTCGTATTGTTCCTTCAAATAGTCGAACCCTGTGGTTTCAGCTCTCATAGTTATCAAACAGGTTGCTCTACGGCTCAATGCTTCTGCCACTTTATTTTGCCGACCCGACTTGTGTTTCAGCAGAAGGTAAATCGTTGGATATAAGCCACCCATCGCGCGTGCATCCGATTAACGTTGTTTTGATTATTAATGGATTTCAGCGCTTGGTGATTAGTAAACAATACGAACTTTCACTTGATAAGATAATGCTCGCACGTATGCAAAGCTTGCACCAAAGCATAAAATTGTAGCTCATAAGTAGTCCACTTCCTGCACGCCTCACTCGGCTTGTCACTGTAAAATGTCACTGGCTTCCCTTCCTGTGGCAAAACTGCTCCTATTCCCACAATTGAAGCATCACACTCCACCTGGAACAACTTCTCAAAATCTGAAAGAACTAATACTGGTGCTGTTGATAGCTTCTCTTTGATTAGGGTAAAACTTATATCAGCTTTCTCTCCCCATTGAAACTTCCCTATTTTCATACACTCGGTGAGGAGGGCTATAATGCTACTGAAGTTTTTGATGAACCTGCGGTAGAACGTAGCTAGGCCATGTAAACTGCGTACTTCACTCACATTCTTCGACGTGGGCTACTCTCGAATGACTTTCACCTTCTCTTCCTTTACTCGAATACCATCACCACTAATCACAAAGCCCAAGAACAATAGGCTCGAGGTAACAAAACTGCACTCTTTCAAGTTAATGTACAACTTATTTTCCTACACAGTTGTTAGTACCTCCCTCAAGCCTCAAGGGCAAAAAGTGTTCTGTTTCTATCTTGCTATAAATCAAAATATCGTCAAAATAAACAACTACAAATCGACCATTAAACGGTTTTAGTACCTGATTTATTAACCGCATGAAAGTGTTAGGTGCATTGGATAATCCAAACGGAATACCTAGCCACTCGTACAACCCTTTTGTTTTGAACACTGTTTTTCACTCATACCTAGGGTGGATTCGAATCTGATGGTATCCGCTCTTTAGGTCCACTTTGGTGATAACTTGTGCTCCTGCCAACATGTCCAACATATCCTTTAACCATGGAATGGAAAATCGGTATTTGACGGTAATCCGGTTGATTGCACGACTGTCGATATACATTCGTTAACTGCCATCCTTCTTGGGCACTAGCAAAGCCGAAATTGAACACATAGGCTTTTACTTTTTCGTATTAATTCCTTTTACAATAGCTCCTCTACTTGTTTAGAATTTGGCCTACTTGTTTAGAATTTGGCCTTCTCTGGGATTCATCCTGTAATGGGGCCGGTTTGGCAGGCTTGCCCCTGGCACCAAGTTAATGTGGCGTTGAATGTACCTCATGGGTAGAAGACTGTTAGGGAGGTCTTCCGGTACTAAATCATTGAATTGTTTTAATAGAGGTTGTACGACTGCTGGTGTAGTAACAGGCGGTTGTTCGATCACTTCTCCGTTAAGCAAAATAACAAAGATTCAGTAGCTGTCTTCACTTCGTCCAGAAATTCTTCTCGGCTGATCAACATAACTGAATTTTCTTTGGCCAGGGTAGCCTTGGGGATTTCCTCCCCTTTTAATGGTCCAAGAACGATTTAGGCCATTCTTGTATCGAAAATAAACATTGTCTACACCTCGGTGAATGGCATAGACATCAAACTGCTAGCGCCTTCCTAAGATCATGTGACAAGCATCCATATCAACCACATCACATCGTATCTCTTCTGCATAGACCTTTCCAATCGAGAATGAGACAAAGCGGGTTTCAGTCACTCGCATTTCTAAACCTTTCTTGATCCATCCAATTTTGTAAGAGTGGGAATGCTTTTCTGTCTTCAATACCAACTTTTGAACCACGGTTGAGGAAACAATATTCTCACTATTGCCACTATCATTGATAACGTCACATACATTTCGATTGACAGTGCAACGTGTACGAAACACATTATGACGTTGTGGATGCTCCTCTTTTTTGAGTGTGTACATCAGCCTCTTTACTTCTAAAGAATGGGACAACAACTCGCCATCATCCCCCTCAATCATCTCGTCGTCCTCATAACTGGGGACAAAATCGACTTCTTCATTCCCGTCTTCTTCGTGTTCGACCAAAACACTTGCTTAAAGGCTGGTTGCTTAATTGGGATGTTTGGATTGAAGTTACCGGTAGGACGTCCACGATCACTGTCGTTGGGCATCCTATCGTTCTCGAGATTAAGTTCCACTACTGTCATTCTTGTTAGGATTTTGTCGCATGGTTTCATGCAAATCGCTCAAGGTTTGATTGACGTTGTTTTGAAACTCGGTAAATTCAACCCTGAAAATAGCTACTCCATTACTATCACCGTCGTTGGAGGTGTTTCTTCTATCACTTGAACCATCCATCGAAACAAAGGCGAATCTTAGGATTCGGAACCTTGCTCTGATACCACCTAACGTAGCGGAAAATGTGGAAATAAAAGAACTATCCTTGAATCCACGAGGCACACACTTAAAAGAGAAGAAAACTCAAAGTTTATATTTGAAGATGATATGATTTGAAGCACTTACAAGTTTGCTCTTATATAGTGAGCTACAAATGACACAATTATTAAAATCTAACTTATTTACTAAAGGAAAAACACACTTTGGGTATCTTAGGAGGCATAAAAGATGACGGCTTATTAATATAATGACATAAAAGGGAATCCCAAAGTAAAAGGAAAACACACTTTGGACAGTTTTAGAGAAAGAAGGAACAAAAGGAATACAAGGGATATGGAATCGAAGGGGATCCAAGGGAGGATCTTAAGGACTGCTGGATACTGTATGTATGAACAGCACATACGGGACTCTTCGTGTATACAGTGCCGATTTTACCTTTTCAGCCTCCCCGACTTGCGGCGATGCTGTGTAATCGTATACTCTTGTGCTACTTGTTCTACATCAGTTATTTACGGTTGCGGTTGACGGTTATAAATAGGGCCGTTGGAGGAAGAATAAGGCATAAAAAAAATCACTGAAAGATATCATTTATACTTTGTTCTCTGCAATTTTGTTTCTTGTTATTTCAGTTTTAGTTTTGTGTAATTTGTATTTTAAATTTACATTTGTTGCATTTTCATTTACTTTGAATCCCTTTAATTCCATATGTTAATCCAGTTTGTCATTTCTTACAAAAGTCCTCTTTATTGAGGCATTATGAACTCGTTAACTTGCAATGGTTCGATGCCATTCGAACTGAAGCTAAACAAACATATATTTGGCGAGTCAGGAGGCCTTAGTGTCGAATTACAAACAAAGTAATCCCTGATCATGATGATCAGTTGTTGGAATGGTGTATTCTAGTATTGGAAAATTTCAAAGATTATGTGATAATCTTTCAGAATTTTGTCATGGCAACCGTTGTCATGATAAATCTCAATGGGTTACTGAACAGGAGCAGAATCAGCCTACTTTCGAACCAGATGTCGGTGGTTCGAATTACCAGAAGTTCTTGCTTCGAGTCTAAGCAGGGGGTCCAGAATTTGCACCAGGGGGTCCGTCCAACAGGTTTGCTTTCGAGCCTGCATTCAGGGATTGGATGGTCTCTCTTTGAGACTAGTAGGGGTCCATGGTCCTCACTTCGAGTCCACCCACAATTGGGTCGCATGATCTCATCTTTAAGCACTATTTTAGAAAAATGAAAGGTCTTCGAATGACTGTTTTTGAACAATTTGTGAAGGGGAAAACTGTTTGCCATCTACCCATGTTGGACTTTCACATATTGCTCCTACTAGTCCCGCTAGATGGATGATGAACTGAATTGTCAGTTGAGAAAATGCTTATTGTATTGATTTACCAAAGTCAGAGACCAATCGACTTGAAAAATGTAGAGCCATGATCATTGGTGGTGTAGTCGAAACAGGTCACGGCAATTTAGGCGAATTCAGGCTGACAATGTTGGAATTAGGTGTGTCATATCTTATTGGAAAGAAACCGACGAGGGTATCAAAACAAGTTATTATATCACTCTTCCAACAGAATTTAGGCATATTCCTTGGTTTAGGACTCCGAAACCGTTGCTTTGCCGTTTTAAGAAAGTTTTTATTTATATATAAATTAGTCCGAGGACTTCGGAATTGATTTACGGCAACTCTCGGGGTCATGATGATTAGAAGAGAGATCTTGTATTTATTGAATTTTGCCTTCTTTGGCAATTTAGGGTGTTTTTTTAAAATATTTCTCTTATTACCCTTTCCCGCCCTAATAAGAAGTTCCTTATATGTTTTTCAATTTTATTAGCAACATTAATGGGCATTTTAAAGTGATTTAAATCTCCCCATTATCATTCATTAACTTACTCTTCGTTTTATTAATCTTGGATGATCAAGAATGTTGTGATCCACATATCGTAAGGTGATTGATGCAAACCAATGACGAACAGCTTGTCATGTGGAGGCTCCATTGAGGAGACTTTAGCTGCATCCATTATTTAATGTGTCCAATGTCATATTAAACCATTCAATGGGGACACTGGCATTTGCAACTTTGGCATTCCTGTTTGTTATAGGATGTGAGAAATGGAATAGAAGCTAGTAATAAGAAATTATAAAATAAATAATTGTTCTTGAAGACCTTGACTGTTTGTGGAGCCGCAGTTTTTTCCTTCCCAGAATAGACTGCCACTTTTTGATCTGTGATGAAAAGATGTTTATATGTATCCCCTTCTGTGCAAGCATCTTAAATATGGTGAAACTTGAAATTAGTTCTTCCTACTGTTTTATTTGACCGTATTCTGCCACATTTACAAACTTGATTTATGAAATGGTATTGTGAAACGAAGCATCTTGTTTTTGGGATATTTCCTACTTAGACCTTTCTTTTTTCTTCTGCCTTGTAAATAAACAAACCAACTCCATTCCCTCCATTTTTAACAAACAATTGGGGACAGGACAGATACATCATATTGACACTTGGTTCAGTTCAGCTCATATTTGGATAATATCTAGTCTGCACATGGAACTAATCAAGTCCAGTGTGTGCTTTTCTTTATTTATAATAATTCTGATGTATCTATTTATAGTTTATAAATTTGGACACTGAAGTTGCAAGTCCAAATATATTCTCAATTAACTGTTTTTTCGTGATACCTGCAGCTTGCGTTATCCATTGTTTATATTGCTGCGGGTGTTTTCGTTGCTGGTTGGATTGGTAAAGCGAAATCTTTCGAATGAATTATTGTAGCGTTTTTTTAATTGGCTTATTGATGATGATTTTTTGCAACCATCTGTACTGACTAATTTTATATAATAGAGGTATCATGTTGGATTCTTACTGGAGAACGGCAGACTGCTGTGATCAGGTCAAGATATGTTCAAGTGTTACTTAATCAAGACATGAGTTTTTTTGACACCTACGGGAACAATGGAGACATTGTGAGCCAAGTATTGAGTGATGTGCTGCTCATCCAATCTGCTCTCAGTGAAAAAGTAACATTTGCAGCTCTGTAATATTACCTTCTTAAGTAGTTAGTTGCTTTTTAATTGATTTTCTCCCTGAAAATGTCTTGTTTTATTTGTTAATGGGCCTTTGACACAACAGGTTGGAAATTATATTCATAACATGGCTACCTTCTTCGGTGGTCTTGTAATTGGATTCATCAACTGTTGGCAGATTGCCCTCATAACTTTAGCTACTGGCCCATTTATTGTTGCTGCAGGAGGAATATCAAATATATTTCTCCATAGACTTGCAGAGAATATTCAAGATGCATATGCTGAAGCAGCAAGTATTGCTGAGCAGGTTAGTTCTCTATTAGTACCTGCTCTCTATTCATTGAAATTCCATGAGTCTATTAAGTTTCATTAAAATATTTGGTGATTTAGCCAGGAATAATCATAGGACATCGAATGTGATGTAAACACTAGTTTGTTCTTATCTTTGATTAGTTGATGATGTATATGAAAGAATTCCGGATTTTGGGTTCGGAAAGATCTCTTTATTCTATTATTATTCAGTAACTATTAATTAGGATAATTATTAGAAAATACTCATGTCCCAAATTAAGAGTCCATATTCATTTTTTGCATAGATCAAGGATAATTATTAGAAAATACTTCGATCCTTCTGGGCAACAGGGGAATTGCTGGCGAACAACCTCTGTGCGGGAAAATTAATTCATAAGAAGGAAATCAAAGTTGTAGGACCTGTTATCGCATCCAGGGCCATATCGTCGAGCACCTAGAAGCAATCGGTGATAAGGATGATGTTGAGAAAGAGGTTAACAAGGACAGGAGTTACCTGACCGATTCTGTTGTTCATCATCAGCCGCTAGTCGCCACGAGGTTGTGGAGGGGTTGAGGAAGGGTTTCTCAGGCAACAATATCATGCAGCGCGATTCAGCTAAAACCCCTGGGTTGTCATGTCTTTTTCCCGCCGAGGTTGGAAGCCCTAGGACGGTATGTGGTCCTCTGTGAATTTCCTGCTGATGCCAAGTATAATTAGGGGCATGTTTAGGTATGAGGCTACTGAGCACAAAAAATGGGGCCTCAGTTTGGATTTTAATAGCACAGAAATTGATTGCCTAGGGCTGAAAAATTACTCTTGTTGCAAATGTCCAAATGGTCAGACAAGTTTTATGGCCCCAGAAAATATAAAGAAAAATGTTATGGGCCACAATTGAAGTTGATTTTTTCTAAAAATATTTGTGGATTTGTCACGAGCTTTTCCAATTCCCCCTAAAGCTCTTGAATATTTTGAGAATCGAAAGTGGTGCCCTCCTTTGTTTCTAGTACATTCTAGTATTTATATGGAGATAGGGACATTCCCCTCCAGTTGCTTTTAGGGTTGCTGGGAGTGCAATCTCTAGCTCCCTGTGTATAAGATGTAAAAACCCTTTTTATTATCATTGCCCATGGAATTATGATAAAAGCAAGAACTGAATGAGATGATTATTTTGTACGCTCGGTACAAAAGATAGAATAACAGGAGCAATGGATTGATGGACGACTCGCAGATGTTGGAGAGCTTTGTGGGCTCTTTGCGAAGACCTGCAATGATGGTGGTCCTTGGCATTGCTGCTGTCAAAGGCAGGGCCAACCAGACCCTTCTGACCCTCACCGGAATAACAGATGTTGGGGATTTTAGGTTTGCCACTTAGCTCGGCTATAGAGAAATGACCAGCCGAGGGGCTGAGGTCTTTTTCCCTTTTGTCGTCAAATGAAAGGGAGTGTCGGAATCTCCTATTGCACCTGGAGTCGCAATTGCTAAGGCATGGATTGGTAAAGCACAAGTATAAAGAATTGTGGACCACTCACTTGACCCAAACCCTGCTCCAAACCATTCCCACTTCGAAATTCTCCCTTCAACTATTGCTATCCCTTGATGTTGTTGTCATTTAGGTTCTCCCCCATTCTGCCCCACCTCACCCCCCCGGGAAAAAAACGGAAAAACAAAAACAAACTCTACCAATAGCTCCGAGATTATCATTTAACAATTAATCCTCTAAGGACCCTCGCAAGGTGAACTGGGATCGGGGAACCTGGGTTCAACAAGCCATGCCCCATCTTTTGGAGTTGGACGATTCGAATGAGAGGAATACGAGTACGTGATAACATTTGCTCCCGAACCACCGAAGTCTCCAATCACTAGATGGTTGGTGTACGACAACATTCAACTCGTGAGTCTCTTCCTACTGAAGAAGAATTCTCTCATCACTAGGTTGGTGCAGGACGACATTCTACTCAAGCGTCTCTTCATCATGATGAGAGGTATACAATAAACCTATTTTCTATACTCACTCAATGATACCCCTTTCAAAAGATTAAGAAGAGCAAGCAAGGAATCTATTCCATCATTTTTGAGATTTCTAAAGAAAGTTATGTCCCAACCAACCAACCCATTAGAGTTGATATGCAAGGGTAGATCGATTTTTTAAATGAACCTGACGGTAAAGATTCGGAAAATTTTCTTTGAAGGACCCCTCAGCGCCTCCACGTATCTTCCCAAAACTGAATGGTTTTCCCATCCCTCACTATAAGTGTCACACATTGGAGAAAGGAATGCAAACCTCTTGAAAAATTATTCCAAGAACTCCTACGAGTAACCCATTGAACCGGATTAGAATCCCACCCATTCTCATGCATCCCGTAATTGATTTTGATAACCAAATGCCAAAGAGAATCTTTTTCTAAAAAAAACGCCAAAGCGATTTCACATGCATATTTATAAACGGTAATGGTTACACGCAACATATTCTATTCTGTGAATAGATATATTATTGTAATAATTATAAATTAAGTTCTTTGGTGAACAAATAAGCATGGTACCTGTTGTTATGCAATTTTTGTAATGGTATATGATGACTTTGCAGGCTCTCTCTTACATTAGAACCTTGTATGCATTCACAAACGAAACATTGGCAAAATATTCTTATGCAACTTCACTACAAGATACATTAAGATATGGTATATTGATAAGTCTCGTGCAAGGACTTGGACTTGGATTTACTTATGGGCTTGCAATATGTTCCTGTGCCTTACAACTTTGGGTTGGAAGGTTCTTGGTTACCCAAAGAAATGCTCATGGTGGTGAAATTGTAACAGCCCTATTTGCTGTTATTCTAAGTGGCCTGTAAGCATCTTGTTCTTACTTATTTAATTGCTTCTCATCCATACCGTTTTCATATCTATAAAAGCTTTTATTTTTCGCAGTGGTCTGAATCAAGCTGCAACAAATTTCTATTCATTTGAGCAAGGGAGAATTGCTGCTTATAGACTATTTGAGATGATAAAGCGTTCAGCATCCACTGTTACTCATGACGGAAACACTCTTGTTTCTGTACAAGGAAACATCGAGTTTCGAAATGTATACTTCAGCTATTTGTCCCGTCCTGAAATTCCTATCTTGAGTGGGTTTTTCCTCACTGTCCCTGCTAAGAAAACTGTAGCACTTGTCGGCAGAAATGGCTCTGGTAAAAGCAGTATCATACCGCTCATGGAACGGTTTTATGATCCTTCATTAGGTATTATAACCACTTCACTTCCAAGTAATGGAGTGTCATTTTATTTCTTCTTTGAAATAATGGTAACATGCAAACACCTCACCCTTAAACTATCGCCGTGATTGCCAATACCCCTTCATGATGCAAATAATCCCCTAAACAATATAAAAAAAGTTGCAAGATCCCCCTAATGTGTTGCTAGAAAGTGCTGCTAAAACCTTTTTTGAGAGATGCGTGGGAAGTCGTAGAAGAATGGAACTATTCAAGGAGTTTTATGCAAAATCGATAGTTTTAGTTATTTGCAACTAATGTGATTGTTCAGGGGTTTCTTGCAATTTACCATTGAAACAATAAGTGATGTCTGCTTGCAGATTTCAATATTTATTTTATTTTTTTTATCTTGTGGTGCAGGAGAAGTCCTTTTGGATGGAGAGAATATTAAGAATCTGAAGCTGGAATGGCTAAGAAGCCAAATTGGTTTAGTCACTCAGGAACCTGCCTTGCTAAGTTTGAGTATTAGAGACAACATTGCCTATGGGAGGGATGCTACCTTGGATCAGATTGAAGAAGCTGCTAAAATAGCACATGCACACACATTTATCAGCTCACTTGAGAAACGATATGAGACACAGGTAGAGTTTGAATTGCAATATAGTGTTATCCATATATTTATCTGTACCGTCTGTATGCTTTTCCTGCATGCCATTTCATTTGTTTAAAAAGATACTTGGGTTACAGGTGGGTAGGGCTGGTTTAGCATTAACGGAAGAACAGAAAATAAAACTGTCTGTTGCTAGGGCGGTGCTTTCAAATCCTTCTATTCTTCTTCTTGACGAGGTTACAGGCGGACTTGATTTTGAAGCTGAAAGATCTGTTCAGGAGGCTCTTGATCTCCTCATGTTAGGGCGATCAACTATAATAATAGCTCGACGGCTTAGTCTGATAAAAAATGCTGATTATATAGCCGTCATGGAAGAAGGTCAACTAGTTGAAATGGGTACACATGATGAATTAATTTCCTTGGATCGCCTATATTCGGAGCTTCTAAAATGTGAAGAAGCTGCAAAACTTCCGAGGAGGTATAGTAAAAGAGAAGACTTCTGCATTTATGTTTCATTAGTAGAATCACTTTTATCCTCAGTTTTGTTGATTACTGTATTAAATTTCAGGATGCCAATGAGAAATTACAAGGAGCCTGCAGCTTTCCAAATAGAGAAAGATTCTTCCGCAAGTCACAGCTTCCAAGAACCATCGTCTCCCAAAATGATGAAATCACCATCTCTTCAAAGAGTTTCTGGCGGTCATGGATTTCTGCCCCCAGATGCTACCTTCAATTCTCAGGAATCACCAAGAACTCAGAGCCCTCCACCAGAGCAATTAACCGAAAATGGTGTGTCCTTGGATGCAACGGATAAGGAACCATCGATAAAACGACAAGATAGTTTTGAAATGAGGCTACCAGAGTTGCCCAAGCTTGATGTCCAGTCTGCAAATCAACAGACATCCAGTGCCTCTGATCCCGAATCCCCTGTATCACCTCTCTTGACATCTGATCCCCAAAACGAGCGCTCTCATTCACAAACTTTTAGTCGACCACACAGTGAATTTGATGACATGCCAATGCAAATGATAGAAGAAAAAGATACTCATCGAGAAGCACCATCATTTTGGAGACTTGTTGAGCTAAGCTTTGCAGAATGGCTTTATGCTGTTTTAGGAAGCACGGGTGCTGCCATCTTTGGTTCTTTTAATCCTCTTCTTGCGTATGTTATTGCACTGATAGTAACAGCGTATTACAAAGATGATAAACATAACTTGCGGCATGAAGTTGACAAGTGGTGCTTAATTATTGCCTGCATGGGTATTGTGACAGTGGTTGCCAATTTTTTGCAGCACTTTTACTTTGGTATTATGGGGGAGAAAATGACTGAACGAGTTAGAAGAATGATGTTTTCAGGTATATCTTTTGTTTTTTCAGTTTAAACATGTCTTCTAGCTTCACATAGCTCTGTCTTCTACCTTAGTGTCATAATCTGTCTCTATAGTGATCTTTAAATATTCTTTATTATGTACTTTTCTGGTAAATATGTGTTGGGATAGTTTCAATCACAGCATGTGATTAAATATGTAAAACGACGAACACCATAAGCATGATGAACACAGTTTGCAGAGCACACCAAAAGTTTTCTTGGTTTAATTAAACCCTTTGCGTTTCATTGATCTCAGTGGCGTAGCTATGTTTCTGTTGGGTGGCGTTGCCAACCCAAAATTTTAAATTCAACTTCTACACATATTTTGGAAAAAAGTGTAGTGACCCACTTAAAATTTTAAAAATCATCTATGATTTTTATATATTTTGGGGACAATTTAGTAGCCACTTTGATTATTTCTTACATCTAAGAAATCATTAAAATAAAAATGATGGCATAAATTATTTATTGATATTCATCGGCATGTAAGGTCCTACTTCCTTTTGTACGTCGCAAATTAAGAGTATACTTTGAAAATCAATGAACTAATCCACAAAATTTAACTTTGTTTTAATCTTTGGTCAATTATGTTTGAAGTTTTTTTCTTACTATCAAATGTGGACTCTTAATTTGGATGGAGATTGTATATATATGTCTGTATTAGTGCGTGTGTGTACATTGTTTTTAAGGCGACTGCATGGACCTGTTCCACTATCTTAGCAAACCATCGTACAAACCTAGGGGCTAGGGTTAATTCGTATCTTCCGATGTGTATTCACCCGGATACTTTTTGTGCATTTTTTCTCACCAATGAGAATTACAGAGCTCACAAAGAAGAAACCTACATGCACAACAATTGCTCTCTCGAAAACCATAAAGAATTTGGATATGTATAGCCAAACAAGCATCCTGTGATAAAATAACTTCCCTCATTTAATAGAGCTTCATGCCCGTGCCCCGCTACAGAACCATGGATGAACCTTCATCAAACCTTTAGTGATAGCCTCTCGATTTCCTAATGGGTACTATTTTGAACAGAACCAACTTTTGAGCCCTTTTTTGCATGCTGACCGAATTTTCACAACACCAAACTACTGAACTATTGGTGCCATATCAGGGGAAAAATGAGCTTATTCGAATCCACCAAACCATTTTTGATGACGACCAGAAGGTTGTCTTTCTTTTAAACACCTAGGTTGCATCTAAAGTTGTTCCCCTTTTGATTGAAGCCATTTGGAACTTTTTGTATGTCTAAAAGTGGAATTCAAAGCCACAAATCAATACAGTGATGCATACAATTGCTACAGTGGTTTAATCTATTTCATTTACTGCTACAGCAATGCTTCACAATGAAGTTGGATGGTTTGATGAAGAGGAGAATAGTGCTGATATCTTGTCGATGCGTTTGGCAAATGATGCCACATTCGTGAGAGCTGCTTTTAGCAACCGACTTTCTATTTTCATACAAGATAGCACAGCTGTCATTGTGGCCGTTCTTATTGGGATGTTATTGCATTGGCGATTGGCGTTTGTGGCTTTGGCTACACTGCCTATTCTTATTGTTTCTGCCATTGCCCAGGTTTGCAATATGTCTACATGTTTTTCAATATACCACCATTTTAGGTTTTATATAGCTTCACATGATTGATATAAACACATGATGAGATATTATTGTGCCTGTCTGACATTCTTTTAGTTTTTATTACAATATTTTGGTAATGCCAATTCAAATCAGATGTGTCATTTAACATGTGATTTAATTGTATTTTCTTATAATTTTAAATGTTTATAATTTAAACCAAATTTTGCATGTTGTTCTCAATTCTTCTTGCACCAACATGATCATTCATGTTTGCGAATGAAAGATCATATACTATCGTAGATTGACCTACGCTCCATTCCTTTCTTTATGTGCTATATCTGTCATCAATAATTTTGGTTTTTCAAATCTTTCCATGCACATATTATAAGTCTCTTTATGAAAAATTTCTTCAGTAATATGTCGTTTTGATTACTCAAATCACATTCATTTGATTCTACTTGCAGTGCTTGTCCACTGAAATAGAGCAGAAAATGCAATGCAATTGTCACGATCATGTTTCTTTTTGCTTCTATATAAATATGTATGTATGTTTATATGTTTGTATATATGTATGTATGTATGCATCAGTGTTACCTAATTCGCTAGTACCCCCTCTGAATCCCGAATTAGATCGCACACCAGAATGATAAATCCAATGACCCTAATTTCAAACAAGGTGGAGCCTTCTACTACAATATTTTGCAGATAAAATAGAACAAAAAATCTCTATTTTGACAATAGCAAGGGTATAGAAGACTAAGAGGAGATGATGAAGGTTGCATATGAGTTTGTAATATAAACTTAGTATGTACCAGGGATCAAAGACATTCACACCGGAATCTTTCTCGCGAAGGATATTCATTGACCACTCGGATTGAAGCTTCCATTGTTGTTAACTGAGACAAATCTTCTCAGTTTTTTTTTTGGGAGGTTGTGTGTGGGGGTGGGTGGGGTGGGGGGAGGTGTACTTAAACGAGAAACCACTGCAAGTTGGGTCATGGTTTGTCGAATTTTTGTTCCCGAGAATAGATGAGTAGTTTTTTAGTTTACTTTTCTGGTAAGTTTGGACTTATGGGGAACTAAAATGAGAAGCCTTTTAATTTATTTTACTTTTTGGAAATTGAGGGTTTTTTGGGTTTTAATTCTGCCAGATTGTCTATCTTTGTAATTATCTTGACAGTGGAAAGTCACTTTTTTCATGTCACAAGTTCTCTCAAGTCATAAGAAGTGACTCTTATATATCTTTTTCCAAAGTTACTTTTATATTTCCCCATAAAAAATGACGCTTCAATCAGACAGAGAGCATTCCTAAGTGGTTTAATCGGTATTGTATTATGTTAAATTTGGAGGTGAGTAGGGTATCTGGTTGTTAAATATGCACTAAAACAACTCAATTTACAATACTGGTACTTCCTCTAACCAAATTAAATTGGGTATACTGTAGTAATATACATGATATTGTATGATTTTATTTGTTAAAAATGTTAATTAGCAATGTTCATTATTGTTGTATTAGACCACCCTACATATATATATATATAGAGCCAGGCTCCTGTGCACACTAAGTTTGCACATTAATAAAATAGTAAAAAAAATATTTTTGAGCTGATTTTTTTGTGTGATATTTAAACATTTCAAGGAACCCATATAAAAAAAATCAGCTCAAAAAACTTTTTTTTTACTATTTTGAAAAAATCGGTCAAACTTTCGCAGTTTTTAAAGCACTTAAAAGCGGCAAAAGTTTGACCGATTTTTTTAAAATAGCAGTAAGACTTTTTTTGAGCTGATTTTTTTTTTATATGGGTCCGTTGAAATGTTTAAATATCACCTAAAAAAAATCAACTTAAAAATATATTTTTTAATATTTTAAAAAAATAGGTGTGTGCCAGCACATGTGCAAACGTAGTGTTCACAGGAGCCTGCCTCGTATATATATATATACATATTTTATAGATGGTACCAACTACAAACCAAATAGAAATTCAAAGCAGTATTCCCCCATCGTAAAGCTTACGAGACAGGGTATCGTACCACATATCTATACCGTATCATGTACCAATGCGACCCATAATCTGGTAACATTGATATGTATATAATATAGCCTATAAGCCACGTGGTGGTATGTTGGCTCTGCATATAATCCTGGAAATTTCCATTGCTGAAAGTCTAGTATTACTGGAATTTTCGCACATGATATGGAACCTTGAGAGAAGATCAAGGTTATGAATCGTAAGGTCTTGTTCCTCTTATGCTTACCTTCTGTATAGAGCGTGCCCACCTCATTGTACAGAGATCATATGCAAGCATCATGATTTCTTTTAATGCCTGCGTCAGATTTGAAGTATGGGAATTGGATTCCTTTTTGGTCTTATCCGGAAATTTGCAAACTTGAATTTTTCTACTGGTAAATAATCCCGAACTTCGAATTCGTTGCTCATGAGATTATCTATTTGGTATATCTAACAAAGTTCTTGGAGTTAAAAAATTTTTGGTCGTCAAATTTGTGTCGTATATGTAACATCTTCTCTGCATTGAGCCACATTACCATGTACTGCTTCCTAAATTTACCACCTCCTAATGAAGATCATAGTACATCTGTTCTTTTCCCCTGATTAGGGTACCAATTTGAATTTATGCAGAAATTGTGGCTTGCTGGATTCTCGAAGGGCATACAAGAGATGCATAGAAAAGCATCTTTAGTGCTGGAGGACGCAGTTAGAAATATTTACACTGTCGTGGCATTCTGTGCTGGTAACAAGGTAATGGAGCTTTACAGGTTGCAACTGCAGAAGATATTTAAGCAGAGCTTCCTTCACGGAATGGCGATTGGTTTTGCTTTTGGCTTTTCACAGTTCCTCCTCTTTGCCTGCAACGCTCTTCTCCTCTGGTACACCGCAATCGTTGTTAGAAACAACTATACGGATCTTCCAACGGCTCTCAAGGAGTACATGGTGTTCTCTTTTGCCACGTTTGCACTCGTGGAGCCTTTTGGCTTGGCCCCTTATATACTTAAAAGAAGGAATTCTCTGATATCTGTGTTTGAAATCATTGATCGAGTGCCCAAGATTGAGCCAGATGATAACTCAGCCATGAAACCTCCTAATGTTTATGGAACCATGGAGTTGAAAAACGTTGACTTTTCTTATCCAACTCGCCCAGAAGTCTTGGTACTGAGCAATTTCAGTCTCAAAGTCAATGGCGGTCAGACAGTTGCAGTGGTGGGAGTTTCAGGGTCGGGAAAGAGCACTATAATTTCTTTGATAGAGAGATTTTATGATCCAGTTGCCGGTCAGGTTCTACTAGACGGCAGAGATTTAAAAGTATATAACTTGAGGTGGTTAAGGAGCCACTTGGGTGTGGTTCAGCAGGAACCGATTATTTTCTCGACGACCATAAGGGAAAATATTATATATGCGAGGCACAATGCGAGCGAAGCTGAAATAAAAGAGGCGGCGAGAATAGCAAACGCTCACCATTTTATCAGCAACTTACCTCACGGTTACGACACACATGTAGGAATGAGGGGTGTGGATCTGACCCCAGGTCAGAAACAGAGAATTGCAATCGCTCGGGTTGTGTTGAAGAATGCACCGATTTTGTTATTGGACGAGGCGAGCTCATCGATTGAGTCTGAGTCGAGCCGAGTAGTTCAGGAGGCTCTTGATACGCTGGTCATGGGGAACAAGACAACCATTCTGATAGCCCATAGAGCGGCTATGATGAGACATGTTGACAACATTGTTGTACTTAATGGTGGGCGGATCGTCGAGGAAGGGGCTCACGATGCATTGATGTCAAAGAACGGGTTATATGTTCGTTTGATGCAACCTCACTTTGGGAAGGGCATACGTCAACATAGGCTTATTTAGGCATGGCTCGTTTGTAATTGATTGTAATATATTTTTGATCCATCGCCATCAGAATGTCTGTCCAATTATTGTGGCGCCTTCCAGGCCATTGACGGGGTTTACAAGATTGGGCAGGATGGATGTGATTCATGTGAATGTTGATGTATCGTAACTCTGTGAATTTACATGGAGGTGGTGTTGATAGTGATGGTTCTGACGTGGCGGTTGTGGTAATTACTTTGTGCAAATTTGAGGTTGAGAAATAGGGTTTGTAGAGTTTGGTTAGCCTATGAGTGTAGGCTAGATGCATATTCTTTTGGAGGCAAAGGCTTCATAGATCAGAGTTGTGCTTTGTCTCCATGATAGATTGATTTGTTAATTATATAGTTGATAAATTAGTTGTAGGTGGTGATATTTTTTTTTTCAGCGTGTTTGTGTGGTCACTGAGTTTCTTTCGTCTCTCTCTGCCTGTCATCAATTTTCCTGATGTAAATCTTTCTTTTATTTGTGAAAACTATAGGGAAGCTAAAAGGAGAAAGCGAAGGCATTTGTTGTAACCTGTGTATATAAAGAGACTAGACATATATATATATATATATATATATATATATATATATATATATATATATATATATATCAGCTGTTCCATTTTGCTTCCAAATATTGCTCCTTGCAAAATATAGATACATGTATAAGATGTTCAATTTTGTTTGCATGATATTTGCAGTCTCCAATGCGGGACAAAATGAGACTGACATGAAATTATCAGTTTGCGGGTTGACATTTAATGGATTTCAGGTACTGGCTCGGTAGATGTGTTAAAACAAATAGGTGATACAACACAAACACGATATATATACCAAATACAATATTGAAACACGGCATGAACTCGATATGACATGATGCGAACTATATATGACTCTTGACAATTCGGATATGGGTGGAACACTTATTTACGCGAACACAGCACAACCCATTAGCAGGTGACTCTTTAATTATCCCCATCCTGGTCTAGTGGAATCACCTTTAAATTAGTAGTGGCAAAATGGGTTCCAAATTATAAAACAATCCATATTAGTCCAGGCATTTAAATACGCGGTTCATTTTTAAAAACTATGAGTCTAATATAGAGTCAATATTTGAAAGTTGTGAGAAATATGTGACTCATATTTGAAAGCTTTGAATCAAATTTCATGCTCATTTTCAAAAGCTACGAGTAAAAAATAGATCTCATTTTGAAAATTTACGAGTAAAATTAGTTTTTTTACATATACTTGGAATTATAATATCTATTTGGCTAGAAAACATGGGTTGCCCAGCCTATCTTTGATCCCCCCATATTTGGTTCGATCAACATTTAGTCAAATTCATATTTGGTTCAACCCACATTTAGTCCAATTCATATTTGTCCACCCAAATTAGGCTTAACCCATAGTTTTGCCACTACTATAAGTTCTACTAAGGTCACACTTGCATACGTTTTAAGTATAATATTATTCATTTTCTTCCCAGGCTAAAAATATGTTCGGTTTGAATGAAGCTTTTAGCTTGATGTTTCGTTTGATTCTGGATGAAATACTTATAATCTTTGTGAAAAGTTAAAAAACGAAATGTTTTTTAAAATATTTGAAATTAAATTTTTGTTCGCTTGAAATTATGCGTAAATGAACACATTTCTCTGTTTATTTTACATCGTGGTGAAAACTAAGTTACTCCAAATCAAACGGTCATAACCTCTAATCGAAAACTTGACTAATTTATGTGATCATTTTTTCTGATGGCATAAGACTTTGTTATATTTGTATGTGCGCTTCATGTATAAATGCTTTGCTATCTTATATCTTTGACCTAATATATATATATATATATATATATATATATATATATATATATAGAGAGAGAGAGAGAGAGAGAGAGAGAGAGACTCCTGTGCACACAAAGTTTGCACAGTGGTGGCGCAGACCAATTTTTTTAAAGCATTAAAAAAATATTTTTGAGTTGATTTTTTTATGTAATATTTAAACATTTCAATGGACCCATGTAAAAAAAATCCGCTCAAAATTTTTTTATTTTTATTTTTAAAAAATCGGTCAAACTTTCGCAGCTTTTAAAGTGCTTAAGTCAAAGTTTGACCGATTTTTTAAAAATAACAATTTTTTTTTAGTTTATTTTTTTTACATGTGTCCGTTGAAATGTTTAAATATCACACACAAAAAAATCAACTCAAAAATATATATTTTTACTATTTTAAAAAAATGATATGCAAACTTAGTGTGCACATGAGCTCGTCTCTCTCTCTCTCTCTCTATATATATATATATATATAACTTTGTAAATTTAGGACCTATTGTAATATGTATTTTGAAAATAGGACAATAAACATTTTATTTATAGTTTTAGTTCTTATTTTTGAATAAGGCCACTGGCGCGGACCCATATTCATAAAACGTCAACCAATCACAGCATGCCACGTGTCCATCTAATTTGAAAATAGGGACTAAAAATGAAAACGAAATGTTTGTTATCCTATATCCATAATTAATATTATTTTAAGTCCTAAAAGTACATAATCTCTCTCTCTCTCTCTCTCTCTCTCTCTCTCTCTCTCTATATATATATATATATATATATATATATATATATATATATATATATATATATCAATTGAAAGTTTGCCACGTGACTTCTTCTAATAAATTCTAACTCACCACTTTTAATATCGTCCATTCAATCGATGCCCTTTCGTTTTAGTATCCCACGATCACTTTTGATTTCTTAGAAACATTTCACCTTCTCTTATTCTCTCTCCTCGACGCCAATACACACACCCTCTTCCTTTGGACCTTTCTATACGAAAGATTTAGTATAGCTACTTAAAAAAAATAAATTATGAATCCCCATTGACAGAAATCTGTACATATTACCTCTATTTTCTTTCACTAGCCTTTTCTATACAAAACCAATCTCATTTTTACTCCATTTTCTATACTGATGGTGATATCTATCCAATAAATGGAAAAAATAATACTAACGAATGGAAGGTATAGTGGTTTCCATGATCCATATATATGCGTGTTTTTTTATAACTAATATTTTAGAGATATAAACAAGTCTAAAAAACTTTCCCTTAGCATGTAAGGTTAGCTAGAAATTATTGCTTTTATGTTTATTTTAAAGGACAATTTGAATACTTCATAAGCTTTCTTTTCCACGATTTATTTGTTTCTTTTATTGATTATTGATAATCGGTGATTAGTATTAATAAATAACCTTGATGTTGTGGTTCATATGTAGGTTGAAGTTGTAAATCAATTACATCAAGAAACGAGTAATCTGAGTTCCACAACATTAGTTTTACACACACACACACACACACACACACACACACACACACACACACACACATATATATAGCCATTCTCCTAAGCGGACTTCCTTAAATAACGGATTTACGGACTTTTGTCCTTATCCGGCTGTGGTCCCCTCGTGGTCCCTAAGACCTTTCGTTATTTTTCCCAGATGGTCCCCCTCTTGTCTTATACAAAACCCTATTTTAAGACTATATATTTAAAAGATTTGTAGTTTAGACCCAAATTGGTATCAAGACCTTAAGAACTTTAGAAACTCACCAAATTCCGACCAAACCCCTAATTCTGGTATCAGAGCCATAAGACGCTCCTTTTAGACTTATAGCAAAAAGACTTTAATGCCCTTGGGATTTATCCCTCGCATTTACCAAGATATTTTTGGAATCAACCCAGACTACCAACCCATACTCATAACTGATTTAGACTCAGAAGGTTGTTTAACCACACATATAGATGGTTGTTCACATAGTGATCATAACCCAGCCAAATACGCAGACAGTAGACAAATTATTGCTAGTGCTATTAATAGCATAATAGACCAAAACAAGTGTATACTCCTTATATTAAGACAATTAATAAAAGACACTCAAACTTTAGAAACAGAGATAAAAAATATCTCTAAAAGACTACTAGAAATAGATAACCAAATCCCAATAGACTTAGTCCATGTTTTACAAGAAATAAATATTAAGACTAATCATATAGAAGTCCTTAACAAAGACATCTTAGAAATTAAAACCTTAATTAAAAATCAAGACAGTGAGTTAATTAAACTTACCAAAGAACAAGCTAAGCTGATCCCTAGACTACATAGTTATCTTCCTAATGGAGATAGTTAGATCAGACTGGAATGAGGTATCAAGAGACCTCTCCATCCAGACTTTATCAGACTTTTATCAAAGAATTTTAGAGAAAATAAATGATGATATATTTTATTATAAGATAAATGAAAATGAGATTGCCAACGCGGCCAAAGAAACTAGACTTATATTAGAAAGTCTAAATTTAATTTCTACATCCATAGCAGCTACCCAAGACTATAATAGTAGCTTTGTTAAAGACTTACATTTAGATCTAAAGGCTAAGACAGAAGGATTAACTACCTTCTATACAGACTTTGTTAAATTCCAACAGAATTTAGCAAATTACCTTAATAATATGGAAAGACATAATCTATCTAAGATGGATGGTATTATTAATGAATTTAGACTAGACATGGCCCAAGTAGAAGAAAAATATGCAGAAATTATAAACGGAATTAAGTCCATATATAATAAACCATCTCAAGCAGAAATAGATTCTCCTTTTATTCTAACTCGTTTAGATAAAATTGAGAAAACTGTAGAAGCCATAGAAGTTAGAACTATGCAACAACAAGAAAAAGATAACGAAGTAAAAGACTATATTACTAATGTTGGTAAAACCATCGTTAATTCTCTAGCTAGACATAGTGAAGAAAATTATGAAAAGACTAGAAAAGAGAACAAGAATTTTAAAGAAGAAATCCTTAACCAGATAAAAAGACAAAAGTATTATTCAGACATCTTAGAAACAATTGAAAAAAGACTTGAACAAAAACAGCTAACCACCTGCAAATTTAGAGAATCCCCTCCTATAGAAACTAGGAATACCATAGGTGGACGAGTCATAAATGACGGATTAGATAAGACCAGTAAGATAGCTAGCTCTATCCCAAATATTGGACAGAATAATTATATGCTCCAAGGACTTAAGGATTCATCCTCCAATGTTAGGACATGGTGAAAATAAAGAAATTTCACCAATCCTCTCCAATGGAAAGAATGGGGTGAAGTTGACGGGAAGATTGTTGAAGATTCCATTCATAATGGACAACTTCCAGCCGTTAGATACCACTACACCAAAATGGGCAAATTGTCACCTTTCAGCCGGTCAGACTTGTCAAGGTCATTGACCGTGACAAAAAACACGCGTTTTATGTCACGGTCATTGACCTTGACACGACCGTGACAACTAATTGTCACGGTCATTGACCGTGACAATTCTTTAAATAATTGTCACGGTCAATGACCTTGACACGACCGTGACAACTTTTCCAGCAAAAATCCTTTCCCCTTTCTTTTTTCCCTCCTACCGTTCCCTCTCTCTCTCTCTCTCTCTCTACTTTCAGGTCCATTTTCTCTCTCTCTCTCTCTCTCTCTCTCTCTTCCATTTATATATATATTTGTGTGTATATTTATGTGTGTATGTGTATATATATATGTGTGTATGTGTGTGTGTGTGTGTGTGGGGGGGGGGGTGGGGCAGGGTGGGGGAGGGGGTGGTGGAGGGGGCAGGGGGTGGGGTGGGGTGTGTGTGTGTGTATGGTGGTGTGTGGTGGGGGAGGGGGTGGTGGAGGGGGGCAGGGGGTGGGGTGGGGTGGGGTGTGTGTGCGTGTGTGTGTGGTGTGTGGTGGTGGAGGAGGTGGTGGAGGGGGGCAGGGGGTGGGGTGGGGTGTGTGGGCCTATGCATAAAGAAGTACCACAATATCTTAATGTTAGGGTTTGACACTGAGAAACTTATGGTATAAAGGTATTGAAAAGACATCATCATATACTAAGAAAATTGACAAATTAAAGTTAGATAAATCAAGGACTAATGGTGGTCCATATTTCAGTTTGGAAATGTAAGATCTACCGCATCTGAATCTAAGAAGAAATGACACTGAGAAACTTATGGTATAAACAATTAAAAAAATGGGCGTCTGCCGCCTATTTGTGAGCATATGATATTCTTTAGTAAAAGGCGAAATAGTAGTTCATTGTGTGGCTGCATCAATCTACAATACACTACATAACTAAAAGTTCAATAAAAAAGCCGAGGACTTGCTTTATCTACACATAAGCATGATATATACTCCAAACAACTGATCTCTTTATTTATCTACACATAAGCATTGAACAATGGTTAACCTTAAAACTAAAATAAACAGAGTATAACTTGATAAACCCAGTACCAAATAATTATATTTAAAATTCCACATCTGATCATAAAAACTAAAGTAAGAGTGAGACAAATACAAACAAAAGATACAATCATGTCTCCCTTTAGATTCCAACATCTATTTCCATGCACACAAATACACACATTTCAAACTCGTGAAAAAACTACAAAAAGTGCAACATAATGCATATGTTAAGTGAAAAATATAGTCATAACTTGTGCTTATGGAACTATTTTAGTTGGTGCACAAACTAACGGTCAAAGTAATAGTATATAATTTCAACATTTCAA
The DNA here is from genome assembly GCA_949130495.1 of Sambucus nigra. Lineage (NCBI taxonomy): Eukaryota > Viridiplantae > Streptophyta > Magnoliopsida > Dipsacales > Adoxaceae > Sambucus > Sambucus nigra. Next base: position 390,313,342 of record OX422213.1, read on the forward strand.
ACTACTTGAACATCACAAATGGATACGAACTTAAAATATAAATTGAGATAACCTTAGAATCTAATTAGGCTAAAAATATAATGGCATCAACTAACATATATACACAACACCAAAAGTAGACATCAATTTTATAAATAATTGATAATAGTTGGATAATAATTGGATAATAAACATCGGGAGGGGGTGGGGGTGGGTGGGGTTTTGAATATTATTTACATTCAAAATAAATAATTGATAATAGTTGGATAATAATTGATATTTTCATTCAAAATAAATATTTAATTCAAAAATATTGGATAATAATTGATATTTTCATTTAAATTGATAATAATTTTATTCATGAAATTAATTCAATTAGGTAAAACCCATGATAATGAAATTTATGCTACAATTATAATTATCTCATGTCATAATTTTATTGATAAACAATATATGTAGTTGTCACGGTCGTGGTGGGGGGAGGGGGTGAGGGTGGGTGGGTAGGGGTGGGGTGTGTGTGTGTGCGTAGGTCCGTAGGTGTGCGTGTGTGTGTGACGGTGGGTGGGGGTGGGGCACCCATTTTATCTGTACTATTAATTCAATTAGGTAAAACGAAATGTGTACTATTAACATTTGTTTTTATCTGTACTAATAACATTTTTTTTACATAAAAAATGTCTCCTTCAGATGTTAAGGCGAAGATGATGATGCTGTTTATGATGATGTTGTCTGGGTTCGGTGGTAGCGGAGGCGACGAGGGCTCCTCCGCCCCTAGGCTCCCCAAATATGGAAAATTTGGGATTACCGTCGAAAACAAGTCGGAGCTTTTAGCGAGATCCCTCGAGCTGCTAAAGACGGTCATCGGCCCGGGGTTTATGAGTTGGAAGGAGGTGCCGTATGAGCTCAAGTTAGCTGTTTGGGCGGCACTACAGGTAATATTTATATGAATATTTGAATTTATATTTATATTTATTCGCAACTAACATTGTATTTGTTGGACAGGAACAATTCAACTTGGATCCAAAGCTACGCGATTCCGTCTTGGAGCAGTTGAGGGAGCAACACAAGACGTGGAAGAAAAATATGCGGACACGGTACTTTGGAAAAACACGAGAGTCCATTTTACAATGGCGCGGATCCGTCCCGCACAAGGAGCCGATCTCATTGGCACAATGGCAAAAGTTCATTGACAATGAGATCGAGGATCGACAATTGGCATCTCGCCAATCGGGGAGGGAAAATCGGGCTAAAAAGACGGACGTGCACTACTCCGGCCGGACCTCTTACGCTGAGGTGGAGCATAGGATGCAGGTAAGATTTAATTTATCTATAACTACAGAAATATATTATTGGATATTATTTTACTTTGCGGGGACGATACTAATTTTACTTTACTTTATTTTATTTCAGGGGGTAGGGAGTGGGCCAGGGGGTAAGCCACATAGGCTCGATACTTATGTGGCTGTTCGGACGAAGAAGGGGAAGGACAAGGAGGTGTCCCCGAGCGTCGCGACCTCGATTGTAAGTAATCCGACAGTTTAATTATTGTTAATTACGTTATAATTTTTTAGTTTACTTATTTTACTAATTATGTGCTTTTTGTCGTTTCAGGCAAAGCTTAAGGAAATGCATGAGTCGCAGTCTGATGCCGACAAGGCATCTTTTTCCACAGACGCACTCAGCCAAGTGCTTGGCTCTGATCGCAAAGGGAGGACAGGGGGAGTGAGCTCGCGGGTGTCCGAATCTAGGATCATCGGATTGGAGACGAGCGACACCGGGTTGGCTCGAACGGTGGATTCACACGACACGAAGCTGTCCCGTTTGGAGGCGACGGTCCAAGATATATACGCATTCATGAAGCGTACGTTGGGTGGAGACCGTAAAGGGAAAGGGAAAGGGAAGGAGAAGGCGGTGGAGGAGGAGGTGCGGGAGGACGAGGCGCAGGATGACGAGGATGTGGACCTCGCTGCTTCATCACCGACACGTTCGTACTTCGACGATCCACTTCCCTATTTGACGCCCTCCAACAGACCATTGTCGATAATTGGTTGGCCGAGCGTGTTCATATTGGACGTATTTGATGGCCAGCGGATAGGGCGGGGGTTGAGGGACCCGAATATCGTCGAGGGTGGAATAGTCCATGGACATGTGCTTCAAGAGATGAAGTCCAGGGTGCTCGTCACACATGTCATACCCGGGAAGGAGAACTCCCTATTGTGGTTGCGCGAACAATGCGGCACGACGTATATTAGTGGGTGCGTCAATTCGTATGTCGTGTGGCCTACTCACCTCCTTAGTTTTATCCAAGACATGTAGTAACATTATTTTTAAGTTTGTCCATTTTAATTATATTTGGATTATATCGTCATGTATATTGTTTTTACTTTGAATATTTGGATTATATCGTCATGAATATATATTTGCATTATCTTTAGTTTGTGTTGGATATATGATGTTTGGAACAGGTACAATGTTGCTATAACAGGTACAAATATACTGCTGGGCAGTGGCGGTGGCCATACTGCCCAACAGTTTTTTTTTTAAATTCTGCCCAGAATTGTCACAGTCATTGACCGTGACAAGTCTGCGACAAAAGTTATCACGGACGTGTCACATTCATTGACCGTGACAATTCTGGGTAAGAGGGGTCACGGTTATGTCACGGTTATAAACCGTGACAAACGTGTCACGGTCATTGACCTTGACATGATCGTGACAAAAAAAGTTGTCTCGCCTCGAAATGTCACGGTCATTGACCTTGACAAGTTGGATTTGTCAAGTTCAATGACCTTGACAAATGGGCAGATTTGGTGTAGTGTACATAGACTTGTTTAAGGAAGGTTCCACTCCTAAGACTCCCAATTATAACATGACCTACCATTGTAGAAATCATGTGTTAGACAAATCCTACACTGAGCTCCAAGTATTTGACTCAGAATGGCTTAGATCTAGAGGAACTGATAGGAAGTTCCAATTCCTAACATTTGGACTCTTTCAAGCAAGAATCCAAGGATTGCATAGACCTCAGAATAATATCAACATATTATGTTGTTTAGTAGACAAAAGATGGAAAGATTTTAAAAAAAGCCTTATTGGGATAGCCCAATTAGAAATGCCAGACAACATAGGATACTTCAATGTCATTCCGGCATTTACAGTAACCATAGACATAACCAAACATTTTAAGTTAATCTTATATGCTAGTGGCTATGAAGACTATATTATCCTAGATGCTAATATAAATATAGAATTTCAAAGCTATGTGAAGTTCTCCCAATTTCCTTATAGAATGCAATCGGGAATTCCTAGCGGTAGACTTAATGAAGAAATCTTAGAACCAATGTTTCAGACTATAATCATACTTATAGTATTAGGAATACTAGACCTATGAAAGAAAAATCTAAGACCCTCTGGCAATTGCCAGAATTCCAAGAAACTAAGACTATACAAAATAAACCTTTGTTTATTAATCAAGACGACGTCACTGGAAATGTTACCATCCAGTTTGGTCCTCATAAGATTGTCAATAAGAATATCCAAACCGAAGAAATTAGATTTAGGAATATGGGAGAAGCCATAATCAATGATCCTTCAGAAGGAGAATGTATTAGTAAGACTAGTGCTAGTTTACTAAGACAAGCCCCGATAATTAGACCTAGAAGATCATTTGAACAAAAAGACTTAATTAAAGAAAAAGCTAGGATCCAAAACTTTGGACATGAACCCTCAGAATTGATATGAAGACATTTAAAGATAACCTTAAGAAAAGTCATTCGGTTAGATTTCAAGAAAGAGAAATATTTAATATGATAGCTCAAGAGCGTATATTAAAATTAAAAGAATCTAAGAATACTAAAGAACTTCTTATAAACTTAAGACTAATAGAAGAAGGAGAACAAAGATTAATGCCAACCACACAAGTAGAACCTAACAAATAAGGGGTAGTAAGTAGTAGTAGGCTAGAAGAAGCTCCTAGACTTTTTAGTAAACCAATAGTAATAAATATTCCTATATACTCAAGCACCGTAGTTAAGACTAAACCTGATTATATAAAAGACTTTCCAACTAGTGACAAGAGTTTCACTCCTGTTAAGACTATGGCTAGCCAAGCCATAAATCCAGTAGGTATATACCTTAACTTAGACAACGTTCAAGATAGGAAGAAAGCCTTAGACGAATGGCGTAATAAGATGAACATGTATTTTACATCTAATGAACAATGGGATGCAAGTTCATGTAAACAATATGATGAGAAATCCATTAGAGGTATTGCAAAAGATTACTTAGATAGTTTAAGAAAGGCTACAGATGAAGACTCCTTAGCTAAGGTTGAGAAGATGAAAGAAAACTTAGAAGAAAGTTCAATTGAAGAATATATTCAATTGTTCACATCAGAATTCATTGGAGCTGGACATCTAGCTCAGATCAATGAACAAGACCTAGCAAAAACTAAGTTATCCCTCCTTAGCATTTGCAAATTAAATAAGATAAATGAATATATCAATAATTACGAGCAACTATATTACCAAATTAAAGAATTTGGAGAGACCTTAAAAGATGAATACTTTAGAAAGATACCAGCCATTGGACAAATCCTAATTAATGAATATAGGAATTGGCTAGGAGTAGCTGGAGTTAAGAATAACTCCCTTGGTGAAAGAACCAATTTTGCCAAAGACTATATCATATCTAAGAGACGTGATATAACTCAAGGAAAGTTGATAGAAGAAACTTTCAAGCAGATCCCTCCAATCAAAGACGAAAGAGACATCGCTCCAATCCAATGGGGATGTGGAAGTGAATCTAAGAAATTCAAAAAGAAAGTAGAATGGAAACATAGGAAGTTTAAGACTAGACCTTTAGGATTTCCAAAGAAATATAAATTTAGACAATCTACTACTTTTAGAGAAAAGAATCGTAAGACTAAGAAAAATATATTTAATCAAAGAAGATATTTTAAGAAAAATACTAGTAAATATAAGAAGGTTCCTAATTATAGGAAATAAAAAGATGTAGCTCAATCTAAGACTGCCACCAAAGAATGTTGGACTTGCCACAAAAAAGGACACTTTGCTAAAGACTGCCCAAATAAGAAAGATAAAGAAAGTATTAAGATTATTAGTACAATATTAAACTATGCAGATCAAGAAGAATTAGATATCCTATATGTTATAGAAATATCAGACATAGAAGATGATGATAATACTAGTATCTATAGTGCATACACAGACAGTGATTCGAAAGACTATAGTGATACTGATGAGTATGAAGACTCTCAGGATACTCTAGACTTATATATGATGCAGACTAATCAAGATAATTTAGATGATGAATATATAGACTTTGAAGAAGCTTGGTATAAGTGTGTATTAAGCCCATTTTTAAAGAAAAGATGGACAGTTAGTAATCCTGAGTTACTAACCTATATACCTAGATGTTACTTTGATGAAAGACATTATTGCACATTTGAAATGAAATGTTGCAAGAAAGACTTTAGATGCGTAGAATGCTAGGAGATTATACAAACAGAATTATTTATGGTTTGTGTTATTTGTCAATTAAACTACCATGAAGACTGTTGGAGAACTAGATTTAGAGTAATTTATACTAGCCAGTATGATGCTCAAATAGACTTAGATATAAAAACATATTATCAAGACATTGATAGAAATATAGCCAAAAGATTGCAAGAAAATGAAGACTTCAAAGGAAAAGGGAATTTCCTATGATTTAGAAGAATACCATTCTGATAGTAGTTCAGAAGACCAAATACCCTTAGATTTTATAGATAAACGTCAGAAAGGAATATCTATTTTAGAAAAGAATAATTTAGGAATTTCTACTAAACCACATGCTTGTTTTGTAGAATTATTTGTTCAACATAAAGACTATCCTAAAAGACTTTCAGCTTTTATAGATACAGGGTGCTCTCAGAGTATTTGCAAGACTAGTGCCTTCCCTGAAGACTTTATTAGTAAATATCGTCCTTATTCTCAGTATAACGATAAGATATTAATTAGTGATCAAGAGGAATTTAATATTAAAGCCCCTCTAATAGATCATAAGACTGCCTTTGACCTTATGCAGGTCAAACCCAATTATAGACCTATAAAACATCAGAGTTCTTCAGCTGAGCATGGTGGACCTAGACCTATAACCCAACAAGAAGCCCTAGATATTACTAAACCCTTACAAAAAGAGTGTAAGTGTCCAGACCAAAAGTGTTATAAGAAAATAGCGCTTATATAACAACACATTTTAGATCAAGCCCAGCATACCTTATTACAGGTTCAAGCTATATCCAAACAGAAAAAAATGGATATAGAAGTAGAAAAGGAAAAGTTTAGGAAACTAGCAGAGCCTATTTTAGGAGAAATCCCATCTCTAAGTGGGAAAAAGACCAAAGCTATTTTGAAATCATCACTATTAACCCAGATGCCACTATTAATGGTGGAACTTATAAGAAAGGATACTCACAAGAAGATAGGGAATAATTCAAGAAAGACATAGATGAAATGCTTAAGTTAGGCATTATTAGAGAAAGTAAAAGTAGACATAATAACCTAGCCTTCTATGTTCAAAATGAATCTGAACGTAAAAGAGGAAAAAGACGTATGGTTATAGATTATAGACAACTAAATAAGAATTGTGAATTTGATTCTTATAAGATACCAGACAAGAATAATTTAATCAATTTGATTGAAGATAGAATAATATTTAGTAAGTTTGATTGCAAATCAGGCTTCTGGCAAATTAAGATGCATCCCGACAGTATTACTTGGACAACATTTAGTATGCCTCAAGGAAAATACGAATGGCTCGTAATGCCATTTGGATACTTGAATGTTCCTCAAGTTTTCCAAAGAAGAATGGATAATATATTTAGACCTTATTCAGAATTTTGTCTTGTTTATATAGATGATATTCTCGTAGTCAGTAAGACTGAGATAGAGCATGTAGACCATCTTAAAAAGATTATCTTAGAATTAGACAAACATGGTATTGTTATTTTCGAAAGGAAAATGCAATTATTTCAGTCTGAGATAGACTTTGTGGGAATGCATATTAATAAAGGAAAATTATCCTTGGCAGAACACATAACTAAGAAGATTCTTGAGTTTCCAGACCAACTTAAAGATAGAAAACAATTACAATCATTTTTAGGATTGCTTAATTATGCTGCAGATTTTATTAAAGACCTTGCTGCAAAAAGACAAAGCTTAACAACCAAATTAAAAGGAACATACAAAACTAATCACTTTTATTGGACTAAAGATGATTTTGAAGTAATAAGATAAATTAAAGATGCAGTCAAGAATATTCCTTTACTTGAACTGCCTAATGAAGAAGACCAGTTTATAATAGAAACAGATGCCTCTGATAAATAATGGGGAGCAGTATACTTTGCCATTGATCATCAGACAAAAAAGAAGAAACTTTGCAGACATAGTTATGGAACCTTTACAGACCCAGAAACAAGATATACTGCCCATAAAAAATAAGTTTTAGCCATAGTAAGGGCAATAGAAAAATATATGTTGTTTCTTAGACCTAAACATTTTAGTGTGTATACTGACTCATCTTATGCAGTAAAATTCAGAGATTTAGACTTGTCCAAATTAATAACTAATAGACTAATTAGATGGCAATAATTGCTTAATGGATATGACTTCTCTGTTATATATATATATTAAGGGAAGTAAAAATACCATTCCAGACATTATATCAAGAGAGCCAATGTTTGCTAACACTAATATAATTTCATGTTTTATGTTGCAAACAGAAGACTTAGAAGATATGAGTTCCTCTAGAACAAATAGACTGAACAAAGAAGACGTTGAAGATTATCTTAGACGCGTAAGACCAAATGCTGGTGCAACGCAAAGGCAGACTCATATTCAAGACTCTCAAGAAAGACCAATCCTAGATGAATTTTTATGATATCTTAGTTCCTCCTGGAAAATATAGACAAGAGATTATTGCTCAAAATAGACTCATTAGGAAAATGTATTTTCCCCAATATAGACCTGATCAAAGATATCCAGACTTGATCAAATTTAGACGAGAATTTTCGGAAGATGAAAATACTCTCATAGACGCTATATGATGGAACGTCAAGAATAGACTATGGATTTAGTTCAAACAAAATTTGGTAGCCATTGATAGATTTATGAGGATTCAAAGACTTGCAGTTACCCAGATTAGTGGTACCGCTATGCCTAGACCTCAGATTCAGACTTATGCTCAGACTCTTGGAGAATCCTCCAAAATTTTACCTACTGATTTCTGTTATCAGAAAAAGACTTTTAAGACTAAGATGGTTATACCATTTGGTCATAATTATCTTCCATTAACAGAAGACTTTAAAAAAGAATCTAATAACATTATTGATCATTTTAATATGTTATTATCAAAAATAAATGGAGATGCCTTAATAATTAAGGGTTTCTTCAAAGACGTCCCAAAAATATATCTTTTTGGAAAATCAGACGTGGCTCATATAACTCTTGCAGACCATGGGTTCATTGGACACGTCCAGATAAAAGATATTGAAGACTCTATTGCTATTGAAAAAATAGTCCATGAGTATGTTAAGAAAATAAAAGACTTCCTTCCTCTATTTGCAAGAATCTACCAGATTTCTCCAAGTTCCTGTAGAGGAATGAGATTTGAAGGATTTAGACTTATTATATTTTCTAATTATCTATTCGAAGATGTTGAGATTTTATCAGAAGACGAGACTAAAGATTTAATTGTTGATAAGTCCAAGATTCAGATTGCTCAAGCCATGGAGACCATAGAAATCATGGAATTATTGACAGGAGAAGATAGGTGGTACACTGCCTACCACAAAGAAGACTTGATAATCCAAGCTGATGAGCCATTCAATGGAAGGCTCAAGAAAGAATCCAAAGAAATGGTGGAGATAGATTTTCCAGCTAGCCTTAGAATTGTAGGACTCATTGATTAATTTTTCAACAATACGCTACTAAACCAAGATAAGGAAGAAGAAGACACAGAAACAAAAAAGGCCCCTCAGTAGTGGAAAAATTATTGAAGACAGAAGACTCATTTGCTTAGACTCTGCTTTCCATAAAGCAAAAGGATGCCTGCCCCACATGGGCCACCAGACTTATGAAAAAGACGAAGACTTTGTTTGATGCTCTTGCATTATTACAAAATGACAAGACTCATGATGAAGACTTGGCATGCCTTTCTTTTAAAAAAAAGAGGTCCCACAAATTATCAAAAGACGTTAAAAGCTTGTAGACCCATCTGATAAGATTCTGAAGACATTGTTGCTTTAATAAATTATATTTTTCGACCTGATCTCTTTTGGTAGCCGGTTTCCAGTCATTTGTAGTGCCCTTGTGCTATAAAAGGGGGCGTCCATTTGAGTTTTAGATATCAGTTGTAGGAGTGAGAAAGTGATCAATCGTTAGACTTCTAGAGAGAGTATGATTGTAGAGAGTAATATGTATATGAGTGAGTAAACCTCTCATAGTTAGGGGAGAGGGGAGAGGGGAAAGTTGTATTTACTTATGCAATGCAATAAAAGTATTTTCTTTTCCAAAAATCGCTTATGTTAAGTTGTTATTATTTTCTAAATTGTTTCCAACTTTCTGTTCATAGAGGACTATTGTGTGGAACCTCTGGTGTAGCACACAAGGTGTTATACTGGTGAACCTCCATCAGGTGTCGATTAGCCGTGAGCCACTAGCCAGGTGGGCGTTAGGCGTGAAGGCGTACAGGCAGGAAACGGGTCAATCACCAAAGTAGTGGATTGAGGTGCGACACATAAAGAGAGAGTTGTAGGAGGCCGAGACCGGAGAAGAATAGTAACAAGGCTGAAGAGACAAAGGGAAAAAGATAAAGACATTGCAGACCAGAAGGAAGGTAAAACTCGAACCAAACCCTTAACTATTTCTACATATTATTTTTTTTAAAAAGAAACTTATATGAGCTTACAAATCACTAAAGACTTTTTAGAATTCGTTAATAAAACAAATTTAGACTTAACTAGAGAAATTCAAGACTGGACTCTTACAGACCCTAAAGATAAAGAACTTATAGAATCTTCTTTAATATACACAGGTGGTACATTTATATACATAGACCAGATCATTGAGTGGTTAGGAAGAGAAGTACCTAGAATAGAAATAATTAGACTAGGGATCCGTGATCTCTTTAGACAAAAAATAAAAAACTGAAGATTTTGCAGAAGAACTATCCAAACCTGAAAAATACCAAGAATACACTAGAATACTTGAAGATAGTATAGACGTATTAAAATTTATTAGAAGAAAAATGTTAGCTAAAAGAAAGGATACTCTAATTAAAGCTGAAGGAATCTGCCCTCTTATTAAAAACATAGAAACAACAACCCCTAGAACACACCGAAGATTTTTGTCATCTTATGGTGATAATAATTTAGACGAATTTATAGATAACGATATAATTGATATTATCAATCAAATATATAAAGAAACTAGACAGATAAACCCACGATACCGTATAAGGTATTTAAGACTAGAATATTTTTCATCGAAACCGCTTTCCATTTCTAGACTCCCTGAAGAAATTATTTATATAGATAATCCTCGCTATTCAGAACTCCAGTATGATAGTGACGGAAGAAGCTTAAGAAGTAGCAGCAGCCCTGAAACTTCTACACTTAGACTTCCAGATTAATTAGGCTTTAAAATAAGCTTAGAAGATTATAGGAATTCTCGGGGTAGAAAATTCTATTCTTATAACATTAGAAAAAGACAAAGGCATAAAAAGGCAAAGCGGTCCCCCATAGGTGGTCCAATAAGATGATAGCGGTCTTTAAATCGTGTGGACGATATTAAGCCCGTCATTTAAGCCCGTTAAATAAGCCCGTCGGAGAGACGTCCTGTATATATATATATATATATATATATATATATATATATATATATATATATATATATATATATATATATTTCTCATTTTTTAGTTTCCTTTCTTACTAGGTTATTATATATGTATTATTCACACCACTAAAAATATTACAAAATAAGTATGTTGTTTGTTTGTGTTTGTTGGATTATAACTCTGGGCTTACACGAGTATTACACACATTTTGACCTCCAATTTTTTGAAGATTTAAGATCATCCGAAAAATGTATAGACACAAAAATCTGGATTAATGAAGTAATTCTTTAATTTCTTCTTTCCATTTAGAGGTTAGACCTCAACCATGACTTATTGTGCATGAGTATTAATAGGTAAGTATTTATGGTCTATTTTTCCATCTTATATCATTAGAAGATATTTATATGAAAATTGTATCAAATTATCGTGAAAATTCATAAAAAACATTAATAAATAGTTAAATTCGTATTATTAATTACAACAACTCAGGTTGCATTTCGTTAAAATAATGTTTTTCGTTGGACGGTTTTGACTGAATTTGGATAGATGTAGCTCTATTATTAACATTATCACTATTCTTTACTATTGTAATTTCGGTGTGAAGAACTAAGTTTGTGTCTATTACAATATTTATAGTTTTTGAGCTTATCATGATATTAATAGTAATTTGGGTTCGAATATCTAAGTTTGTGTTTACTGTATTATTAGTTTTTCAGATTAATGGCTTGGCAACCGTATCATTTCATTTTTTTCTCATCCATCTATGTTTTCCCCTTTAGAATGATTGTACATTGCTTACAAATGTGGCTAAATTTCTAAAAAACATCTCGCTGGTACGGAACTCTTATTGATAATAATGCATTTGTATTTTTTTCTTCTAAAAATAGCAATTTGAAATGCAAGGTATATGATCCTAAGCATGAAATTTGAGCATTTACAAATAAGTTAGAATAAGATCTGCAAACCGCCCGAATATCACGCGGGGCTAAGAGCTAATATATAAATATAAAAATGGTGTCTCTTAGAATAGTTTCACCAAATGGCTCATTAAATTTACTCCTTTATTGACTTAGAATAGTTTCACCAAATGGCTCATTAAATTTACTCCTTTATTGAAGAGACACCATTTTTATATTTATATACTCTCTCATTGAATTTTTTGAAATTTAAGAGAGGAGATGAAGATATACTATTTTTATATTTATATATTAGATTAGATCTATATTACAATTAGATTGGCAACATTTTTTTTAATAGAATATCTGTTGTTAAACTAAGATTTCAAGAAAATCCACCATGTATTATAATCGATTTATCCAATTTTTTTCATGTCGTTGTTTATCATCACAACGTTAAGTAATGAATTCCATAAATGAATTTTCTATAATCATGTTTCCTCCTTAAGTAATGAATAGGTCTTACTTTTACTTTTGTCTGTATACGTATCTACTATTTTGATATATTATCATTTTATTTATTATTTAGTATACATTTTAATGTTAAAGCAGTGTCCAAATATTTTCCTTATATCTGCACACAACCCCAACAAGAAACAAATTGTTTTTTCTTAAGATTTTATTTTGATTTCATATGTATATTATGAATGTGTAAATTGGTTGCCTAGTGTGTATATAAGGTGGTACTTCTAAAACACTTTGCAGTTGGGTGGTGATATTCCCATCCGAAAATAATCTCCATAACACACTTACTTCAAAACACCACCAAAATCAATTATACATCTCACTAACACCAAAAAACTCAACACCACAATTTCAAACTCCATTATATAAATTCAAAATTAAAAAATACTTCATTTCTAATCCCTCTTTCTCTCTACTCTTTTCTATCTATTACTAACACTCCAAACCCTAACTCCAAAATCAAACCCCAACTCCAAAACTTCGCAACCAACTAGATCCTCACTCCATAATCCACAAAATATGCATGTATGTATTTCAACTTTATATATTTGTGTTTTTCTGCATGTTTAATCTATATACTTGTGTATTTATAGATGTCTAAATCATAAACTTGGTATTTATACATGTCTAATCTATATACTTTTGTATTTATACATGTCTAATCCATAACTCCATAACCAAACCCTAGTTTTTGTTGAAAACGAACCCTAAGTTAATGTAAAAGACCAAACCCTAGTTTTATACATGTATGTTGAAACTGAATTCCTCACGGTCTCCCGTAATCGTAAGTGATGGGTTTCCATGGCCAAATTCAGCCGTGACACTCATATTCACGGTTGCAATATACCGAAAAAGTTACCATATCAACGACCTAAGTTAGCCTTGAGGATTTAGTAACTCACGGTTTGGATTGGCCATAATTTTCAACAACTCACGACCTAACTAGGCTGTTGATTGCACTAACTCACGGCTTGGGGCGACCGTGTTTTCCTTCCTAGTTTAATTTGTTATGTTTAGACGATTATTCTCATTTTAAATTCTTATTCCCATATTTTATTGCAGATCCATTAAATGGGGAGAGATGGTAGACCACATGTGACTGCATCTGTGACTAAATCGGTGATTAGGTGCTTGGTAACGAGGTTTACCAGGTATACTCGCTCAATATGCAAATGTTCATCTGTAATCCTATTTGTTTAAATTTAATTTTTTTACACTAGCGTGTCAATTATTAGTTATCTAAAATCCCTTTTATAATACTAATCTGTCAAATATTAATAAATTTATTTATTAATTTCGCTTGTCTTCTGGATGATCTTGCTCACTTAGCTGCATTTCGGGACTGATACTATTTTGAGTGAGATGCTTCTGAAAATGAATCTAGTAGTGGGGGTAAGGCCACAACATAGAGAAATGGAGCCGTGTAATAGAACAATCGTCTCTATTGTGCAATACAGACGAATGTTCTATTGCACTCAATAGAGACGAATGTTCTATTGCACAACTCCATTCCTCTATGTTGTGGCCTTTTACCCCCACTGCTAGATTAATTTTTAGAAGCATCTCACTCAGCATAGTATCGGGTCCGAAATGCATCTAAGTGAGCAAGATCATTAGGAGGACGAACGAAATTAATAAATAAATTTATTAATATATGACAGGATAGTATTATAAAGGGGAATTCGAGATTGCTAATTGTGACAACCTGCTCAAAATAATAACGGGTGGCCAGCCCTATACTACATTAAATTAGGTATCTTAGATGGCTCAGTCTCAACATCAACTGACAATACTAAATAATATAAGGCTAACTACCCGAAACTATAAAAAACGGATTGCCAAAAATTTTAAACTTTTATTTAGCAAAAAAAAAAAAACCAACCATACAACCATTTATCAACAATACTACATCTAACTATGATGAGTGATACATGCAAACTCCAATAATATAAAAGAGTACATTACAATGTACAAAGTAAAATACCCGAATATGCTATCGGGTCACAGACAATACAATGATCCAAGAAAGGAAAAATATGAAAGTGCCGCTATACAACACTAGAGTATGAACCCAACGGTACAATCCGAATCCTAATCTAGATATACAAAAGATAGGTATCGACTAAAACAAAGTGTTGCAACAGTCCGCTACTACTACAGCTCCACGAATACACAGGATGGATAGTCATCAATGGCGTCCTTGCGGAGGAACACCTAAAGTAAAACAATATATACACATAGCAGGAGAAGATATAAACGGGTCAGAGCCCGAGTTGAAATTTTTTTATAGCAAGTGCATTAACATGCATAATAATTATAAATGCATTATGACATGATTTAATGGAATCACACTCCCCATTAATAATCCAACTCACCCCTCAACTAAAGCGCGCAATTAAACGTATGCACGTGATCTCCAAAGGAATGCCCAAGTCTAATTAGGCACTGAAATCTAACTAAATCCCACTATGAATATTTAATTAAAGTCATCTATCTTATCTCGCAATCTAAACTTCTCTGAATTTTATCTAATTCATAAACTTTAACTTAGAATGTTAGGGTTCTCATTCATTTGTTCACTTACTTGACATATAGGGTTTATATACCCATTTCCAATCCAATCATACAATAAACATAAACATCTTCTTTACTAGAATTTCATATATTCTAGTTATGCTATCAATATAGAATTATAGATGAGTTATTAGCATGTAAGTGCCAAGGACTAAACTTACTCCCAAGTCTCAATATTTCACTGCGTATCATGGGTGGGACGTCTCGCAAAAGCGAAATCCAAACAAGGAACACCCCCGTTACACTACTCCTGGCAGTATTGATCATCAAGATTCATTATGTCCTCAATGCATGATGCATGTAACCCAAATTCTTATATTTCCAATTTTAATTAATTAAATATTCTAAATTCTCAACAGTGCACTGTGGTTCGTGCGTGGAACGTCTCGCCGAAGCGAAATCCAAATAAGGAACCTCCCCGATACACTACTTCTGGCACTGTCGATCATCAAGAAGTATATACTATAAATACATGAGCATTAAGGAATAACTTCTCCTCACTTTCCAACATTACACTGAGCTTCGTGCGTGGGACGTCTCGCCGAAGCGAAATCCAAACAAGGAACCCCTCCGATACACTACTTATTGGTAATGTTGGTCGTTGAGGTCCATTATGCCCTCGATACCCGAATAACCAAACACATCCATAATATAATAACCATCCACACGAGCTATAACTCGAGGACGCAGGCTCACAATGCTATCATTTTCCAATTGCCCATACCATGTTGCATACTGGGACCACCTGGTGGGGCTAAACGACACCCACCTCGTGATAAACTCACACACACAACGTCCGGGAATCGGTCATAGTTCCTAATCGGCAAGTGAGAACGACACATACCCACGACTTCTCACCCCTAAAATAATAAATGTATATCACATAATAATCACCATGGACGACTATGACCTGGGGCATATCTACACACTGCTCATCGAGCCAGAGTGCTCACCCTCATCGCGCGCAACTTCCCAATGATAGCAAGGAGGGGGTATGCTTCATTACATATATATATATATACCATCACATAAGTCATACATACATCATCACATCATATAAAGATATACCATCATATAAGGTATACCTACCACATCATTTACATATTCGTATTATGCACCTAGGCGCAGTTGAATTAATAACATTATTTTGTATATCTCTCTCTTTTGATATACTAACCGTCAATTCTCACACATCTTCCCCACTTAGTATACACTATACTATTTCTCGATTGAATCTCACATGTCGCTTCTATTTATGAATTGTCTCTCAATTCTAATTATGTTAAGGATATTCTCTATCCTAATGCACCTCAATTAACATTTCTCATTGTGTGAGATATCTCCCAAATTAATCACCGTTAAGGATACTTTTATATCCGTATGCACTTTTTTTATTAGCATTTATAATTCCCAATCCATAATAGGGTTCAATTAATTATATGAACCTTTAGAGTTGTCCCATTTGTGATTTGATCCTAAGATCCAATATCTCTAAACTCATTCTCATTCTTTCATATGTTTTCATAATTATCTCCAATAGAATCTTCAATGATAGTGGGCTTCTCCACTTAGAATATACTAAAATCTCTAATCGGTGTTCCTCAATTTAAGTCAACATGACTCTAATAATTTCTCATAAGGGAAAATCTCTAAAAGTCTCCAAAACATACTCCATATGATTCCTATAAAAGTTCCCAATTGATAACCTCGAACGAATCGGAATGAAATTCTCCATAGAAAACATCTCCAAAAATTCCCCAGTTTTCGAATCGATTAGGCCCCAAGAGCGAATTGATTCGGTCCAAGGGACCTGAGAGTCTGCTACACACCGAATCGATTCGCAAGGGGCGAATCAATTCGGCCCTAAGGACTTGTAAATTCTGTAACTGACCGAATCGATTTGAAAGGGACGAATCGATTTGGTAAGTGCAGCAAGCTACGAAATGGGCCCTTTTCTTCAAAACCCAAAATCCCCAAAAATTAATTATATCATCTTCTCTTCATTTCTCATCAATCCAATCACATATATAACATCAATACTCATCCAAAAACATATTTAAACTAATTTCCAACCTCAAATCTATTTATACACTATAAATCTAAGGTTTTCTCAAAAAGTTAGGTTTTGATAAACTAAACCTAAAACCCATTAATTTAATCCACAAATCATGCAATAAAAGGTACACAATAATTATTTAGCAAGTTTAATCACTTGCCTCAGATTCTTAGGGTTTGAATCCGCCTTGAGATCGCGAAATGGCCGGAAAATCCTCTTTTTATCTCTTTTTCTTCTTCTTTCTTCTTCTCTCTTTCTTTCTGTCTATTTCTGTCTTTCTCTCTATGGAGAATAAATCTCCCGTAGGCTTATTAAGCCTTTTCTCCCAAGATACACCACTTTAAATGATAATACACACTTTTAATGACTCGAAAACTTTAATTCGAGCCAAACGAAATAAAGATATTTCGGAACCTAAATAGACCCCAAGTATAGTCATTTTGACTATCTCGACCCTTCCGGAAACAATGGCACCCTCAGAATTGTAATCCGAACTACTTTCTAACAGCTCCAAATTCTGACCTCAATTACCAAATTAATTATTCTCCAATCAAATCAATATTTATTTCTCTCAAAAATAAATAAATTATCGTCTCTAAAGTCTCGGGTTGTTACAAACTTCCCCACTTACAAAAATTTCGTCCTCAAAATTTAGCTAAGTCTAATTCTCTAAAGCAAAGCTAGTTCTTACTACACTCATCCTTACTAATCCTATACTCAAACCTCTAACTTCCCACGATGAATTTATTTTAATTTATTTTAAGTTTTATAACATCCATTCATTTAACCACTAGGGCGCCCATACACCCTTTATTCGAGCTTTTACTCGTACCAATCACAGTGAGGCTTCATTTGCCTCAAAAGTTCCATAATCCCATAGATACATAAATTATACTAGCATAACAATAGTGTAAAATTTTTGAGTGGTTCAAAGAAATAACTCCTCTCAATTCCTGACATTCGCCACTTTCGTGCGGGGGACGTCTCGCTAAAGCGAAATTCAAACAAGGAACCCTCCCAATACACTACTATGTAGCGACGTCGGGGATTGAGAGTTTGTTAAATCCGGACTAGAGTTTGAAAATATTTTTGTGAAAAATCATTTTGATATGGCCCAAGGCCTGTAAAAAGTTTTATTTTGAAAACAGTTTATTTTAAAAACGGTTTATGTTATATGATATTTATAAAAAGTGCCAAAAGTACATAACACAAGATCTTATCAATCATCATACATATAACAATATATAGCTCACAAAAATTAGCATAGTTTTGAGCTAAACTTTCCTGCGTCCCAACAATCCACAATATGAACTATATTCAGAAATAATATCTTATATCATATTTGTACATTGCCATTTAATAGGCTCATCCATAGATGGATTACAACAATTATATAAGTCTAACATGACTATATACAAAGAAGAAGTAGCTTTATTATTACTACTTGATACACAGAACATTCTTACGTTCATAACAAGGTTATAACTCTCTTTAAGCACCTTACAAAATCATCTATTCTCTTAAAAGATAATAACATAAGAGCTTCACTTGCTCAAAATTCCCTTCCGGATCATTCCATACATACTAGCGTTATATCACTACCCTCTCATAACTAACTCTCATACGATATTCCCAAAACTTCATATAGTAATAATCCTATTCACAAAGGAAAATAACTTACATTGTCCATCTCTAGTCCGATTGCCCTTCCTCATCATTGGGCTCCCACACAAAGTCCCCTGGTCTAAAATGACCTCGAATCTGTTATAGGCGTTGCACTTCCAAAACTTCATCAAAACGTGGTCCTTTACATCTTTTAGGACAATCTCTCTTTTTGTGACCTATTTCTTTACAAAAGAAACACCTACCCACAAATCCTTTCTGCCCATCCTGGGGATCAAAATGCCGTTGTGACTTTCTATAGTCCAACTTATACCCACTCGCATTACTGGCACTCTCTTCGCCAAACTTACTTGATGAACTCAAATCTCCCAAGTTCTTACCCTCTTACGAACGAAGACGATATTCATGACACTTTAACAGTGCTGCATTCACTACCTCGACGAAAGTCACTAATGCTGGACTCTCTAACAAATCCCGTCGAATTCTCCAATATAAACCTTGAGTAAATTTTGATATATGCTTCTCTTACGTATTTACCTCATCAGGTACTAATTTCGCCCATCTAGAAAAATCTTCTTCATATTCTGCCACCGTTCAATTTCCTTGAAACACATCCATTAATTTCTTTCTCGATTCCTTCTGAATTGGCGAAGGAAAATACCTTCGATCAAAGAGTTCCCAAAAATCTGATATAGGTAAAGTATCTCTCAGTTTAGATGTGGTGACAGACTCCCACCATTAGATAGCTGGACCCGTTAACTTAAAGGTGACTAAATTTTTTTTCTGCACCTCACTATACTCAACCATACGGAGGTGCCTCTGCATACTGTTCTTCCATTGACTCGCAGCCATTGCATCAACTCCCCATAAAAACTCTGGAGGATGCTCCTTACTAAAATATTCCTTTACTCTTTCCCACAAAGACAATCCTGAATGGGTTTGGGCTGCTTGAACGGCAGGTTGCTGCGCCATCGTAGAAATGGAAACAGTTACTGCTTGTGCCACAATATTGGCAACTTCATCTGCAGTCATGTTCCTTTCCGGAATTTGGGGTTCCACATTCTTAACCCCTTTATTTGCCTTTACTGAAGGACTTCTCTTTGGTGGCATCTGAAATAAGAACAATTATATCAGAACGCCTTTCAAATGATTTCTTATCACTGAAGAAATATGGACATATGAATACAACAGTCCTAAGAGTAAGTCTCTACATCAAGAATACTTATGGAAGATCGCAGTAACGCACACAAATCCTAAAGACACTAGAACCTGATACTCTGATACCATCTGTGACAACCCGCTCAAAATAATAACGGGTGGCCAGCCCAATACTATATTAAATCAGGTATCTCAGATGGCTCAGTATCAACATCAACTGACAATACTAAATAATATAAGGCTAACTACCCGAAACTATAAAAAACGGATTGCCAAAAATTTAAAACTTTTATTTAGCACAAAAAAAAACGAACCATACAACCATTTATCAACAATACTACATCTAACTATGATGAGTGACACATGCAAACTCCAATAATGTAAAAGAGTACATTATAATGTACAAAGTAAAATACTCGAATATGCTGTCGGGTCACAGACAATACAATGATCCAAGAAAGAAAAATATGAAAGTGCCGATATGCAACACTAGAGTATGAACCCAACGGTACAATCCGAATCCCAATCTTGATATACAAAAGATAGGAATCGACTAAAATAAAGTGCCACAACAGTCCGCTACTATTACAGCTCCACGAATACATAGGATGGATAGTCATCAATGGCGTTCTTGCGGAGGAACACCTAAAGTAATACAATATATATACATAGCAGGAGAAGATATAAATGGGCTAGAGCCCGAGTTGAAAACATTTTATAGCAAGTTCATTAGAATGCATAATAATTATAAATGCATTATGACATGATTTAATGGAATCTCACTCTCCATTAATAATCCAACTCACCCCTCAACTAAAGCGCGCAACTAAACGTATGCACGTGATCTCCAAAGGAATGCCCAAGTCTAATTAGGCACTGAAATCTAAATAAATCCCACTATAAATATTTAATTAAAGTCATCTATCTTATCTCGCAATCTACACTTCTCTGAATTTCATCTAATTCATACACTTTAACTTAGAATGTTAGGGTTCTCATTCTTTTGTTCACTTACTTGACATATAGGGTTTACATACCCATTTCCAATCCAATCATACAATAAACATAAACATCTTCTTTACTAGAATTTCATATATTCTAGTTATGCCATCAATATACAATTATAGATGAGTTATTAGCATCTAAGTGCTAAGGACTAAACTTACTCCCAAGTCTCAATATTGCACTGCGTTTCATGCGTGGGACGTCTCGAAAAAGCGAAATCCAAACAAGGAACACCCCCGTTACACTACTCCAGACAGTATTGATTATCAAGATTCATTATGTCCTCAATGCATGATGCATGTAATCCAAATTCTTATATTTCCAATTTTAATTAATTAAATATTCTCAATTCTCAACAGTGCACTGCGATTCGTGCGTGGAACCTCTCGCCGAAGCGAAATCCAAACAAGAAGGATATACAATAAATATATGAGCATTAAGGACTAACTTCTACTCACTTTCCAATATTACACCGAGCTTCATCGTGGGACGTCTTGCCGAAGCGAAATCCAAACAAGGAACCCCCCGATACACTACTTATTGGTAATGTTGGTCGTTGAGGTCCATTATGACCTCGATACCCGAATAACCAAACACATCCATAATATAATAACCATCCAAACGAGATATAACTCGAGGATGCAGGCTCACAATGCTATTATCTTCCAGTTGCCCAT
The DNA here is from genome assembly GCA_949130495.1 of Sambucus nigra. Classification (NCBI taxonomy): domain Eukaryota; kingdom Viridiplantae; phylum Streptophyta; class Magnoliopsida; order Dipsacales; family Adoxaceae; genus Sambucus; species Sambucus nigra. The sequence goes on from OX422213.1 coordinate 390,334,734, forward strand.
ACCACGTAGCATACTGGGACCACCTAGTGGGGCTAAACGACACCTACCTCGTGATAAACTCATACACACAACGTCCGGGAAGCGGTCATAGTTCCTAATCGACAAGTGAGAAGGACACATACCCATGACTTATCACCCCTAAAATAATAAATGTATATCACATAATAATCACCATGGACGACTATGACGTGGGGAATATCTACACACTGATCATCGAGCAAGAGTGCTCACCCTCATCGCGTGCAACTTCCCAATGATAGCAATGAGGGGGTATGCTTTATTACATATATATATACCATCACATAAGGCATACATACATCATCACATCATATAAAGATATACCATCATATAAGGTATACCTACCACATCATTTACATATTCGTATTACGCACCTAGGCGTAGTTGAATTAATAACATTATTTAGTATATCTCTCTCTTTTGATATACTAACCGTCAATTCTCACACATCTTCCCCACTTAGTATACACTATACTATTTCTCGCTTGAAGCTCACATGTCGCTTCTATTTATGAATTGTCTCTCAATTCTAATTATGTTAAGGATATTCTCTATCCTAATGCCCCTCAATTAACATTTCTCATTGTGTGAGATATCTCCCAAATTAATCACCGTTAAGGATATTTCTATATCCGTATGCACTTTTTTTATTAGCATTTATAATTCCCAATCCATAATAGGGGTTAAATTAATTATATGAACCTTTAGAGTTGTCCCATTTGGGATTTGATCCTAAGACCCAATATCTCTAAACTCATTCACATTCTTTCATATGTTTTCATAATTATCTCCAATAGATTTTTCAATGATAGTGGGCTTCCCCACTTAGAATATACTAAAATCTCTAATCGGTATTCCTCAATTTACGTCAACATGACTCCAGTAATTTCGCATAAGGGAAACTCTCTAAAAGTCTCCAAAACATACTCCATATGATTCCTATAGAAGATCCCAATTGATAACCTCGAACGAATCAGAATAAAATTCTCCCTAGAAAACATCTCCAAAAATTCCCCTTTTTTCGAATTGATTCGGCCCCTCCGAATCGATTTGGTCCAAGGGAACTGAGAGTTTGCTACACACCGAATCGATTCGCAAGGGGCAAATCGATTCGGCCCTAAGGACCTGTCAATTCTACAACATACCGAATCGATTCGGAAGGGGCGAATCGATTTGGTAAGTGCAGCAAGTTACGAAATGGGCCATTTTCTTCAAAACTCAAAATACCCAAAAATCAATTATATCATCTTCTCTTTATTTCTCACAAATCCAATCACATATATAACATCAATACTCATCCAAAAACATATTTAAACTAATTTCCAACCTCAAATCTATTTACACACTATAAATCTAAGGTTTTCCCAAATAGTTAGGTTCTGATAAACTAAACCTAAAACCCATTAATTTAATCCAAAAATCATGCAATAAATGGTACACAATAATTATTTAGCAAGTTTAATCACTTGACTCGGGTTCGTAGGGTTTGAATCTGCCTTGAGATCGCGAAATGGCCGAAAAATCCTCTTTCTCTCTCTTTTTCTTCTTCTTTCTTCTTCTCTCTTTCTTTCTGTCTATTTTCTCTTTCTCTCTATGGATAATAAATCTCCCGTAGGCTTATTAAGCCTTTTCTCCCAAGGTACACAACTTTAAATGATAATACACACTTTAAATGACTCGATAACTTTAATTCGAGCCAAACGACTTAAAAATATTTCGGAACCTAAATAGACCCCAAGTATAGTCATTTTGACTATCTCGACCCTTTCGAAAACAATGGTACCCTCAGAATTGTCATCCGAACAACTTTCTAACAGCTCCATATTCTGACCTCAATTGCCAATTTAATTATTCTCTAATTAAATTAATATTTATTTCTCCTAAAAATAAATAAATTATCGTCTCTAAACTCTCGGGTGGTTACAAACTTTCCCACTTAAAAAAAATTTGTCCTCGAAATTTAGCTAAGCCTAATTTTCCAAAGCTCAACTAGTTCTTACTACACTTATCCTTACTAATCCTATACTCAAAACTCTAACTTCCCACGATGAATTTATTTTAAGTTTTATAACATCCATTCATTTAACCCCTAGGGCGCCCATACACCCTTTATTCGAGATTTTACTCGTACCAATCATAGTGAGGCTTCATTTGCCTCAAAAGTTCCATAACCCCATAGATACATAAATTATACTAGCATAACAATAGTGTAAAAATTTTGAGTGGTCCAAAGAAATAACTCCTCTCAATTCCTGACATTCGCCACTTTCGTACAGGGGACTTCTCGCCAAAGCGAAATCCAAACAAGGAACCCTCCCAATACAGTACTATGTAGCGACGTCGGGGATTGAGAGTTTGTTAAATCCGGACTAGAGTTTGAAAATATTTTTTTGAAAAATCATTTTGATATGGCCCAAGGCCTCTAAAAAGTTTTATTTTGAAAACAGTTTATTTTAAAAACGGTTTATGTTATATGATATTTATAAAAAGTGCCTTATGTCCATAACCCAAGGTCTTATTAATCATCATACATATAACAATATATAGCTCACAAAAATTAGCATAGTTCTGAGCTAAACTTTCCTGCGTCCCAACAATCCACAATCTGAACTATATTCAGAAATAATATCTTATATCATATTTATACATTGCCATTTAATAGGCTCATCCATAGCTGGAATACAACAATTATATAAGTCTAAGATGACTATATACAAAGAAGAAGTAGCTTTATCATTACTATTTGATACACAGAACATTCTTATGTTCATAACAAGGTTATAGCTCCCTTTAAGTACCTTACAAAATCATCTATTCTCTTAAAAGATAATAACATAAGAGCTTCACTTGCTCAAAATTCCCTTCCGGATCATTCCATACATACTAGCGTTATATCACTACCCTCTCATAACTAACTCTCATCAGATATTCCCAAGACTTCATATAGTAATAATCCTATTCACAAAGGAAAATAACTTACATTATCCATCTCTAGTCCGATTCCCCTTCCTCATCACTGGGTTCCAACACAAAGTCCCCTGGTCTAAAATGACCTCAAATCTGTTGTAGGGGTTGCACTTCCAAAACTTCATCAAAACGTTGTCCTTTACATCTTTTAGGACAATATCTCTTTTTGTGACCTATTTCTTTACAAAAGAAACACCTACCCACAAATCCTTTCTGCCCATCCTGGGGAACAAAATGCCGTTGTGACTCTCTATAGTCCGACTTATACCCACTCGCATTACTGGCACTCTCTTTGCCAAACTTACTTGATGAACTCGAATCTCCCAAGTTCTTAGCCTCTTGCGAACGAAGCCGATATTCATGACACTTTAACAGTGCCACATTCACTTCCTCGACAAAAGTCACTAATGATGGACTCTCTAACAAATGCCGCCAAATTCTCCAATCTAAACCTCAAGTAAATTTCGATATACGCTTCTCTTTCGTATTTACCTCATCAAGTACTAATTTCTCCCATCTAGAAAGATCTTCTTCATATTCTGCCACCGTTCTATTTCCTTGAAACACATCCATTAATTTCTTTCTCGATTCCTTCTGAATTGGGGAAGGAAAATACCTTCGATCAAAGAGTTCCCAAAAATCTAGTCTAGGTAAAGTATCTCTCTGTTTCGATGTGGTGACAGACTCCCACCATTGGAGAGCTGGACCCGTTAACTTAAAGGTGGCTAAAAATTATTTCTGCACCTCACTATACTCAACCATATGGAGGTGCCTCTGCATACTGTTCTTCCATTGACTCGCACCCATTGCATCAACTCCCCATAAAAACTCTGGAGGATGCCCCTTACTAAAATCTTCCTTTACTCTTTCCCATAAAGACAATCCTGAATGGGTTTGGGCTGCTTGAACGGCAGGTTGTTGCGCTATCGTAGAAATAGCAGCAGTTACTGCTTGTGCCACAATATTGGCAACTTCATCTGCAGTCATGTTCCTTTGTGGCATTTGGGGTTCCACATTCTTAACCCCTTTATTTGCCTTGACTGAACGACTTCTCTTTGGTGGCATCTGAAATAAGAATAATTGTATCAGAACGCCTTTTAAATGATTTCTTATCACTGAAGAAATATGGACATTTGAATACAACAGTTCTAAGAGTAAGGCTCTACATCAAGAACGCTTACGGAAGATCGCAGTAACGCACACAGATCCTAAAGACACTAGAACCTGATTCTCTGATACCATATGTGACAACTCGCTCAGAATAATAACGGGTGGCCAGCCCTATACTACATTAAATCAAGTATCTCAGATGGCTCAGTCTCAACATCAACTGACTATACTAAATAATATAAGGCTAACTACCCGAAACTATAAAAAACGGATTGCCAAAAATTTAAAACTTTTATTTAGCACCAAAACAGAACCAACCATGCAACCATTTATAAACAATACTACATCTAACTATGATGAGTGATACATGCAAATTCCAATAATATAAAAGAGTACATTACAATGTACAAAGTGAAATACCTGAATATGCTGTCGGGTCACAGACAATACAATGATCCAAGAAAGGAAAAATACGAAAGTGCCGCTATACAACACTAGAGTATGAGCCCAACAGTACAATCCAAATCCTAATCTAGATATACAAAAGATAGGAATCGACTAAAATAAAGTGCCGCAACAGTTCGCTACTACTACATCTCCACGAATACACAGGATTGATAGTCACCAATGGCGTCCTTGCGGAGGAACACCTAAAGTAATACAAGATATACACATAGCAGGAGAAGATATAAACGGGTCAGAGCCCGAGTTGAAAACATTTTATAGCAAGTGCATTAAAATGCATAATAATTATAAATGCATTATGACATGATTTAATGGAATCGCACTCTCCATATATAATCCAGCTCACTCCTCAACTAAAGCGCGCAACTAAACGTATGCACGTGATCTCCAAAGGAATGCCTAAGTCTAATTAGGCACTGAAATCTAACTAAATCCCACTATGAATATTTAATTAAAGTCATCTATCTTATCTCGCAATCTACACTTTTCTGAATTTCATCTAATTCATACACTTTAACTTGGAATGTTAGGATTATCATTCATTTGTTCACTTACTTGACATATACGGTTTACATACCCATTTCCAATCCAATCATACAATAAACATAAACATCTTCTTTACTAGAATTTCATATATTCTAGTTATATCATCAATATACAATTATAGATGAGTTATTAGCATCTAAGTTCTAAGGACTAAACTTACTCCAAAATCTCAATACTGCACCGCGTTTCATGTGTGGGACGTCTCGCAAAAGCGAAATCCAAACAAGGAACCCCCCCGTTACACTATTCCAGGCAGTATTGATCATCAAGATTCATTATGTCCTCAATGCATGATGCATGTAACCCAAATTCTTATATTTCCAATTTTAATTAATTAAATATTCTCAATTCTCAATTCTCAACAGTTCACTGCGGTTCGTGCGTGGGACGTCTCGCCGAAGCGAAATCCAAACAAGGAACCCCCCGATACACTACTTCTGGCACCGTCGATCATCAAGAAGTATATACTATAAATATATGAGCATTAATGACTAGCTTCTCCTCACTTCCCAACATTACACTGAGCTTCGTGCGTGGGACGTCTCGCCAAAGCGAAATCCAAACAAGGAACCCCCCCGATACACTACTTATTAGTAATGTTGGTCGTTGAGGTCCATTATGCCCTCGATACCCGAATAACCAAACGCATCCATAATATAATAACAATCCAAACGAGCTATAACCTGAGGATGCAGGCTCACAATGCTATCATCTTACAGTTGCCCATACCACGTAGCATACCTAGTGGGGCTAAACGACACCCACCTCGTGATAAACTCACACACACAACGTCCGGAAAGCGGTCATAGTTCCTAATCGACAAGTGAGAAGGACACATACCCACGACTTATCACCCCTAAAATAATAAATGTATATCACATAATAATCACCATGGACGACTATGACGTGGGGAATATCTACACACTGCTCATCGAGCAAGAGTGCTCACCCTCATCGCGCGCAACTTCCCAATGATAGCAATGAGGGGGTATGCTTCATTACATATATATATATACCATCACATAAGGCATACATACATCATCACATCATATAAAGATATACCATCATATAAGGTATACCTACCACATCATTTACATATTCATATTACGCACCTAGGCGTAGTTGAATTAATAACATTATTTAGTATATCTCTCTCTTTTGATATACTAACCGTCAATTCTCACACATCTTCTCCACTTAGTATACACTATACTATTTCTCGCTTGAAGCTCACATGTCGCTTCTATTTATGAATTGTCTCTTAATTCTAATTATGTTAAGGATATTCTCTATCCTAATGCACCTCAATTAACATTTCTCATTGTGTGAGATATCTCCCAAATTAATCACCGTTAAGGATATTTCTATATCCGTATGCACTTTTTTATTAGCATTTATAATTCCCAATCCATAATAGGGGTTAAATTAATTATATGAACCTTTAGAGTTGTCCCATTTGGGATTTGATTCTAAGATCCAATATCTCTAAACTCATTCTCATTCTTTCATATGTTTTCATAATTGTCTCAAATAGAATCTTCAATGATAGTGGGCTTCCCCACTTAGAATATACTATATTCTCTAATCGGTATTCCTCAATTTACGTCAACATGACTCCAATAATTTCGCATAAGGGAAAATCTCTAAAAGTCTCCAAAACACACTCCATATGATTCCTATAGAAGTTCCCAATTGATAACCTCGAACAAATCGGAATAAAATTCTCCCTAGAAAACATCTCCAAAAATTCCCCTGTTTCTGAATCGATTCGGCCCCTCCGAATCGATTCGGTCCAAGGGACCTGAGAGTCTGATACACACCGAATCGATTCGCAATGGCCAAATCAATTCGGCCCTAAGGACCTGTGAATTCTGCAACAAACCAAATCGATTTGGAAGGGGCGAATCGATTCGGTAAGTGCAGCAAGCTACGAAGTGGGCTGTTTTCTTCAAAACCCAAAATCCCCAAAAATCAATTATATCATCTTCTCTTCATTTCTCATCAATCCAATCACAAATATAACATCAATACTCACCCAAAAACATATTTAAACTAATTTCCACCCTGAAATCTATTAATAAACTATAAATCTAAGGTTTTCCCCAAAAGTTAGGTTTTGATAAACTAAACCTAAAACCCATAAATTTAATCCACAAATCATGCAATAAATTGTACACAACAATTATTTAGCAAGTTTAATCACTTGCCTCGGGTTCGTAGGGTCTGAATTCGCCTTGAGATCGCGAAATGGCCAAAAATTCTTCTTCTTCTTCTTCTTCTTCTTCTTCTTCTTCTTCTTCTTCTTCTTCTTCTTCTTCTTCTTCTTCTTCTTCTCTCTTTCTTTCTTTCTCTTTCTCTCTTTCTCTCTATGGAGAATAAATCTCCCATAGGCTTAATAAGCCTTTTCTCCCAAGATACACAACTTTAAATGATAATACACACTTTAAATGACTCGATAACTTTAATTCGAGCCAAACAACTTAAAAATATTTCGGAACCTAAATAGACCCAAGTACAGTCATTTCCACTATCTCGACCCTTTCGAAAACAATGGCACCCTCAGAATTGTAATCCGAACAACTTTCTAACAACTCCAAATTCTGACCTCAATTGCCAATTTAATTATTCTCCAATTAAATTAGTATTTATTTCTCCCAAAAATAAATAAATTATCGTATCTAAAGTCTTGGGTTGTTACAATAATAATTGACACGATAGGGTAAGAAAAAGTAAATTTAAAGAAATGGGATCACAGATGTAACTATAGATATGAGCGAGTACACCTAGCAAACCAAGTCAGCTACCACGGAAGGAGAAGGACGAACCCGATCCTAACATAAGATGTGCATTTACAACTTCACGAAAAAAAATTGTGCCCAACTTTATTACTTTGTTAAAAAATGTGATTGTTTGTATATTTTATTACTAAACATTGTGGTAAATATTGTGGTTATTAATAAATGTGATTGTTTATACAATGTGGTTGAAGAATGTTTAATTACCAAATTTACAATCCAGTGGTTATGTATGTTTTATTACTAAAGATTGTTGCATTATTTAAAAAATAAAGGAGTATATGATAAACAAAATGCCCAAGGCCATAAAGGTGGGAATACCACCACATATTTATAAAAAGGAACTTGAGATCACTGGATTGACAATCACGACCCACTAAAATCATGAAATAAATAAGGACTTGAGATCACTGGAATGAAAATCATGACCCACTCAAAATTATGAAATTAATAATGAACTTGATAAAAACCACGACTAACTTAAACCTCCGATGAAAACCATGACCAACCTAAACCTCAGATGAAAACCAAGGCCAAATCAAACCGTGGTCAGAAGATTACGACTAACCCACATCGTTACATGCATTTTCACGGCCAAATTAAACCGTGATATACCATATTATTCGGCCAAGTTAAATCATGATATACTATATTATATGGCCAAGTTAAGCCGTGATATATCATATTATACGATCGACTTAAACCATGAGGGACCACGATCAACTTAAGGCGTGGTATACCATCGTATATGGTTACGGGTCACCGTAGGAAGTCTTAACAACATTTTTTTAAATCTTTCTCGGGGCTTCTTCTCTAAACTAAATACAATGAGTCCAATCTAAACTTTGATCATCCTTTAGAGAAGGAGCGTTTTCAAGTTTTTGGAGGGTTTGAGCCTCGGAGAAGGAGAAGGGTTAAAGAAGGAGGGTTTTGAAGTTTTTTTAGAGGATTTGAGCATTTGGAGAAGGAGAAGGTTTTTTTTAGAGGGTTTGAGCCTCTGGAGAAGGAGGGTATAATAGACTTTTTAACAACATTAAAAGGGTAAATTTGTGGTGTTTGATGGTAAAAATATCATTTTTGTGTTTTGTGGTGTTATGGAGATTATTTTTGGGTGGGAATATCATAACCATTTGCAGTTTTTATTGACGCAATCAAAGTCACAGTCATAAATTAGCCCTGGCAATTTCATGTACACTTTATCAATCAATTTGATTTCTCAGTTCTTTATAGTCACTTCATTGATTATCCCCCGTTCTAATTATCTAATCTACATTTCGTTGCCTTTGTATTTGTATTTATATCCTTCTATTTAATTTGTGCGTGTTAGAGACATTTTACAATATTAATCAAATTAAGACAAAGATCAAGGTTTGAATTATCAATTTTCTGGTGCTAGGGTGTGGTAGGTCTTTCTTCTTATTTTGCCTTTCCTTCTAATATTAATTTAATTGTTTTTATTATTATTATTATTATTATTATTATTATTATTATTATTATTATTATTATTATTATTATTATTATTATTATTTATCTTATTCCTTTGTATTTTGGAGGTAGAAAATAAAACACCATATAGGGTATATACTTTTATGCTTGGTTGAGTTAAGTTGTTTGTATGTTTCCCGGGTTTTATGACTATATACTTTGTTAGAAAGGCACCCTTATAGAGATCAATAATAATTTTGTTTTAGTCGTTAATTTTTAGTGATATTTTAAATACTTTATTTGGGTATTTGTAATAAGGTAAGTATATGATTCTAATATTGATTTACCTCTTTCTTATCTTCATATTGTCTATGTATTGTTTAGACATCACAAAGATGGTGGTGAAATATATTTACTTCATCTAACTTTTAAATCCATATTTTTTCTTACTGGGGTTTTGAGTATTGTCCCTTGCCTGCGCATTGCGCGGGCTTACAGCTAATATATTCTAAAATGTACACCAACATTTTAAATACTACTGATTTAAAGAGTTGTCCACGTGGACAAATAATAAACCTCCAAAAAAACAAACTACGATTTCACGTGTGAAGCCCATCCTCCACCACTCAATTTATTATCTTTTTGAAAAAAGACCAACGGATGAAGCTTTTTGGCTTCTTCGACCTCCTCGGTTTCCATCTATCTTTTGATCTCCTTAAAATGGTCTCTAATTTTTTCCTTTTTTTTTATCGAAACTTTTGACCTCTTAGCTGATAGAGCTCCTCTTTTTCATCTGAGCTTCGTCGTTCGTGGCAACACTCTGAGAAGAAGTAAATGAATCCAACCCCGTGTTCATGGGAAGGTATCACACGCGAAATATAACCAATCATCTCCCAGCAGATTGACTTTCTCACCAAATCCCCCCAAACTTTTGTATACGGTAGTTCTCATATAGCCACGATCCTTTTTTTCTGAAAATTTTATAGCAGCCATGATCCTTATGTTGATCAAGAGGAATTAGGAAGCTCTAAAACATTGTGTTTTCCATTTTGTTTAGTTTGATTCTAATATTGTTTTTAATTTTAATTACTATATGGGTTCTTACCACTTTTGATGTGGATAGAAAAATATGAGTGATTTTGTATTCTGATAATCTTAATTTTTCTGGAATTGAAATTTTAAAAATTTTCCTCTTTAACATTTTTGGGACAAGCAAAGTTGGTCTAATTTTTTCATTCCCCATCTCACCATCTAGCAATTGTAGTTAGTGAAAAAAATTGAAATGTTCTTAAACTTTTTAATCTGACTTTTCTTGGATATAAGCCAAACTTTTTGGTATCTTGGTGTATGAGAAAATGTTAATATAAAAAGTTATTACCGAGTATATTCGTATTTGTTAAAGTTCATTATTGGTCCGAGTATTTGACAAAATGCCCAAGTGAGAATTCCATTAATTTTTTGCTCTTTAGGTTTACATTTGTTGTGAATGAGTGTTTGTTTTACTTTTGTTTCCTAATATGGAATATTAAATTTGTTATGAAGCATGAGGTTGTTAGTTTGTCTTTAATAATTTTGTTTATGAAACATTTGTGAGGTATGTTTTGATTTTTTTAATTATTGTAATAGAAATCACAATTTCGTTTTACAACTTATATGTATTATTACTCTTTTCTTCTCCCATTATTATTTACATTTGAATAAACTGTAATTGAAATGTAAAGATAAAAAATGACAAGCAATATATGTGACTGGATTTTTTTAAATTGTGTTTCCACTCGATTGAACCAAGGTGTCTTGACTAAACTATGGTATAGTTACCATTGATGGTAAAGTTACTCTTTAGTGCAACAAACTCATTTGGTTGGTTTTTTAGGTGGTGTAAAGAATTCACGAGTTCATTCACACTCATTCTGAAGAACCATTGATGCGGAGGGCTGACTATTTTAGGTTAATTTACAATTGTCATATTGAAGCATCCTTCTATAATTCCGTGTTATACTTTCTTATGAAATAATTGTCATTTTGACTTCTTTTAGACTTGAATATTCATCTCTCGCTTTATTTGGATCCTCCTATGCTATGAATTTTTGTAATCAATATTATTATGGGTTGACACTAATGTCTTTAATATTCTAATTTTATGTTACATATGGTATCTAAATTTTAGGATAAGCCTATGAAGTTTTGGTGGTTTGTTGGAGCATTAAAGAGATGATTCTTCATACTCAAATGACCATATCCAGAGACGGACTAAAGGTTGATACATTGCGTTATCTTATTCAGATTCTATTATTAAAATTGTTCAGTTCATGCTAATGTACATTTTTTTCTAAACCTTATTGTGTTGGCGTATATTTTTTGCTTATATAGCGATAGAAAATATTAGGTACATTTTCTGATTAGTACCAGAGTATTTGTGTGGCTTGATCGTATGTAAATAATTTTTTTATTTCTTCTGTTTATATGACATCTCCACGTGTTGTTTAGTTTTTGAAAAAAATAATTTAGTTCATTATAATTGTGAACATCATAATATGCAATGTATATCAACTAAAAATTTATATTGCATCATAGGCAAAAAAATAATGTAAACACGAATGCAAGGAGTTATTTGTTTTTCTCTATTAATTTCTCTTAATGGCGAAGATGCAGAGGAATTTCATTACGATTTATGTGAGACAAAAATGGTTAAGTTGGTGTAGAATTGAAATTTCACATCATGAAAAGTTTCAGAAATAGTCCATCTCATATTCTCTAGGATTTTAAAATCTGCATTAAAGGTTCCTATTATATTTTACATATATTTTACATTTTATGAGTAAATTTGCTGGTAAATTAATCTTATATTTGAGTTAGATTGTAATACCCGTGCCCAATATTTTATTATTTTTTCCATGTAGATTGTAACAATATGAAACCCTTGTGATTGGATCATTACAATTGGGTTTATATCTGCATTTGACTGTTTTTGGAATCTTGATGATAATTATTGGAAGTTCTGGGGTAAAATTAGAAAATTTATTGTTCGAACGAGTTGAAGGTCGTTCGAACGAAATCCTTGTTCATTTGAATGAATATAGGTGGTTCGATCGATAGTCTAATGTCGTTTAAAATCGGGTTCTAATGAGCATTTAACGAGATGCCACTGCATAGGTTTTCTTGCCTCATTAAAAGGTCGTTCGATGGGGGATCGAATTAGATTGAGATCGCATTCGAATGAGTTCCCATTCTCATTCAAATGACCTGCCGAGAAATTTAAAATCGGATTGCCCTTGTGTGTTGTCATGTTTTGGACTATTGGATTGATGACGTGTCGACTCCTGGTGAGTCCATATGACCCAAAAATGGGATTTTAAAGTTGGGGTGGCTTTATAAGGATTCTTTTGAGTTATTTGTGGGTTTATTTGAGTGTGAAGAAGAGAACGAGGGGGGGGGGGGTGAATCTCCCCACCATTTTTAGTATTTATTCCTCTCTCTCAAGCTCATAGGAGTTTTTCCCCTTCTTCCACCATCATAAAACACCTTAAATCACAATGTATCAACTTTATGCCACCACATTTTAAAAGTATTCCACCATATTTAAGCACAATACACCAATTTTCACCATGGTTGAACATAACTACAAATTTTGGAGGTGTTATCTAGGGATTTTGGAAAAGAAGAAGAGTAGAAATTTACAGAGTTTTACTTAGAACATACTTGTGGATCTAGGCAACCTCCATGAGGTTACCTAACAAGGTGGGGGGGTTGCCATCATCTTCTTCTTCATTCATCATTTTTGGAGCTCCATTTGAGGTTGAAAAAACTCCACTCTTAAGTTTAAGACTATATGTTATTAGTATTTGATCTTGCATATAGAGTTTAAGAGTAGGATACACATATGATTCAATAATTATATTTCTTAGGATTTGTGAAAATGGGTTTGCAAATGGGTTTCAATGATTTTGAGTAAAATGATATATTTCAAGAAAACTTGGTATTAAACATTTTTATGAAGTAAAAAAGTTAAAAGAATGTTACATCGTGGGGAGTAATTTATGAATAATATTTCAAAGTTTTCTTGAGTAAAATTGATTTTTTTGTATAAATGGACATTCTAATTATGTTTTGAAAAAAATAAAAATGTCTTTTGCTTTGAAAAGTATGTTTGTACAAACATTATGAAATTTCTAGAGAAAATCACATATTAAACCCCTTTAATAGGATTTTTGGGCTTAAAATTCATCTTCCCATGCATATAACCTTGTAGTATTTTGAGGTTGAATATATAAGAAACTTTAATGAGGGTTTTATTGGGTTTGAACATGGAATAATTTTTTTAGAAATTTCAGCTTTTAATGTGTGTGAAAAGGGTGTTAAAAATATGAAAAGTGTAAGGTTTCAAGACTACATGTATTAATAAAGAAAATGGTATTTTTCTTATAAAGTAGTCTTAGATGTTCAATGATTTCTTGAAAAAGAAAGTAATGAAATAAATAGGTTTTAAACTTCAGCAGAATGTTACTCCGAAAATGTTAAATAAGTTCTAATGTGTTAAAGACACTTGAAAAGTTAATGTGGATAATTTAATGGTATTTTGGGAAATAACACTTATGTGAAAATAAAGAAAATGATAAGTTTGGAAACAAATGGGTAAAATGGTAATTTTACGTAAAGTGAAATATTTTTATGAAATAAAAATATTGGAAAAGGTGTTACACAATATGGTTCTAAATGAACTTGATTTTTGGGATAAAAATCAATGTAAGGGTCTAAAGGACAAGAAATGATTATTTTAAAGTGTAACACAAGTTGGGGGTAAAACTTCGAGTTTTGGCTTCAGCCGGTAAAGGAAAGGTGGAATAATGTAGACATTTGTAAAATGTTGAAACACATTAATAAGGACTCAGATGATACTAGGATAATTAAGGAGGGCCCGCAGCCCTGGGATGAAAGATCCCAAATCACTAGTCAGAGCATATGGTAACACAGTCGGTGGTGTAGAACCTATTTAAGCATGCGATTATTGAAAGAGTTGGAGAAAAAGAAAATGAATATAGAACATATCAAGAAATGGATTATGTGGTGAATATAAGAAAAGACAACATAACTTGAATGAATTAATAAATGTTCCGGTAAAGGATAAAGTGGACAAGTAATGTGAAAATTGATTAACGTCCATAAGTAAATAGAATGGTAAAGTGAAAGGATTAAATGAGTATTTAAGCAACCTAAAGAGGTTTAAGCCATAATTAACACAAGTGTGTGTTTATTAAAGGTTTTCAAAGGAAGAATAAGTATTTTCTAACATGGTGTTTACGTGTGTTGAAGGGGCGATTTTGAATGAAGCTACTAACGTGAATTGGTATGAATAAAGGGGTAAATTTCGAGGAAAGGTATGATTTTTTCTTAAACAAGGTGTAATTATTTTGAGTATTTAACCGAGTGTGTAAAATCAAGTAATAAATGTCAAGTGAAGTAAAAGGGAGTTCTTTCATAAGATTAAGGTGAATTAATCGGGATAATTAACTAATTGGAATAAAAACGATTTCATGCATTAAAGTGTGTGTGTATATATGTATACGTAAGGTAATTGCATGTGCACGTATATATATCGTGTTATAGTCTTCTTTATGCCGTTCAATTTTATATTGCATAGTTGCAATTTCCCACTGGGCATTCGGCTCATTACCTCGTCTTTGTTACGACAAGTTAATAGCGGTTCCATATTTTGAGAGCGTTGTACAGGTATGTATTATTTTATTTTACGATGAGTAGCTCTGTATGCTTGGATTTCGGGGACGCTTCTCACGGGTCCCTCACGTAGTTTGATTTGAAACGAATATCGCATGCTAAACAAGTGAAATATTACTTAAATAAAACTGGACTAACAACATTATGTAGTTTGTTTCATTTCACTTCACACTTAATGCTCGGGTCGGACCGGGTTGACCACGAGTAACCCACAAATCCAAGACGGGGCGTTACATCGATATTGTTTTATTTGTGGGTGTTTTAAGTATATGATGAGTGAGGAATTTTTTACCTTAATGTAATCTGGAGACGATTGTTATAATTTTGAATTTTATATTCCACTTATTTATATTTTTCTTTCTTTAATCCATGCAGTGTAAAATGACTAACATAATATCCTAACCCGCGGATCGCACGGGTTTATATCTCGTGTAAGATAAGTATGCATTTTGTCAAACTACCACTATGTAAGTAAAATCAATGCTTTATGCGGGAGTTCCCACGACGTACACTTCAAGTGGGCCATCATACATTTTTATTTAAAAAGGTTAATTATATTTAGACCCCCTGAACTTTACCTCCCTTGTCCATTCACTACCCAAACTTTTATTTTCTATACTTCACCCCTTGAACTTTCATGATGACTTCATGTAATCCTAAAATGTTGACGCCGTTAAATATTTGGACAAAAAAATCACGTGCCTCCCATATGTCTTTTCTAAAGGGGTATTCTTGTCTTTTACCATTTAAGCTACAATACCCTAGAATCTCTCTCTCTCTCTCTCTCTCTCTCTCTCACGAACACACGAACGCTACAGTTTTTATAAATTTATTCTTGTATAATTTTTTTTTATTTTATTTTTACTTTTATAAACAAAATATTTTTATAAATTACTTTTTATGAAATGTTAAAACCATGTACACATTTTAAACTATTTTTATTGTAAAAAATTGTACTTTATTTGTAAACAAAACAATATTTTAAAAACCATGTTGTGTGTGTGTTTGTGTATGTGTGTGTGTATAACATTTAAATAACATTTACAATTTACAATAAAACATATATTTTTTTTTGTAAAAATAGTTTTATACGAAAATGTTTTTTAATTAAAACAATTTCATAGTAAAGTACATATTTTGAATATCATTTAAAAAAAACAATGTAAAGTTTTTTAAAAAATAGAATACTATTTTACTATAGATATTAACGTATACTAATGTAAGAAAAAAAATACATAAAAGCTTTATTTTTCAATATAAATATTTACGATTATTGCTATAAATCTAAAGCGTTTTATATAAAAATAAATTTTTATACAAATATTAACAATATTATCGTTTGTATGAAAATTATTTTATATAAATATTATTGTTTATTAAAATAAAAAATATTTATATTGTAAAAACTAATGACTTTAATTGTTGGTAGTTGGGTTGAAGTAGGGGCAATATTGCTAGAATGCTTTAAAATTTGAGTGGATTAATAGCCAACCATGGTTGACTAACGAAAATGTTTAAAGTGGGGGATGAACCCCCAAAAAATTAACATGCGTAGGCTTGAATGAATATTGAAAACTAAATGGGGGCCATGTCCAAAATCACACCCCATACACTCAAGTTTTCATAAAGAAGTTTTTGAACTTTTTTCGATGTAAGAACACCCTCTTGTAACTATGAATTTTTTTACGACTCTATTATGTAGACTTGTGAATATTACAAACCCATACCACGTTAGGAGTGATCCAAATCTATTTATTAAGTAATTAATGAAATTGAGATACATACTAAAATCTCTAATGTACCTATATTATCAAAATTCAAAACCATATTTGATTAGTTTCAGGTCCGGATATATCTTTTTATTTATATTTTAGGGAGTACAAGTATTTGGTCTTATTTTTGAAAATACATATCTAATAAACCCCCAGTTATTATTTTTTAGTTGTGGAATCTGTTTTAATAAAAATGGGACACATGTCATTCTTTGTAGAAATGAAAATGGGACCTTACAAGCGGTTATGGTGTGGTTTTGGGGAAGTTTTGAGTGGTTATGGGACTCGATACAATTCCTAAAATACATGAGATGAGAGCCCACCAAATCCTTAGAAATGGTACTAAAGCCTAAATCTCTATATGTGTTATTTCCCCCCTCTTTCTTTAGATTTTAATTTTGGATTAAAATATGTTTAATGTCTTATATAAGTACGTTAAATGTTCATTGCGATATGAGACCTATTATTTTATTTGAAAACTTGTTTAATCATGTTAGAATAATGTTCTTATTGGATAAAACAAATTTGTTCTTTGTCTAACATTCCATGCAAATTAACATGTATTGTTAAGAAAGATATATAATAATAAACATACCACACAAAGGATGGATGTAAAGAGAGTAAGGATAAAGAAATGGACATAAGAATTTTTATAGTGATTCAATGGTAACCCATCAACCACGTCAATCCTTAAGACGACACTTGAGTAATTTCACCATCTCCATTTCTTTGTGGTGGAACCAAAACCTTCCAAATGTGAACAAGAGAACCAATCTCTTTAGCCTATAATTTATCCACATGCAAAGAGGCATTGGTAGTGACTCGAACTTCTTCAATGGCATCAACATTGCCATTAAACCCCTTAGCTGGATCCACTCCTTTTGTTTTCATAGTCGTTCAAGCAATGGTTCTTTATATATTAGACTTCATTGATAATGGTCACTAGCCATTCCCAACCCGTTTCCACATTATTCCATATTCTCTCATCCGTGGTATGTAAATAATTCATCATATGATCTTTCCATTTTGAATAGTTTATAACATTAAAAAATGGTGGTTAGTTAGAAGACTTTACTTCCACTATGCACACAAAGGATCTACTCTAGGCGATGAAGACTCAAAACAAAGATACCCAATTTGATACCTGTTGAGGGTGCATAGCTCTTGACGACAGATACCTAAATTAAAATTATTTCAATTAAAATGATTTTTTTTAATCCAAATTCGGGAAAAAAATTATCTTAACATCTAAGTAGTAAAATGAGGTTTAAAAAATGATTATACTTCACAATATATGATCATTAATCATGCAAGATAATCACAATGAGAAAATAAAACATATACTTGAGATAATGATTTATAGGAGGAAAAATCTTTGCAGAAAAAAAAACCTTAGGACAAATCAAAACTTTCACTAATATAGGCAAAGCATTACATGTAGGAGAAATAATGTACAAATTTGAACCTAATACATGTAGGAGAAATAATGTACAAAATTGAACCTATCCTAAGCTAATTAATAAACAACTAACCTTTTTCCACATTGTACTAGCAAGAGCAGACACTCATCAAGTAAAGGTTTTGAGGTTTTATCTAATAAGTGTTGCAAAGAGTTTTACACAATTTTTCTCTCTCTTTTATGGAGTCAAGACTCACTTGTATTTCCCACTCAATCTCGTGGAATGAGCTTTAATATTCACTTAGATGTATCTAGACCATAAATAAGTCGTTATCCAATTTATCATAAAGATATGACCAAATGGTACTAAATTTAAGGTTACAAAGGTGTCAAAGGTCTAGTTTGACAAGAGAAGTTTAATGGAATAATGCGTGGGAATGTTAAATGAGAGATGTTTTGACTTATCATAGTTTGCGTATGGAGCGAAGGGATATTACATCTAAACCTATGTATGTGTGAAATTGATTGGGAGGAGTATGAATTGCGAGCATGTAAAACTATCCGATTGAATCTCACACAATGCGATGTGTACTTTGTGATGCATGAGGAGTCTGAGAAATAAATATGGAAGAAATTTGAAGATAAGTACATGTCAAAGATCATAAAGAATCATCACTATCTCTAGAATAAATTGTTATGTTATAATTTGAATCTATTAAGAGTGTGTGATCTATGAACGTCCCGATGAGTTTAATACATAACTCTATTTGATTTATTACGCTTAGATGGTGATATTTATATCGAAGACAATTCTTTGCCACTTCTCAATTCACTTTTTAATTCATGTGAGCATTTGATCTTAACATTGAGATACAGGAATGATGAACTGAAGATTGGTGATGTCTTTTCGGCATTGTTCGGAAGCGCCACTCCAAATGCACCCATTTGTCAATATTCAACCATGCCATGTGGACCGCATTGCTTAAAAAATCTTCCATTTCTTAGTTTTGGAGGAGAAAAGAATTCTAGAATAGTTTACAGAAAGGAAAGACATAAGGTAGAAGATTTGAAAGCTATGAAAAATGAAGAAATCTCGCCCCTTTTTATAAGAGTCTAAGGGGCATGCCGATCGGCAGCCCCTGACCACATACCGATCGACACTATCCTTTCAACTACATGAGGTAGCCCAAAAGACCGTTCCACTACTGTTTTGCACCCCTTACACCCTGCCGATCGGCACCTCCCTGAAATTTTGTACAAAAATTCCCCCCAAATATAAGAAAATCACCAGAAAATTCCTAAAATTACCAAATGAATATTATAACCCTTTTTACCAATTTTTTGTCAAGCTTATCAAATCCCCAATCGGATTAATACTACATTTTCCTCCTAGAATTACTTCCCCAGAGGAATTCCTAACTCCAATTAGATGTCTCCTAAACAACGTCTCAAAGGGACAACCTAGAAATCAAAGACAATTCCCCATAGGGGCTGCACCCAATCCTCGGATTAATATCTTATCCCCAGTGGAGTATCCAAACTTCTCTAAAAAAAACTATGCTACACCAAGCCCTTAGAATTAGATTCGGCCCTCTGAATTGATCACCTATACTTATGCCCTCAAATTAGCTTCGACCCTCAGAATTGGTCACCTCTACTTAAGGTCCTCAGAATTGACCTCATCCCACAGAATTGGTCGCTTCTACTTAAGACTTTAAAATTGGCTTCGACCACAGAATTGGTCGCTCTTACTTAAGCCCTAAGAATTGGCTTCGACCCTCATAATTGGTCATTGTAATTTAAGCCCTCAGAATTGGCTTCAACCCATAGAATTGGTCTCTTCCAATTAAGGCCCTTAGAATTAACCTAAGCCTTCAGAATTGGCTTCGACCCGTAGAATTGGTCACTCCTATCTTAAGCCCTCAGAATTGGATTCGACCTGCATAATTGGTCACCCTTGCTAAATCCCTCAGAATTGGCTTCGATCCTCAGAATTGGTCACCCCATCTTGAGCCCTCAGAATTGGCTTCAACTCGGAAAATTGGTCGCTTTTACTTAAGCCCTCAGAATTGGCTTCGACCTTCAGAATTGGTCACCCCATGTAAATCCCTCAGAATTGTCTTCGACCTTCAGAATTGGTCACCTCATCTTAGGGCCTCAGAATTGACCATGACCCTCAGAATTGGTCACACCCCTACTAAAGCCATTAAAATCGGTTTCAAACCTCAGAATTGGTCTCTCCATACCCTAGGTCCTCTAAATTGACCTTGACCCATAGAATCGACTATCAATAGTATTACCTTAGGTCCATAAAATTGTCTTCGACCCTCTAAAACGACATCTTTGTCCCTTTAGGTCCGCAAAATTGACCTCCTTCCAAACATCATGTGGTGTATGTTCGATGGATTTCACTTGTTCCAAGATCACCCGTCAAGGGGATCTGTAGACACCACATTTTAGGACCCCCTAAGTCTCCCGTTAGGTTACTATCACCTCCTCAATTCATTACAAACCCTAGGTTATACTCTGAGTATCGATCTGGAGGCCACCAGGTTCTCTCAGGCCCCGTTTGACTCATGTCAACTCTATCGTCAGAGAAAAAGCTCAATGAATCTTTTGATGGATCTGAATTACCTTTACAATGTCCCACCCCGTGCACGAATCAGCTTAAAGGTTCGTAGGAACGAACCATTTTACCACCGAAAATTAATCTAGAGTCCATTGGGTGTTCTCGATCCCCGATTTGATCCCAATCAACTTCATCGTCAGAGTAAAAGCTCTTTGAATATTTGAAGGTCACTAAAACCCCTTTCCAATGGTCTGCCTCATGCATGAAATTGCATAACCATTCGGATTAATGTTCAGTTTTCGTTCGAAAATTAATCTGGACCCATCGAGCTCTCCCGGGATCCGTTTGACCAAGATCAACTCTTGATATCGATCTAGACTAAATGAATTTTTAAAGGTAACTGAATAAGGTTTCCAGTGGTCTGCTCCATGTGTTAATCAACCTTATGGTATGGACGAATGAACCGTTTTACTAATCTACGTAGGTGTTTCGAGCTAAAACTCAAGACTCGAGTCCAATTTTCTCATTTTCACATTTGTCACCTTTTCATCTGTACATTATTTTAATATACATTATGTTTGTGATCCTTTTTGGCATTTTATCCTAATATTTATTATCGTTTCATTATAACGATCAATATCTCAATAAATGCATAAATCGTATTTTTTAAATGGTATTTTGGGAACATTCCTATGGATGACCTCACTCTATCGTTTCCATGGTATGAGATGGGTGATTCCGATCTCCATTTATTTATACACGCACACACACTTCATGGAGAAATAAAGGAAAATAGTAACACTAGCCCATGAGAGATCGAAAGGGCGGGATAGGTGCCTAACACTTTCCCATTCTTTAACTTAGCCCCCGAACCTTCGAACTATTGGTTTCGTAAGCATTAGTTTGTCTTTGATGCCACTCTCCCGTGGCTATGTCATGTTCTTTTGCATGTTTTGTGAAAAATAGGTTGGCAACTCATTTTTTTTCATTCACCCCACACCGACAACGACCGAAGTGCTCTTAGAGAAAGTGGGTGCGAGACCTTTTTTTCCTCCCCATCTTTTCCCCCCTACGAGGAGATGAGAGAAGAGAGATATCAGGATGGCCACAATATCAAACTATGGGAATCTGTTTGATGGTTTGAAAACTTGTTAGATAGTTCGACGGAGGATTGTTATTGGTATATCTCGGGAATTTATTGAATAAGACCACTTGTGACATTTGTATCTAAGGGTTGTTGTGATTATGACTCAGGCAATTTCACACCATTTGCAAAGGGTTCGTAGATTCCAATCTCAAGAATTATGAGAATTTTAATGCTTGTGTAAATGTCACCTTGATTGATATGGGTGAGATCTAATTTAATATCATTTAAATGATCCCTGCGTATTAGGTCTCAGTTGTGTGAGTAGGTCTGAGATCATAATTCTGAAGAATCCACGTCAAAGGGATACTATGGATTATAATACCCCCTTAATAGACTTATATGTTTTGTTTCCACCAAGTAAAACCCGACTTGTGGATTATCTATAATCCTGGTAGAGTAGAAAATAAGTTAAGTATGAGAATCAAGGAATTAATTAGATTTTTGTTAAATCGACTAACAGTAAATTGATTTGACCTAGAGGGTATCAAATACTTAATGTGGGAAATCATATTATGTACCATAATATCCTTTACTATTAAGACCTCATTATATCCGAGTGATTTTTGATATAATTAAGTTGGAGTGCAGTCGTGATTATTTAGTGGACTTACTCACGATTAAACAAAGAAAGAAAAGAACTACAGTAATTGTAATTGGAATTTTGAGTACTTGTTTGGAGCTAATTTAATTATTGGGTTATTTTGAGTTCCCCCCCCTCCCCACTTTTGTGACCAGTTTTGTAATACACCCCTACTTTAAAAAAAATTGCAATAGACCCCCATTCTGTTAACTTTCCATTCAAATCGTTAGTACTATTTACATTTTGTGTTTTTTCCAATTTTTTTGACCAGTTTTGCAAAAGACTCCCATTTTAAAAAAATTGAAAAAATTGGAAAAAACACAATTAATTTGGAAAAACTATAAAAATATTTTTTAAACGATTAAAAATTCGTTAAAATCATTACACTTTTTTAGATTTAAAAAATAGTTTCTTATAATTTTTTTTAATCAATTTTTTTTTTCTTTATAGAAGAATCTATTTTTTTACCGGGTTAACCGTTTAATAAAAATGAAAAACTGTTTGTTAAACTCATAAATAAAGTATAGTTTTTTTAATAGCACAAATTTGATTTTTAGAAAAAAAAGTCTAATAATGTAAAGTTGTTTGCAACAAAAATATTTTTTTGATATAAAAACAGTTTTATGAGGAAAACATATTTTTATAAATAAAAAACAGTTCTTTATATAGACAAATCAATTTTTTTTAATAAAAGGTATAAAAATAGTTTTTATTTTAAAAAATAGCTTTTAAAATAGTCAAAACAACTTTTAAAATTGTCAAAAAAACTTTTAGACAATTTTTTTAAAAACGTCTATTTTTAAAAACAAAAAATGTGTAATGGTTTTAACGATTTTTTAATTGTTTAAAAAACATTTTAATAGTTTTTCCCAGTTGAAAAATATTTTAACGATTTTTGTGTATATATATAAAATAAGTTACAATGTTTTTTTCACTATTCATAAGTTTGGAAGACATTTAACGGTTCAGATCAATGCCACCTACGCATAAAATAAAGGGTTGAGATTGGTTGATTCTATTTTACTCTTTTAACCCTTTATTTTTTGTTTCCTCCTCTTTTGCCTCACTATCAATTGATTTCCCTTTCTTACTTTAATTCAAAATAAGGGTTAAATCAGTAACTTTGTATTTCTATGCTAGAAAGTACACAGATACCCTCTTTTCACCTGTCTTTTTCTCTCTCCACTCTCCCGTTCTTCATTTTTCTCTCCTCGCAAATATTCACAAAGGACCTACACGCGTTCAGCTTCATCTTCTAGGTACGATTTCCATCTCCATATCCATACTCACAAAGGACCTCTGCTCGAAAATAATTTTGTCATTTTTCTCAGGTCGAAAGTTCGTAGGTGCTCATTTTGATTGGTTTTGATCGGTTTGGATTGGTTTCAATTTTAGGATTTTATTATTTCTGTTTGGTAATAGGTTTGGATTTACAGATTCGTTTATTATTTGCATCTGTGGATATGGCTTTCTTTGGTATTCTTTGTTGCAAGGTTGTTTATCAGTTATTTTCTCACTTTCTCATTTGGGTTTATTCCTTTTGCCTTCAAGGGTTTTGGTTAACAAATTCGTAATATATAATTTATAATTTATAATGATGTTTGTGTTTGTAGATTAATATTGAATGGATGATATAGTTGGGTTTGTAATTTATAATGATGTTTGGGTTTGTAATATATAATTTCTTACATAAGCTAGATGATATAGTTGTTGAATTTAGAAATAATTATTTTTAGGACATTTTTTAGAAATAATTTCTTACATAATCTAGATGATATAGTTGTTTGGGTTTGAAATATTTGTTGAATTTACATAAGCTAGATTAATTGAAAATTATTTTTTAGGACATTTGTACGCTGATATTTCTGGGGAAAAGGCTAGAGCTCTCGGAGAACCCATCGCCAGCAGAGCAGGGCATCAATATGTTTTTTTGTACATTACCTCAAATGTAACAACGACTTTCAATGTATCGCAGTTGTATATGAATTTTACCTGCTCAAAGCCATTTGATATAGGAAACTGAAGTTGAAATAGGAGAATGTCAAATTCCTAAGATAATGTTTGCATTTTAATTTTGTATGAAAGTTCCTCATGAAGAACTATTTAATCCGAATAGGGAGTGATAAAAATAGATTTAAAGCTTTAATCGGGGCTAAATCTTTATTAGTAGGTGAAGGAGTGTTCTTCTTCATTTTGTAATGATCTTTAACAATTTCTCCTAATGGAAAATCTGGACGACACGAACACTCGCTCCTCTTCCCTCATCGAATTCGAAGAAATGTCTTCCTTTCTTCATAGTCTTCTACACAATTCATCTCCTTCACATTATCCTCAAAAAAATTACTTTAAAAACTCCTCCAATATCAATTTCTCTGACACTAGGCTCTTCTTTCCAATGGAGACAAAAGACAAAACAACAAACTCATTTTATTCAGCAGCTGCTTCCGTTTCTGCAAACACAATAATGTTTTTGTCTGATGACGACGTAGATGACCACAACTTTGATGAGGAATATATAAAAACAGAATCCATAATTATATAAAACTTTGAGTTTGGACAAATAATTTGTTTTTAATTGAAATTAAAATGAAACTCTAGCGTCAGAGATGCCGACATATCTAGTCCCATTGTGCTCCACAAAAAGAATGTAACACCCCGCTTAAAATAATAACGGGTGGCCAGCCCTATACTACATTAAATCAGGAGTTTCAGATGGTCCAGTCTCAACACCAACAGTCGGTACTACATAATATAGGACTAACTACCCGATATCATACAAGCGAGATGTTAAAATTTAAATAAAATGTGCAACATACAACCAACTAACACTACTAAAAAAAAGAAAGATGCATGAAAGGATTATGATAAAAGATATGCTGAAATAAACATGAAATAGATAACTACAACAGAGTATACTACAAAGAAGTAAACCCGAATAAGCTGTCGGGTCACAGCCAATACAATAACTGAAATGGAATAAATATAAACATGTATATAAATATCCCTTGGGTATAACCCCGATATACAACATGAATCCTACCTAGAATTATTTTTTAAGAAGTAGGAAGCGACTACAAGATACACCCCGCAACAGTCCGCACCTGTCACGGCTCCCAAGACTCTAGATAGAAGGTCATCCGGCATCCATGCGGTAGGATACCTGTAGTAATATATATATATATATATATATATATATATATATATATATATATACAGGCAGGAAAGAAAAATAAACGGGTCAGAGACCGAGTTGTGGAAAATATTTAGCAAGTGCGTTAACCGTGCATAATAAACATCGGTGCACTTATTTCATAATTAAAGTGGAATCGCACTCTCGTGGAATCCCAACTCACCTCTCATCTAAAGGCGCGCACCTATTCGCGTCCTCAATTTTCTTAGTTAAATTACCCCAATTTATTAGGACAACCTAACTTATCATAGGCCTAGCCTATACCCACGAGATATACCTTCCTATCATAACCCAAGAATCCACCCCTTTCTAAACCCATTTATATTTGTATGCCATGTTAGGCTTAATGGATTACGGTTTATAATTTATTCAATTATCATTCTTAATACGTAACCCATTTATATTTGGGTTGAAACATATGATTTAATTTCTAATTTAATAAGCATGCAAAATTATTATTGACACAACTTCCCTCCAATTTCAACGCTGCACTGCGTTTCGTGCGTTGGGTGTCTCACAAAGCGAAATCCAAACAAGGAACCACCCCGTTACACTACTCCTTGTCAACATCGATCCTGGAGATCCATTATGCCACACATAAATATCGACAGAACTTCTCTCTAATCTCAACAATGTACTACGTTTCGTGCGTGGGGTGTCTCGCAAAGCGAAATCCAAAAAAGGAACCACCCGTTACACTACTCCTTGACAATGTCTATCCTAGAGATCCATAATTCCATACATAAATATACTACTACTACTACTAAATTTTAAACTACAAAATGGAAATAACTAAAAATCTCCAATAATATCCTTGGGATGATGTAACCGAAGTATTCCTTAAATGCGATACATCAACCCCCATCAATCTAGTACATCGTAATCATCCACGATGTACTCCACAAAGTTTGCATATCCTTTTATCTATAGGATATATATAAATATATATATAGGCATTTTATTCTAACCATATATATATATGCACACCATCATCCAATCCCATGACCATGTATACATACCATATATGATGTACCAAGGTCATGCACAAATAAAATACCCGGCTATATATATAGCGCCGATAAAAATGCATCAATGCTATCATCTTCCCAGTGCCCGGATCACGTAGCAATACTGGGGCCACCATGGTGGGACTAAACGACACCCATCTCGTGGTAAACTCATGCACACGACGTCCTGGGAAGCGGTCATAGCTCCAAATCGGCAATGAGACGAAACATACCCACCACGTCTCATCCCAAAAATATAAAAATGTAAATCACATAATAACACACGGAACGACTATGACCTGGGGAATATCCACACCCTGCTTTTTCTAGCCAGGATGCTCACCCTCTACGCGCGCAACTTCCCAATGATAGCATGAGCGGGGTATGCTTAACCAAATAAGTATATATATCATTCACATGCACAATATATATACATCCATATGATCCAATCATATAATTAAACATTAAACCATCATATACGATTTAAATGTCCATACCATGTATATCCACAACATAAATATATATCCATATTCATATCTATATAGATATATACACATGTACTCACATATCCAAATATACAACTGATTCTCGTTCATAGGCATACGAGATGTAACTCGGCTATAAGTATACATAATCCTCAATATACAAGCCGTCTCCACAAACTTATTTAATTTACCTCGATGGGTGAATACAATTTCTCACTCGAAGCATATTCAATCATTTTTCCAATGATGAATAGTCTCCCAAACATCATATATATATATATATATATATATATATATATATATATATATATATATATATATATATATATATATATATATATATATATATATACTTATATATATCACATTAAGGTTATCACCCAAAATTTTGTGTAGGAAAACATTATTACACATACCATCTATATCCGAAAGATAATCAATATCTCCAATACAAATTGTGACTAAAGGTATACACCTAACCAAAAGTCTAGAAACCTCAACTTATTCCACTTTGTTTCGAGTGTTGGAATCCCATGTGATTATTCCACTTAATTATATGTAAGCTATCCTAACTAGAATTATACTACCGTCTATTCTAGTTAATAGTACGATCCCAAGCCGTTCCCAATTTTACCTATGGTTCAATTAATTTCATGAACCCTTACCCCTATCGGGTTACCTATTGTTCCTTAATTTAAACGTTTCTAAGGATATGAGACCCCTCACCCTCTAAGAGTTCTTAACCTCCCAGTATATCTACGCTTACTTATGCCCTCAAGCTAGAACTCTCGTCCTCATTGAGATCCCCACTGTGCCTCGGCATATCCATTTTCTATACCTACTTGAACAACAAGGGACTATCTCTGCCATTTACACCCAATCCATAATTTCCACCTCCATCATAATAGGATAATCCGCCAATCAATTTTTTTTCCCATATTTATTTCATTACTAAAAGAGTCATCTCATCCTCCTAAATCAATTTAACATAAGCCCGCAAGCCCCTATTTGACCTAGGGCCCTATTCCCTAAATCTAATATCATAACCCTCCATGATAATCCCATTAAGAAAGCCCCCAAGAATAAAACTGCAAAAGAAAAGGGAAAGAAAGAAATCCAAATTTTGGGCTAAGAACAGGGGACCGGTCGACCGGTCCCAGACCCCCGGTCGACCGCGGGTCCAAATTTTACCTACGAAGAAATGCAGTAGGCTTTTCCCTTAAGGCGCGGTCGACCGGTCCCCTGGGCGCGGTCGACCGGGCATACCAGTTATCTTGGCCGGTTTTCCCATTTTCAGCAAAACCCACGAATTTAAACCCTAAAATTTCCCTTCTAACCTCCAAATCTCTATCACAACATGATTCTAAGCCAATAAATCAACCTAAAGTTGATCCCAACCATTTCAACTCCATTAAACCCATTTTTAAGCATTGATTTCAAGATTAAACCCAAAAATCTAGGTTTTGATGTTTATAACCAAAAACCATTTCTTTCACCCACAAATTATGAAATAAAATACACAAATAACTTATTTAGCAAGATTAAACACTTGCCTCAGATTTTGTAGAGGTTGGATCGTCCTCGTTGTCGCATTTGGGCAAGGATTCTCCAAGATTTCTTCCTCTCTCTCTCTCTCTTTTCTTCTTCCTTTCTCTTTCTAGGGCTTTTTCTCTCTTTCTCTCAAATGAGAAATGGCTTCATCCGTAAGCCTTAAAATCCCTTAAAACAATAAACCCAATTTTAAATGTTAATACACAATTTAAATGACTCGTTTACTCCAATTCGAGCCAAACATACTTAAAAACATTCCGGAGCCGAAATAAAACCCAATGACAGTCATTTCCCTTCCGGTATCGATGGTACCCTCAAAATCATCATCAAGAATACTTTAAAATACCCTCTATTTTTGGGCCTCAATTCCCAAGTTTTAAAATTCTCCAATTTAATTAAATTTTGTTTTCCCAACAATTCAATTTCTCAGTCACCAAAAATCGTGGGGTATTACAAAGAAATAGAGAAGCTGAAATTCATAACTTATCGGAAAAGTTAGGCTCTGATTATGAATATAAATTAAAAGCTTAGATTGATTTTTACTATATGTTTTAATTTTGGTTGACAAAGGAGGAGTAAGATCAATGAAAAATTTAAAGCCTTGCAGAAGTTAATTCCAAATTCTAACAAGGTAGTCCCTTGAGATTTATTGATTTTTGTTTTAAAAATTTGAGGCTGATTTATTGAGCTTTTGTATGATAGACGGATAAGGTGTCTATGACGTATGAAGTAATTGAATATCTGAAGAAGCTTGAACTACAAGTACAGATGATCTCTATATTTCACTCATATATTATGTAAATGTCCATCTCACCAACTAAATCCACTTTTACCTTTGTCCTTACATCATTTACAATGGGAGTAGCGTATCAATTTAGATCATATTAACCCAATAGGTGGAACTAAGTGGGTTGAGTAGTCAATTACCAAATTACAGGTAAAGTACCAAGAAGAAGATAGTTTTCCCTTATCTGCCCATGCCAAACAGTTTTTATGTGACCAAAAGCTCACCACCATGTATGGTACATCAAATGCCGACTCACAGGGTAGATCTTTCTTTCTCTCTTTTCTTTTTTATCGGGTTTTGGAAACTCTATTAAATGTTTAAAATTAGTGAATGCTTTGTACATTCCATGTGATGTCCCTATTTTTTGGTTTTGTTTATTTATTAATGCAGTTGTGAAGAGATATCTCAAATCTATAAGAGGGCTCAGACCACGGGAGCCACTCTCCCGCTCTCTTTTTATCATTGCTATCGAGATTTGGCTTATGCTGATAATGTGATGAGATTTGGTCAGTTGGTTATTATAAATAAAAGTTTCCTTCTAATTTCTCCCAAAGCTCAATCTTCTAAAGCATCTTAGGGGCTCTGTTCTGATATAGTCCCTGATCTCAACTATTTTTCATTTTGTGCTGTGGCTTTTCATAAATCTATTGGATTGGAAAGTCTAAAGTGAGGTCAATTGTGCTTTGTCTTTCGGCTCTTCACAAAAACCAAGGTATGCACTTTTTATATAGTCTTGGATAAGCTTTGGATAGCATTTGCATAATAAATCAGAACATGGTACTTAGGCAATTGTGCTTAGTGTTCGAATCTATTTTAGACATTATGTTTAAATATAATGCTTAAAAAAGATCAGAACATGGTACATCAGTCAAGCAGTGCAACTGCTACTGTAATTGAGGCTGCAACATTCAAAGGGATGCTTCAATTGCGGGTTTCTCTTCATTGACAAATACAGATAGACCCATAAATGTGATTCCTTTTAGAACATCCATCTCAATGTTTTTTTAATTCTTTATTTTTCAGTGTAATCACACTATCTGCATATCTATTTCCCTTTCTTATTCATTTATTTTTAGTTTATGTTTAGTAATCTTTCTCATTTTGCGTGTTAAAGATTTCTTAGATGTGTGTAAGAGTGATTTTGTTTGTTCTATGGTTAGATAAGAATATAGTTCAATTTTTGGGTTTTGATAGTATCCTTTTTAGAGTTCAATAATTAGGGTTTTGGTTTGTATCTTTCAGGTATGCACTCTTTGGTTTTGGTAGAGGACATAATGAAAAGTGGTATATTTGTGTTTAATTATTATATATAACTGAAGATGTTTTTTATCTCCAAATTTTTGTGGTTAGTTTTCCTCCATGTTATTTTCTTCATAGTCTATATGTTTGGTGTGAAGATCTCTTTCATATCTCTTAACTCTATGCTGATGTCTTGGTGGTTGAGATCCCCTAGAGCAGATTTCATCAAATCTCTAATCGAAATTATTCCAGGGATTATTATATGGGAAATTTGGCTTGCTACAACATGATCTCATCTCTCTACTCCAACAAGTTCTTTAACTCCGGCCATTTCAATGAAGATGATATTATTCAAAGATTCTCCATCAGTTCATTGAAATCTTGGTTCAACTGGATTGAAGGGGCACCCTTGATCGTTTGAAGGGGAACCCTTATTCCCTCTCATAATTCGGACATCAATAGCGGTAAATGTTCACATTTTCCCTCTATAATTGTTAACAACATTTGTGATATGATATTGAGATGATTTTGTGATCCTTACTTAGCATTATTGAAGAGCTTCCACCCTCAACTCCCACCCCCTTTTCTGTGCTTGATTTTGAGGCTGGGATAGGACTGACAAGTAGTTGAGTTCTATGAGAAGTTTTGAAAAGAGTTGAAAATGTAATGAGTGATTTAATGAGATGCATATTTACATTAATTTAACATTTTGTTGTTTTTAATTTAACATTTGCATTCTTTGTTTGTGTTTTACAGGAATGCCACATTGAAATAATTTTTTGATGATAATTATCAAGCACCCACTTGCATCCTAAGTTAATAATTATTTCGCTTCTATCAGATACTAATTATAACCTGATCGATATGAATAGGTTACATGGAGGAGATGCCATATTTGTTCCACGGTTCAATGAAAAGTAATACTTGGTTACATTTTGTTTTTGGTTGTGCTCTGTCTACATTTAGTAAATGTGGATATGTCCAAAACGTTAGTTTCAGTGCTTAAGAATTTCTTTATTGTTTTGACTTTTCTGTGTGAAGTAAATGGAGTATAACCACTTCCATTACAAAAAATATCAAAATTGTTCATGGGATTTCCAAACATGTCGTTAGATTGAGTTTTTAAGTTAGGGTCCCTTTAAAACAAACTTATAATTTACAATGCTTATTTTGTTTTTTTATCAGAAACAAGGTGTCCACTGATTGTTCAGAAAAGCAATCATCGAGTAGAGAAGCAAAGCAAAAATTCATGAAAAAATAGAGAGCAACAAGGTGCCCTGTCTCCATCAACTTCACACAGAAAATGTTACCTTTTGGTTTTGGTCTGTCTACATCAATCTTGACTTTTTGTGAGGACTGATTATGCAATTCTTGATGCCAACTTAATGATGATGATCTCTTGATTTCAACTATCGTAAAAATCAAATGATCCAATGAGAAAAAGATATATTACAAATAAAAAAAATCTAAGAAAACACAAGAGTCAAAATAAGTTCACTGTCACCTCGGATGCAAAAACCGGTACAGAGCTTCCTCTCAAAGATACATATTTGTCATGGATGCAGCACAATAACCTAAAGTTGAAACTGCCAAAAAAAGACTACAGACCACAATGAAAGCAGGATCATCACGTGCCCATTGGTTCTTGGTTTGTTTGATCCTTATAATAGTGTTTGTAAACAACATCACATGCCCATTGGTTCTTGGATTGTGGGATTTTCTTAATAAATGGCGTGTTTTTATATTATTGATGCATTGACATGGAATGATATCAACTATTGTTTCAGAAGTTTATATACTAAACTGATGTTTTTACATGGCTTCGGATATAGGATGTCACTGTGGGCATAACACAGTGGTCTCGATAAATGTTTTGAGTGGACTGAGAGCCTCAAATGGATGAGATGGATAACTTCACTGGCTGATCACAACTGGAAACTATATGCAACTGATTAAGAACTTGATCAAAAATTCATTATTGTTGCGAAAAATTCACTTCTCAAGTACCAAGTCGAAGTTGATCAAACAAGCAAGGAGAATCCACTTATGTATTATGCTATTACTCTATTATTCCCGCTCCTTCTCCGATAGGAGGCTGACTTTGGATTCATGTTGTTGGTAAGGTTCCAGATGCAGACACTATCAAATTCTTGAAGTCACAATTCTTGGCTGTAAAGACATTGAATGCATTTTAATGCAAGTTCGCCACGGTAGCACCAAGTTCCATATGTTTCAAGGCCGTATGTTTGTCTCGAATATGGTAGCACCAGGCTCCATACCCGAACCTGTACATATACTGTTCTGTGTTGACTAAAGAGATATTGTATCGACTAAAAAGATAATTTTTAGCAACATAGTATGATCATATAATTTTTTGTTCGTAATACTACAGATCTTGGATATTATATATTCTTTTCTAGCTGAATTATGTTGCAACTTTCAAGTCTTTAGTTGCCATTTTTATGCAATTATATGTATGTTTTCTTTTAAATTATATATATGTTTTTTATTTCACCCGACGTGTGATGGAAACCTCAATGATGAATCCTAGAAGTTATATGTCTAATGTGGTGTTGAAGACTAGGTGTTACTATTTTCTCTCTTTTTTTCCTTTTAAATTCAAGTAGTAGAAATGGAGGGTCTAAAAATCGAAATTTGTAAAGATTGTTAAATGAACATTTTTTATATTACAACCAACTTATTCCCATTTCCATTATTCCTTCACTTCATTCCCATGGATATACATTTAGTTATGTTGATTATCGTTTTTTTGTATTATACGATGTGTGGTTAAGGGTGCTGAGTTATTAATTGGCGATCCATCAAATAATTTTTTTGTATTATATCATAACATTACATGATAACATTATCAATTGTTGATTATCATTCTTTGTGGTTGTTGATACAAAAATTAGTATGCTTATATAGACGAATCACAAGAAGACACGTGTCGATCTACGTGGCACAATAGCAACGAGGAAGTCTATTTCCCCGACCAAGTCAGACTCACTCCGAGCAACAAGTATACTCCGAGGAACTCCAGCTCTCCGAGGAACACTAGCTCTCCGAGGAACTCTTGAACGACGAGCAACTAAGGCGGTTCGAGCTGCATCTCGACCACAACATTGATTGCCAGATAATCAACAGTTCAACTATTCATTGAATGCTTATCATCTTGACACACACGTTTGAAGAGAATTAAATGAATTACCCTTTCATATGTGTATCGTTTAATGTAACACCCTTTCATGTACAGCCTAAGGGTTATAAATACCTTGTATCACCCTCATTCAAAGGGACCGGAATTTCTTGATAGAACTTGTAATCGAGAATTCCCAAACACTCAGCAATAACATAACAGTGGACGTAGGCCATTCATATAAGGCTGAACCACTTTAAAATTCTTTGTCTTATTTATATTTATCTCTGATTAAATAATTAGAAGCAATCTAGTTTTTTACATCAACAGATTGGCGCCGTCTGTGGGAACGATTGTTATTATCGTTTTTTCACCAAAAATCATTCATCGTCAATGGCAGATAACCCGGAATCCAGCAATCGAAACGCTGGAAATGCTGGAAATCCTCTAAATCCCTCTGCACCTCCAGATCTGGCTGGGATTATGACGAATCTGGCTCAAGGACAAACCGCCATGCAAGAAACAATGCGACAACTCATACAGACCCTTCATGGCGGTGCACCTGCATGTTCGGGACAACGAAGTGGTCAAAGGCAAACCTATTTGCTTTCTTCACGATCCAGGCGTACTGAGTCATATCGTAATGAGGAATCTGATGATTTCTCTTATCAACCTGGGCGAACTTCGTCAATAAGGGCTACAAATACTGATCAACGTATCACTCTCTCTCCAGAGAGACCCAGTGCCTTGGAAAGACTGAGTAGGGTGTCTCCTTTCAATCGATTAGGCCCTAGGAGGAATAGGAGTCCGCCTAAGACCATGTCGAGGAGTTTTCGACAACCATCAGATCTAAGAGAAGGATCAGCACAATCACGACCAGTTGCTCATCAAGATAGATCTCAGGAGGCCACATCAGAGCAATCAATTGCTCGAACCAACAAGCCCGAGGAGGGAAATGATGCATGGAAAGGTTCCATTCAGCGGTTGAAGGATAGATTGGGAGAAATGGCTAAGGCGAAGAATCCCTTACAATGAACTTTTGTTCAAGGGACACCTTTTGTCCAGGCCATTGTGGGTTTTCCTACCCCGTAAAAGTTTAAAGCACCAGTGGTGACTCCCAAATATGATGGAAAGACAGATCCTGTTCTACACATAGAGCAATATCAAGTTGCTGCCGACATCTATGCTGTCCCCGACGAGATGAGATGCAGAGCATTCTCGAGAATTCTTACTGGATCTTCCCAGATATGGTACAAAAATCTTCCTCGGGGTAAGATTTCAACTTTCTTTCAGTTGGCCGAGTTGTTCATCAGCAATTTCTGTTTTGGAGCAAAATCAGTAAAACGAGTAGCACACTTGTTAAGTGTTAGAAAAAAATCTGGTGAGAGTACTAGAGATTACATAACTCGTTTCAATAATGAGAAGCTGGAAGTCATAGATTATGAAGAAAAGACAGCAATCACCGCCTTGATGAGTGGGTTGTTGCCTAACAAGTTGTATTACACTTTGGCCAAAGATCCACCTACAACTATGTCAGAGTTGATGGCGAAAGCGGCCAAAATAATGAATGCCGAGGAGGCTATGGATGCGAAGAAGAATATGGATAAAGAAACCAAGGTGGAAGACGACAAATCCAAGAAGAAAGAGCATAGGGGGAATGGCGGTGACAAGCATTCCAAGAATAATAAATCATCATGGGAAGTCCTGAAGAAATTCGATAATTATACTCCTTTGAAAATGGGTATTAATCATGTCTTGGAAGAAATCAAGAATAACGAGGAAGTAAAGTGGCCAAAGAAACTAAGGTCAGACCCTGACATGAGGAATAGGGAGAAATATTGCAAGTTCCATAAGGATCACGGCCATATGACCAAAAATTGTATAGCTCTTTAGAACGAGATTGAAACACTCATCCGAAGAGGGAAGCTAGCAAAGTATGTTGATTGGGGAGGCGAAAGAAGAAATAATGACCGAACTAGAGAAAGGTCTAGATCTCCTCGTCGAGAAGAGGAGAAAAAGAAGAGAAACCATGAAGATGATCCAGATGATGACCCCGATCTTCCCAAGAAACCAAGGCAGCCAGAACGAGAGGTATTTTCAATACGCTTTGGGTCATTTGATTGTAATTTCATTACAGGAGGAGATGCAGGAGGAGGAGACCTTACTGCAGAAAGAAAAGCTTACCTCGGTGAGGCTCAGGCTTGCTCATACATTCAACGGATAAATTTGGCTGAAGAGGATCGCCCGAGGAAGGTAAACAAAGAGAAGCTGGTCATTGGCTTTTCAAAAAATGACCTGGCAGGTGTTCTTTACCCTCACGACGACCCTTTGGTGATCAAAATGAGGATGAAAGAAGTAGTGATTTCAAGGGTGCTGGTAGATAATGGTAGTTCGGTAGACATCATGTACTATTCATGCTTTGACAGTTTAAATTTGAAATTATCTCAATTGGAACCTTATCACAGACCTCTATTGGGTTTTGCTGGCGAGAAAGTCTTTCCACTTGGGACGATCAAGTTGGATATATTCATTGGAACTTGGCCTGCTTGTCGAACAGAAAGAATACGCTTCTTTGTGATGGATAAGAATGTGCAGTCAGCTTACAACATCATCATGGGAAGAGTTGGTTTGAAGAAGTTCGAAGCAGTCCCATCTACAGTACATCAGTGCTTAAAATTCCCAACAAATTTCAGAGTAGGAGTTGTGAAAGGTGATCAGAAAGTAGCTCGGGAATGCTATTATTCGTCTGCCGAGCAAGAGGATCTTGAAGAATCAAGGAAAAAGACTACTACCTACTAGGTGGATGAAGGTACAGAAATTGAAACACTGGATCCCAGAGATGAATCCAAACTGGTAAAAGGACAGGTGGTGGAATCTACAAAAAATGTTATTCTGGACGACGAGCACCCTGAACGAGTAACCCAGATAGGTTCATCGTTGGATGTTTCAATAAAACAGGAGTTGATAACTTTTTTGAGAAACAGAAAGAAAACTTTTGCATGGAGTCATGAAGACATGCCAGGAATAGATCCAAACTTCTTATGCCATGAACTCAATGCGAATAAGGAGATCAAGCCTGTAAAGCAGAGAAGAAGAGTGTTTAGTCCTGAGAAGAATCAAGCCATACAAGAGGAGGTCGAGAAGCTCCAGAAAGCCCAATTCATTAAAGATGTGAAATATCCAGACTGGTTAGCAAATGTGGTGATGGTAAAGAAGAAAAACAATAAATGGAGAATGTGTGTTGATTTCACTGATCTCAACAAGGCCTGCCTAAAGGATCACTTTCCATTGCCCAGAATTGACCAACTAGTGGATGCTACCTCGGGACACGAGCTGTTCAACTTCATGGATGCTTACTCTGGTTACAACCAGATCAAAATGAAACCTGAAGACAGGGAAAGCACTTCTTTTATTACCCCTAGGGGAACTTATTGTTATAATGTTATGACTTTTGGTTTGAAAAATGCAGGAGCGACATACCAGCGGCTGATGAACAAGGTTTTTGCCAAATAAATCAGTTGCAATATGGAGGTCTATGTCGACG
This sequence comes from Sambucus nigra, assembly GCA_949130495.1. Taxonomy (NCBI): domain Eukaryota; kingdom Viridiplantae; phylum Streptophyta; class Magnoliopsida; order Dipsacales; family Adoxaceae; genus Sambucus; species Sambucus nigra. Next base: position 390,372,202 of record OX422213.1, read on the forward strand.
ATATGCTGACAAAGAGCAAGAAAGCTGCTGATCATCTAGTTGACTTAGGTCAGACCTTTGATCAACTGGATAAATACCAAATGAAGCTCAACCCGACGAAGTGCACCTTTGGAGTACGAGAAGGAATGTTCCTCGGGTACATCGTCAACCAGCGAGGCATTGAGGTAAATCCAGCAAAGATCAAAGCTCTTTTAGGGTTGTGATCTCCAACGACGAAGAAAGAGGTGCAGAGTCTTATAGGAAGAGTTGCAGCGCTCAACAGATTTGTATCCCGAGCAACTGATAGATGCCTCCCATTCTTCAAAACACTTCGAAAAACTTTCGAGTGGAATGATGAATGTGAAAAAGCCTTTCAAGACTTGAAGAAATATCTGGGAGCACCTCCACTGTTGTCCAGGCCAATAATGGGAGAAAAATTGTACTTGTACCTGGCAGTATCAGAGAATGCAGTCAGCTCGACATTGATCAGAATGGAGAATGGAGTCCAGAAGCCAATTTATTACACAAGTAAGGCTTTCCGAGGTGCAGAGATCAGGTACCCAAAGCTGGAAAAATTTGCATTGGCATTAATTGAAGCAAGTAGAAGAATGAGGCCTTATTTCCAGGCCCATACCATCGTCGTGTATACCGACATACCATTGAGACAAGCCCTTCATAAGACAGAAAAATCAGGGAGACTGATGTATTGGGCAATAGAGCTCGGTGAATATGATATTGTGTATGAACCCAGATCATCATTAAAAGGGCAGGCTGTAGCAGACTTTATAGCAGAATTTACATATCCTGATACCCCCGAGGAACAAAAGTTTCTCGCTGACCAACCTGTGGATGTTACAGGATCAACAGACATAAGTCCAGATCAACTCCGGTTGGTAAAAGGGCTTGTGGATGTAGAAAGATCATCAAACTCAAACCCAGACCAACTCCGATTGGTAAAAGGGCGAGAAGAGATGGTCGACGAAGAGCGAAAAATACCAGGGGAGGATGAAAGGAAACAGTAGATATTTCATCGAGGAACTCTGTCAGATAAGAAATTTTAACACAAGTTACCTACATGGAGATTATATGTAGATGGGTCATCTTGCACAACAGGTTGTGGGGCAGGGATTGTTTTGAAAACCCTAGACGAGATTGACATGGAATATGCCTTGCGATTCCAATTCAAAGCCTCCAATAATGAGGCTGAGTATGAAGCCTTGATAGCAGGTCTTAATTTAGCAAAGATTATGGAAGCGCCACAAGTGATGGTATTCAGTGATTCTTAATTAATCGTGAATTAGATGATGGGAACATACGCAGTTAAAGGAGAATTAATGGTCAAGTATCATGGAAAGGCGATGGAGTTGTTGGCAGAATTTGATGCCATTCAGTTGATCAGAATACCAAGAATGGAGAATGCACAAGCAAACGCATTGGCCCGACTAGCATCAGCTACTCGTACCGAGCTGTGAAGAACGATACCAATTAAAGTATTAGAAGTTCGGAGCATAGATGAAGACCTAACGATGAATGTTATTACCCTTGATTTAGGACCATCTTGGATGGATCCCATAAGGGCATATATTGAGGAGGGAGAATTACCGGAGGATAAGATCGCTGCCAAGAAATTGAAGTTTAAAGTTGCTCGGTATGTACTAACTAATGGTGTTTTGTATAGACGAGGAATTATGGAAGGTTTGTAAAGATGTGTGCATCCCTCCGAGGTGAAGGAATTGATTGAAGAGATCCATGAAGGGTCCTGTGGAGCCCATGTAGCAGGTCGGACACTTTTGCAAAGGGTGATGACACAAGGATACTACTGGCCAACGATGAGGGCTGATTGTATAGCCTATGCTAAGAGATGTGATAAATGCCAAAGTTTTTCCTCCATCCGACGAACTCCACAAGCATTGTTGACACCCATAACTTCCCCTTGGCCTTTCGCCATGTGGGGAATGGATTTGGTTGGACCACTGCCAACGACCCGAGGAAGATTCAAGTACCTCGTCGTCGCAGTGGATTATTTTCTAAGTGGGTAGAAGCTGAGCCTCTGATTGATATGACATACGAGAAGGTGTACCAATTCATTTGGAAGAACATCATCTACCGATATGGTCTCCCTTATGCCTTCATCACAGACCATGGAACACAATTTGATAACGAGGAGTTTACCGCCTATTGTCATCAGTCAAACATTTTGAAGGTTCATTCAGCACCAGACCATCCTCAAAGCAATGGGCAGACTGAAGTGACGAACAGAACATTACTAAATGGTTTGAAGAAGAGGCTAAGTGAGGCCAAAGCTAATTGGATTAATGAGCTACAGTCAGTATTGTGGGCTTACCGAATAACTCCCCGAGCAGCAGCTGGAGAATCACCATATATGCTGGAATTTGGAAGTGAGGCTGTAATACCTGCCGAGTTGGGTCTTCCAACACACAGAGTGCTGAATTTCAATTCCCTAGTCAGCGACTTGGTGAGGAGATTAGATTTGGACATGCTCGAGGAAGTTAGAGAAGAGGTAGCCATTAGGAATGCTGCTTATCAACAACGAACAACCCTGTTCTACAACAAGAGGGTGAAAAAATGCGACTTAAAAGAAGGAGATTACGTGCTAAAGAAGGTCATTCAGAAGCACAATAAGTTGGAAGCAAACTGGCATGGACCTTACCGAGTTATTGCAGTTGTCCGACCAGGAACTTACCGAATAGCAACTCTAGAAGGAGAGGAATTTAAGAATGCATGGAATGCTGAACACCTACGCAAGTATTATCAGTGATGTAAAATGTAAAGCTGTTCCATCAATATGAATAAAACGATGATATTTCAAAATCTTCTCTCCTTTTATTGAAAGTTTTTCGGGGAATACTAGTGTGTTAAACACTACGCTGCTCGCTGCTCGGCACACAACGCTGCTCGGCAGTAAAAAGTGGACATGATAGTTCAAACCCACGACCAACTCCGGTTGGTAAAAGGGCGAGAACAAACTATACTCCTTTGGTTAGGAGGCATAAACTAGCGTGACCAACTCAGGATGGTAAAAGAGCTAGTGGACATGATAGTTCAAACCCACGACCAACTCTGGTTGGTAAAAGGGAAAGAACAAATTATACTCCTTTGGTTAGGAGGCGTACACTAGCGTGACCAATTTAGATTGGTAAAAGAGCTAGTGGACATGATAGTTCGAACTCAGACCAACTCCGGTTGGTAAAAGAGCGAGAACACGAGACTCCTAAAAAGGCCAATCTCGGTTGGTTAGGAAACAAGATATGCTCTCAAATACCAACTTATGTTGGTCGGGAGATAAGATTATTACAGAAAATACAAAAGTTCCTCGAAGAATAAAATATTTCAAACTGAACCAAGTATGGTTGGTCGGGGATAAAAACCCACTAACTGTAGTTGGTCGACGAGGAAAATTCATCGACCTTGGTTGGTCGGGCACATTTTATGAAAAAGACAAAAATTTACCAAGTATAGCTGGTCGGGGATAAAAACCCATTAACTATAATTGATCGAAGAGCACAATTTAACAACCTTGGTTGGTTGGAAGAAATTTTAAACATTTTTATACTCATTACTTTATTATTAAGTGATCGAGCAACATTACTGATACTTGTAACTTTTTATTACTAAGTTGGTAGATGAACCACACAATATTGTTATGCAAGCACAAATATAAAGTGTTTGATAAGCACAAGACAATAGCAATACAAATTTGCAAATAGAAAATGAAAGTCTTTCATTAAAATTCAAAACGAATTACAAGTTACTTATGTGTATTAACTATTACATTGAGATCCCTACTCTATTGGTTTCTTTCCCTCAGCTTTTGAAATAGGTTCCTCGCCAGCAGGAGGATCATTTAAAGTCTGAGGAGAGTTAATAAAGTTCAAGTCCTTCAGCATCCTAACGTTCATCACAGAAGGTGTATCCAGTAGATGCTCGGGACGAGATACCTCGATCTGAGAATGAAGATTGTAGTCACCGAGGTATTTTTCAATTAAACGCCGAGGAATGGCACGAACTGGGATCCATTACATGTCCAATTTATAAGGTGGCACAGGCAAGTCTAGTAGCCCAGGAGCATGATAATCCCATAAATAATGGCCCTGCTCTAGTTTTAATGCACCCAGGGCGTTCAACCATCCCTGTTTATAACCTTCATTATTGGAATTTTCAAGGCGAGCATCCAAGTGACAAAGGGACTCATTGTAGCCTGCCATCCAAAACTCACGAGGTTGTTTGTGGAATTGGAAAGTTATTCTCTCTAACTGCTCATGAAGGTTCCTGGCAAAAACATCCTTATTATTCAGAGCAGACTTTGTCGAAGCAAGTTGATCCTCCAGAGTTTGGATTTTCTTGGACATTTCAGACAAAGCCCGATCTTTTGCATTCAATTGGAACGCTTGAGTTTCCAATGTTGATTGAGTACGAGCTTCTTCAACAGAACGACGAAGACCTCTTGGTCGTCCCTGGGCAGGTTGAATACTTTGTTCCTGGTTAACATCCTGTGCAACTCTTCCTCGTCCACGAGAACCTCTTCCTCGTCCCCGAGTAGCAGTAGAAGGCCCAGCTCTTCTTAAGGTCTCTAATTCTTGCCTCAATTTGGCATTCTCAACCTCTAAAAATGAGAATCCTTCATCGGTGATCGGTACCAAGGCAGTGGAAGATGAAGCTGCAGATTTATACTGTGCCAACTCTTTCTATAAATTGTTATTCTCTTGCTCCAGCAGCTCGGCGATCTGTCTGCATGCTTCGACTTCACCCTTTAGGGTTCTCTCTATCACTCATAGCCAGTAAGCATCTTGTCATAACCTGTTTCAGCACTAAGTTGTTTGAGTTTCTTCTCATAACCTTCGTGCAAAAGAACTGAAGACTCTTTATATTGCTGCTGAAGTTCATCGAGAGTACCTTGCAAGTCTTCAATCATTTCGTAATAAGCCACATTGTTGGCTACAGCACGATCAAGAAGACATTTCAAGTATTGATATGCTTCCACTGCTTGATCTGAAGCATCATGACCAAGGATATCAGCAATTTCTGATGCACTCAGGTCAGTATGGCCAGCTTTAAAATATTCATGGCATTGCTGCATCAGTTTTGTATCATTGGCAGACAACAATTCCATTCTAGCCATAAACTAATAAAGAAGAGAAGGTAAGAGTTAATAAAAAAGCAGACAGAGCATCAACAATGTAGAGGAAAAAAAAGGTAATTTTATTACATGATCAAAAGGAGTACAACGTTCAGAATACAGAGTACAAGTAAAATAAAAATAGAAAGAGAATACCGAAAAACTTCACACCTTTTCCTTGTCTCCCAAGACTTTCTCGGGAGGCTAGGACGAGGAGCTTGGTTGCTCGGTGGGAACAATGAGTTGATTGGCAGAAGTTGAGACTTGTTCAGGAGGAGCAGGCAAAGACGAGATCTCCTCGGTGGCTGTCTGATTGGGTTGTGGAGCAAGGACTTGATCACCTACTATCATTGAAGACTCCTCGGACGCAGCTTCGTCTTCTTCCTCATCTTCAATTACAGGAGGGGGGCCAGGAAGATGTTGTTGAAATAATTCAGGGTCTTCGCTAACCTTCAGTTCCTGCAGGGCAGCAACCCAACCATCTCGGAAGTATTTCAAACTCCCATACTGCACCTGGGTCATCATTGCTGCTACCCCCTATCCCATCCTTTGTCCCAACCAGTTCGAAATGATTTTTTCACAGCCACCTTTCTTTTCATTTTCTCCGAGGAGAGCTTCTCGGATAGAATATCCTCGGTGGTTTTTAACTTGGCCTCCACCTCCTCCTTCTGGCGATTTACTTCTCGCAGAAGGGTCAGCTCTTCCTCAGCCGATTTCAACTTATTTTCAAGCTCCCCAAAGCTTGTGAGCTTCTCAGCATATTTTTTATTCTCCCTCTCCAAGTCTCTCACCTTATTTCTGAACTGTACCTTCTCTGCTTCAGACGCAGCCAACTTCTTCTCCCATTCACCCCTATCCTCGTCATATTTTTGACGGGATTCCTTCAAAGATTGGGCCAAGCCTTGGAAAGCATCCTCTACTCCAGACGAGGAGCTGGAAGCCTTGATTGCTTCATCTTTCTTCACTATGGTGTTAAAGCAACTCACCAGCTGAAAAAGAAAATAATGATAAGTCAGTGCCGAGATACATATATTGACTAAAAGAAAGAAAAATTCTGGATAAGAGAAACTTACTGAAGCAATGTGACGAGTAGCTAGGGATGTCAGCATATCCCTAGACATGTTTTCCTCGATTCCTTGGACTTTAGGAATGGTCCAAGTCTTTACCGAGCTCATTGCAGAACTCGGGGAAATAATGGTTGGAACACCAGCTCCACTAGCTTGGAGCTGGGGAATGGCTTTAGAAAAACTGACCGAGGAGGATTTCTTCAGTCTCCTCGGTGTCTTCTCAACAATCTCAACCAAAGAAGAACTTTTGGTTGGAGAGATGGTGATTACTTCCACAGGTGCATCCTTCTGCACATGAGCCACCGGGGGCTTCTCGGCAGCCTGTGGAGCAACAGAAGGAGCAACATCCACTTTCTTTGTTCCCTTTGGGACATCAACCTTGCTTCTTTTTCCATCTCCAGCAGAGGAAGCCTCCTCGAAGATAGCAGGAACTCTTCTTTTACCCATCTTCTGACTCAGAGGAATGTGAGAGGCTGGTGAAGAATCCTTAGAAGCTGGCAATGGTTCACTAATGCTGACCACAAGACAAGCAGTAAAGGACGATGTATAGCTCCTGTATTGCAACAAGTATGAAGCAGACCTGACGTGCCCGTCTGCAACTTTCTGATGTAAACTCCAGATATGTTTCAAATGCTTTATATTAACTTCTGATTCTTTGGGAATTTTTCTCTTGCTGTCAACTACAAACAAAAACATATTGAAATGTCAATCATGCATTTATTCAAACTTAATGAAATCATAATTTCAGAAATAGAATAAAATGAAAACAACCTATCCCATTGCCATATGGAGGGCATTTGGGACCTTCATATACTTCATCTCCAACCAAAGGGGTATGTTGCCAATTTTTGATAACTACCCCGTGTTCAAAATAATCCCTATTTGCATCAGGGAGGTTGACTACTAAGGCCCTATTCAAAAATCTAGTTTTTAAATAAAAAATATTGTCTAAAACAGCCCATTTATAACAGTACATAATCTCAGGAATTCCTATACGAGTTCCATGAGTTTGATTTAACCAATACACCCCATTAACTATTCTCTATGTGTTGGGGGCTATTTTTGCAGGGACAACATCGAAATACTGACAGAACTCTAAACACAAAGGGTTTGGTGGAAAAGAAAATCCACATTCAGCAATAAAGAGGCTAGGGAACCAATGTCCCTAAGCCAAATTAAAATAATTTGAAGGCTCAGAAAGACTCTCCAAAGTTACCCAAGAAGGAATAGAAAAGTAAGAACGGAATTTCTCAAGAGATTCGATAATATAAACCATGGTGAGTAAAAAGAAATGAGGAAGAAGGAAGAAAATCTTACAGGAAAAAGGAGATCTGTTGACAAACAAACGAAGAAAGGGATGAACGCACAAGAGAGAGAAAAGCTATAGAAAACTCGAAAGCAAAAATTGAAAAAGGTAGAAGACGATGGGATTGCCTCTGAAGCTTAAATACTTTGCCTTGGGAAACGGCGAAAGAAATGATTACAAAAAGGAAACTATTACGCTACCGGCGGCTAAAAGGACAAAAAGTGCACGAAGATCGAAGCGCTTATAAAAATGCAAAAAGGCGGATTCTGTGAATTTGGAAGGAAATTCAAATACGAAGAAAATATTCCTAAAACCCAGGAAGGTCATTTAATATTGCCATATACCGAGAAAGAATGTTCCATACTCCTCAAAGTTCAAAATATGAAACATTGGGGGCTTCTGTTGATACCAAAATTAGTATGCTGATATAGACGAATCACAAGAAGACACGTGTCGATCTACGTGGCACAATAGCAACGAGGAAGTCTATTTCCCCGACCCAGTCAGAATCACTCCGAGCAACAAGTATACTCCGAGGAACTCCAACTCTCCGAGGAACTCTAGCTCTCCAAGGAACTCTTGAACGATGAGCAACTAAGGCGGTTCGAGCTGCATCTCGACCACAGCATTGATTGCCAGATAATCAACAGTTCAACTATTCATTGAATGCTTATCATCTTGATGCACACGCTTGAAGAGCATTAAATGAGTTACCCTTTCATATGTATATCATTTAATGTATCACCCTTTCATGTACAGCCTAAGCGCTATAAATACCTTGTATGACCCTCATTCAAGGGGATGGGAATTTCTTGATAGAACTACATATCGAGAACTCCAAAAACACTTGGCAATAACAGAAACAGTGGACATAGGCCATTCTTATAAGGCTGAACCACTTTAAAATTCTTTGTCTCATTGATATTTATCTGTGATTAAATAATTAGAAGCAATCTAGTTTTTTACATCAACAGTAGTGTTTTCTAAAATTTGGGGTTTAATGTTTCTACTATATTATCTACCACACAATTGGTTCTGTTATCATGTAATGTTATGAATCCACAAACTTTCCCATCAACAAAAAAATGAATTTTATGGGGTCTCTTTATCTATTTTTAAATTTTATTATTGTATAGTGATTAATTATACACCGCTGTATGATGGGTACAAACTTGAATTATTTTCCACGTGTGTACTATGCACATATATACAATTACAAGTGAAATAAATCCTTTTAATATACAAAGAAAAATGATAAAATTTATATATAAAGTGTATATTGAATTTACCGAAAATTCTTCAAGACTATTATGCCATGGTGTCGACACTAAACATTTTTGGTGAATGCGGTACACATTTTTTCGATAAGTTTAGTGATGCTCAAATAAAATTACATAACGTAAAATTGTGTACAATTATATGTTTAAAAAACTTTTTGACTTAATAAGTTCGTACCACGGTGTATGTATTTTTTATTTATTTTTTAAACTAATATTTCTGTACCATAGGTTACTTCAAAAATTGTTTATCGAACTAGAAACAGACGTGTGATACTATCAACGATGTACACTTTTAAAAATTAACGTCGTGCCTTCAGGCACGAGCATACCCTAGTGTGTGTGTGTGTGTGTATGCAAAATAGTTAAAACATTTTTTAATTATAGTACAATTTGCTGAAGTCACATACATTGTTTTATACTATTTTTGAATTTTTTATATAAAAAAAGTATGTTTGGTATAAAATCAAACTTTATTCCTATTTAAGTTTTTAACTGTTTTCTATAAATAAAAATTGGGCATAGTTTATTAATGTGAAATTATAATAAAAAAACAGTATTGAATATCAAGATGGCTATTAATGTGAAATTATAATAATTTTTTTCGATTTTTTAAAAAATTGGGGTCTTTAGAAAAACTAGGCGTAAAAATGGGGGGAAAACACAAAATGTAAATAGTACTAATGGCTTGGATGGAAAGTTAACAAAATGGGGGTGTATTGCAAAACTGGTCACAAAAACGGGGGAAAAATTCAAAATAACCCTTAATTATTTTTTGGGGTCCCTGGTGTACTCTATATACTCAAGTAGTTAGGCCAAATCCCTCCTTTTGTACTTGTATATAAATATGTGGGAATGAGTTTTAATCATTATTATTTATCATTAGGTCTTGAGAGAGAAAACACTATGTATGGTTTTACGAAGATGGCTAGAGAGTGACCACCATATCTTAATCATAAATAAGAATTTTCATCTCAAAAGGTGTTCACCCACTTACCTGACTTTGGGGAGGATCATACGCTAGAAGATACTAGAATAGAGATGGTTTAATCAAGGCTTTCAGATACTTTAGAGGGCAGCAAGGATCATCTTCAATCTTTATTTTCGCATGCGAATCACAACATGATTCGCAAAGGTATTATATTATTGAGACCTTAGGTTTAATCTTTAAACCTAGTTCTTGTGTTATTTTTAATGAATGATTAATCAAAAATCTTTGGGGATAATTTTATTTCTTGTTTCAAAACTCATTCCCAAGTTGTTTTCCCCAACAGTTGGTATCAGAGCCCTGATAGAGATTAGTTATTTATTGAAAAGGTATATGTTGTACATTAACAAAAACCTAGTTTTGGCATGTTGTATGATTATAAAATCTTATGTATGGAATAATACTAACATGGTTTTGCATAGATTGTATGTTTATATCCCTTCCATCAGTGTCACATATGTTTATTTTGTGTGATTAGATCCTAGGGTGGTTTATCCATATTTATTTTTTGCTCCTGGATTTAATATGGTTTTAATAATTTGGTGTTTGTAATTATTTCCTTATAGATGTATTTGAAGTAGATTGTGATTGGATGTAATATTTCTTTAGTGTTAGAATAATGTATTTGTATGGGTTTAAGTGTTGGGCAAAGTTTCATGGTGTTTCATGAATATCCGTACGAGTTATGGACGTTTTATATGACAAACCCAGGAAAAAGATGAAGCTGTTAACATAAGTCGATCATATCTATCTGACCTCGAGGCTGGAATGATACGGAAATCAAATCAATCTAGTTTCTAGTCTGAATTAATCTAATTCTACTGGATTCTTGCGATGGTTTTTGGTTGGTGGTTTTCTAACTGATTTCAAAGTGGATCTTCCTCCTTCATATTCCCACACCAGAAAGGATTATTTTAGGAAAGTTTTTGTATGAAGATCTCTAAGATTCGAAGAGGACTTCTGCGAGAAGAACTCTTGTCTAAAAGAAAGTCTACTTCAATTGGTTTCTTGTTCTTCAATACTTCTATATGAAGAAGGATTATAAGCTATGATAGAAAAGGGGAATTTGTGTCATTTTATTATTTATTGTATTTATTTATTTTCATGCATGTCTCTATATTATTATGTTGCATAAATTGGCGTGCTAATTGGATTAACTAGGAACACCCAATTTATGGACAACATGGATTTAATTTTGAGACCGGCCTAGATCACGTTTTTTTTTTCTTTTGAAAAATCCTTTTTATTTATTCTTTTATAAATTGAATTAAATTAGGGTAGTTAATTAAATGGTATAAATTAGATTTTGATCTCTGAATTATATTTTAATTTGAAAACAGTTTTATTTTAGAAAATTAAAATAGTGAATTCGAGTAATTTAATTTGTACAAGTAAATTGGAAATTATCAAGGATTTAAATTCTATCTTTTATAATCGAATGAATAGTTTTTCAAAACCCTCGGTTTTAAATACTAAGTGGGAGAAGGATTTGAAAATAGACCCCACGGTCTCCATCGATGCTTTATGAATCAGATGTGATTAATTCCTCGCGTGAGTTTGTCTTGACCCTAATGGATGGAATTAATTAGGGCATTAGGGATTCCTTAAAACTCTTAAGTGATAGTTACGAGAATTATAATGTAAGTGAGTTCGATACCCACAATGGGAATCCCTTCACGAACGGCTTCTATTTCAAGGAATGAACCCGTGGCTTACACTTAGAAAAAAACTTTTGATATCCTACCCAACGGAATCATTGTAATTAGGAGTGGGACAAAAAGTCTTCGGTTATTAATTATATTTGACAGAGGTTACTGAACTAACTGAACAACATAATGAAAGATGAAAATCTATTTGGTTCAAGGTGGGGTGATTCAAGCTCCTAACGAGAAATCTCACTTCATAAGTGAGCTAGGATGTCCAACCATATTAATTTAAAACTTCGTAATTAGGGGATAATACTTTAAAATTTAATCAAATTAATTCTCATGTGTTAATTGGAAATTGATTTTTTCAATTTCATGATTATAATATTTCAAAAATGAATTCAACTTTTTCTCACTAGTTTTAGGCTTAAAGTTTTAATTGGAATATGTTTCAAGGGACTGATACTGTAATTGGTCATTGTTCTAACTTAAGGGGATATTAAACTATTTTAACCCAATATTACCATCAATATTTTAGCTCATCTCGGCCCCAGCAGATGGGTTTAATCACGAAATCTAAGCATTTTATGATCCATGGTAATTTTTTTAAATTAAGTGTTACATATGTTCTATCCCTCTAATGGGAAAGTTCTATATGAGCATCTTTGATTTTAAATTATTGACCGATAAGAATTTTTTAACACCTAGTTTGGTTAATGACACTCAAGTAAGAATCACGTTCTTGGAATGATTTTATCATTGGTTGAACGTATAATTCTCTGAATTAGACATGGTGGGAAAATTCTGTATCATTACGTAATCCGGGAATAAGGATCATTGGTAACCAAATATTGGTGTTAGTTATTTGAGAAGAAATTTACTTCTCTACAAAAATGGAGGTTGGAGTATAAAACTAAGTCTTAGGTAAAACAGTTTGGGTTACTGGAGGTTCATATTCCTCGGTAGTAGTGAAAATAGTCGAAAGGCAAGTATTCTCACTATAAATAGTTATAACTTTATAGCAACGTGTCCAATTTTTCTTTGCTTCATGATGAAAAGTACATGGTGATGGTTTATCTCTCAAAACTAAATGCATAATTTATGGTTTGATCAATGGTAATCTGGTATCTAAACTTGGGAATCAGAAATCAGGATTATAACTCGTTCAAAAGGTTTCGGGTAACTGAAAAATTACTTTAAGAGAGATATTCATAGTTATGTGTAATTAGAATAAGACAACAATATTAAAAATGGGATATTATTATGAATTTTGGCGTAGACATAAAGTTAATGTAGATAAATTATTTAATGTACTCAGGTTTTAAAAAAGTTGGTTTCGATTTTCTAAATTGATTTTTAATAGATATGCTGTTGGTTTTATAAAAATTGGGCTATCTTTGATCTGTTCTAGTACATTGGAAAATAATTTATACATTATAAGGTTTGTCTCACCAATACGAATAAATATCGATGTGAATAAGTTTTATGGACAAAGATCTTTAAAGAGATAGTTTCGTAATAGAACCAAACCCAATTTTGGCACTTAAAATTAGGTTATTTTATTTTAAAAGGAATTTGAAGAATGGTTTAAAATGGAAAATTAAGTTTATTAGAAGGGGAGATACCTCTAGTATTAAATCCCGTTGAGAAGGTATAATAATTAAGGGGCCTTCATAAGCCAAAGTTAAAGAGCCCAAGATATGTTGGGAATGGTTCACTTCGATTAGTATGATTCGGTAACTATCCGGTAAAGAGGCTTTTTTAAGTACTTCATTGATTTCATTACTTACCATTCGAAGGTATGGATCTATTTATCTCATGTAGCACAAGTCTGAAACCTTTGATTAGTTCAAAGTGTGCAAGACTAAGGTGGAGAATGTTTAAGGTAAACTAGTCTAAAAAAAGTTTGCGATCTGATCATTAAGGGTTTTACCTCTTAGGATAATTAAGGGATCATTTATCGGTGGTGTTGGATTTTATCCTTACAGTCTACATCAGGTATTCCACTTTGGAATGGAATAGTGGATAGGAAAGAATAAGGATCTTTTTGAAATGATAGGGTGTATGGGTAGTTATTCAGGACTGTAAAATTCTTATTGGGATTTTACTCAAGAGACGAATCTATACGTTCTAATTTAATTTATTCTTAATCGGTCTTTTAAAATCCCATTAAACATTGGAATGAGCACAATCTCATTTTAAAGCATGTTCATATTTGGGGGTGCTCGACACTCGTGCCATGGAATGAGCCAAGGAAGTTGAAATTAAGATAAAGTTATGTCTCTTTGTTGGTTATCCTAAAGCTATCCGATGTACTTTAGATCATATTCCGAAGTACAAGAAGGTCGTTGCTTGCATCAATGACAAATTCTTGTAGGAGGATTATGTAATAAACCGCGGGACCAAGTGTAAGTTAGACTTGCAAAATTAAATGGAACATCATATTACCAATGTTTTTAGACTACCCGTATAAGATGAAATACAACCTGATACCGATAATACATCACATTATCGTAATGGGAACATCACCAATGATCAGGGTACATATGTCACATATACTAGATATTAAGTGATGGCACGTCATAATGGGAGCATCAGGAGTCATCCTGAACGCTTAGTGCTTTAGGTGATCATTTCGATGAGATTCCAAGAAAACACAGATCGAGTCCTGGGAACTACAATGAGACATTATAAGACAAAGATGTTTTCTTTGACATGTGATTATCTATACCAAAAGGGATTTGATGTATTCTAATAAAGTTTTAGTATTGTAGAGACTTATTGATGGGATAGAACCATAGGGCATTAGTGGACCTGCAAAATGCTAAAATAGAGATTGATGGGAAGGTGAAAACCTTCAAGTCAAGGATTACAAAAGGGTTTGATTAGAAAGAAAGATATTGACTATGAGCAAACCTTCTCACGATAGCCATGCTAAAGCCTGTCAAGATTATTTTAACGTCAAGACTGCATTTTTAAGTGATCATCTTGACAAGTTAATAATAAAAAGTCAGGAAAAGTGAAGTGATGTAATCTTGTGAGATGTATTTATAGGTTTAAGCTAACATTAAGGTCTTGGGTCATTTGGTTTGATCAATCAATCAACTCTTGATTTGGTTAAATCCCAAAAAGCACTTGTAATACCTCGATATTTTAATGTTAATTTTAATTTTGGTTTATTTAATTTAATTTAATTATTAAAGAAATTCTATTGAGGTTAATAAGTTTAATTATGAAATGAAGAAGTGGGAATTAGTTATTTATGAATATAAGTGGATGAATTGGTAAAGCCCTTCAAATGGGCGGCAATTAGTGGGGTAGTAAAATTTTGAAGTATGGGATTAAAATAAAGGGGTTCAAGGGTTCTAGTTTATGTTAGGGTATAAATGGAAGTTCAGTGCTAGATAATTTAGGGTTCTTTTTATTTGTTGATTAATTCCATTTAAAGGGCCTGTCGCTAAGGCTATAGGGCAACTATTATATAATATATGTATATTAATTAGTAACGAAGTAATTGTAACTCTCTCTCAACCTAACCCTAATTAGGGTTTTACATGGAAAATCCCAACAACATTCCTCACGTTGTCCCCAAGCCACCTGACATCACAAATGTTTGGAATCGCTCTTTTGCCTCTATGGTAGCAGAATCATCGCCAATCAATCATATCCTTTGCCTAAAAACACCCACAACTTTCAAGGGAGAACAAGCCATCTTGTTTTCTACCTCTGATATAGAAACACTCTCCAAACCCTTGAAGCATACCTTAATAGGTAAATTTTCACATGGCACACCTTCCATGGATGTTATCAGAAAGACATTTCAAACCTTTACTCTAAGAAAACCTTTAATGTTGGTCTTCTTGAAAATAAACATGTCTTGATTAGATTAAACTCGGAAGAGGATTTTTAAAGAATCTGGATGAGAGATACATACATGGTACGTTGGAAGATTCCCAATGAGAATTTTTAAATGGACACCAGAGTTTAGGCCAGATATTGAAAGCAGTTTATCCCCTATTTGGATCTCTTTCCCTTAACTTCCTATTCATTTCTTTTCCAAGTCTTCTCTTTTTTCAATCGCTCAATTGATTGGAAAACCCCTTAACATAGACTTATCAACTGCTGAAATTAACAGACCGAGTACAACACGTGTTTGTGTGGAAGTAGATCTCACAAAGCCTATAGCCAAAAGAATCTGGATTGGATGCGGTGACAAGGGTTTCTGGGAGGAGGTAAATGTGGAAAACAAGCCAAAATATTGTAATAATTATTGCAAGAAGGGCCATGATATTGGCTCCTGCATTTTTTTACTCCCTAATAATGTTGAGAAGCCAAAAACAAAGAACTCAACTGATATCATTCAGAAAATATTGAAGAGAAAGGAAAAGCAGGAAATGGAAGAAGACGAGATTGAGGATCAACAAATGCAAGTCAATAATACTCTAGATACAGTAGTAGATTTGGAAGAGGTAATAACAGAAGGCCAATACAAGGAAGGTCCAGACATCAAAGGCAATTTAAAGAATCAAACAAAGGTAAGAAAAGAATGGATAGTGAAAAGAATTCTGAGTTAAAATAAGATTAACCCTGGATGCAACGAGGAAATATCCTATGACCAAACTTGTACGAGAGGAATTGATGATCAAAATTTTGTCAAAAAGCAAGTAGAAAAGTCCCTTTACTTAACTGATGGAGAAGTTGAGGTAAGGTACAACACTCCTATGATTGAAGAACTCCAAAATTTTTCTAAACACATTGAGAAGAAGTTAAGCTTATCAAAGAAGCAGGTATCTACATAGCAGCCTAATCATAAAGAGCCTGCAATCAATGAGAAATCACGTAGAAAGGAAGATCCTATGTTTAAGAGGGTTACCAGGTCATGCAATAAAGGTATCACTAACTCAAATTCCAACATCTCTCAATGTTTAATCTCATAGTTTGGAACATTAGAGGAGAAGCTAAGAAATCATCAAATAAAAGGTTAAATATTCTTAAAAAGATGCATAAAATTCCTTTTCTGTCTCTACTGGAACCAAAAGTAGATGCAAAAAAAATTGATTTCTACAGGAGGAAATGGGGATTTGAAGGTTGTTGTAGCAACAATAATGGGATTTTTTTTTGGAGATATAAGGTGACAACTACATGCCTTGCTGATCATCAACAGCAATTAACTATGAAGATAAGTCACCCTGCTATGAAATCTGAGATAGTGCTTACCTTAGTGTATGATAAATGCTCTAAAGAAGAAAGATTAGATCTTTGGGATCATCTCTCATTTATGTCTTGCAGCTATCAAGACCTGCCTCATTTAATTATAGGAGATTTCAATGTTGTTTCATACCAAGAGGAAAAATTAGGGGGAAATGATATTGACCACCAATCTGTTGGAGATTTTATTCAATCTATTGAAGATAATGGCCTTACTGATTTGGGTTTCATTGGCACTAGATTCACCTGGTACAATAATAGGCAGGAGGAGGATCTGATCATGGTAAGATTGGATAGATGCTTAGTGAATCAAAATTTTATTCTAGAGTTCCCTCAATCCAAATTGAATCACCTTAATAGAACCACATCTGACCATGCCCCTCTCCTTCTATCCATCAAAACTCTCAGTGAATCCATTCCTAAACCCTTTAAATTCCAACAAATGTGGTGCTCTAATCCCCAATTTCATGATATAGTCAAGAAATCTTGGGAGGAAGATTTGGATGAGTATGGTTTAAAAAGATTTGTCAAGAAATTCCAGAGACTCAAAGTTGCTCTTAAAAAGTGGAACAATGAGACTTTTAAGGATGTTTTTCAAGAAGTGAAAATTTGTGAGGATGCCATCCTTCAACTTGAGCTAAATTATGATCTGAATAGTAATGACGATAATAGGGCTGCTTTAAATAAAGGTACTGATGTGATTTAGGCTCAAACAAATGAAGAGATCTATTGGAGACAGAAGGCTGCTAATAAATGGTTCAAACTTGGATATGCTAACTCCAAGTATTTTCATAATTATGTGGAAACAAAGAACCAAAAACTTCAAATTCACTCTATCACTGATGAAGGAAGGTAATCTGATTGATAATCCTGAAGAGATCAGGCAACACATAGTCAAGTTTTTCCAAGGCCAACTTCTTGTGGATCAGTTTATTCCTATTGAACATGTTTCTGAGACTATCCCCAAGATTGTAACTTATCAAACCAACGAAGATCTGGAGGCTTTTTCTACTGAAGAGGAGATCCTACCAGCTATCTCAGATCTTAATGAGTAAGATGCCGGTCCTGATGGATTTGGGGTTTTTTTCTACAAAAATTTTTGGAATCTTATAAAACATGATTTAACAACTGTTATTAACTCTTTTTTTTTGCAGGTAATGAGATCCCCCGTAGCTGGACAAGTACATCTATAGTTCTTATTCCAAAAGTTAAGGTCCCTAAAAAATATGGGGATCTTAGGATTATCTGCCTATGCAACTTCTCTTTCAAGATTATTATAAATATCCTCTCATCTAGACTTTCAAAAGTTTTGCCTATGTTGATCTCTCCAAATCAAAGTGTCTTTGTCAAAGGGAGGGCTATCCAAGACAATGTGCTTCTAGCTCAAGAGATGGTAAAAAATTTGGGGAAGAAATCTCATGGAAGTAATATTGTTTTCAAATTTGATATGGAAAAGGCTTATGACAGAGTTCATTAAGGGTTCCTGCTACAAGTTTTAAGAGCTTTTGGTTTTGGTGAAAGGTGGATTGACTTCATTTGGAGGTGCATTTCAAATAATTTTTTCTCTGTGATTATTAATGGTCAATCTTGTGGGTACTTCAAATCCTCTAGAGGGCTTAAACAAGGGGAACCTCTGTCCCCTGGTCTCGTTATTATAGCTACTGAATTTTTGAGTAGAGGCCTAAACAACCTCATGACTTCTGGCAACATCAAACCTTATTATCATCCTTCTGAAAGTCCATTGATTTCTCATTTAGCTTTTGCAGATGATCTTATAGTCTTTTGCAGAGGGGATAAGAGCAGCCTCAGATCTCTGAGAGATTTTCTTCAGTTATTTTGTAACCTACCAGGTCAGAAGATCAATACTTCAAAAAGCAGCTTCACTGTTGATTCCAAATGCAACCAGAGTTTCAGAGCTAAAGTAGCTGAATTCTCAGGCCTTCAACATAAAGACCTGCCTTTAACTTATCTGGGATGCCCTCTTTTCAAGGGAAGGAACAAAATTTTGCTTTATGATAAACTTATTAATGCTTTGAGATAAAAAAATATCAGGTTGGCTGTAAAAAATGCTCTCTTATGGAGGGAAATTAATTCTCATTCAGCATGTGCTCTCATCTATTCCAGCTTACTTATTGGCTTCTATAGCTCCTCCCAAGGCAGTAATCAATAAAATTCATAGAATGTTCAATAGATTCTTCTGGGGTGGAAATGAAGATGAAGGATGGAAGCATCAATGGGAGAAGTGGGACCTTATCAGCAGAGATTATAAGGAAGGGGGCTTAGGCATTGTTAATCTTTTCTATCTATCTAAAGCTTTCTTTATGAAGCTTTTTTGGAAATGATTACTGAAAAATCTCTATGGGCTTCTTACATGTCAAGTAGGTACAAGAACTGTGATATGCTCTCTCTTGGAGTTTATCATACATGGAAAAATATGATGAGGGTGAAAGATCAATTCCAAGAAGTCATGATCCATCAAGGTGACATATGCTACTGTCCCCCTGAGTCCACATGCCAATTCTCTATCTATATCCTCTGCCTATGAGTTGTGCAAAACTCATTTTCCTTCATCCACTGTTATTAGCACAATTTG
The DNA here is from genome assembly GCA_949130495.1 of Sambucus nigra. Taxonomy (NCBI): domain Eukaryota; kingdom Viridiplantae; phylum Streptophyta; class Magnoliopsida; order Dipsacales; family Adoxaceae; genus Sambucus; species Sambucus nigra. The sequence goes on from OX422213.1 coordinate 390,391,403, forward strand.
GGATCCTCATATCCCCAAAAAATGTTCTATTAATATGTGGAAGATCTTTGACAACTGTCTCCCTCTTGATGTTAATATTCAAGCTATTGGCATTCATATATGTTCCAGATGTAAGCTTTGAAAAAAAGACATAGAATCAGTTAATCATACTTTTCTGCACTACCCCTCAATAGGCCCTGTTTGGAGTTTCTTCTCAAATTTCATGGGAGTTGATATGTCATAATAAAATATCTCTTTTATGATTCACAACTAGTGGATAAAGAGTGGAAATTAAGACTATGCAAGGTTCGTTAGCTGGTGTATCCCTATCTGAGTGTGTTGGGAAATCTAGAAAGCAAGAAACCAAGCTTTTATTTAAAATTCAGAAGTTAATAATCAAACAATCATTGCTAAATCCATCAACCTTATCTCTTTAATTTGTAATGATATTAACTTCAAGAGTAGACTTTCTATCTTTGATATTGGGATTAAAGATGCCTTTTATCTCAATTTTAAAGAGAACCATAGTATGATTGTTCCTGTTAAATGGAAGCCTCCTTCATTATTTAGCTTTAAGTTGAATATTGATGGGGCTTCTAAAGGTAATCCGGGAATTAGTGGATTTGGAGGTATATTGAGAAAGGGCTTAGGAGATATATTCTTTACTTATGCTTGTTCAGAAGAATTTGCTACTAATTCTATGATGGAAGTTAAAAGTCTTTGGAGGGGGACTTATCTTACGCTTGGATTATGGTATCAAAGAAGTGGAAATAGAGTCTGATTCTTTATATGTGGTGAATTTGATCAAGAATAACTGGAAACCTCCTTGGATACTGGTGAAGCATGTTGGAGAGATTAAATCTATCCTCTCCAAACTTTAATATTCTTTATCTCATTGTTATAGAGAAAGAAATATGGTAGCAGATGCTCTTGACAACTTTGGTACTTCTATCAATTCCCCTGCAGTTTTTTCCTCTTATAGTGATCTTCCACCATTAGCGAGAGGGGCTTAGAAGCTGGACAAAATTGGTTGATTTTATTTAAGATCCTTAAAATGTCAATAGTGTTGTCTTCTTGTAACGGGGTTGTTATAAAATCCCATATTTATGGATTTCAGATTTCGCTGTCTTCAGTTTCTAAGTTTTCTTGCCCTGGGAGAGGCTTTTTCTCCTCCGTTTAAATAAATTGATTGGGGATCTGATCGCTATTCCATAAAAAAAATTGTATATTAATTTTGTTTTAAGAGTAGTGTTTGGTCGCTCTGCCTGATATAAAAAAATTAGGCTGAGGGTTGAAAGGTTTGACCAACACTATTATTTTTAGAAGACATTGGCATTTGAGTACAATAATAGGTTTGTGGACTGAAGGAGAGCCAAGTTGAGGGAATTCTCCCTCTCCCTTGTTCAACATTTGTGGAACCATTTATTAAGAGAGAAATGGAAATTGTAGTCTCCAATTTTGAGGGTTGGGGCATTGAAATCAAGGAGAGTAAAAAGAAGGTTGTCAACCCAGTAAAAGAGACAAGATGGGACAACATGGTGATGCAATTTTAAGCAGTATCCCCTTTGTTATTCCGTTTCCCCCTAAATTATTTGATTCTAAATTCCAACCAACTACCTAATCGTTTAAATTCTAATTTTTAGACCACTCACCCAAACTTTACCCAATTTTTCAAATCGAACCCTAGACTAATTCAAAGGGAAATTTGAAGTTAAACTCAAGGATTTCTTGGGATCCGCTTGCATGCAATTAACTTTTTACTCTCCTCCGTTTATGTGCATTGTTGGTAAATTCACCTAATGAATTTTTATGCTAAAAATAATTAGTAACCTCTAGAAAATTGTCTTCATAATTAAACCATGAATATGTGAATTTAAATAATTTCATATACTTGAAATGACTTGTTGATCCCTTACTTTGAGGAAATTATTTTTACACCCCAAAATATGGGGAAATTGATATTTAATATTTGAACCCCATTTGTAGATTTTGATGATTAAGATGTGATAATGTAAGATATAGACATAAACTTAGAGTTAGTGAATTCAAAAATTATTCATGCTTAGTAGGGTTGTACCTTGTGCTTTGAGACCCGTACTTTTAAATTGATGATATATACTATGAGAACCTCATTCATATTTTAAGAATTAATGTGAATGCATTAATAGTGACTTGGACACTTGATACATATATGAGCCCGTCAAATATAGTCCCTTACTTGAGATATTATTATTATTGGTATATTTTTTTATCATGTAGACGATAGAAGGAGTACGAAATATTATTGGTTGTTGGTTTGGCTGCTGGATAGTGATTTTGGATTTGTTTGGTCAACAAGTTACATTGACTTTCAAACTTTTGACATACTCTCTCATAATAATCCTTAATAAACGTGTCTTAACAATTGCCTTATTTAAACGTAAGTGTATAGACGGTTCCCTTGAATTTCACTTCGATGAGATATCCAACGCACGGGGTTTAGATAAGGGTAGTAACTCAAAACCTTTATTATACTAATATAACCTTACCTAAAAGTTTTACTTTACGAAAGGTTATATGCAATGATACTTGTTGTCAATTTATAAAATACTGCAAATGCATGGGATATTATAGAATATTGAGTGTAAATACGGGTCGAACCCAAATAGATTTGTCAATTTTAACTTTTAATAGAATTGCAACTGTCCAAACGGACTAAATGGGACACATACTAATTATGCACTAAACTAAATAAAAGCAACTATGAATAATGAGAGCAACACATGAGAGTTGTGAACAATACGACATAATTAGAATTTCGGTCCATTTATGACGTAACCAATATTGCAAACTAGATTAACATTGTCATTCCCTTTTTGTAACTCAAATTAAACGAGTCTCATCATGTTAAATTCGAAAAACATAACTGTTATGTTCAAAATCCATATTCCCTTAAAAAGTACAAGTTTTAAAGTTTGCAAATGTATTTAGGCACAGACTATCAAAACAATAAAAGTGCAAGCATATTCCATAAAAAAATACTTTTTTTTTTTAAATTTCAAAACTTGTTTTGACAAACAAGTTTTGAAGGACTTCAAACACACTCTCGTGTCATTTTAAAATGAATAACGAATTTCTGATAACAATTAAAACTAGTAGGAAATAAACAACAATTAAATTAACTTCACAATATTAGCTAACTATGATAAACTTCACCCAAATCCTAATAGAAGAATTAAGCTACCATGATGAAAAACAAATTGCAAGAATGAGAAGATATTTTCATTAATAAATAAAACTTACAATAAGTTCTCTCACAATAATATTCAATCCTCTAAAAAATGATAAAAACTTGACCCTGCAATTGAATACAATCACATAAAAATTGCTCTCCAAAATTGTGCATGAAATTGTGAGCCCAAAGGTCCTTTTTATAAGACAAAGGGTGAGATGTTTGAGTTGGGATGAACCTCTTTTTGATTGGTCAAACAATATTGTAACATATCACTCCACCTTATTAGTCTTTGGATCGGAGCAAATGACTCAATTTTCCCCCACTCGAGGAGCCTTATATTTGCTCGCCAAACACGCACGTTGATTTTCATCCAATTTGGAGAATACAATTTTTTGAATTTTAAAAACAACTTTTTAAGGAAGACCGTAAAATTCCGTTTTTTTTTCCTCTTTTCTCGAGTTGATCATAAATTAATGCCAAATTCTGTCATTACCTGCAAAATTTTCACTAGGCAACTTTTTTCACAAAATAGTGCCAGAAATTTATAAAATTATTGAAATGCCAATTTTTGACTTAAAATTATCATTTTGAATAAGAATTCAACTTTTCTTGCATTTTTTTTCTCTTTTTTTTTAACAAAATGATCCTAAGAACTTATTAAATAAAATAAAATGGGACTAACTAAGATATAATTTTTGATACAAAGTATACAAAATAAAGCACTCCTCAAATACCCCCAAACCTAAACTTTGTTAGTCCTCGAGCAAAACTAATTTTTTCAAAATCAAACACAATTTTGTAGGAATGATAATTGCACTTAGCATGTGCAACAAGTCGTTAAACCCCCAGATTACCCGAGTGAACGAGTTTACTCTCGTGAGGGTTTGCCGTGAAAATAATCTGAAACTTCAAAAACCTAACTGAGTACAAAAGATACAAAAGTAATGCAATCAAGTTTGAATGCAAACTTCATAAATATAGTAAAACTTCACTATTTAATCTCAACTTATCGTGGGTGTGTGCGTGGCCAATGTAATGTCCATTTCAGAAGATTTGATCAGTACATTACTTTCCAAAAGTTAGTTTTAATTTTAAAATCTCACGGAATGCACTCACAATCGAACACTCAAAAGTCGCTATTTTCTATCAGTATATGTGAATAAAAGAGTAAATTTAGATGAGCATATTTCACATATAAAACTCAAAAATGAACTTTTTCTTTATAATGGATGGATATGATCCCATGAACAGAAAATCAATTACTTGTTGAAAATGTTAAAGCGCACCATAGATTCTATTCATCTTCTCTCCACACTACAACTAGTTTCACTTGAGATCGATTAAGAGTTTCTTAAGTTGTATTGTAAGTTCGAGTTTTGTTTAGAAATAATAGTTTTTCGAGTTCAAATATTTCTGAGAATATAGAGGTTTTCGGTATTTTGACTTTGGCACTTTTTTTAACCTCCATTTCCCCCCTTTTTCTTTTTTTGAACATATATATTTTTTTTCATTTTTCTCATTCTTTTCTTTTCACACATTATTCTTTTGTAAATCTTTTTTTCCATTTTTCCTTCCGTAATTTTATCATACCATTCTCAAAAAATGGGCATGGCTTCTTTTTATGGGCTTTAAACTCCTAGTTGGAGTTGGATAGGATAATGGATTTTCCATAAAAGAATTATTTTTATTTCTGGATAAAATGGGCTTGTAACATAATAATGTAAAAATGTTCTAGTTAGGCTTAATTTTTGGGCTTTTAAATAATGGGTTAAACTCATATCTCAAGTTTTGTTAAGTTAATTTGTGTCTCAAGACGACCTGCTAAGACTTCTAGTGCTTAAGATTGACATTTATACTTTTTATTTTGAATAATTGAATAAAGTAAAGAATTTGAGATCATGAAAGAATTTATCACTGAAGGCAAGTTTGAGTTATTTTAACTCAGATTGATATAAATTTATCGAAACCGCTGAATGACACAATATCTCATTGGGTGAGAATTTTCAAATTTATTCGTTAAGCATATTAATTTTCGACTCATTATCCATTTTCGATCATATTATACGTCTAATGTGTAAAACATTTCATAAGTTGAGAGATCCATAAATTAATTCTATATTGAGAAATCATTTTAAAACTCAATTATATTGAAAATATTTTTGTATTTTTTTAAAAGTACCATCCTTACCCCCAGACCTAAATTTTACATTGTACTCAATGTATGCTCAAATAAAAATATGGACAAAGAAAATAAAGTAAAGAAGTAAAACGACGATATTACATGTGGATTTCACTTTGCTACCAACATCCAAAGATAACAATGCACGTTAACTATAAAATAAATAAATAATAACCAAAAGAAAGAAGGAAAGAAAGAAAGAAAACACTAATAATAAACAAACCAATGAAAATCACCCTCATCACCCTAAATTAATAATCGAAATAGTTTTGGGTCATTTCAATTAATAAACTTGATAGCATTAAGTACCAAAACATCATAAATTTGAGAGTATTACCACACACCACAAATTTTAACTTTAAATACATGGTCATAATGGTCTGCACCGACATAATCAATAATAAACAAATTTGAATCGCACGAATCATATGCCGATGAATCACATTGGGGTAACAAATTACAATGATGATCCAAATATTTACTATTCCTTTTTTGAAAATAGTCACGTAAAATTGGGGATGCGTACTCCACTCCTAAATGCGAGACTTTACGAAAATCTCGAGAAGAAGAGGTATCGCGGGGGGATACCTTTCTTCATAAAAATGGGAAGACTGTCATAATAATTAGACGTATCACTAAAATCGGATGACGAATCCTCAAACAAGTTTTTTCACAAATAAGATGAAGTAGCATTTTTCTCAGTTAAATTATAAAAAATCTTGACAATAATCAACATCCAAATAATCACCAGTATTACATGTGTTAATATCGTAGATTTCTACTCACAAAATTGATTATTATAAGGGTAACTTTTCTGTCATTGCCCCCAGTATCTAGGACTTGTCCATGAAATCTAGGTTACATCGAGTATGACATATTTTCGTTACTTTCGTCATGGTACTTCATGTTCACACGTTCAAGAAGATGAATCCGATTATCAAGCATCACGAAGTGCATGCGCCACTTTATGTTCAACATTATCCATGACGTCACATAATATTGGTATAGTTTTTGCTTTGGATTTCGTGGATTTTTTACATAGTGCTGTGAGATTTTTTTATAAATATATTTTTTTAAAATGAGGCTGTTTTTCAAACATAAAAATATTTTAATTTTCGCCAACTTCGTTCAAATAAGATGGCAATCTCGTTAGAACGACTTTGATTATCATTCAAAGGTTGTTCTAACCATTGTTCAAACGAGGGCGTACAGTTTTAATTTTTTAGATCTCATTATAAGCGAAATCAGCTTCATTTGAACGAGATGGTAATCTAGTTAGAACGACACTGATGTTTTGCTCGAGTGACCTTATGCCGCCTTGAATTTTATGTCCGCCTCTAAATACCTACTTTCGGTAGGGCTTTTGTTAATACTTTTCATTTACAAACACTACAGACCTACTATAAAAAGTCTTCATTTTTAAAAGTAAAAACACTTTTTAATTCACACAATTTCTCCTATATACTTTTGTGAATCATCTTTGAAACCCTAAACCAATTCTATATTGAAGTTACAATTTTGAAGAAGGAGTCTTCACTACTTACCTTGTGATTTTTGCGGGAATCATGGCTGAAGGAAAACCACGTTCTTTATGGGTCTTGAGAGAACCACTAATGAAGAAGACAAATGTCATATGCGGGAGATTCGTCGGGCTGTATTTGTCACGTTGTAAGTTACAATTTACAAATTATATTAGTGAAATAAAATGTTTTGCCACTTTGGAAATTTTTCCTAAAGTTTTGTTTTCTTTTCATGCTTTATTTACTTAGTGTTTTAAATCACTTAGATGCATGTTTTAGGATTTTAAGGAATTAAAATTTGTTTATGGGATCGACAACTAATTAGACAAGTTACACCATTAGAGAATTGCGCACTCTCAAATTGGTATTAGAGCCAGTTCTGTAACTTTACCGTGTAACTGATTTTTTGAATTTTTTTTGTGATGTCAATTATTTTGAAAAATCGTAAATTTTCTTATGGAGAACTTATATAATAAGACGCCAATTTTTGATGGATCAAATTATGCCTATTAGAAAGCCCGTATGAAATCCACTTTAAAGGCAATTGATGAAAGAGTATGGTTTGTTTGTGAAAGAAGGTGGACTCCTCCCACGATCACTACTAATAATATTACAAATCCCAAACTTGTTTCTTCCTCAACTGATGAGGAATTTCAGTGAAGTACCTATAACTCTCGAGGCCTTAATGCTATTTCTAGAGCCATCATCCCTGACGAGTTTCGTCACATCATGACATGCATTACGTCTAAGGAAGCATGAGATACCCTCTAGCTCACTCATGAGGGTACCAATGCTGTAAAAATGTCAAAGCTTTAGAATTTGACCACTCAATTTGTGACCATCACTATATTAGAATCCGAGAGTTTTGATGAATTTTATGCTAGGTTGTTGGACATCGTTAGCACTAGTTTTAATCTGGGTGATAAAATTAAGGAGTCGAGAGTCGTGAAAAAGATTTTAAGATCCCTACTTTCCTGTTTTATTCCTAATGTCACTATTTTGAACTCATTAGGGGGATATTAGATACACTCAGGTTAGAAGAACTCATAGGAGAATTTCAAACTTATTAGATCGACATGTTTCCCCAAACCATTAAGCCTAAGGATAGATGGGTAGATTTAAATACTTAAATTAAGAAAATGAAAAAAGAAATATTTTATGAGGTTGAATATGAGGGAGAGTTTAATGTTGATGACTTGGCCTTATTTGCAAAATTTTTATAAAAGTTTCTCAAATTTTTTGAAAAGAATTGTTCCAATAAAAATATTTTTGAGAAAAACAAAAATAAAGATGAGGTCAAGGATAGAGGAGAGAAAGAGGAAGAGATAAGGTGTTTTGAGTGAAAGGGTTAAGGACACAAGTCATTTGAGTGTCCCATTATGCTAAAGAGAAAGGGCAAGAACGTTTCTAATAAGGCCACTCTTAGTGATAGTGACATCGAGTCAGTTGATTCAGGGGTAGAATCATGATATGAAAAGTGTGTTGCTTTCATGGCTAGTCACGTGAGAAATTCTAGTTTGTCCCACGATGATATGGACATATCTAAATGTGAGGTCCTCGATGATGTTCGAGCCATTTAAGTAAGTGTAAGTATGAGATTGCAAGTGAGGGAGAAGATGACATCCAAAAAGATTTTAGTGATTTATACACCGAGATGTTGAAGATGAAAAAGTTGAATAAATATTTTGGTTTTATGGCATTAGATTTGGAGATAGGTAGTCCTAAGCTCGTGTATGTTTTTTCCCATTTCAAGCAAAGAGGACACCTTAGGGAATTTTGTTTTGAGTTGGATAGTGTGTCTCATAGGTATATTCCACGATATGCTACTACACGTGTTCCCACACGCACTCCCATACATGTTACTCTGCATGCTCCCACACATCACATGAGAGATTTTGAGAGATTTCGTGAGCAAGTTGAGTATTTGGTCAAAAATTTACATGATTTAATTGATGTTTTTCATAGGATGTCATCTCCCCTGGAGAACTCCTCCGGATATAATGATTGAGGTTTAGACTTATTTCCTAGCATATGATGCTTTTGTGTTCATATCTTACATTCCTAATGCTATTATGTACCACCATTGTATTAATATTGTATCACTACACCAAAAACAACAATTTGGCACATCCTAATATTAAAAATTTGGCACAGTTTAAAACTATGCCAAATTCTGGCACGGTTTAATGACAATTTGGCACACTTTAAAAATGTGCCAAATTTTGGCACTATTTCAAAGTGTGCCAAAATTGAGTACACTTCACTAAAATATAAAATACCCTAAAAAAATCATTATACTAACTTTGTTGATTCCCGCTCACCCTCCCATCTCATTCCCGCTCTCTCATTCGATTTCTCTCTCTCTCTCTCTCTCTCTCTCTCTCTCTCTCTCTCTCTCTCTCTCTCTCTCTCTCCAGCGGCCAAATCTCTCTCTCTCCGTTCAGCCCAGTCTCTCCTCTCAGCTCTATCTTTCTCCGCTCAGCTCTCTCTCACTTCACTCATCCCAATCACGTAATTTTTAAAAGAATATGTATATTTTTTAACCTAAGTCTTTACAAAGACGAAGTTAGGGTTCTTGATTTTCTCTGCAAAAGTATTCAAAATCCCAAAGTTAGGGTTCAATGTATTCTGAGAAAGTATCCTTGGAAAGGTATCAGATTTAATCCTAGAGTTTATGCAATCCGTGATTTTATTCGTGTTTTGCATTTTTAGGATTTTATATATACATTTTAAAATATTTATTGTGTTTTTTTGGGGTATTTCATTTTCCCCTATTTTGGTAGTCATTTTTATTTGCTCCGTGTTTTTAGAAAAACATGAGTTATACCGTGAATAACTATTGGACTTTTTTGATATTTCTTAAGTTAAAATTTGAGGTTATTTTTATGTACATGTTATGATGTTGGTTAGGTTTGATCTAAATATTTTTTACAACTTTTTTATGTTAATGTCAAAGATTGTGTATATAATCAATTATAAAAAGCATATATGATTGTGTATGTATGGTGTATGATAAAATGTTTTTTGAATCTTTTGTTCAAATCTCACATTTCTTTGGAACACTCTAAGAATTAATTCTTTGTATATATACGTGCATGATAATATGTACGTATATATACACATACCTACATATCTGTATGCATATATACACATATATGTAGGATGTTATTGTTTGTTGGATTTTCTTATACGCTTCTAATTATGGAGCTGTTAGGATTTAGGAACTTAGTATTATTTTCTAGTTTGTTTGTAGAGTTTCTAATATGCTTATAATTATTGACATTATGTTATTGTTGTTAATAAGATTTAAGAACTTATAATTATTAACATTAGGTTATTGCTATTTATAGGATTATCTTATATGGTTCTAATTACAGAGTTGCTTGCATCAACTGCATCATGTGTTACGTTGTTCATAGATTAGGACTGATTTGTTTCTATGACAATGTCTGAACCTCTTTATTAGCTATCGAGGTGCTGTATAGAATGTGTGATTGAAAGAAGTTTATCTAATCCATTAAGTGGGGGGATGTGAGAGATAAGTTAGGAAATGATGAACTTTTTATTTTTATATACCTCCCACTATTTCATAAAATTAATGCTAAAATAACTTCTTTCCTCTTAATCGTCCCACGAGTCATTAACTTTCTATGACCCGATTCATGATGTCTATATTCATTTCTTAATTTGATCACTACATTATAGAGTTTCCCTTCAATTGTTTGTACATGTATACATGTATGTGCAACTGTGTAGGCATAATAATATTAATATATATGTATATATACATATGCAAGACATACCATCGGGTTTTGTTTTGTTTTATGTTTTGTTCTTATAAGCTCTGCATTATTCCCATCAACCATTCGGTGTAATGTCACCGAGAAGATAACTTATCTCCCTACATTTGTGTCTTTTAGAAGTATATGGTAGATAGTGAATTTCAGGGAATGTCTTTCATCCAATGTCAAATTTTCTTCGACATATTCCTACTCGTTGAATTAGACAGTGAGTCATGTTGTGATTCTAAAATATAAACAATATATATTGGTATCAATTGAATTAAATAGCGATTCCTCGAATAAAATTGTCTGTGAGGTATATATGTTTCTTCTAATATTAGATTGACGTTAAATAGACGCCACACGTTGTACAGTGGATGCGACTCGAAGATCAAAAAGAGTGTTGAGTGTCAGTATGGTTCAATATTATGGCACTTCATCAAAACAGGTTGTATTTATTTCTAAATCTATAAAGTACGTGTTTACAAATCATCGATACTATAGGGGGAAAGTCCAAGCAGTGGGAGGTTTCGAAAAAAATTCATGACCTATGCTTGATTCCCAATCGAGTCCAGTAACGTAAAAAACCCTAGTCTCATGAAAGATGACCTGATGTCCCTTAATATGCCCAGAAATGTCAATGCCCGAATGATGAAAGGCTTCAGTCTACCGACGCACTGCCTCGCATCGATCGACTAATGACCATATGGTACACAAATCCTCCTGAATGACTTGCAAAATTATGATTCACGTTGGTGTGACTATTCATAGTAGCATATCATGGTCCAACATGACCTAAAGTCTCTGAACACGACTGATATTCAATGCCGGAGGACAATCCACGTTGGTTGACCGATGCCGAAGGACATTTTCCCCAAAGACACCCATTGCTCCCTAATGCCAAGGCACCCACCAAATGTTGCCCCAACATCATATTTCAGCCATCTTTCTTTATCAACTAACCAGCCAGGCAACTAACTAGCATTATTTATAATTTTACATAACAAAGAAATATGTGTAAAAAGAAATATTCCAGAGTTAAGTGACGGCGGTGTGATTCATTTTCATTGTTTAGTTTGTTGTCATGTTAGAGTTTTATTCGACAGTTTTTAATGTTGTGTTTGGTATGGATACGATCGGTTAGTTGCATTTGGTATGTAGATTTATAATCACCTAATAATTATGTTGCGTAACTTCCACATGTTCTATATTGTTGCAGTGCAGAGGACATACCTGAGCATAATACCTTCAACACACGTGTTCATGCTGATATTAAGGTCAATCCATTATTCAAATTTAGATTATAGTTAGGGTGAATGTAATCGTGGCTAGTTATCTTTTATCAGCTATCCTTGTAAGCAACAATTTACAGTTTTACCTCTTCTAAAATTAAACTCAAGATGGATTGTTAGTGACTATGATAGAAAGAACATCGGTTTGTGGCTTGACAACTGACTTGTGCATAATTTTAGTCATGGAGAACTCAGGATGCCTCCTAAAACCTCCATGACTACTTAGATGTTACTTCATGATAGAAAGAATATCGTATTTTTTAGCGTCTAATAGATTTGAGAACTCTTAAAGCTTTCACTAGTGATGTATAATTATTAAAAGTAAGAGGGTCCTTCAACATTTTAGTATTTTTTTAAAGCAGCATTTATTTACAAGCTTGTAAAGAAAATATTAAATATAGAGGGGGTGGGTGGTGGGGGTGGAAGAGTCCACCTTAAATTTATAATGAAGGACTAGAGAAGAATCTTCTAACTCCTCACATAAAAATCTCTAAAAGGTTTAGATATGAAACCTAAAGAGAGTAAGGAAGATCTCTAAAATGTTTTGATATGAAGCCTAAACAGAACCAAAAATTTAATTGGCAATGAGAATGCCAATGTAAACAAGCAACCAGGTTTATATCTCTCTTCTCTGATTTTCTCATCTTCTATGATCTTCTTTTGCCTTTTTAGGTCTATTTATCAACATCCACTCTTTTGTGAATTTGATCCCTCATATAAGCCTAATCACTATAAGTTGCGCCCTCATCCCCCCTAGGATACCTCAGTGATGGTTATATTTAGACTTAAGTAGCTCCATGTGTTTTTTATTGACTTTTGTACTTCATTGGTGAATGTAAATGTTTCTCCACTAAATGTACCAATGTCGAAAAATATTTTACCAGTAATGAAAAAAGTATTGAAGTCTAAAAAAATTTATGCAGACTTCAGTACCTCTCCTTCAATTCTCACAACACATGAAACACATAATATGCATGTCCATGTATAAAAAATTAGTCACGAGAATCACATGTGAAATGAAAAGGTCATAACCGAATAAATATGAGCTTACTGAATGAAGTCATCATGGAGATATGAAGACGATGTGATAAAACGTCGAGAAGATGACAGGGTATGGAAGCAAAAATAACAGAAAACAATGAAGACTTAGTTCAAAGGACACAGAGAGTTGTTACACACCAACTGATCGAAGATTATTTTAAGATACACTATTCAATCTCGGTCTCTCTATTTTTAAATTTTACATTTGCACCGATATAGGTATTTCTTAATGAATATTTTCTTCAATATGCTTCATTTGATTGTCTAGCAGCTATACAATGATACATATGCACGACAATTGAAAGTACACTTATGTTGGATTTCCAATTTCTTCACCAATTATAAAATAATGATCATATATAACTTGAGGAGACCAAGGTTTGTAATGTGTTTCTCTTTAGTGTAGAACCTACTGGATAACAGACATGATCAAAATTGATGATTGTTGGGTTGACGTGCAATATTCCAAGCATAACAAGGCGAGTGAGGCCTACTCTTTTTGTACATACTAATTATTCATGCTCCCTTCTATCAACGCTAAATCGATGCTTAATTATGCAGCTTTATTGACATCGTCACGATGAATTTGGCATTTTTAATGATTGTATATGGAAAATTAATGTGACGCCCCGAACCGGATTTAAGGGTTATTATAGGATCGACCCTGATCCGATTCGAGTGTCAGGTGTGGGGTGCAATGGGCAACCTAAATAATGTTACTATTCCATTTTTTATTAATAAATAAGATTACGCTTTGCTTAGCATGCGATTCCAATATAAAATAAACTACGTGCGGGACCCAAGGGAAGTGCCCCCAAGGCCAAGTAAACAGAGCTACTAACGTTCATGGAAGTAAATATTACCTGTATAACGCTCTCAAAGTACGAAACCGCATACAACCTGCCGTAACAAAGAGGAGGGAGTGAGCGAAAGGCTCAGTGGGATTTAGACAAATGCAACATAAAAACAAACGGCAGAAAAGAATTCTCACTCACTATATGCTCATGAAAATATGTATATATCTACATATATACTTTTGAAAAGACATGCTCCGATGTATTAAATCATTTTATTCCAAAAATATATTTATCCCCGTTCATCCTCTTTGTCTTTCCCAAAAGTGTCATTTTGGATAATCTTTCTTTAAAATCACATTCTTTTCCATTAACGCACACGGTTAATCATTTATAAGGAAAACCTTTCTTTTCTTGAAAATATTCATCTATTCGACGTTTATTAACTCACGCTAGAGTTACTTTGCCATTATTTTAATATTCTCATTAAAACAATCTTTATGACACGCACGCTTAATGTTTGAAAAATATTTATTTTTATTGAGAAACTTATACACCACACGACACAAAATATTTATTGTTTCACGAAAACTTGTTTATTTCCCTTTTTCAATCTTTTGCAAATCTCATGATTTATTTGCACTAATTTCAAGAATATTCTCATTCTTCATTCTTTATTACAAAAATTATCAATCTTTGCCTTGAAAGTCTAGCCATTATTCCTGGATTTCACGGGCTCTACACCATCGGTCTCCAGTCGCCATATGCTCATCTGTACAGGGCTTTGGGGTCTTTCACCACTAGGGACGTCATGCCCTCCTTAATTCTTAGCATCATGCAAGTATCCTTTCTTATCTTTTTTCGTGTTCTTCAACATTGTTCTCAATATTCACATTTATTCTCACTTGGAAAATCAATTCTTCCCTTTTTCTTTCAAACAATTCATTGACATTTTTATTTCATAAAAATGTTTCGCTTTACGTAAATTTACCAATTTATCCATTTCATATCAAATACGCATTTAGCCATTTAACAAGTGTTGTTCCCAAAATAGTTACTAATTTCCAACTTAATTCTCAAAACACTTTTAACCACTTAACACTTGTCAAAAACTATATTTTTACCCATATTTCACACTTATCATTTTAGTGAAACTCATTATTTTCACTTAGCAAAAATATATCATTAATCTCCTTTTATCAAACTTAATTAATACATTTAACTGTCAAATATTTTCTTGACAGCACACTATTCACTGTATTTACGATAATGCCACTACTATTTATTTCACACAAACATTATACTTTTAAATCGGTTTAAACATACTAATTTTTCAAAAAATCAATTTATAACTTCTCGAAGTATATTTATGATATTTCCAACATAATTTCAGTAATAAATTCTAAATTTTATAAAAAGACTTTATTTCCATTTATGTTTCCAAAATAAGTTGTACACACTTTAAATACCCATTTGGTCACTATTAACACATTTGACTTCTTTACTTTATTTAATTACACTTAAGTATCAATTTAAAAGTAAGCGTTTTATACTTTGATTATTTACATATCAACCCCAAATATTTCTTATTTTGAGTTTATGCATCTCAAAAATACCCATTTAAGTAAAAGTCCAATTTCTTCTTCTACTTCATCATTTTGGTAAGAAAGTCCCATTTTTATTTCGTAAAAATGGCCTATATTAGTCCAATATTTTTCTAAACATGAAATTACATTATTTACCTTTGGAACATCATTTTAACACATTTTATAAAATGTTCAAGGTTAATATTATGAAATTTATCCACCTTTTGAACCCATCAAAATTACTTCTTAAAAACTCATTTCTACACATCAAATGATGATATGATAACTAAACAACATAAAGTTGTAAAGTAGCTAAAATACTACATATATCAAGTCTACTATATGTAAATATCATTCTAAAAATTATCAAACTCTAAATCTCAATCAAAGTAATATTTTCCCACCTCTTAAGATTCCAAAATGATGGTGTAGGAGGAGCAACCCCCACCTTCAAAGGTGGCCTCAAGGGGTTACCAAATGCATCCTCCATGAGAGCTCTATATGTGCTCTAGGAACTCCTTCTTTAAGCTCTAAGAAATGCTCCAAAACTCCAAGTTTAGCTCCAAAATATAAGTTCTAAGACTTCCTTAAGCTATATATCCCTTAAGTGGTTGTTTTAGAGTGTAAATATGTCACAAATATGAAGTTTTGATGATTGTTTAGAGAGGGGAAGGAAGAGCTACGAATTTTCACAAGTGTTTGAGAGTTGTGGAAATGAGAGAGTGATCAAAATCTGATTGCTTTTTTATCTCATCAACCCACATGGTTAATACATTATATAACCCAATAATTCATTAGTTTATTCGTTAATTAACTCCAAAAATCTTACACCCATCCAATGTTGGTGAGGTTATTCAAAGGGGCTGATGAGGGAGGTATAGACTAGGGGTTGAATCAATGGATGGCTTAGGATTAAACCAAAATAAAAATAAAACCCCAAATTTATTAATATTTTTACTATTTTTACAACTGAAAATAGCTCTAAATAATGTTTTCTGAAGATGTCGAAGAAGAGAAAGTTGCTCAATATTACATTTTGAGTCTATCGTGAATTTTTCAGAATTTTTTGAGCACATTTATTTTCTGACGAAAAATAAAAATATTTTATTTATTTATTCATTTTATGACTTTTGACCCCATGGCACTCTTAAGCCTATTTTTAGAATCCCATAAATATGGTCCAATTATTTTTAACCTCAATAAAATGTCCTACAAAAATCATGCAAGTCTGCATCCCGCGTGACACATGCTGACAAAAGCCGCGTTACATTAAACATGACCGTGTCATAATCATTCATTGAAATTTTTGCATCAAACTTGATCAACATACTTACTAGGAATTAAATGCGTATCCATACGAACCATACAACGTGGAGATTCTTTTTTTTTTCTTAATTACTTTTTGTGCCATTTTGGCGTAATTCCCTTATATATTTATTCCTAAAATTTTTCCTTCGAATAAAATCATCTATTTATTATTTAATATTTCTTTTCTTGGGCGGGGTATCACATTCTTCCCTCCTTAAGAAATTTCGTCCTCGAAATTGTTAACCCATCAACCTTAATCATTCAGTCATCTAAGCAAACCATTTCTAATTCCGGAGTATCCTGATATATTTAAAGTTAAAACTGAAAGATTCCATCCACGTTAATCATCATCAAGTTAACCCGATCATGGTAGGGTTTTTCATTAATAATACCCAAGCATGCCTAACTTATTCATCCCAACAATTTTTTTTTTGAAACAATCGGTATTCCTCAAACATCATGCCATCATTAATGAATTCATCATCACAAGTTAGGATTTACAAACCTATGTTTTCTCAAATTTTGAATCACGTCAAGACAAGGTTAATACACCTATAACACTTCCTAGTTATTCATATCATCAATCTTAAAAGAGTCACTTTATCACATTGGCATGAATGACCGAAACCTCCCATTAAATCTTCATATTAGCCTCGAAGCATCCTAGATATCATAATCCAAATTATACATATGAGTAACTATATCCTCAATTCGGAGTGTAAAATTTTCACTTAAGGTCTCATTAAGTTTGATATCCACATAATTCCTAAAACGTATTCTTGAACCTATGACTGAAAAGTAACTAGCTATACTGTAACTCCAAACTGTAACTAGTTTTATCGATAAACTAATAGGGTCGTTAACCTAAAATAACTAATTTACACATGCAAACTACGAGTAACAAATCGTGAGACCATGCGCACACATAAACTAATGAAAAGATTAGGGTGCTCCTAACAATTTGAGCACTAATTTACTGTGATGCATCATCCACAATCGGCCTAACTCACGCCACTACTGAGCTTATGTAGTCTCACACCCATATCACAATCGAATAGCAACTTCCCATTACTAGGATCAAATGAAACATATGGAATTACAACGAATTAAGTGAATACCAAGCCAAAGGATAACAATAGAATTTTGGCATCGAATTGTTCTTCACAAAGTACGAACCCATAAGTGCTCTTAAGGACCACAACTTATAACCAATATTCCTCCTATGTACATTGACTGATCCGACGCAATTTTCCATTCTCATTGAAGTATAAACTAATCCTTTCGGGAAGTTAAAACACAAGGTTTCCTAGGACTAATGTTATGGGTTACACTTTTATATTTGTACGGACTGTGCTAATTCACGCGAGATCACCCTTCTCATCTTTTATCATAAATAGCCGATCCATCTTACCGAGGTCTCCAAATTTCAATACGTGGTATCTAACCTCAATTTTCAAGTTCAACACATATGCACAGTTTCAAACATCTGAATTTACCAATAACTTTCGAACTCTTAGCAACATCCTCTGCAATCTTGAATATCACAGTTTAGTCGAAGCTAGCGCTTCTAATCTCAGAGGTAGGATCTTTGCTCACCTTATCTTATCACTAAATATTTCTATAGTTGAATAATGATTTCTGTTTACTAGAGTTACTCCAAACGCATCGGTAGCACAACAGGGTGCTATGATTAAGCCTATTGCCTCATTCCAAGAATGCTTCCTAAAAACATTGGTGCAATTATTTAGGTGCTCTAAATTCTCCCAAGTGTATAACTTAGTGCTCACCATCTTGTTTACAACACAACTCTCAAAGTTCACATTAAGCTAAGTTTTACGATTCATGGTGCTAATCTCCAAGGTATTGCCACAAGTCAACATGTATGATATTGATTTATCAACACCTAAACAATCGATAACACCCAGATTCTCCAAGGCTTTATGTATATCTTTCGTAAACTTATAAATTTATTTAAAGGTGAATCCACAATCAAGTGTAAGAGTTGTCTGTGAAACTAAAATCTTGTTCTACTCGATATCCTAGAAATAAATGATAATTAAGCCCATCCAAGTGCTTCTCACAAAATTCGGATATAATTACCAACTTATATTTCTCCAAGATTTATATCAAGACACGTGTTCACAAATAATTTATCTTATTGTCACCAATTCTAAGACATTTTCTCCACGTCAACATTATTTAGTCACTAATGACCTATTATTATTTTATGAAATCCTCAACGCAATAATTCTCCCAAGCTTTATGGTAACAACATCATATTTAGCCATTTCCAAAACCATCATATGCGACCAAGTACAATTATTATTTTGTCACGACAGGAGCTTATTGTATTAATGTCCCCAAAACACTCTACTCAAGTTAACCTAATTGTTTATCATAGCGATTTGATTAAGGTAACTGATCTTCAATATCTTTATGTGGTAATCATTGATTTGATTCTTCCAACGCCACACCAATTATCTCCTATCATATACTGGGGAATCACCCAGGACATATTCTTGTGTCACCTTAATTTGCCATTTCTATGCAAGTAAATGACATGTCTATCACCGAGGAACGCTAATAAACCTTAGTTTTATCTATGATATACAACCCCAAAGGTATCGCCTCGAAATTCTAATTACTTGCATTACTACTTTTCTCAAATAACCTTAGCACTTACTCCTAAGAGAAATTATCATGGAATTACAAAATTATCAAATTTCTAACCCGTAGTAAAAATCACTAGACTATGTCATATAAACCTCAATTTGTGTTTAATCATAGATGTAGCTTGTCTCCAATATGTTATCATCACACCACACGATAAATCATTCATTGTTATTTACTAAAGACTAGGGTAGGATACGGGACGACGGGCATTGCCTATAAACATCCAAGACCAGACCGCAAACGTCACAAGAGATCCTATTCCTCAATACCATATTATTATAATCTCCCAAAATTATCAAATTGGTACTGTCATCAAAATTGTTCCATAAGGACAATTTTATTTAACTCCTAAGTTACCTTAAGTCATCATGATTATCTAAGTCTACATTATAACCAAAATATACATATCACGGTATAATAAATACCAGTCCTCAACCAAGGGACCTACTAATTTCTCATCACAAGATCAATACTCGCAAATATACTACCCAAGATATACACCCAAATACATTAATCCGAGTCTTGAATTTAATACACTCTCACTATGAAGTCAACACTTATAATATACACTCAAGTCACCTAATCTCCAAAGTTAAACTCAACCAATATTTATAGCTACAATTTAGCTCACACTATTTGGTGCATTAACTTCTCTTATTCTTTGTTACCATTATAATTAACACACAATACATCTCTCACACAAAAGAACTACGATGTTGCCGACATTAGCTTAAGCTGACACCCGTAATTACTAACACATCTATATTAGGAATGCGAAAGCGATTTATAACTATCAACCTGATCGTGTGCCACTTGGCACCAACTTTCTTATCATGCTAACCTCTTTTGACTTTATTGATGAGGATACAAACTGTCACCAAACTAGCGTGACTGGACCAAACCAACAACGACGTCGAAAAATCCACTACCGACCTCACCACGTCACACCCGAAAGAAACATTGAACCTAAAGATTTGATACCAAGTTGTGACGCCCCGAACCGGATTTAAGGGTTATTATAGGATCGACCCTGATCCGATTCGAGTGTCAGGTATGGGGTGCAATGAGCAACCTAAATAATGTTACTATTCCATTTTTATTAATAAATAAAATTACGCTTTGCTTAGTATGCGATTCCAATATAAAATAAACTACGTGCAGTTACCAAGGGAAGTGCTCCCAAGGCCAAGTAAACAGAGCTACTAACGTTAATGCAAGTAAATATTACCTGTATAACGCTCTCAAAGTACGGAACCGCATACAACCTGCCGTAACAAAGAGGAGTGAGTGAGCGAAAGGCTCAGTGGGATTTATACAAATGCAACATAGAAACGAACGGCAGAAAAGAATACTCACTCACTATATGCTCATGAAAATATGTATATATCTACATATATACTTTTGAAAATACATGCTCCGATGTATTAAATCATTTTATTCCAAAAATATATTTATCCCCGTTCATCCTCTTTGTCTTTCCCAAAAGTGTCATTTTGGATAATCTTTCTTTAAAATCACATTCTTTTCCATTAACGCACACGGTTAATCATTTATAAGGAAAACCTTTCTTTTCTTGAAAATATTCATCTATTCGACGTTTATTAACTCATGCTAGAGTTACTTTGCCATTATTTTAATATTCTCATTAAAACAATCTTTATGACACGCACGCCTCATGTTTGAAAAATATTTATTTTTATTGAGAAACTTATACACCACACGACACAAAATATTTATTGTTTCACGGAAACTTGTTTATTTCCCTTTTTCAACCTTTTGCAAATCTCATGATTTATTTGCACTAATTTCAAGAATATTCTCATTCTTCATTCTTTATTACAAAAATTATCAATCTTTGCCTTGAAAGTCTAGCCATTATTCCTGGATTTCACGTGCTCTACAGCATCGATCTCCAGTCGCCACATGCTCATCTGTACAGGGCTTTGGGGTCTTTCACCACTAGGGACGTCATGCCCTCCTTAATTCTTGACATCATGCAAGTATCCTTTCTTATCTTTTTTCGTGTGCTTCAACATTGTTCTCAATATTCACATTTATTCTCACTTGGAAAATCAATTCTTCCCTTTTTCTTTCAAACAATTCATTGACATTTTTATTTCATAAAAATGTTTCGCTTTACGTAAATTTACCAATTTATCCATTTCATATCAAATACGCATTTAGTCATTTAACAAGTGTTGTTCCCAAAATAGTTACTAATTTCCAACTTAATTCTCAAAACATTTTTAACCACTTAACACTTGTCAAAAACTATATTTTTACCCATATTTCACACTTATCATTTTAGTGAAACTCATTATTTTCACTTAGCAAAAATATATCGTTAATCTCCTTTTATCAAACTTAATTAATACATTTAATTGTCAAATATTTTCTTGACAGCACACTATTCACTGTATTTACGACAATGCCACTACTATTTATTTCACACAAATATTATACTTTTAAATCGGTTTAAACATACTAATTTTGCCAAAAACCAATTTATAACTTCTCGAAGTATATTTATGATATTTCCAACATAATTTTAGTAATAAATTCTAAATTTTATAAAAAGACTTTATTTCCATTTATGTTTCCAAAATAAGTTGTACACACTTTAAATACCCATTTGGTCACTATCAACACATTTGACTTCTTTACTTTATTTAATTACACTTAAGTATCAATTTAAAAGTAAGCGTTTTATACTTTGATTATTTACATATCAACCCCAAATATTTCTTATTTTGAGTTTATGCATTTAAAAAATACCCATTTAAGTAAAAGTCCAATTTCTTCTTCTACTTCATCATTTTGGTAAGAAAGTCCCATTTTTATTTCGTAAAAATGGCCTATATTAGTCCAATATTTTTCTAAACATGAAATTACATTATTTACCTTTGAAACATCATTTTAACACATTTTATAAAATGTTCCAGGTTAATATTATGAAATTTATCCACCTTTTGAACCCATCAAAATTACTTCTTAAAAACTCATTTCTGCACATCAAATGATGATATGATAAGTAAACAACATAAAGTTGTAAAGTAGCTAAAATACTACATATATCAAGTCTACTATATGTAAATATCATTCTAAAAATTATCAAACTCTAAATCTCAATCAAAGTAATATTTTTCCACCTCTTAAGACTCCAAAATGATGGTGTAGGAGGAGCAACCCCCACCTTCGAAGGTGGCCTTAAGGGGTTACCCAATGCGTCCTCCATGAGAGCTCTATATGTGCTCTAGGAACTCCTTCTTTAAGCTCTAAGAAATGCTCCAAAACTCCAACTTTAGCTCCAAAATATAAGTTCTAAGACTTCCTTAAGCTATATACCCCTTAAGTGGTTATTTTGGAGTGTAAATATGTCACAAATATGAAGTTTTGATGGTTGTTTAGAGAGGGGAAGGAAGAGCTACGAATTTTTATAAGTGTTTGAGAGTTGTGAAAATGAGAGAGTGATCAAAATCTGATTGCTTTCTTATCTCATCAACCCACATGGTTAATACATTATATAACCCAATAATTCATTAGTTTATTCATTAATTAACTCCAAAAATCTTACACCCATCCATTGTTGGTGAGGTTATTCAAGGGGGCTGATGAGGGAGGTATAGACTAGGGGTTGAATCAATGGATGGCTTAGGATTAAACTAAAATAAAAATAAAACCTCAAATTTATTAATATTTTTACTATTTTTACAACTGAAAATAGCTCTAAAATAGGCTTAATGATGTTTTCTGAAGATGTCTAAGAAGAGAAAGTTGCTCAAAATTAAATTTTGAGTCAATCGTGAATTTTTCAAAATTTTCTAAGCACTTTTATTTTTTGACGAAAAATAATAATATTTTATTTATTTATTCATTTTATGACTTTTGACCCCATGGCACTCTTAAGCCTATTTTTAGCATCCCATAAATATGGTCCAATTATTTTTAACCTCAATAAAATGTCCTACAAAAATCATGCAAGTCCGTATCCTGCGCGACACATGCCGACAAAAGTCGCGTTATATTAAACATGACTGTGTCACAATCATTCATTTAAATTTTTGCATCAAACTTGACCAACATACTTACTAGGACTATTAGGACTTAAATACGTATCCATACGAACCATACAACGTAAAGCTTCTTTTTTTTTTCTTAATTACTTTTCGTGCCATTTTGGCGTAATTCCCTTATATATTTATTCCTAAAATTTTTCCTTCGAATAAAATCGTCAATTTATTACTCAATATTTCTTTTCTAGTGCGGGGTATCACAATGCAATTGCTGGAATCCTTGGAGATATCAGTCTCGCTGCCGTTATCGAGAGCTCTGTGACTTCATTGAATATTTAAACAACAAATGTAAAAGAAATACAACTGCATAGCCCATTGAGAAGGCTCTTGACAGCCGCTAGCGAGTGTCCTATTCAAATGTGTGGACAACTCGCCCCACAGTTTATGATTGGACAACTCCCAAATTAAACTATGTTCACTACTACCGACTCAACTCAGATATTTTTTTATCCATTTTCTTCTCCAATATGTGATGGAAGTATTACTTATCTCATCTCGTTTGATGTTCAAATTTCAGAGTTTTATTACCTAAATTAAGAAGAGAGTAGCACCAAGTAATTACGTGCAATTGCTTTGTTGGCCAATTAGGCCTACTTCCCCTGCCCTACCTCTACTTATCGGATATCCTAAACTCTCTCCCACCCCACCCAGCTTCACCATTTGTTGGAGCTTCCACGCGACCTGTTGCAACGCATACAAAACCTCGGCCATAAAAAATACTGCTGCATAGCCCATCGAGAAGGCTATTGACAGTTCCTTGCAAGTGTGCCTTCAAATGTGTTGGATAACTCGCCCCACTATTTATGATGGGATAACTCGCATTTAAATAAATGCTCCTTACTACCGACTCAACTCAGCTACTGTTTTGTATCTATTTTCTTTCTAATATGGACTGGAAGTATAGACATGTATAGTTATATTTGGGATGGGAAGCTATGTCATTTCTCTTGCTGTACAAATTTCATTATTTTAATACGTAAATTAAGAAGAGTGTAGTACCGAGTAATTACGCTCAATTTCTTTGTTGCCCAATTAGGCATACTTGTGTAACCTTCTCAAGAGTTATTTATATTGTTTATGCAGTTTATTTTTTAGTTTGAATATGTTTACACTTACCAGCACAGTCTGCCAATTTGTGCAAATGTATTGCCAATATGTTGTTTATTACGAATGTTAGTCTCTCTGTAAAACACATGACATTACTTTCTGTATTTTCCATCAGTCTACATTTAATGTCAATGAAGTTATCCTATCATTTGAACTTACTTATTGATTATTATACATATACATATGTCCCATCTAGAGGTGGATTATTTATCTTGCTGCGCCGAGGTATTATGTCAGGAGAGCATAACTTCAAAAGAAATATGAGTTGCTTTGTTGTCATTCCTGCTGCTGTTGTCATTCATGTTTTAGTGGGGCGTTGTCATTCCTAGTCAGTGTTATCAGGGATACATTCATTCCTATTTTAGTGGGGAATAACTTCAAAAGAAATATGTTTACACATACCAGAAATATGAGGTATTATGTCAGGATGGTCAGCGTTGTCATTCCTGTTGCTGTTCAAATTTCATAGTTTTAGTACGCAAACTAAGAAGAGAGTTGCATCGAGTAATTACGTGCAATTGCTTTGTTGCCCAATTAGGCCTATTTTGTGTAACCTTCTCAAGAGTTCTTTATATTGTTTCTGCAGTTTATTTTTAGGTTTGCATATGTTTACACTTGTCAGCATAATCTGACAATCTGTGCAAATGTATTGCCTATGTGTTGTTTATGATGTTCTTGTTATTCATGTCGACTTAGTCATTGTGTAAATGTATACGATATGCACTTCACTTCATTTTCCTTTAGTAATAATATTTTATTGGTCGAATACTGTAAGGACATTTTTCTCATGTCTGTTATCTTACATTTATATATGTCGTAAGTCGCTACAAAAGGCACGTCTCTTCACGATCTCACACGACAGCCTCAATCCGAATTTCGGGATTCAAGCATTCAACATCTCCATTATGTGTCCCACATCTACCTCAACGACTTCACGTTCCATGAATTTAGGGACTTAATGCAAGTGGTAAGCAAGAGAAGTCAAAACAGTAAAAGAATGCAAGATATGGAAGTTCAAGGGAATTTTGGTAATTTTACAACCACCGTCCAGAGGTCCGATCAACTAGAAAGTTAAATATCTCGACACAACGAAGATACTGGAAGAAACGACACCTCTATCCGAGCTACGGTGAAGAAGTTATGGCCCTTTGAAAATGAAAAAAAAAACTTATGGAGAATGATGCATTTTTTAGCCCCAAACCAGCGAAGTTTCACGAACCGAAGGCCAAATCGGTTCGGGGTACCGGACGCTGGCAGAGTTTCAGATTTTTAAAACTCTTCTTGGTTTCCTTATAAAAACCAACTTCGAGGGAGTTAATTTACAAGACTTGCAAAGACGATTTTTGAGAGTTCTATCACCTCAAGTCTTATTTTTGAGTCCCAAGACTCATGTTTTGATTCACACAATTGCCATACCTTTGTGAATCCTTTTTGAAACTCAAGAACACAGCTCTGATTTTGTTCAACCCTTGTGGAGAAGCCGTTCTCTTCTTCATTGCTGATCACCTGGAGTTCTTGTGGGAGATTCCAGCTTACGACACTTCTAGCCGTTGCTTTGAAGGTTTGATGAAGACATCGTGCGTTACACTTGTGGGCGATTATCAGGTTGTATGTAAGTCAATGGTCTTGTAAACTTTTCAAAGTTCTAGAAATAAAAGATTTTGCCCTACGGGGATTTTTCCTTAAATTTGTGTCGCATGTTTTATTTATTTATGGGTTAACACACGCTCTTTAGATGCATGATTAGGGGATGACTTTATTTGGTTTAAAAGTAGACTCTAATTAAGTAAGGTTTACTTGGAAACTTGTGAATTTAATTTAATCAATTATCACACAGTCGCACTTTTCAAATTGGTATCAGAGCAGGTTATGCTAATTTTTCGCGTGATCTTTGTTTTTCGCAAAATTGTGTGATATTGATTTTTTTTGTAAAATCAAGTTTGTGAAAAATTTGCAATTTTTCCTATGGAGCACTTATATAATCAGATGCCTATTTTTGACGGGTCTAATTATGCCTGCTGAAAAGCTCGTATGAAATATATTTTAAAATCTATTGACGAGCGTGTGTGGTTGCTTTGGGAAAATGGTTGGACTCCTCCCACTGTCACCGTTAATAACGTCACCTCTTTAAAACCCGTGTCAGCCTGGACCGAAGATGATTATAAAATGTCTAATTTTAATTCCCGTGGTCTGAGTGCTATTTCTGGAGCTGTCACTCCTGATGAGTATCGCCGAATTATTACGTGCACCACATCTAAGGAGGCTTGGGATGTTTTGAAACTGACACATGAGGGTACGAACACGGTTAAAGAATCTAAATTATAAAATTTGGCCACCCAATTTGAGACTATTACCATGTCTGAGTCTGAATGCTTTGACGATTTTTATGCTCGTTTGTCGGACATTGTTAACACATTTTTTAATTTGGGTGAGGTGATTGATAACACGCGTGTCGTTAAAAATATTTTGAGATCTCTTCCAAAATGCTTTATTCCTAAAGTCACTGTTTTGAACTCTTTGGAAAATTTGAAATCACTTAAGTTGGAAGAACTTGTAGGAGATCTTCAAACCTATGAGATTGACGTGTTTCCCCAAACCATTAAGGCTAAGGATAATGGCATTGCTTTAAAGACTCATTTTAAAAAAAGAAAGAAAAAGTTTGTGAGTCCGACTCTGAGGAAGATTTTGATTTTAATGATATGACCTTGTTTGCGAATTTTTTTAAAAAGTTTCTCAAAATGAATAAAGAAAATTGTTCCAATAAAAAAACATCTTTTGAGTCAAATCAAAAGAAAGTGGAGGCCAAAGATAGTGATAAGGAGGATGATATCAGATGCTTTGAGTGTGAAGGGAAATGGCACATAGCTAAAGAGTGTCCTACTAGGATAAGGAGAAATGGCAAAGAAGCTGCTATGCCCTCCACTCTTAGTGATAGTGAGGGTGATGAGAGAGATGAGTCTGATAAAGGTTTAGCACATGGAATGTTGTCTCTTTTTCTAGTCGTGTGAGCACACCCACTTTGTCTCCCGAAAGTGCACACGAGAGCGATGATAGTGATTTGTATTCCTCAAGTGAGGAAGAAAGCGAAAGTGAGAGTGGAGATGAAAGTGAGCTCCAAAAAACTTTTAGAGATTTGTACACCGAGACCTTGAAAACAAAGAAGTATAATCGAGATTTAGGTCATCGGGTTTTAGATTTGGGGAGAGAG
Organism: Sambucus nigra; assembly: GCA_949130495.1. NCBI lineage: Eukaryota > Viridiplantae > Streptophyta > Magnoliopsida > Dipsacales > Adoxaceae > Sambucus > Sambucus nigra. The sequence goes on from OX422213.1 coordinate 390,419,159, forward strand.
AAGGAAGTTTTGAGAAATGAAAAGTGTGATTTGACCAACACGTTGTCTAGTCTGACGACACGTGTATCCCAACTCGAGAGTGATCTCGAACGTGTCAGGGAGGTCAAAGTCAAGTTTGAGAACGCACCTAAGAAGGTTGAAAAGGTGGTTCTTCAGGGTAAATGTGAGAATTTAGGAATAAGTCATGACGGTGCTTCTACTTCCCAATTAGCACCCGAGCTGGTTCCCACTTTAGTGTTAGATTCACGTAAGTCTCACCCTAACCCATCTAGGTGTCCCATTCCTATTAGGAGAGCACATCCTAGAGTTTTTGAGAAAGGTGTTCCTAGGCCTATATATGTTTGTTCTAATTGCAAAAGGAGAGGTCACCTTAAGGAATTTTGTTTTAAGTTAGGTTATGTGTCACGTTTTGCTTCTACACGTGTTTCTGATACACATGCACCCACACATTATACTTTACATGCTCCCGAAAATTACATGAGAGAGTTTGCACATCTAGGTGAGCAACTTAAGTTTTTAGTCAAAACTTCACAAGAATCGATGGAGGTTTTTCATAAGTTGTCACCACCTTTGGAAAACCCTTCCGCACCTAATGATTGAGGTTTGACTTGTTTACTAGCATATGATGTTTTTCATGATGATATTATTTGCCTATTGCTAGTATGTATCATTTGTGTATGTTTTTTTTGAAAAATCCAAAAAGATTTTTGTTCATTGTTTGCACCGTTTATGGATGGACACTTAGGATGATCGAGTCAACATCATTCCATTTTTTCATGTGACTATTTGATAGTGTTTTGAGACAATATGTCAATTCATCCTTATGCTTTATAATGTTTGGAGTCATTAAGATGTAATTAAGTGTTACTTCCTATATGTTTGACTCATGATTTCCTTTATTGCACACGTGCATGGATTTGTTTAATTATTGTGCTTGTCTTATCACATGTTGGTTGGGTGTTTTCACTTCAATCCTATCCTTTAAAACGAACCAAGCGCAATAAAAATTGATAAGAAAGTTGTGCATATAAGAACCGTTTTGTGAGTTTGTCTGCTTTATTTGAAAACAAGGAAGGGCTGCGAAAGGTTCATTTAAGCCACCGTTAAATTGGACCTAAAAAATGGACGAATTTTATTATTCGGGGTCCAAAGAGATTTAAAAGAGCCCAAAAAAATTCTAACGCAATAAAAAGAAATTCATGCCCATTATGGGCCATTTAGGTTTTTGCACCAATTCTCCAAAGTTTGAGAATTTAGTTTATTCACCTCTAAAAGAAAATATATATGAGGGAGTTTGGTTGGAGATATTTAAACGGGTTTGCACGTCCTTGAAATTTTATAAAATGTGCTACATAGTTTTGGACGTTATTGGTGTGAAAATCATTTTGACTTAGATTTGTTGATTTGCATAAGACGATGTCATCTAAATTCAACATTTTTTACACCTAAGGATACTTTTGATGTTCATTCATTAAGGGTATGCATATGCATCGTGCACATATGATTGATTGAGTTGATTTACCTATCGAATGTGTTCACACCCATTCATTCCATTTCCATGACTTGGTTGTTTGCGTTTAAATCCATGGTGTGATTTTTGTATCATTTATTTTCAAAGTGGTATTTTATTTTTGTATGAAAAATTGAAAAATCCAAAAATAGTTTGTTGATGTTTTTGGGACATACCTTTGCATGCGCGTAGATTGATGCCTTATTTTGAATACCGTGACATCCCGATTTTTCTTGTTTGATTTATTATTCTCTTTTGTCTATTTGGGAACATCATAAAAAGGGGGAGAAAGAATTATCATATTATGGGGGAGTTTGAATTTTGGGGGAGTTTTTGAGATTTGACTTATGCTTTCATCATAAATTGGTATCTATATTTATATCATTTCAAACTCGATATGTCACTTGGTATTTGGTTTATCTCATGTGTGTAGGTACTACATTGATGATCACTGAATTGCACACCTTGATGAGAAAATCTTTGAGACTTTTGAAAATTTGAAGAACAAACGATGAAGAGTTATTCATTTGTATCTTTCCAGTTTTGGGTTCATGGGAGGGTAGATTTGTATAGGCAATTTGATATTTGATAATTCGGATTTTTTTATATATGTACCGGTATATACATAGGGGGATATTTGTAAGGATATTTTTCTCATGTCTGTTATCTTACATTAATATATGTCGTACGCCGCTACAAAAGGCACGTCTCTTCACGATCTCACACGACGGCCTCATTCTAAATTCCAGGATTTAAGCATTCAACATCTCCATTATGTGTCCCACATCTACCTCAACGACTTCACGTTCCATGAATTTAGGGACTTAATGCAAGTGGTATGCAAGAGAAGTCAAAACAGTGAAAGAAGGCAAGATATGGAAGTTTAAGGGCATTTTGGTAATTTTACAACCACCGTACGGAGGTCCAGTCAACTGGAAAGTTAAAATGCTCGACACAATGAAGATATTGGAAGAAACGGCACCTCAATTCAAGCTACGGTGAAGAAGTTATGGCCCTTTGAAAATGAAAAAAAACCTTATGGAGAATGATGCATTTTTTATCCCCAAACCAGCGAAGTTTCACGAACCGAAGGCCAAACTGTTTCGGGGGGGGTGAACCAGTTCGCGGTACACCCGAACTGGTTTGGGGTACTTGACGCTGGTAGAGTTTCAAATTTTTAAAACTCTTCTTGGTTTCCTTATAAAAACCAACTTCGGGGGGAGTTATTTTTCATGACTTGCAAATACGATTTTTGAGAGTTCTATCACCTCAAGTCTTCATATTTTTGATTCCTAAGACTCATATTTTGATTCACACAATTTCCATACCTTTGTGAATCCTTTTTGAAACTCAAGAACACAGCTCTGCTTTTGTTAACCCTTGTGGAGAAGCCGTTCTCTTCTTCATTGCTGATCACCTGGAGTTCTTGTGGGAGATTCCAGCCGACGACACTTCTAGCCGTTGCTTTGAAGGTTTGACGAAGACACCGTGCGTTACACTTGTGGACGATTATCAGGTTGTATGGAAGTCAATGGTCTTGTAAACTTTTCAAAGTTCTAGAAATAAAAGGTTTTGCCCTGCGGGGATTTTTCCTTAAATTTGTGTCGCATGTTTTATTTATTTATGGGTTGACACACGCTCTTTAAATGCTTGATTAGGGGCTGACTTTATTTGGTTTAAAAGTAGACTCTAATTAAATAAGGTTTACTTGGAAACTTGCGAATTTAATTTAATCAATTATCACAGAGTCACACTTTTCAAATACTTCAATGATTATACTTGTAATCATCTTATATTTTATGAAGTGCTTTGATTTTATCTTATTGTTTAGTTCATTATTGTTTATTTTTTTTCCGGAATCTTAGGTTTTGTCATTGACGACCTTTTACAACTTGATTGTTCGTCTTTTTAGGTACGTTCATCTTATTTATCGAAATCCTGAAATGTTAAGGAAACGAAAGAATGTTACCACCAAAAAGGACAGGAAAATTACGTCTCAAACTGCAGGAGGATACTTTCACGCACCATATGATATATCTTACGGAGTGGACATGAAGCGTATTAGATGGTTCGGCATCCTCTAGGTACCTCACGCTTGTTTTATAAATTAGCACCATTACTACTTACTATTATTTTGGAAGTCAAGAAGCTTTTTACCACCATAGATTTTTTCATTTTTTAACTTTCCGATTCCATAAGCTAAGGATGAGAGAGATTATTTTTTGTGCTTATTCTTTATGATTTCATTGATCACTCCAACCAACTACAAATTCTCATGGCCTAAGCAATTATCATGTAGGTTTATAAAAGCAATTCTCACGTAGGTTTAACAAAAAGATGAGTTTGCGCAAGTGTTAGGTTTATAGAAGTTAAAACAATAATGAAACGAAACCTTAGTTTAATAAAAAAAAGACATATTTTTATATGATTACGACGATATAACGTTAATCGATTACTAATATCTTTTCTTATTTATTTTTTGTAGGATAATACTCGGATGTTGCGTGGTGAGGAGGGGTTTTCGCTTTGTGGACACCACCGTCATACACTCCATGTAGGCCGCATGCCTAATCAAAGACCATTTAATTGATGTATTTGAACGTGCTTGTTGTATTTGATATGTATTTCATATAGATTTCCCAAATTGCATCATATATTGAGATGAATTTTCTGTTAATGAAATTTGAGCGATTAATTTTTACTGGGATTATTGTCAGTATGTTTATTTGCATTGTTGCGCACTATTTGTATTGTTGTACTATTTTTGCTGTGTGGACTTTGTATTATTATCGAATTTTTGTTATGGTAAAATAGGTACGGAAAATAGTGGAAATGTTGCTGATTTTTTCTCGTAATATTATTTATAATTATTTTTTCTTATATCCAAAATTTTAGCACAGTTCAAAACTGTGCCAGAAATATCAAATTTTGGCACGGTTTAAAAATGTACTAGAAGTGTTCTTGTTTGACCAAATCTAGCACACTTTTAAACTGTGCCGAAAAAAATGGTCATTTTGAAACACCTGATTCTGACATAGTTCAAAATCGTGCCAGATTATTGTATTTAGTGTAGTGTATTTATCTTTTTCTATTTTGATATATTTTTTGAAAAATCCAAAGATAGTTTTGTCAAAAATTTTGGAAAAAAACAAAAAGATTTTCGGTATCCTTCTAGAAAAAGTTAAAAAGTCAAAAAGATTTTTTTTTTGTTAATTTTTTGAAAAATCCCAAAATAGTTTCGTATTTTTTTCACCATATGTGTATGACCTTTAAAGATGTCTGAATCACCAATTCATTCCATATCCATGTGATTATTTTGTATTGTTTTGAGACGTGACATCATTTCATTTTGTGCTTTACAATATGAGGAGTCATTAAGATAAGATAAGATATGATGAATACTTGCTATATATTGGACTCTTTGTCACCTTTAATGCAGACGAGCACGAACTCATTGTAATACCCTGTATTTTCAATGATTTTAATTGTGGGATTAATTGACTTAAAAATGGTAAATTTATTTATAATTAATCCCGATTTAATTAAATAATTACTAGCATGACGAGACTTAGTACTTATTGATGTGAGTTATGTTGAATATTACTTAGTGAGTAAAGTAATATATGATTATGAAAATATTAATGTTGTCGTGAGTAAAAAATACGGCAGTTATAGTAAATTTAGTTAGGACGTGCGTGTGAGACGTGTCGAGACTTAAATGAGGAATAATAATGTAATTTTATTTTTGGTTATTCGAATGGACATTTTGAATTCTCCAATGTGTCCCTAAGGGTCGAGATAGTAAGAAAAGCCTACTCGAGTGTTTAGTTTGGAGTCCGGGGCAACTTTAGTCTGATGGGGTATGTTTATCTTTTGAAAAATTGGGATGAATTGATGGACGTAAATTAGATTATTATATCATCCCTTACGTAGTAGCAATTAGGGTTATGTTCTACAAAAATAGAGAGAGTCCTAGAAGAAGAAGGATAAGAGGTTCATAAGAGGTCCAAGGCCAAACCCAGTCACCTTTCACCAAAAATGCCGTCAACGTGTAGATCAGGAGGAAACGAACGCATCTATACCAGTTTCAAGCGATGAATCAGACCTTTGCAAGTGTTTATCTTTCTTGATTTAAGAGGATATAATGTCCATGTTAATTTAGTTAATGGTTTAATCATGATATTATAAAATTTGGGACTGAAATTGGGGATTTATTCATAATTTAGGTATAGGTTTTGCATGTAGTTGAATAACCATATTATGGGGATAACATATCTGGGTTTTATATGTTGGAATCACAAAATCAAATATGGGTTTAATGGTTGTTCATGGGGATTTATGAATTTAGGGCCTTTTGAAGATTTCAGGAATAAATCTGAATTCCTATTATAAATTTAAGGATTTGGTTTTTAAAATATGTTAGGAATCATTCTATTACTAGTGGGTATAGTTTTAAATCGTTGGATTTTAGTTAGATTGAGTTTTTGAGAAATTTGGATGATAAAAGTATGGAAAATGCTGGTTCAAAACTGATAGGGACGAACTGCAGTAATCTCATTTGAACGACCAATGTCGTTCAAATGAGAAATCAAACGAGATTATGAACGCAAATTCAGAGGATAAAGTCGTTCGAATGAAAATGTTCGAACAACCTTCTAACAAAAATTAAGATCCTTAGTTCGTTAGAAAGAAAATTGCCCAGTTTCTAATGAGATTTCAAAAATTTTAATTTTTACCCGGTCGAGTTAAATCTTTGGAGGTTAATTCAAGTGAGAGAGAATGACCTACGCTGCTCTCGAGTGACTTTAATACATAGTTTAGTGGTGACAGGATTGTGTAACTACTAAGGTTATATGTTGGAATAAGAGGGCCTTATGGAATATATACGATAGAGAGATTAATCATATGGATAGAATAATGCGAGTATTTGAGATGATAATAGTATGTATAAATTTGGGAACTTGGGTTGCGTCAATACCTAATGATCCTTATAGGTTGTATGTATGTATCTACTGATTGGATTATTATGTGTATAACATAACTATGCTGCTTGTTATTTGGTGGAGGTTGCGCGTTGTGAACGATCATATCTTGAGGAGCTTTCGGGGGGATATTAATTCGTATCACTAGAATATAGAATCTTGATACGGGCTATCAGTGAGAACGATAGTGTTGACGGCCATATGGGTGCGTAGGTATGTGCATATCTCATGGGCTTAAAGCCTCCAATATGTGTGTTTGTTTTAATGGTTCATGAGAGATTGAACCTATAGTCCTTTATGCAATGAGCGATGCATCGGGACATGATAGCAGAGTATGCATTGCACAAAGGGAGACTTAACCCAGGGGTGCTGATATATATATATATATATATATATATATATATATATATATATATATATATATATATAGAGAGAGAGAGAGAGAGAGAGAGAGAGAGATAGAGGGATAATTATATGTATACTTATTACTTATTCTACTGTGTGTTTAGTAGATATGGAAATAAATATACTTTAAAATATTCTTAGTGAGAAAAAGGAATACCTATGAGAATAACGGTTATGTAAATGAATAACTATCCTTAAACATGTGGTAATATGGGATACGGGTGATACGGGTAAATGCATGAGATTAATAGTGTGATAATAGTTATCTTCGAAAGTGATGCATTTTTTGAACCAACTGGATATTCCAAATTAATTTAATAAAGGCCCGATCACTCGGTATTTAATTAGGCGGTGTGTCACACTCACTTGAGTATTTCACTTACCTTTCACATGTTGGTTGTAGTGTTTTCATCTCAATCCTACTTTTAAAATGAACCAAATGCGATAAAACGAGATAATAAAAGTAGTGCTTGTAAGATTAATTGTCTGAATTGAAAAAATTGAAAATCATATCTCCGGTAAATGTGTTATTTTAAAGCAATGGAATCGGTCCGCGAGAGACAAATCGTCTTTTCATGAATAAGCACCATTTTCAAAAGAAAAGAGACTAAAAGATTAAAGTGCCAGGCCAATTTCAAAGAACATTGATGCTTCGCTACATATGAGCATTGATTTCTTCAAAATAAAAGAGTTCAAAGAAATGTTAAATATATGAGTTTTGAGGTAGTTTAGTTGAAGATCAATGGGTTTGAAGGTCTTGAAAAATTCTCGTAAAATCATTACATAGTTTTGGACATTATTTTTGTGAAAATCACTCACGATCTTGATTAGTTGAATAGGTTGAGTCGATTTCACTTGAGTTCACCATTTTTACACCTAAGGTAAACTTTGAGATCTTGCGTTAGTGGTGTCTCATTTCTTCATTCACACATGTTATGTTTGTCTACGTTGATTTTCCTATAGAATGTACTCAGTCCCCTAAATTTTGATTCCATTATTCGGTTAATTTTGTGTTTCTCCATGGTGTGTTAATTTTGTAAAATTATTTTTTTGCTTGAAAATTTAAAAAATAAAAAATAGTTGGTTTTGCTTAGTTTATCATTACTTGATTCTCATAGCATTATATTTGTGATGATATGCTATGCTTGTTGTGTCACACTTCGATTTATTATTTTTGTTTCTTTTTCTTGTCTGTTTCGGACAAATCAAAATGGTGAGAATGAGTTATGGGGGAGTGAGAGTTCGATTTATGGGGGAGAAATTTAATTATGAATTTTAACTTATTTCAAACTTGATGCGTCACAAGGTATGTTTTTGTCTACTGTGTGCAGGTAAACTTTGATGAGCATATGCAAAGTACACAAAAGACAAAGCTTCCAAAAAGAAGATCAAGAGAATTGAAGATTTGGATAGTTGAAGATTTTGAAGACTTGTAAATTTTTAGTATCTTTCCATTTGTGGATTTCTGGGAGGGTAGTAGATTTGTATAGGATTTTTTGTATATTTGGATAATTAGAATTTTTTATTTTGTACTGAAATAGCCATAGGGGGAGATTTATAAGGGTAACTTTTATGTCATTGCCCCTAGTATCTAGGACTTATCCATAGAATCTAGGTTACTTCGAGTATGTCATATCCCATTATTTTCGTCATGGTACTTCACGTTCATACGTCCAAGAAGACATATCCGATTATGAAGCATCACCAAGTGCATCTCAAACTTGCACCACTTTATCTTCAACATGCTCCATGACGTCACATGATATTGGTTGGATTTCATGGATTTTTTACACAGTATTACGTGGTTTCTTATAAAAATATTTTTTTTACAAAACGAGGTAATTTTTCAAACTTTAAAATATTTTAATTTTTGCCAGCGTCGTTCAAATGATATGGAAATCTCGTTAGAACGACTTTTCATGTTTTTCTAAGGTCGTTTGATGCATTGTTCAAATGGGATTTGGACGAGGGTGTACTATTTTAATTTTTTGGATCTTGTTAGAAGTGCAATAAACTTCGTTCGAAGGACAATGATGTTTAGTTCGAATGACTCATGCCGCCTCAAATTTTGTGTCCTCTTATAATTACCTGCATTCGGTAGGGTTTTTGTTAAGACTTTTTATTTACTAAAACTGCAGACCCGTTGCAAAAAGTTTTCACTTTTACAAGGGTAAATAAATTTTTGATTCACACAATCTCTCCTATATAATTTTATGAATTATCATTGAAACCCTAAACCCCTTCTATGTTGAAGTTACAATTGTGAAGAAGGAGTCTTCACTGATGACCTTATAGAGAGAGAGCCTCCACTACCGATCTTGCGATTTTTGCTAGAATCATTGCTAAAAAAAGACATCGATCTTTATGGGACTTGAGAGAACCACCAGTGAACTCACATACAGGAGATTCGTTGGGATATATTTCACTTATAACGATTTAAGTTACGATTTGCAATTGTATTAGTGAAATAAAAGGTTTTCCTCCTTTGGGAATTTTTCCAGAACTTTGGTTTTCCCTGCATGCTTTATCTACTTAGTGTTTTGAATCACCTGAATGCATGTTTTAGGATTTAAAGGAATTAATTTTTTTTGTGGGATTGACATCTAATTAAACAAGTTACACCATTAGAGTATTACGCACTCTTAATTATACCAATTTAATTTATGACTACTTTTAAAAATTTCACTCTTATAACATTTATTTAGCTCTTCCCAATTGATATACTTTGGTGGGCTAATAGTGAGTAGAGAGGCTCGACTCTCATCCACGCCTTCTTTAATTTTTTTAAAAATGAGTACTGAACCATCAAACATAAATATAAATATTTAGTCATTTGATTTTTCAGTATTTTGTAGCAACACATTCAAAGGATCAATAGAGGAATATAAAAAATATGACGAGATAACAATATGAGGATCAACCATTGTAATTTACAACACATGATTTTTTTCAATTTGTAATTTTTTTAGAACGCAAAAGAAATTATAATTTACTCAAAAGCATGTAAACTAACACAAAGCAATTTTGAGTTTTCTAATTTATGTGAGGAGAAATTCAATTTCGAGATTAATTGACGACAACGGGGGTCTCTGAATTAATCTCCCTAATTATGCAGCTCCTACTCTTTGACAAGGGAGAATTTAAAAGACGACCAACTACGGTTATCGCCAAAAATCCTGATTTTTCCTCTTGGTTGGTGGTCCGTACAAAGACTCATTAAAAAAAAACAATCCTAGACAAGGTAAAACGGAACTGATTTAACAAGTTCGTGTTGGATTAACTTTTAATTCTAGCCTCGTGAAGAGGTTTTATATGAGCTATGTGATATTCTAAGACCAGTGTCTACTTGATTTTAAATTGAATGTGATGGTTCAGGATATGCAAATTCTTGGTTAATTAGTGAGTCCTAGGGAGGGTGATGAAATCCCCACCTTATCTTTCACACAGGTTTTTCCCTTAAGTCAACTTATGCATCGTGCTAAACTAAATGCTAAATTACACCACGCAAGAGCACCCAAAAACATACCTCCATCATGAATGTTTTACGGTCACTTGTGTAACAACCCCTATTTTATCACGTAAAGGTTGGCTAGACATAATACGATGAAGATGGGACTTGTTTGTACATTAATGAGGATCTGAAACTTACTGTCTAAGTTCTTAGACCAATTAATCAACCTCATATATTCGGGTAATTTATATATATGTTCTTTCATATATGCGACACTTTAATGCATCTACCGGTGATGTCTTGGTCGTGCTCCATCAGTAAGTCCAAAGGAAATATCAATCCAACCAGACATCACAAAACACACATAAGTGTGGCGGTCCCTACGCTGTACACCAGTTCATAGCCCATACCCAGTGGTGACAAAAGATCCCAGCATCTACACTTACCTCTCATAGATGGTGCTGCTACATAGTAACTATAAAAATGACTTACACAATGTCTAGCCCACCAGTGCCAACGTGTGTTATGGTCCCGGACGTGTGAAACTCCAAAACGATGGGACCGTCCACGAACATTGGTATGTCCATGCAAATAAATATAAATATATATTATTCCCATATAATATGTGTAGGTAATTACTCTATAACTACCTAAGGCATCCCATATGATAAATATTCACCCATTAATAATTCACCATCCAGTTAATTATTAATTCCTTCTTTCTTAAAAGATTGTTTAACCATTAATATAGAAATGATTGAAAATACAACAATTATCTAAATTAATTAACTAAACGACTACCAATTTTATCACTAAAAGCAGCCATAAAACTCTAAGAGATGCATTGATAATTATATGGTTTTAAATAAATAATGTATTTAGTACGCTTTTAAGCATATGTGTAAACTTCAGGTATTTGTCTTTTATTCCCTGTCAATTATTTTCATTTATCATTTATGGGATGTTCCAAAAATTCAAGATAATATTAGTACGTACAACATAAATAATATTATAAGCCTTAGAGCTTTGAACATCTAGAAGATGACTAACATGATAACATTTCTTGAGGATGAGTTATTCTATTAGAGTTGTAAGCAAAAGGAGGTATAGTTGAAAAAGGAAATATTATTAGAATATTTTAAAAGAGTAAATATCTCAAAAGGAAGTATAATATTTTACGTTAATATAATAATAACATTGAAAAGTTGAAAACATTAAAATCTCCCAATAACAAATAAGACTTGTCGATTATAAGACGTTTGTTGTCGTGCTGACACGTGCTTTTTACTATCACACCATTTTTTCTTTACCACAATTTCAACAATGAAGAGAATTATGATTTTTCGTTTCATTGTAACTCTCTTCCTCCTCTATTTCACTGTCTCCTTGAAAGAGGCCTCACAGAATGAGTACAATGAAGAACCCTATACTATCTCATTTCAACCGTCATAAAAATATAAGAACTAAATTCTTTGTGAGAATCATGAAGATATATAGTAGAACTTTTGAAAACACAAAAGACACACGTTTCATATCTCAAAAGAAGCAAATAAAAAGGACACGATTTCTTAAAGAACTCTTTATGTATATACTATACTAATGAATTTTTACATTTCGGTTCGAACACTTGCATGCCTTCCTCATCAAAATATAAATTATCGATGGCTAACAAACTGTTAGCAAACTCAGTATCTTCAAGCTTGGAAGGAGATGTTCTTAAGGGGTTATTATTTGATCATGTCTTTTTTCTTTTAATGAGACGACATGAGCTTCATCCTCAATTTAGCTTGAGAAATTATACCAATCTACACTAAAACCACAATAAAATTTAATAACAATAATCAAAATTTTAGTTTGATACACACACTCAACTTTATGTTAAATTATGGATTATTTTCATTTCAGGATACAGTTGTTCTTAGTTATTGTTGAGTTATTTATTTATAAAAAATGTATAAAAAAAAAAAAGATTTTTTTATAAATAATAGATTTTTTTTATAAATAAAAACTTGATTTTTTACTTTATAAAAGCATGTTTTTAGAACTTTTTAAAAAAAAATACTTATTTGTTTATTAAAAATTATAAAAATCAAAAAGTGCTTTTTTAAATAAATAAAAGATATTATTTTTTATAAAATCTTTTTTTTACAAAACAACTTGTTTTATTTATAAAAAAAGGTATAAAAATCTAAAACTGAGTTTGTTTTTTAAATAAAAGAATGTTTTTATAAATAAAAAAATAACCTTTTATTTTATTAAAACATCTTTTTTATAAATTTTTTTTGCAAAACAGCTTACTTTTTTACAAAAAAAAGTATAAAAATAAAAAAATTGGCTTCATTTTTTTTAAATAGAAGACTTTTTTTTATAAATAAGAAAACTAACTTTTTATTTTATAAAAGCATCATTTTTATAACTTCTTTTTACAACACAACTTATTTATTTATAAAAAAATACAAATATCAAAAAATGACTTTTTTGAAAAATAAAGACTATTTTTTTTGTAAATAAAGAAATTGACTTTTTATTTTATAAAAGAATCTTTTTTATAACTTAGTTTTTATAGAAAAACTTATTGATAGAAATAAAAAAATGACTTTTTTTTAATAAACAAAAGATTTTTTTTATAAACAAAGAAAATGACCTTTTATTTTAAAAAAATATGTTTTTTATAATAGTTTTTAAAAAAACAGCTTACTTTTTTATAAAAAAATGTATAAAAATAAAAAAAAATTGTATATTTTATAACAAAAAGATTGTTACCATTATAAATGACCCACCCTTTTACCAACATTTTGGACACCACTTTTTTCTTTAAGATTTAATGTCTGAGTTATAATAATCAACACACATAATAATGGTGATCCAAATAACTGAGAGGGAGCCTAGAATCATGAAGACCAAGAACATCTGAGTTATAAAAATGCTTTCATGCACGACCATTTTCTTTGTTAAAAGTTAATATCCCTTTTAACAAACATCACTCTCCATAGTCAGGCCAAAATCATCTTTCACATCGCAGCTTTATGGATTGATTTTTTTATTTTTACTACAAATAAAGATATTAGTATATATGTCCATTCATACATAAGAAACATCACATTATCTTAAAATCCTATGTTGAAAAACTTTGCTCAATTGAAACCTAGAATTGTAAAAAAAACGCATAGCACACATGAAGCTCGTGGGAACCTCCACCATCTCTAATCCATAACACACATGAAGCCTTTTAAAAAGACTCAGATAGCTTTGATCTGTCTGACTAACACACACATTAAACATATACAAATACCCCAACATTAAAAATGAAATGATAAATTAAAAGCCAAAACATTAAACAGAGTGAAGAGAATTACCTTAACCCCACAGTCAATTTTATCATCCAGATAAGATGGGAGAAAGGGTGAGTGAGGTGAAAGGGAGAAATGAGTTTTGTTAAGAAGACATGAAAAGAGGATTTAGATTCTCAAGAGCACGACCGAGTGAATAAAAGAATGGGAGATTTGGATATGTGGTGTCCAATCTAACACAGAAGATGGGGTAACCCATAGGTTCTTTTGGTGACTTTTGATTATTGATCTGGAATCCTTCATTTTATAATAATAAAATAAAATAGATATTTCTTCAATGGACTTTAACATTAATTATAAGGGTTCAACATTAATACCTCAAATACTATCGTATTAGAGGTATAATATAGATATAACTTCCCAATTAATATAAGTGCCACATAAGGATTTTTAATAAAATATTCATTGCCTCAATCATTGTTCCACTAACTCGTATGGATTTCATACAATACCCTGGATCCATCCCCAATCCCAACTCAACTTACCCTAGGGCTAGGCTGAATCGATTTGTCTAGCTGAATCGATTCACCTTCATGGACGAATCGATGTGGATCTAGGCAAAAGCCCAGATCTGTTACATTTTTTACTCATCTTAGAACAATTAATTTCATATATTAACATCGAGTTCTTCCCCCAAATCTCAGAATTTATATGAATAAATCAAGACCCTTAACCCATATTTTCTACCATAAATTTAACTATATACAAATCAGATTTTGGGTATATAACACGGGTTCAAAGTCAATAATTTCCATATCTTAGATATACATAAAAAACTTGTACATGAAAATCCAATTTTTCTAAATTTATCCCAAGAAAATCCTAAGGCATCTATCATCCAATTCAAGATTTCAATTATACTAGTGTTCTGGGTCAACCACCGATATTCTAATGATTCCTCTATACGCATAAGATCAATCCTTACCATTTACTACGATGAATCAAGAAGCGGATTGAACGTTAAATTAAGCAAGAAAATTCTTACCTCTCTTGCCTGGATATGTGGTTGATGAATTTTCCCTTGAATGTCTTGTTTCTTTTCCTTTTTAGCATCTGTTTCCTTTTCTCTTGAGGGGGGATGCTAGGGTTATGTATTTGATGAAGTGTGGGGAGTGTTAATCTTATCCTTAATCTTATATTAGTCTCAAATTCCAAGTTGGGCTCATTGTCCCAATTTTGGACCCCCCAAATGGACCCAAACTCATAATTAGACTAGCCCGAAAGTCTCTTAACTTATATACCTATATCCCGAGACCATTTCTAAAGGTTTAAAACATCTAAACGAGCCCATATAGCTCCTCGAAATGCGTCCCAATTATTTTTATTCCACAATTATATTTATAATCGAGTCATATATCATACATTAATTATCTACTATACATGCAATTATTTTCCATTGTAATTATTCACATAAAAATCAATCTCACATGATTATGACATAATAACAAATTACTTGTTCACAATTAATAAGTTAAATTCATCGGTTAAATTTAATTTCCACTAATTTAATTTTATTCTAAAAAATAGTTTTATTTATTCTAGAAAGATAGGGGGTATTACATTCTTCTCCCCTAATAACGGGATTCCGTCATCAGAGTTTTGAAGAATATGTACCCATCTAAAAGAGTTCAGGATATTTTGTGCGCATGTCTTCCTCCCTCTCCCAACTCAACTCGTCCTCCCTATGGTATCCACACTGCACCCGAGCTAAAGGAATAACCTTGGATCGATGTCGGCGCTCCTAACGGTCCAGAATGGCTACTGGTCTCTCCTCGTAGGTAGCGTTTGAATAGAGATCTATCTCATCAATAAGGAATCTCTGTAGTGCAGATGTGTAAAAGACGTTGTGCATTCGCTGCAAGTGATCCTGTAGTCCCAACCGATTTGTCACAGACCCAATCCTCTGAAGAATAGGGAATGACCCTACCTATCGAGGATCTAGCTTCCCTTTTTCCCCAAAACTCATCACTCCCTTCATGGGAGACACTTTAATCAACACATGATCCCCAACATTAAAGTTTAAGTGTCTCCGACCAGCATCTACATAGCTCTTTTGCCTATCCTAGCCCGAATTATCTCTACTTTCTTTATGGTGTCCTAAATGAAATTTGTCTGAAGTAACTTGTTCTCCCCCACCTCCAACCATCATGAGGGTGAACGACAAGGCCTCCCATAAAGCACCTCAAACGATGCCATCCCGATCGTGAACTGGTAGCTGTTGTTGTACGCAAACTCCACCAAAGGCAAATACTGCTTCCAACACCCCTTAAAGTCTAATATCCACATCCATAACATGTACGTCAGCATCAAGTTCACCCTCTCCATCTTTCCATCGATTCGAGGATGATATGAGGTGCTCAATCTCAACTATGCTCCTCAAGCCTACTGAATGCTCCTCTAAAACAAATTGGACACATACGTCTTTTCTCTATCTGACACAATGTTGAGGGACACCTCATGCAATTTTTTCGATTGTTTCAGTAGGATCCTATGTTTCAGTCGTCCATGAGAGTTCTTTGTGCTCATGGAAAGATATTCTTCACATTCGCTCACCGTTGCACACTTTTTTTGAATTTTTTTTCACGCTTGCCTCTTTTTTGTTTTTTTTAGTATTTTTCTTTTTGTATTTTTTTAAATGTGCTACTAAAAGGTAACACAAAAAAACTACACCAAGCATAAAGTGCAATACATAAAAATAAAAGTAAAATAGAAATATCACGACACACGCGCTAGTGGTGTATTTAAAGTAAAACAACAAAAATAACCCAACACACTTATGTAACAATTATTTTTTTATTTTATACTCTGAAAATTGCAAAATTACTTCTATAAATAAAAAAGTTTTTTTGAATTGTCGTTTTTAATGTTTTTAGGGACTACTTAATACAAACGATTCTGAAAATTTCCAAAAAGTATTTTTTTTTTATTTTTTTTCTTCAGATTTTTGTGTATTTTTGTGATAAACTAGTGCTTAAACTATTCTTTACTAAAAAAAATGATTAAATTTGATTTTCTTAAACTAACTAAAAAAACAAAAAATATTTGCTGTTGTATTTTTTATTTTATTTTTGTATTTTTAATTTTCTTAAATAATTTTATGAAATTTTTACTAACAAAAATACGAAAAGTAAAAAAAATAGTCAGAAAGTCACAAAACTTATTTTTTTTTGAATAAATCCCCGACGATAACGCCAAAAACTTGTTGTCAATTTATAAAATACCACAAGTACACGAGCTATTATAGAATAACGAATGTAAGTACGGGTCGAATCTACAGATATTTTACAATTTTAACTTTTAATAGAGTTGCAACTGTCCAACTAGACTAATGTGATGGAGAATAATCACGCATTAAACTAAATAAAAACAACAACGAATTATGAGAGAAACATAGGAGAGTTGTGAACAATGTGAAAGAATTAGGATTCGGGTTCCATTTGATATTGCACACTAATTTAATATTGTCATTCCCTTTTTATAACTCAAATTAAACTGAATCTCTCCGCGTTTAATTCGAAAAATATGATGGTTATGTTCGAAATACTTTTAATAGATGGATAAAATCTCTAATTCCTTAGAAAATATAAGTTTTAAAGTTCTCAAATGTATTTAAGTATCGACTATCAAAACAATCAAAGTGCAAGCGTAATCCATAAAAATATACTATTTTTTTAAATCTTAAAACTTGATTTGACAAAACAATTTTGAAGATTTTAAAACATACTCTCGTGTCATTTTAAAATGAACACCTAATTTTTTATAACAATTAAAATGAATGGGGAATAAACAACATTTAAATTAACGTAAAATTGTTAGCTAACTATGATAAACTACACCCAAATCCTAATAGAAGAATTAAACTATCATGATGAAAGACAAATTGTAAGAATGAGCATAATTTTTCATTAATAAATCAAACTTACAATAAGTTCAATCATAATAATCTTCAATCCTCTAAAAAATAATTAAAAAATTTACCCTTAAATTTAATACAATCACACAAAAATTACTTCCTGAAATTGTGTGTGAAATTGTGAGCTTAAGGGCCCTTTCATAGGACAAGGGGTGAGGTATTTGAGTTGGAGTGAAACTCTCTTTGATTGAGCGAACAATGTTAGAACCGATCACTCCTCCTCTTTAGTCTTTTGATCGGAATAAGGGACTTAATTTCTCTCTACTCGAGGAGTTTTATATCTTTTTGCCGAACATGCACATTGATTTTCATCTAATTCAGAGTATTTAAATTTTTGACTTTTTTTACGATTCCACAAGTGAATTTTTTTAACGATTGTAAAAACCAGCCTTTTTGTGTTTTTCTCGAGTTGATCGTCAACATGCATCAAATTCCATCATTAATTGCAAAATTTCACGAGGCAATGTTTTTCACAAATTACCACAAGAAGATTATAAAATTACCGAAGTGCCCATTTTTAACTTAAAATTACCATATTGAATTTGAATTCAACTTTTCTTACGTTTTTTTCTTTTTTTAATAAAATGATCCTAAGAACTTATTAAATAAAATAAAATAGAACTAACAAATATTCAAATTTGGATATAAAATATATGTAATGTGTTATTCTGGATCTGAGTGATGCGCGATCGAGGTTTATGTGATTGTTTAAATTTGGCGTACCGCATATTTACGAGATGTCCGAGAGGAGGGGGTGCATAGAGGTTACAATTTGCTTACACATTGAAAATGATTATTAACTAAATAAATTTGGATAATTCTAATACAATGTGAGGCTACATTATTGGGTTAGGCCACTCATTAAATTATTAAACTGCAACTTTATCATCTATTCGTATAACTACTTTGAGTGTGTAGTTAAGTTACTTGTTAGGGGTTTGACCCATCTCTTTACGTGGAACTTAGGTGAAAGGGATATACCTTCCATATAACTTCATTGTTCCAGCAGGCATTGCTATTCATCTCTCTCAACTTTTTAGTCTTAAATGACTCTAGAGGCCATCTACTTTGTATTTAGAGACTTAATAAACTTACAGCATTGAGAGATTTTTCTTGGGATTGTATTGAGACATTATTGGTGAGACATTATTGTATCTCTTTAATGATTATGATCAGTGGCAGAGGGAGTATGTTAGTGCGGGGGAGGGGGGGATTGTTCCACACTCAGCATTAAAAAAAAATTAACGATATCTAAACCTAATACATGGTCAAACCCCTAAAACTAATATACCCTCTCTTTGTCCCATCTAAACAAAACAACCTCCAAGTTCCCCTGCTGCTGTTTGTTTCCTCTTCCCCCCACCCTTTCTCCTCCATCCTCCACCTCTGCTTAATCCCCACACCGCTGACCATTGGTGTTGATGAAGGTATACCACTATTTTTCTCATCCCATCAAGTCAGGTCTCGCGTTTTCTAATTTTCTCATGTTTTTTTTAATTTCTTGTTGCTCGAGTCAAACAAAGATGATTTATGATCTAAAATGATTTGAAAAAAAATTCTATGTTGCACATTACATAAACACTTGCAAAATATTTCTTTTATAACTTCATCATGTCAAATTTCTTGTTCTTCCCTTTCATAATAGCTCAATTATATATATATATATATATATATATATATATATATATATATATATATATATATATATATATATATATATATATATATATATATATATTGGATGCCCAAAGTCATTTTTATCAAACAATAGTCATTTTAGGCGGCTATCCACTAAAAAAAATATGTTCTTCATAAAGTTTAATGTTTAAGTCTTATAAAACTATTTATTGATTAGTGCTTATTGGTAAATTGCTTTTATTAAAACATGATTTTTTTTATTGCTAGAGCGTATTTTTCTTCGGGATGAGCTTGAGTTGTATGAATTTGATATCAAATCCGATATGACTTTGTTGATGTGGATGAGATAAGTGGGTTGGCTAGTAAAATGGTCGAGAAAAGGGAAACACCTTATGTATGGATTAGTTTATAGGCTCATAAAGTTGTCATTAACTCTTCCGGTTTCCATGGCTACAGTTGATAGGTCATTTTCTGCTATAAACATCGTGAAAGCCGATCTTCGAAATCGTATGGGGGATGGTTGGCTATGTGACTCTTGCATGACGTATATTTAAAAACGTATCTTTGATTTCATTTTAAATGATGTAATTGTGACTATTGCCTGACGTATATTTAAAAACATATATTTGTAGTTTGATAATTTTATATTTTAATTAGTATTTGTAATGACAACTTCATATTTTAGATGTTTTTATAGCAATGAATTATAATGGTTCTGTTTGTTCCCTCAACTTTTTTTTCGGGTCCTACTGCCCTGAACCCTCGTTATTTTTATTCTTGTTCCCTACCCATTTTAAATTCCCGTTCTGTTACTGATTATGGGTATTCTACTTTGGGTTTACACAAAGGATCTTCATCTCACTTCCACATTTTTTGTATTATTATTATTTCTTTTGATCCCTCTATGCTAAGAATGGTATTTGATTGTTTTTAATATTCCTTATAATTATATATACAGAATTAATCGGCCTAAATGTTTAATTACATAAGGTGTTAATGTTGTTTTTAATATTATGGGAGGAAAGAAATTAAGAAAAGTTGTTTCAGACTTATGCAAGAGGGCTCCAGTATTAGGGACAACATCGAGGGTTCATTCGTCCCATCCGAGGTAGTATATATTAATTGTGGAGAAAGAATAAATATATTTCGAGTTTGTCCTAGTGTTAAGATTCATGGGAAATAATATCAGGTGCGTTCAGTCCAGGAGCATGTCCATTATGGGCATCTTCAAGGGAAGTCCCAACATGTCCTCAGGCCCTAATAATAGCAGTATCCAGTGCCAAGGACACATCCGATAGTAGCACTACTCGGATGTGGAGCAACACCCCCGACTTCGGTACGATAGAGTTCATCAGATTACGCAGCCCCCAGCTAGAGAGCTAGGGGCAAGTCCAAGTAGTATACGATACGTTTTATGTTTTCAACACTTTAGATAAAGTTTTATTTGGCACCGATGCCATACACTCATCATATCATGTATTTTTGTGAGAATTATTAGTTTTCTTCCTAGACATTATGATAAATCATTATCGATAGCTACTCCATTAGATGTATCCACTAGTATTTTTTAGATTTGTGATGATGTGGAGGTTTATATTGGTAGATTGTGTTTTGAGGATGATTTGTTAGTTTTAAACACACACTTTTATGATGTGATCTTGGCTATAGAGTGGTTTTTGAGATATATATATATATATATATATATTATAGGGTCGGACTGTTCTATTCCTCTTTCGGGATAGGAGATGTATATTGTGTCTATGTCTAGGACAGAGGGTGGTTCCATAACATACTTACATTTTATCAATGAGGAGACACAGTAGGTGACTACCATTTCACTATATTTGATTTTGACTGTCAGAAGAATTTTTCGACGTCAAGTTTTTGGCTTTATTTTGCAGGTGACAAAGACGTCGAGTTGAGGTACCAGAGTTTCCACTAGACCGAGAGATTTATTTTATTATTGATTTGAATTTTGGTATGAAGTCAATTGCTAAGGGGCTGTATCATATGGATTCTATGAAAATAAGGGATTTGAGATGGTAAATAAAAGAGTTACTATAACAGGAGTTCATTTAGCATAGTACATCATCATGGGGAACCTCAGTTCTTTTTGTGAGGAAGAAGTATTGTTTACTATGGTTATGTGTTGACCACCATGAGTTGAAAAGGTGACAGTGAGTAATAAGTATCCTTTACTGATGATTAATGATTTATTTGATCAGTTCCAAGATGCTTCAGTATTTATGGAAATTGATTTACATTTGGGGTACCATTAGTTGAGTGTACGCTAGTAGGATGTATCAAAAACTTCCTGTTTAACTCGTTATGGTCCCTACGCGTTCATGATCATATCGTTTGGGTTGACTACTGCCCCCACTATGTTCATAGAATTCGGAAACCAAGTGTTCCGACCATATTTGGATCAGTTTATTGTCATCTTAACTAATGACATTTTGATTTATTCACAAACCGAGGAGAAGTATGCTGAGCATTTGAGTGTTATAGTTCAAATGTTATGTGAACACAAGCTGTATGAGAACTTTTAGAGGTGTGAGTTTAGAGACCAAAAGGTACAACTTTTGGGAAATGTAGTTTTGGAGTCGGGAGTGTCCGTGGATCTGAAAAAAGTGTCGATCATGTTGGACTTGGGATATTCCATGACACCTATGAAGGTCCATAAATTTTTGGGATTAGTTAGGTATTATCGAAGGTTTATCCGAGAAGTTTTTAAGATTTCGAGACCATTGACCGAGTTGACTCGAAAGGGGAATCAATTTATATAGACTGAGAGATGTCAACATGAATTTGACACTCTCAAGGAAAAGTTAACTTCGACTCCAATTTTTTCCCTACCTAGGAGTGGGGTTGAGTGCTTGGTGTACACTGATGCTTCCTTACAAGCATTAGACAGAGTATTAATGCAGGAGGATCATCCCATTTTCTATGCATCTTAAAAGTTGAAACCCTAAGAGGGTAATTATCTGACTAATGATTTAGAAATAACGGCCGTATTGTTCACATTAAATGTTTAAATCCATTATTTGTGCAGTGAAAAGTTCAGGCTCTTTAGAGATCACAAGAGTCTTTAGTGTTTGCTCATGAAAAAGGATTTGAACATTCGACAAAGACGATAGTTCAAGTTTATTAAGGACTACTAGTTTACAATTCATCATTAACGAGGGAAGGCCGATGTGGTGACGATGCTTTTAGTCGATGACAGATGCGGGTGTAGTTCAAGTTATTAGCGAGTTAATTAATACATTTATGGGGATGCTCACTCTAACTCCCGACATTCTTATATTAATTAGTGGTTAGAGTACAAACAAATGATGTATTTTAAAAGGAGAGTGGCTGAGATTTTGGCCATCGATGTACCTCATTTCACCGTTTGTTCAAATAGTGGATTGCGTTACTTTGCATTTAGATTGTATTTGTGTTTAATCATTTCTTGAGTTGCCTCATCTTGGATCTTGGGCATACATAAAAGGTCCATTTGGTAGGCTTATTTGCCATGACAAATGTGACAAATGGTGGTAAATGAAGGTTTTGCCCACCATTTTGTGCGCTTGGTAGCGTTAATTTTCCCTAACAAATTTCGCATGGGTACCATGTCCACATACATGTTTTGCTATCCTTTTGGCAAAATTGTGAGCAAATTTTGCTTACCTATACAGGATGACAAACTTTTCTCACAGTTTTGCCATCGCTACGAAAATTATTTTTTTTTGAACTTATTAATCTTGGTTAATTTTTTTTTATTTTGTTAAAAACTATTTTTTAAATGTTTTTATTTTTATTTTTCGTTATGACTATTTTTTGGCAAAAAAAGGTTTTTTCACTAAAAACAGTTTTGTGAAAAAAAAGTTTTTCTATGAAAAAATAAATTTTCACTAAAAATAATTTTTCGTTAAAAAAAATTTGTTTTATTTTTGTTAATACTGTTTTTTATTGTTAAAATTTGTTTTTCATTAAATACTGTTTTTAGATTCTTTCTATTTTTGTTATAATTGTTTTTTTGCTAAAACATTTTTTTAAAAAACTATTTTTCACTAAAAGCTATTTTTTTTGTATTGAAATTGTTTTTCTAAAACAAATTGTTCTTCACTAAAAACTGTTTTTTTTGGGTATAATTGTTTCACTTTTGGGCTCAAAATTATTTTTTTGTGTTAAAACTGTATTTAAAAAAAAGATTTTTATAATTGTTTCACTTTTGGGCTAAAAACTTTTTTAAAAAATGTATTTTCATTACACTCTATTTTTCTTGAAAAATTATTTTTTTCCTCGTTATAAATTGGTTTTATTGTTAAAGACTATTTTTAAGAAATGTTTTTTTTTCGTTAGAAGTTGTTTTTGTGTTAAAAGTGTTTTTTACTATTTTTTGTTAAGAATTGTTATTTTGATTAAAAGCCATTTTTTTTATATATTAGTTCCTTTACTTTTGTCACTTTTACCATTAATTATATAAAAAATCTGACTTTTACAACCTGAAAAATTGATGTTATCAAACAATCCTAACATTTTTATCATTGAAGTTGCCATGAATTTTTTTGCCATTGAGATCAATTACTCACTTTGCAACTAAATGGATCCAACTTCTTTGCACTACAAACTCGACCCTACTTGCCAATTTGAATATCTTCGATGTTTTGCACACCAAATTGGTGTTTAGTTGTTGCACGAATTAAACTCGTAAAGTTTGATTAAACAATTTTTGTGGTTCGAGTTTGGAAAGTTGAAACAGTAGATAGGTTGAACTTTTGAACTTAAAAAATAGCAATCCAAAACTCCGGTAAAAGATTTCACAAAGTTGAAACAGTAGTTGGGTAGAAATTGAAATTGTTAGTGTAATTTATATGACTAACAAATATCACAAAGTGTATATGTGTGTATTAAATAAATAATTCACAAAGATACGTCTCCCTGGTTATATACATGATTGAATAAACTGCCAGGTACCAAGAAAAAGGAATCATTTCTCGCGCGGGATTTGACAACTCAACAACAAATTTCATCAATTTCAGATGTCAAGCACCTTGAATGAATCAGCTACCACTTTAAGCTGGTTCCTAACTCTTCTCCACCGTCTTTCATTTGCTCCCACAATCAGTGTGTATAATCTCCCTGTCACAAAATTCTAAGTTTTATCTATAGTATTAAACAAAATTTTGTATACTCACGCATGAGAAAATTGAAATTTCCCTTGGGTAATTATTTAAATCCACCATCACACTAAATACACCAATGTAATGTAATAATAACATACATACCATTTCCAACTGCTATGGTTGCAAAAGCTGCTCGGGAAAAATTTCTGGAGGTGAGCGTATACTCAAAGGTATAATAGTTTTTTCCATCAGTTGTCCTCTGCATATAGTAAACACCCATAACACAAACTTCTATCAGATATATTAATATAAACAATTTGTTTACAGCAAATGAGAAGAGAGATTTAATATTTTTGGTGGCATTTACAAGTGCAGTATTATACAAACCTCCTGCATGTTAAATATATCTCCAATCTGAGTGGGCGTAGCGTAAACATGTCGCACTAAATTGGGGACAACCTTGAATGACAGAAAATAGTCAGGCAACATTGATTAACTTATTTAGAATAACCCGCAAGATTATTTGGGATTAATTATTACCTCTTCCATTGGACCCAAATCACGGATATCTGATTTATCAGTAGGTATGAAGCTCAATCTAACATTTTGCAATTGAAGATATCTATCCTTAAATGCAGAATCATGACCTCGGAAATCGAATTCCTAAACAAAATGTGAACCTTCTTTTAACTAGAGCGAAAAAGGGGGTTTTACGGTTTAATCCCTCTCAAACAATTTTTAAATAAGCCACCCTCAAATAATTTTTAGACTCCCTCCACAGGGACCTAGATGTTTCAAAAATTACTTAAGAGGAACTAAACAGTAGAAATACCCAAAAAAACATATTTGCAACCAAAATGGTAGAGACTTGTTTTTCAAGTATTTAGTTAGTAGCTTACTCTCCAATCGGAGGGATAATAATATGAATAGCCATCTGATGCATCGACAAAAGCGTCATAGTTTACTGGCATTTCTGCATGTAAAAAGAATCCAAGACAATTAAAATGACAAAAGTTTGACATTAGATTAATTTGATATTATATGATTACAGATGGAAAAAAAATACAGTCTTCATGAATGCCTAACATGAAATGTCCACATATTTTGAAACAAGAGGGAAGGCAAGTGAAATATTTTACGTTGAAGATGCCACACCTATCTCTCCCTCCCTCTCTAGATTTTTCTCTCTGGAATATTCTCATAACCCATCTCTCCTCTTTCAGGATCTTCTCTCACTAGAGAATTCTCCCACCACTACAAAAAGTGCGGCTGTAATGCTGGTTTCCCACGGACTTTGGTCAGTGTAAATAGGAGACCAAGTCTCCTTGTAAAGCAATGTGACAAAGAGTGATTTCGATAGAGTGAGAGAACTGAGGCAAGGTCTTTGTAAGTGTCTTGTATGTGAGTTAAGTATAAAGTTTTTGGTGTGAGTACAAGTTTAGTGACTTTAGGATGAATTATATACCAAAAATAAATTGTTAAGTGAGGGTCATACTAGTGTGATATCTTTGTACTAAAATATTGTACAAGTTTCTTCTTGTAATAAAATTATTTTGTTCAAGTGTATTGAGTTCCCACAATCTATACTCAACAATCTGGTATCACAGCCAAACGATACCGTTGCGAGGGTGACTAAAGAAACAAAGTACTATTGAAGGATCGAAAACAGTCTTGGACTCTATCAGCCTAATTGGTCAGGGACAGTTTTAAATTAAGTACGTGACTACGACAAACTTTGTTAACACGTTTGGTGGTGCTCTTGGAAAACTAAACCGCACCAATTATGAAATTTAGAGCATTTGCATGATGTCCTATTTGGAAGAACCGAATTTATGGGAAATTGTTGGTGGTAGAAACACTACACCACCGTCCCAGAAAAATATCGAGGCTCTATGAAAATTGAAAATAAAAGCGAAAAGAGCCATGTATGCACTAAAAAAAAATATTAGTAGACCCATAATTATTGGGGCATATGAAGGATGCGAAGACACCGAAGGATACATGGTATAACACCCCGTATTCTTGAGCTTTTATATTTAATTAATTCGAGTACTTCAAATTACACGTATGCCGTAATTTAATTGAATTAATTATTATGTATTAATTACAATATTAATCGAGAGAGATAACGGTTAATATTTATGGAATATAATTGAATAGTAAGTTATTAATTTTACGTCCGGGGGTAGTAATTGGGTGAGTCTGGGATTTTTGCAAGTGAAGCTACTTTAAATTATTTAATGGATGTGAAATTAAATTAAATAATAGTCGTGGATATAGACTCGGTTATTACGGACTAGTGCTACAAGAGTTAGGCATGGATTAAGCGAATGTTATTTTATTTATATATATACGGATAGTGTGATAGTATATGTATATTTGTGTGCTCTATAAATGTCGGTATTAGATATTGATGTGAATACATACCCCTCTAGTGGTATCATAGGAGGTTGTGTGATGTGGGTGAATCCCTTGTCTAGTTAATGTAGGGAGAGTATAGTCCTCGTGTCATAGTATCCGGTATTTATTTGTGTGTTCTTTTCGAGGTGCGATATTTTAGGTATGATTCAGTCTCACTCTCGGGGAACTATGACCGCCTCCACTACGCTTACGATTTTATTGCCTAATTCGGTGTAAGTTAATCGTCTTATGGTGTCCGGGTTGGATTGATTATACCTGGGATGATAGCATTTTAGAGAAAGCATCTGGTGAGTTATTACTCGGGAATGAATGGTTATTGTACGCGACATGTGTGTGAATATTGTAATATACAAGTATGTATATAATGGGTAGATAATTATATGCGAGTTTAATATATAAAGTGTGATTGTATTTTAGATATAACTAGTGTGAATGCTGTATGATTGATTGATACTTCATATATAAGTAATCAAAGTTAAAATGATTAATTAAGTTAATGAGTAGATAACTTATAAATCAAGGTAAGAAATACTTGGGTTAGAGTAGCATAATAGAAAGAAGTGTAACAAGGCTAGTTAGGTGGGATAACATAACTTATTGGGTTAGAAGGTAAGTCATATGTGTGCACATTAATTGATGGGTGAGTTATTTCTCAAGAGAGTGCGACACCATCTTAAATATGGAAAGTGTTCATGCATATTTAATCTTTGCATTTTTATTAGTTGATAAATATTTTCAAAATGTTTTACTTGCTATCTAACCTGTGTCAAAGTATATTTTCCAAAACCATTTTAGGTATCCAGCCACAAGGATGCTTAACTTGAGGATTCTGTTCAGGGATGCGTAGCTGCAACACACGTGGAGGCTTGCAGGATCTTGTTATAGACATTTCTTTTATCATTCCTAGTTTAGGAATTTTCATTCCGTATTTACTCAGGCATGTCGTCCCTCAGATTCAGTATTTAAGTTTATTCAGTAGACTTTGTATATTGAGTTTATTATTTCAGATTTATTCAGTATTTCAGTTTATTTAGTAGACTTTGTGTATTCAGTTTATTATTCAGATTTATTGTTGGTTTCTATTATTGAGAAGCGATAGTTTATTCGATCTTATTTATTTATATATCTGTTGTGTGTTGAATTCAAATTTTATTTGTGTGGATGGTTTGATTATTATTTTATTTTCGCATATTGTTAATTTAACGAAAGATTAAATTTGGCATCGGTCTATTTAATTACTTAGTAGTCAGTATCTTTAAAAAAAAATATTTTCGACTGTGATGCTAAGAATGAGTCATATGAGACTAACGTTTTATTTTAATAGATGGCTAGCCACCCGATATTTTAATAGGCAGAGTGTCACATAAGGGACACTCTTGGCTCTCTCTTCTCAAAGACTAATGACGCATGCTTACAAATGTTGGAGAATGAATTGATAACTACCACTCAAGAAAGTATGACCGTCAATCAATATTTTGAGAAAATTAAATATTTATGCCGGGAAATTTCTTCGCTTGATCCTGAATCTAAGATTAGTGAACCACGGATGAGGTGAATAATTATTCGTGGATAAAATCTTGGATATAATGGATTTATTAAGGAAATATACGGTTGGCAAAACTCAACCCACCCTAGTTGAGTTGGAAAATTTATCGTCTAATCAACAGACATTGATGAGATAAATGAGTGGCACTACACCAAAATGGGCAAATTGTCACCTTTCAGCCGGCCAACCTTGTCAAGGTCATTGACCGTGACAAAAAACACGCGTTTTATGTCACGGTCATTGACCTTGACACGACCGTGACAACTAATTGTCACGGTCAATGACTGTGACAAGGCCGTGATAAATTTACTTGTCACGGACGTGTCACGGTAATTGACCGTGACAATTCTTTAAATAATTGTCAAGGTCAATGACCGTGACATGACTGTGACAATGTTCGCAGCAAAAACCCTTTCCCCCTTCTTTTTTCCCTCCCATCGTTCCCTCCCTCTCTCTCTCTCTCTCTCTCTCTTCCATTTATATATATGTTTGTGTGTATATATATGTGTGTATGTGTATATATATGTGTGTATGTGTATATATATATGTGTGTATGTGTGTATGTGTGTATATATCCAAAAATGTAAATGTAAATAATATCCAAAAATGTAAATGTAAATTAATTCAAATTGATAATAATTGATATTTTGACAAAATTTGATAATATTATATGAAATTGATAATAATAATTGATAATAATATTATATGAAATTTGATCAATTAATTCAATGTAATATTATATGAAATATGAAATTCAATGTAATATTATATGAAATAATATTATATGAAATTTGAAATAATATGAAATAATATTATATGAAATAATATTATTATATGAAATAATATTATATGAAATAATATTATATGAAATATGAAATTCAATGTAATATTATATGAAATTGATAATATTATATGAAATTTGATAAATTAATTCAATGTAAATAATAATTGATATTTTCATTTAAATTGATAATAAATTTATTCATGAAATTAATTCAATTAGGTAAAACCCTAGATAATTTTTTAACAAAATTTGATAATATTATATAAAGTTTAGTAAATTCACAAAATGTTGTCAATTGTATGTTTTTAGGAATATGATTAGTTAGAATCCATACACATGCATGTTGTTAGAAAGTCTTAAATTTAATTCTCACTTTAATTTGTAGAATCTCTGTACTTGGTTGGATTTATCCCTTTATGATAATGAAATTTATGCTCTAATTATAATTATCTCATGTCATAATTTTATTGATAAACAATAAATGTAGTTGTCACAGTCGTGGTGGGGGGATGGGGTGGGGTGGGTGGGCGTGGGGTGTGTGTGTGTGTGTGTATGCGCGCGTAGGTGTGTGCGTGGCGGGGGGAGGGGGAGGGGGAGGGGGTGGGGTATGTGTATATGTGTGTGTATGGTGGTGTGTGGTGGGGGAGGGGGGTAGTGGGGGAGCTGATAATATTTTGTTACAATTTGTGGGGGGAGTGGGTGGGGGTGGTGTGTGTGTGTGTGCGTAGGTGTGTGCGTGGCGGGTGGGGTAGGGGTGTGTGTATGTGTACTATTAACATTTTTTTTATCTGTACTAATAACATTTTTTTACAGCAAAAATGTCTCCTTCAGATATTAAGGCGAAGATGATGATGCTATTTATGATGATGTCGTCTGGGTTCGGTGGTAGCGGAGGCGACGAGGGCTCCTCCGCCCCTAGGCTCCCCAAATATGGAAAATTTGGGATTACCGTCGAGAATAAGTCGGAGCTATTAGCGAGATCCCGCGAGCTGCTAAAGACGGTCATCAGCCCGGGGTTTATGAGTTGGAAGGAGGTGCCATATGAGTTCAAGTTAGGTGTTTGGGAGGCACTACAGGTAATATATTTATATTTATATGAATATTTCAATTTCAATTTCAATTTCAATTTCAATTTCAATTTCAATTTCAATTTCAATTTCAATTTCAATTTCAATTTCATATTTATATTTATATTTATATTTATATTTATATTTATTCGCAACTAACATTGTATTTGTTGGACAGGAACAATTCAACTT
The DNA here is from genome assembly GCA_949130495.1 of Sambucus nigra. Taxonomy (NCBI): domain Eukaryota; kingdom Viridiplantae; phylum Streptophyta; class Magnoliopsida; order Dipsacales; family Adoxaceae; genus Sambucus; species Sambucus nigra. The sequence goes on from OX422213.1 coordinate 390,449,526, forward strand.
GGATCCAAAGCTACCCGATTCCATCTTGGAGCAGTTGATGGAGCAACACAAGACGCGGAAGAAAAATATGCGGACACGGTACTTTGAGAAAACACGAGAGTCCATTATACAATGGCGCGGATCCGTCCCGCCCAAGGAGCCGATCTCATTGGCACAATGACAAAAGTTCATTGACAATGAGATCGAGGATAGACAATTGACATCTCGCCAATCGGGGAGGAAAAATCGGGCAAAAAAGACGGACGTGCACTACTTCGGCCGGACCTCTTACGCTGAGGTGGAGCATAGGATGCAGGTATGATTTAATTTATCTATAACTACAGAAATATATTATTCTTCATTATTTTACTTTGCGGGGCCGATACTAATTTTACTTTACTTTATTTTATTTCAGGGGGTAGGGAGTGGGCCAGGGGGTAAGCCACATAGGCTCGATACTTATGTGGCTCTTCGGACGAAGAAGGAGAAGGACAAGGAGGTGTCCCCGAGCGTCGCGGCCACAATTGTAAGTAATCCGACAGTTTAATTATTGTTAATTACGTTATAATTTTTTAGTTTACTTATTTTACTAATCATGTGCTTTTTGTTGTTTCAGGCAAAGCTTAAGGAAGTGCATGAGTCGCAGTCTGATGCCGACAAGGCATCTTTGTCCACAGACGCACTTAGCCAAGTGCTTGGATCTGATCGCAAGGGGAGTGAGCTCGCGGGTGGCCAAATATAGGATCATCGGATTGGAGACGAGCGACACCGGGTTGGCTCGAACGGTGGATTCACACGACGCGAAGCTGTCCCGTTTGGAGGCGACGGTCCAAGATATGTACGCATTCATGAAGCGTACGTTGGGTGGAGACCGTAAAGGGAAAGGGAAATGTAAGGAGAAGGAGAAGGCGATGGAGGAGGAGGTGCGGGAGGACGAGGCACAGGATGACGAGGATGTGGACCTCGCTGCTTCATCACCGACACGTTCGTACTTCGATGATCCACTTCCCTATTTGGCGCTCTTCAACAGACCATTGTCGACACTTGGTTGGCCGAGCGTGTTCATATTGGACGTATTTGATGGCCAGCGGATAGGGCGGGGGTTGAGGGACCCGAATATCATCGAGGGTGGAATAAGCCATGGACGTGTGCTTCAAGAGATGGAGTCCAGGGTGCTCGTCATGCATGTCATACCCGGGAAGGAGAACTCCCTATTGTGGTTGCGCGAACAATGCCGCATGACGTATATTAGTGGGTGCGTCAATTCGTATGTCATGTGGCCTACTCACCTCCTCAGTTTTATCCAAGACATGTAGTAACATTATTTTTAAGTTTGTCCATTTTAATTATATTTGGATTATATCGTCATGTATATTATTTCTATTTTGAATAATTGGATTATATCGTCATGAATATATATTTGCATTATCTTTAGTTTGTGTTGGATATATGATGTTTGGAACAGGTATAACGTTGCTATAACATGTACAAATATACTGCTGGGCAGTGGCAGTGGCCATACTGCCCAGCAGATTTTTTTTAAATTCTGCCCAGAATTGTCACGGTCAATGACCGTGACAATTTTTTTAAAAAAGGGTCACGGCTTTGTCACGGTTATAAACCGTGACAAACGTGTCACAGTCATTGATCGCGACACGACCGTGACACGACCGTGACAAAAAAAGTTGTCTCGCCTCGAAATGTCATGGTCATTGACCTTGACAAGTTGGATTTGTCAAGGTCAATGACCTTGACAAATGGGCATATTTGGTGTAGTGTGGGGTGTTAATAAATAATTAATAAGAAACACTCTACACTAACAAAAATGGAAGAACACGATGCATTACTTAAAAAGGCAGGTGGGCCAAGAGAAATCTACGATTAAAAGTTAGCTCATAGCAAGACGAAAGGAGCTCTTCTCTAGGGGGATCTAAACAAGATGAGGACAAATATTATCAATGTGACAGAGCATATAGACGACAAAACAGTGAGTGCTATAATTGTTCGAAAATGGGCTAGGGATTGATGGTATAGAAAGAAGTCATTTGAAGGTAACTTGGCAACATCAAATAGCCAAGAAATTTATTGTGAAGAATAAGGAGATTTCGAAGCATCCATTGATACAATTAAGCCAATATGAAATTACTTCTTGGACGAAGAAGTAGATTTTGAAGAAGAATGGGTTGAAGATAAAATAAACCAGATTGAAATTGAAGAAGATTGGATTGAAGACCAAGTTGACTTATTTTTAATTGAAGAAGATTTAGAAGAGCAATAATTCAACATAGCTTCATTTTAAAAAGGGCAAGTAAAAAAACATTTCGATTCAGATGAGGAGACACCCACTGTCAAAGTATGTCAGAAATTAATAAGGAGTCACGTCGATAACACTGAAGCAGTGACCCGAGATTTTCTGGGTTAACAAGAAATCGAGGTACCACAAATCAAGAAATTAGAGATTGAGTTTTAAGAAAATTTGGAGGAGTAAACTCAAGAAGACATGCCAACCCATCAAGGAACCATTGTCAAAGAAAAAGAAAATGATGCGGATGGAGACAATAAAAAAGGAACATCGAGCATATTGATATAAATTGAGAAGATGATGGATAGATGATAAATACCACCAAGAATATCAAAGGTAAGGTGTAACCATATGCACCAAATGGAAAAACTACTCAGAAGCATTTGGAGGGAGAATTGAAGTCAAAAGTATTATTCATCGAGCCAGTAGGAGAGGACATGACCAAGGTAGGATAGTTCACAATCGCTACTCAAGACTTCAATGTCTATAACATTCAAGGATGGTCAAACTACCATCAGAGGCACAAAATCATTTTCTATGTGATTCATGGATGGAAGTAAGCACATAAGTTGTGATAAAGATAAAGACAATCAAATCGAGCGCAACATTGCCCAAGATAGAACAATTGACAAGAAAGGGACGAAGTCAAAGATACCCGACTGTACGATTCAAGGAGAGAGTCGATGTTGAGGGGAAGTGTTGAAGATGTAACACCTCCTCTATCTCTATCTTCTAGAAATTTCTAAAGAAAGTCCCCTCTCCCTTTCTCTACCCGGAGTTTTCTCCCCCTCTCTCCCTCCATCTCTAGATTTCTCTGTCTCTAGAATATTCTAATAACCCACCTCCCTCCCCTCTCTAGAATCTTTTCTCACTAGAGAGTTCTCACACTGTCACACAATTGTAATCGTAGTTTCCCACCGACTTTGGTGAGTATATATTGGAGACCAAGTCTCTTTGTAAAGCATTCCGAAAAAAGAGTGAATTCAATAGAGTAAGAGAAGTGAGGCTACATAAGTGGGTCTTTGTGAGTGTCTTTTATGAGAGCAAAGTATAAAGTCTTTGGTATGAGTACAAGTTTGATGACTTTAGAGGGAATTATGTACCAAAAATAAATTGTTAAGTGAATGCCATACTAGTGTGAGATACTTGTACTCAAATATTGTACAAGTTTCTTGTTATAATAAACTTATTTTGTTTAAGTGTATTGAGTGCCCACACTCTATACTCAACATTTTGAAGCAAGGCATTTGTGAATTGCGATGTATAAATTTGCTCCACACTATATATAGAGAAAAGTACCAACCATGATACCTTCAGCCAAAAGGGAACTTTGAGGGAATAAGTTCAAAGCTAGTGCCCCTACTCCCAAGAGCAATGGCCTTCTCTTACAGTTTCCTGTAAAAATTCCATCATATTTGATCAGGTCATACATAAAAAATCGTCTACTCACGTTAATTCTTTTTTGGATTTAATTAGGGTAGTCAGAATTTAATCTCAAATCCTTACTCCCTCGGCCCCAAGTCCCAATTTAAACAATATTCAAACTCCAAATATTCTTTTTCTTCTAAATTTGGCTTGAATTCGAGCTCGGTTAATAATAAGTGGTAAGATTGAAATTTTATGCTATACTCTGTACAAAACAAGATTCTTAATTTGAGAAAATCCAAAAAAAAATACAAAACTTAATTTTAATTCTGAACGTAGGGAGGAATTCACTATGATTAATATCAATTCTTATAACTTAAACATCCCATTTAGTCAAATAAGGATAAATAACTCTGTAATGCATCGATAAACATAAACCACATGAAGAAAACTAGTCCTAAGCTTAAGTCCAAAATGTTATCAACACTTCTCTATCATTATTCTATACACTTAATTGTTAATAACGACGCCAAACCACCAAAACGAGATGGAAAGAAAACATGAACCATAAACACAATAATTTGTGCAAGAGAATAGTATATGAAGTGAAATTGAGAAGGGTACGTAACTTACTTTCTTCATTAGAAGTGGTGTATGTTGAGCATGCAATAATGTTAAACGCAATAGGCTTTGGTTGGTGTGTCAAGTGAGGCAGATTCAACTGAAAATAGAAAATTTTCGAAGACATGATTGGTATCTTAGTAAACACAGTGAAGAAAGAAGGAGATTATAAATTGTGGCTAGAGACTGACCCTTTTGGATAAGGTTGATGAAGCCACACTGAGTGAGAGTGATGAAGTTGCCATTTTTTAGCCTCTCGGATGCTTAGCTTCTCTAGCTTCTTATTAAACGGATAAGATAGTCCAGTGCATGTCCACTTTCTGGTCAGAACTTGGCGTTTTTTATTTTTATATCCTCTTCTTTTATTTTTATTTTTTACACTAAAAAGACCTGAGGGGGAGGGTGATCATTAGAGCATCATCCACTTGGCTCTATCAACTTCTTAATTTGATTGACTTTGCGTTTGCAACGGGCTTAGTAATTGACAAATTTTAATTGGATCTAGGATTTGAATCAGGTGCCTAAATATACTAGTAATTTTTTAATCAAGAAAAACTATTAAACAGAAGTGCACATTATGAGTCCTTATATTTGGTTTCTCTTTCTTTTAAAATATATTTTCATAATAGTTTCAAAATATATAAAAGCAAAATATGCATTAAAGTAAGAATTATTTTAGACTTTGATTTTACTAAAAAACCCAACACTAATACATGTTATATGGACATGCAACTAAAGAATAAAATTTGTAGAAAATGAGCGTGACGGAGATGCGAATGCTAAGATAAATTTATGGTAAAACTCGAAAGGATAAAATTAGAAATGAACAAATTCTTAAAACGGTAAAAGAAGATATATTGAGAGAAAATCGATTTAGATGATTTTGATAAGTTAAGCATAGACTAATAGATGTCCCGTAAGGAAGGGTGATTTAATTAGTATTGATAGTAACGCAAGGGATAGATGTAAGCCTAAATTGACTTGGTGATATATTGTAAAAAAACATGATATCATGTGGTTTAACTGAAGATATTGCACTGAACTGGATGTAATATAAATTAAGATTCATGTATCCGATCCCAAATAAATGAAAAAGAATTTGTTGTGTTGATTACATTAAACTCGGCGGCAATACTAGTCTCCATAATAGAGTTTTTTCAAAATAGTATAAAATGTAAAATAAATATTTTATTTACTTAATACAACACTTTGAAACTTATTCTCAAAGCTCTTGACACTTTATAAACATGTCACACAAGTATCATTCATTAATAAAAACCCATCGTCCAATTTAATGAGTTTACACCATATATAAAAACTCCACTTCACTTTCAGATAGACACATAACTCAAAACATTAAACCCTAAAATACCTCGCCTTTCTTTATGAAACGTCCAGTGACCTTTCATGACTCTCGTTCTCAACTGCTATTGTGGTCATCATCGGAGGATTATTTCAAATCCATCATCGTTATTAGTGCATTTCGTTTATCTTCTTCGAGAATATATTTGTGTTATTTCTTTAAATATTAAGGTAGAAATATGCATACATACATAAATATATAATGAAGTCAAAATCTGGTGAGAGTTGGGATCCACCTAGATGTGAGGTGTGTGAGTTGAGTATAGAATGAAGAATGAAAGTGGGCACTAGGATGTAATGTGGTTTAATCCAACATGCTGGGACTACATCCATGGTTGGTACTCTATTTTTCTCTATATGTTTATATGGGGATGAAAGGTAAAACTACAAGTATCCGGGGGTTACATTATAAGGTTGAGAATTAGTACAAATGAATTAGAGAGAGAATAAGTGCATAGTAAATGCTTGAGTTGTTGTCCTCATCATAAATACTTCATGGTATTTAGAGCCTCCTTCTCAAATCTTGCTTGTCAAATAGGCGGGAGAAGCTCATTTAATGTAGTAGTTGGAAGAATCTTTGCTCATGATCACACATGTCTGAAATTTCGGAGCACTAGCGATCACTTTGGAACATTGAGGTTGGTTAAGAACATACATTTTGTAATAACCTGAATTTTCAATAAAGGGTTCAAATAATATTATGACAAAGTCACGTTAATGATTGCATAATAATGAGATTTGATTGTGGTAATTGTTCTATTGTTGGTTAAATTATTAAGTATTGATGTATGTTTAACATACAGGGACAAATTAATGTAATTATTTTGGTAATTTCAAAAACTTTGAGAATGGTTTTAAAAGTATAAATTATTAATATGTTAGTAAGTTAAATAGCATGCAAGTATATTGACTTAATTATGTTAAGGTTGCTTAAGTTATAGGCTAATAGCTAAACATTATATACATACATAAAGAGGTTTATTAAGGGAAGTAAAACTAGCTTAAAGAGTTGTGCACCTATAGAGAATTCATGGAAAAATAACATATAAACACGTGTCGCTTGCCCAGGCCACTAGGGTGGGCAACATTGTGCATTATCAATTTTTATGGCCGCAGGTTCTTCCATCAGATGACTTAGTCCCTATAAATTACACATCCTACCAACTTATTTTAATTTATTTAAACCCCAATTAGATCAACCTTGTGTGTTGTCAACATTTGATTGGTACACTCATATTTCTCTCTCTCTCTCTCTCTCTCTCTCTCTCTCTCTCTATCTCTCTCTCTCTCTCTCTCTCTATATATATATATATATATATATAAGCCCCAAAGTTAAGAATATTATAAAATAACCCCTTAATGTAAAAATTACAAAATAGCCCCTAAAGTTGTGAAATTATGAATTTCCCTTGAAAATGTAAGTTTTATAACACAACCCCTACAAATTACACTTATTGCATAATGATAAGTTTTATAACACAACCCATACAGTTACACTTATTGCATAATGAAATCTAGAAAAGTGTGGATATCACTAATGGTCCTTAGAAATATATATTAAAAAATTGACATATATTTGGAAATAATTACAAATTTACCCTAAACTTTGGAAGTTGTAATGAGACTTTAAGTCTAGTGTTAAAGAATTTGAGTATAATGACTTTAAAGTGAAAACATGATTTAAATTGTGCAATTAAAGAAATACAAGGTAGAAAAATATCTTGGATAATTTGGTCTCACCGGCCAGTGTTAAAGATATGAAAATGTAAAAAGATGTTAGTAAATCGTAAAGAAAAGATATTCGGAGAAATCGAGAAAGTTAAGTAGGTAAAGTAGCGACCGCGAAATATATGTATGCCCAAAAATAAATGGGTTGGTGAGCTGTCAAAATAAGTTATACATAGATTGGAGTTTGGCGCTTATAAATGATAAATGATAATGGACAAAGTAAAATGGGGTAAATCAATGAGACTCGGTTAGGAGTTAGTTTATAAACAAATAGAGTATGTGTTTGGAACATAGACAAGTGTTTACATTATTATGTGTTGTAGATCGCATTTGAAAGATTAAATCAAATAAAATGATTTCATAAATAAAATGTATGGAGTATGTATATGAGTTCCTTGTATTAGTATACATTGCTATTATCACACTATTGGAATTTTGTTCATACCCCTATTTTATTAAAGCACCCCATGTATATTGAGTAAGGATGCGAATTAGGGAAATTATATAAGTGGAAATCAAAAGCTTTGATTGTGTAACACCCCGCCCACCCGGGGAGAACGAACGGAGCGCTAATGCGATAAAATAAATCCAAATCCACAAGTGACAAGGTATAGAGCATCTAAATAAACCCACAATAATATAAATCCACTAATCTCAATCTCTTCAATTACAACAAGTCTCTCGAATTAAAATTACAATAACTAACTCGAATTAAATACAAATCTCCAAAGCTCTATACATCAAAATAATACAAATCAAACTCCATAGCGCCCCAAAATCCGCGTTAACCTGCCACTAAAAGAAAATATGGGGAAGTACACAATACGACAGGAAAGATGCTCAACATATATATATTAGCAATGAATAAAACGTAACAACATGAGTACGAATATTCAAATAAAAATGCAAATCTCAATAGCATTTATCAATATAATTTCTCAACAACACATCAATGGGTCACCAGGCCTCACCACATCCGTATATGCTTTATCAAGCCACAGCCCGGGAAACAGGAATTTTGGCGGGTGCCCAACCTCCGTGCCATATTAAAATCTCATGACAACGTGATCAATAACAATATAATGATACCACATGAATCAAAATAATTTTAACAATTATTTTCCAGATTTCAATGAATTTATCAATTCAAATATGAGTTCAATTAACAAGAATTCAAAGAGAATGGCACTCGCGAGATTTAAGGAGCATATTGTGTAAAACCCCATACCTCAAACCATGATAAGAAACCAACGATCACATCCTCAAGATCAACACAAAAGATATACAAAAACTCCTCCAAGAACCTCCAACAAAATAGCCCCAAGAACACCTCTAATCTAAGGTTGGAACTCACAAATCTTAAGGGCCAATGTGTATATAAAAAGAAGAGGAATATAAAATATATTTACTGCCAAAATTTGTGCCAAAAGTATGTTAAAATCGTTTACCCATGACTTCCTTTTATAATGCAAAGAAATGAAGAGTTGGAATCCAAAAGACTCCTTTAAATAAGGCAAAGAAATGAAGAGTTGGAAGTCGAAACAACTCCAAGAGTTAAAAACATTTAAAAATCCGTTTTAACTCCGATTTCGAAACCGTTTGAAATTCTCGCCTTTAAAAATAATAACCAACATATTTGAGCAATAAAAATAATTTTATCAAAAACTTTATTTTCCTCCATTTTCCAAAAATTAATTAAAATAGCCCAAAATTACGCGAGTTGTTACAGATTGTTTGGGCCATACCACCATATGGTAGCCCATTTATGAATCGGTGTACTTTTATTTTGTTGAACATATGGAACAATATGAAATTGAGCTATATTAATTAGATTTTTTTTTAATTATTCAATCACCCTCTTAACTCTTTTTCCAAATAAATTAATTGGATAATTAAACAAAATGCAAGTGGTCACGATTTTTCAAATAATTTAGATGGTAATTTTTATTTAAACATAACATTTTGGATTAGAGTGTTAAGTGTAACTCTCAACCACCTATAAAGGCTTTTAATCCTCTAACGCCCTGATATTAGTGCGAGTTATTCCAAATGAATGACCAAAATCCGGGATAGGAGGTTAAAACTTGGTATCAGAGCATAGGATCTTTTCAATTTTTATGAGAGTGACAATGTGTTTTTCAATTATTTAAGAATTTGCACCATTAGCAACAATATTTAGCAACACAAGATATTTTTGTTGCCAAAGATACCCTTTTGGCAACAAAATTTGAATTATGTTGCCAAAAGACTATTTTACCTTGTACTTTTGGTAACATAAAATAAAACTTGTTGCCAAAAGTTAAAATTTCAAGCGGGAAGCTAGCAAAATAAAAGAGGAAAATTTTTTAGCTTTTAGCATCATATTTTTTTGTTGCCAAACATGACTTAACTTTTGGAAACATAGGAGTGGGTTGAGAAAAATCTCATACTTTTGGCAACAAAGAAAATTATGATGCCAAAAATATTTTATTTGTTTGTTACTAATTTTTGTTGGGCGGGTAAGTTAACTAAAAGACCCCCCCCAAAAAAACTCTCCCTCTCCCTCTCCGCTCATCGAAACCGAACCCTAACCCTAACCTCTCCTCCGTCCTGCTCTCCCTCTCCTCCGTCCTGCTCTTCCCCGCGTCCACCACCTCTGCTATCCCTCCGTCCTGCTCTGGCACACTCGATTTTATATTTATCAGAAATCGATTTCAAACGAATGCTCATAGTGTACCTTATCACATATCAGAAATCGATTTCAAATCGATTTCAAACGATTTGGCTAGTATCCCCAAGATTTTAACCATCAATGCTTCTTTAAAACGTTTATCAGAAATCGATTTTAACCATCAATGCTCATAGGTTTTCGATTGTTCACTTCTTTTCAGGTACATTCGTTTGACAATCCTTACTCTATACTTCATTTTGTTATTTGTAAATATATTATATTTTATTATATTAGTTTTATTGTAAAAATTAGTGTTTATGCTGATTTAGTTTTGTTGAGAATGATTGATTTAGGTTATCTCCTTGTTTATTTCTTCACTTTACATATTTGGGTCTTCTGGAAGAGTTGGTCATGGACATGAATCTGTTTACAAATCTGATGATGGCTTTAAATGGGCTATCTTGACTTTTATTGATAAACATTATTGTGATTCTTAATTTATAGCTACTGTAAATTTATTTTTGTTTGCTGAAAAATAATCAAATGGCTGGAAGCTACAATTTGTACTGCAATTTGTACACCGAGACAGCAATTTCCATTTAGGAAAATAATAAATCAACAAGAAATCTAAATCATGGTATTACAAGGGGTGCTATTACATTGTTTATTGAAGGTAATTAAGTTTCTAATTATTATTATTATGTTTATTGATATATTTTTTTTGAGATTGGGGTTTGAATCTGTAGTTCCATTCATTGATGATTGAGATTATTTATTTTGGTGTTCTCTACTCCATTATATGTGTAATTGCTTAAATTTATTTGATTTGTTTTATTTTTAGTATTTGAAAATAGATTGCAGTTAATTAAGCTTTGATTTTGGTGGGTTTTTTACTAGAGCTAATTTATGGATCGGATATGGGATATATAGGTCTTAGTTTGCGGATTGAGTATACTTTAAACAGTGTTCTTTATTCGTTTTGTGTGTAACGAAATCTATTATTATTTTTTTTTGACAATTTATATATATAATATACACACATAGCCGATCAGGTGCGGACCCAAATAATGGGTTTACTAACGGACCACCTCAAAATGACTTATTTTTGGTGTGAAAATGAGGGTGAGATTACAAGAAAACCCCTCACTTCACCTCAAAACTACGTCGTTTGAGGTAGTGCGTTAGTGTCCGTTATAATATCCAATTATATATTTGTAATGAGTCATTTTTTTTGTTAACAGTTATAACTTAAAAGTGTGCAAGCTTCAGACCTGATTCTGGTTGACCTCTCCGGCTCCATCTCCATTTTTTCTCTCTCCGGCTCCAACTTGTTGGTAACTTGTTAACTTATCCATCATTTTTTTTTAATTTGACATAATTGGTTTGAAATTTGAATGATGTTTAGATTTGTGTTTCCATTCGAGAATTTTTTAAACTTATAATTTATGTTTTTTCCCTTTTTTCGATTTATAATATTCAAATTAATGTTTAAAAGATATGTGCATTGCTCTTTAATTATAGTTTTAATAGTATTTTTGCAAGGGGTTAGTTGTGGTCTAAGAATTTAAAAGTAAAGTATAAATACTATTATCTGATTGGTGGTTTTAATGTGGTGAGCAACATAACTTTTAAAGCATCAATTAAAAGTAGGGTAAATTATACATAGTAATAAACCTCTCAAGTTACACATAGTGCGCATAGATAATAGCCATCTAGTTCTTATGCGTACGCATTCAATAGCCCTTAGACCCGTTCGAGAGTCATTACCCCTGTAATGAGATCTCTTGAATTGTCCCGTTTGGACAGTTTGGGACTGCATAGATTCTATATAATAATGTACTTAGTGGTGTACACTTGTTACTTTTGGGGGAACTTCTGTTGCCGTCTCTTAATGTTATCTGGGTACATACTAGATTGATGCGGTGTTGAGTGTTAATTCAATTGATAAATCGACATCAATTGAAATAACGCGAACACTTGCGAATCTATGTCGTGTACTTGGAGAACTATGGGGATATGCTGCCGAAATTTCCTCAGATTGAAATAATGTGGATGAGCTGCTAAGTGTGTTACAGAAATATGCGGTCTTGAATGGGAGATGACCACTCACCTTTTAGAGGAGATACAATTATATTGTTTTATACGAGATGAACAAGGAAATAAATTGTAACTTCTAAGTAAAAGTTAATTCATCATTTGCTGTTTATGTACTCTCTCAATTAGCGAATATGTAGGGGGTCAATAAGAGTTTAAATTCTATTGCTTTGTATGAAATATACGAGGAAAAAAAGGTAACTTTTAAGTAAAATTTAATTCATCTATTGTTGTTTATGTAATCTCTCAATAAACAGATATGGAAGAAGTGGACAAGAGTTGGATGACACTTAGGCATAGAGTCGGCGAGCGGTATCGTGAGGGCGCTAAGTCTTTTGTTGACAGAGCAATGGCCAAAGTGAGCCAAAATGGTACAATTCAATGACCGTGTAATAATTGTTGTAATCGTTCTTGGCACATTGGCCATGTTGTGATGCATCATTTAGTACGACATGGCATAATGGAAAGTTATAAGATCTGGGTTCATCATGGAGAATCTATTTTACAACACCAAATCGATGAATTTGAAGATGACACGGATGTTGAAATTGGTGATAATGAAGACGAGGATGATGATTTCCTCGAATTAGTAGAAGACTATTGTAGGGGGGCTTATACGGGGCGTGATTCAGGGGATTTTGGGACAGACGAAGCGTATGATAACACCAAAATGAAAGATGTGCAAAATATCAAAAAAATACTAAAGGCTGCCCAACGTGAGGTGTACCCGGGCTGCAAAACATATATGCTATTGAAATTTGTGATTACAATGTTTCATTTGAAGGTTATGGGTAAATGGAGTAATAAGTCATTTGACATGTTGATGGAGGTATTAGTGGATCTTCTGCCTGCAGAGAATTTGGTTCCGAAATCGATTTATGAAGCCAAAAAGCTGCTACGTGAATTGAGGTTGGGATATGAGATAATCCATGCATGCCAACATGATTGCGCTCTCTTTTGGAAGGAGAATACATCTCTTGATAATTTTTTGATATGTGGGGAGTCTAGATACAAGCCCAATTTTGGCAATGGCAAGAAGATCCCTCAAAAGGTACTGCGCTACTTTCCATTGACACCTAGGTTGCAAAGATTGTTTATGTCAAGGAAGACGGCTACAGGCATGAGATGGCACAGTGATAAGCGCATGGATGATGGGATATTGAGGCATCCAGCTGATAGTGAGGAGTGGAAGGACTTTGATCGATGTTATCCTGATTTTGCTAAGGATCCCCGTAATGTGAGGCTAGGCCTCGCCACCGATGGGTTCAACCCTTTTGGGAACATGAGCACCTCTTATAGCATGTGGCCTATGGTAATGATGCCATATAACATGGAACCCTGGAACTGCATGAAGGATCCATTTTTCATGATGACTTTACTTATTCCTGGGCCTAATGCCCCCGGTAAAGAAATTGATGTTTACATGCGACCATTGATTGATGAGTTGAACGAGCTGTGGGAAAATGGCGTACTCACTTATGATGCCTCTACTCAATAAACGTTTCGGATGCATGCAGCTGTAATGTGGATGATAAACGACTTTCCTGCCTATGGTAACTTATCTGGGTGGAGTACGAAAGGTTATCTTGCTTGTCCCCCATGTAATGATGATGCATTATCTCAACGCCTGTGAAGTAAGATTGGCTACTTGGGCCATCGACGTTACCTTCCCGAGGACCATACTTTGCGAAGGAGTAAGGCATTTAATGGTATGTCTGAGAATCAAACTCGATCCTTGGAGTTACCAGTGGAAAAAGTACTAAATCAATTGAATTGCTGTCAAATGCCAAGTTTGGAAAGCATCCGAGCAACAAGAAAAGGCCTCGTGACCCAACAGAATTGAACTGGACAAAGAAAAGCATTTTATACGAGCTCCCATATTGGAAAACACTAAAGCTTCGTCACAACCTTGATGTGATGCGCATTAAGAAAAATATACGTGATAATTTACTTGGAACAATATTGAACATGGATGGGAAGAACAAGGACACAGAAAAAGCACGCCTTGATCTAGAAGATATGGGCATAAGGGCGGAATTGCACTTACAAAAGCGTCCTGATGGGTCTTATGTCAAGCCTCCCGCAATATATACATTAACCCCAAAGGAGAAGGAGTATTTTTATGATTTTTTAAAATCATTTAAGTATCCAGATGGCTATGCTGCAAACATCTCAAGATGTGTGACTACAAAGGCTGGAAAATTATTGGGCCTTAAAAGCCATGATTGTCATGTCTTGTTACAACGAATTCTTGCCATTGGGATGCGTGGATACCTTCCTAAAGATATTTGTATTACACTGGCTGAGTTGGGTGAATGGTTTCAGGAGTTGTGCTCCAAAACATTAGTGTGGACAGATTTGGAGAAATTAGAGGAGCGCATAATTCTAATACTTTGCAAAATGGAGAAGATTTTCCCCCCGGCATTCTTTGATGTAATGGTCCATTTGGCGGTTCATTTGGCACGTGAGGACAAACTTGCTGGACCAGTACAATATTGATGGATGTTTCCAATTGAAAGGTAAATGCAACTATTATAACGTTAATTTAGTTTAATATCTTGAAAAATGTGTAAAATGTGTAATATTCATCTAACTATTATTAATTTCAAGGTTTCTTGGAACTTTGAAAGAATTTGTATCTAACCGAGCCAGACCTGAAGGTTCCATTGCGGAGACGTACATCGTGAAAGAGTGTTTGACTTTTTGCTCAATGTACTTGAGCCATGTTGAAATCGTATTTAACAGAGAAGAACGCAATTGTGATGGTGGCGAACGTGGCTTGGGGCTAGTTGTCTTTAACCAAAATGTTCGTCCTTTCGGATGTATCTCAAGGGCTCCTGATGTGTCTGAAAAGGAGCTCAATATGGCTAAGTGGTTTGTGTTGTATAACACTGCTGAGGTTGATCCGTATCTAGAGTACGTGTTTCAAATTTATAATATTCATGATCTTTTTATTTGATTATCCATTTTATTAATAAATTAAATTTCTCTAATTAGGGAACACAAAAGTCTACTTCAAATTCCAAATGGACGTGACATACTTCAAATTCAACGCCAAAAATTTCCGAAGTAGTTTAAAGAACGGGTAAGATATATAAAGAAAGTTACTTTGCATCACTTTAACAATAATTTAATACGACTTTCATATGTTGTTTATGTAGATTAATCTTTTACGAGCGCAAGGGTCCCCCAAAGTAAATGATGAGTTCTGGTCATTAGCAAATGGACCTAACGTGATAGTGAATATGTATTCGGGTTGCATTTATAATGGAGTTCGATTCCATACTAGGGACCGAGACATGCATCGTTGGAGTCAGAATAGTGGGTTGGTCTCCAAAGGGGAACACGAGGATCGTGAGCTTGACTTTTACGGTTACTTGAGAAAAATTTATGAGATGACATATATTTACGGGAATAAAGTCATTTTGTTCCAATGCGAATGGTTCAACACCGGTAGTAGGAAGACGGTGCACACTGATTCACATTTTATTAGTATTGATGTCAAGAGTCGGTGGTATAAAGATGATCCATTTGTTTTGCCTAGTCAGGTTCAACAAGTTTTCTATGTCAATGATACAAAGTTAGGTGCACAATGGAAAATCGTACAAAAAGTCCATCATTGGGGAACCTGGGATGTACCGGAGTTGGATGACGATGATACCGGGGCAGCATAATTGCATGGATCTGGTGACGTGTTCCAACAAGTCGAAACAACAAATGTTATCCCAATCGTCGTTGAAGATACTGCTACTCAATTTCATAGGAATGATGCAATTCCTGAGGTTATCCCTAGTGATAGGGTTCTGCATCCAATGGGGGAAAACATTGACGATGATGATGACGATGATGATGTCGTTGATGATGAAACAATGTTAGAGAATGGAGATAACGAAGAAGATGGGGAGAAAATGGATTATGATTATGATATTGATACCGATATGTAATGTTAAATGTGTTGTTCCTATTTTGTTTTGTATGTGGACAAACTTTTTATGTTTCTATTTAGTGTAATTCGTTACGTGTTGTGCCAAATTAGTTTTATCAAATTAGAGAATGGAGATAACGAAGAAAATGGATTATGATTATGATATTGATATTGATATTGATACTGATATGTAATGTTAAATGTTTGTTCCTATTTCGTTACATGTTGTGTCAAATTAGTTTTATCAAATATTATCAATCAAGTTATATGTTTCCATCTAGCGTAATTCGTTATGTAGTGTGATGTTCATTTTATTTTATTTAATTTTTGTGTTTAGTCGAAAAATATGCCTCCAAAGGAAAAAATATGGCTTCAACCTAGACATACGGGTCGTATGATGTTAGCATATGAGAAAGAAAGGCTCAATAATATTAAGAAGAATCAATTGCGACTGAATGCTTTGGTGCCTAACGAGATCAGATTCAGTAAGAATCAAAATTTTAATGTAAATGTACGAGATGATGACGAGTACAGATTGCCCGATGGTGAGGAGGATCTTAGTTCGTCTAGTGGTGATGATGTCAGTGATGATAATAATGAGTATTCTAATCCTTAAATGGAGAAGGTAATGCATGCATGGTAGTGTAATTGAAATTAAGTTTATGTTCATTACGTCAATATACTTTAAAGTACATATATAGATTCTATACATTTTTTGCATCACTAATTAAACTGTATTTTGTATTGGCAGGTCTCGAACATGGCGCCCGTACGACGATTATTTCGTCGTTCTCCCTCCCCGCCGACGAGAGAAGCCTCATTTGAGGAGACATTCAACCAAATCAATATGTCACGAGTACCACCCGTGAGCAACAATGCAGGTAACATAATATATATAAAGTTATATATATATATATATATATATTATATATACATAACATAATATATATAACAGCTTATATATAACAGTTTATATATAAACAATTATATATAACAATTTATATATAACTCTTTATATATAAACTGCTATATATAAGTTGTTATATATAAGCAGTTTATATATAACAATTTATATATATAACAGTTTATATATAACTGTTTATATATAAACTGCTATATATAAGCTGTTATATATAAGCAGTTTATATATAAACTGGTTATATATAAAACAGTTTATATATAACAAGTTTATATATAAACTGCTTATATATAGCAGTTTATATATAAACAGTTATATATAAACTGTTATATATATAACAATTTATATATAAACTTATTTATTTTTCTTCGAAATCTTGTTTATATTGTTTAAATCTACTTCTTGTATATATAATTATCTTACTTTCTCATTAAAACAGGAGGTTCGAGTCACTCGTCAGTGCACTTTCAACAGAGAACATAAAATGATAATGCCGTAGAAGATATACAAGTTACTGTTCCTGACGTTTCCATGATGCGTAAGTCATTTTTGTTTAGATTGTTTAAATTTACTTATTGTATATATAATTGTCTTTATTTTTTATTAAAACAGGAAGCTCGAGTCACTCCTCGATGCGTCTCCAACGAAGAACATCAATCAATGATGTTGTTGAAGATATACAGGTCGATATTCCGGATGTTTCCTTGATATGTAAGTTATTTTGATTATTTTATTAGTAGTTTATTATGTAATACTTGGCATTTATTATATTACTTTATGTAATACTTAACATCAATCAATGACATTTATATTACTTTATTTTTCTACAGCTAGTAGAACCAAAAAGCGAGTTCAAGGATTAACACGTGGAATGAAGGTTGAGAAAACGGTAAAAAGACATGGAAAACTTGAAGTGTGTGTGTTGGAAGGTGATGGGGAACCTATGGGTGTAAATGCTCCTTCTCTAGGACAACAAATAGGAATTGAGGTTCGAAATACGGCACCACTTCAAGGGGTGACTCGTTGGGGGGAAATTGATTCTGGGACACAAGATGCAGTAATCGCCAGGATTCGGGTAGTTATATTTGATTCTTTCAGTTAGATATTCTTTCAATGTTATTGTGTGTATTTCTAATTAAAGTAAATTTGCAGGATAAATTCGATATTGTTAACTATGATGAGGATGAGTTTGTCAGACATGCTATTCATAGGAAGTGTGCACGGAGGTACAGTGGCTGGAGGAGTAAAATGTACATACATTACACGAAATTATTGAAGGATGGATTCGACCCTAAAAAGAATTCATATGGAGGGGTTACACCAAGCGATTGGAAGTACATGATAGATGATGTTTGTAGTGGTGAGAAGTTCAAGGTAACTAATTCGTATTTCATTATGTTTGTAATTTAGCTATTCCTTGAAAATTGCATTATTGGAGATCCATTTAGTATTTTTTTATGTTTTTAATTAGGCAAGGTCAGTAAAAGGTCAATTAGCACGTGCTAGTTTGCCTTGGAATCATACTTGTGGGTCACGATCATTTGTAGCTGCCATGTCAATCGAGGTGATGCGTTATGTAATTTATGAATTTAATTACTTATCAATGTAAAATCATATTCTCATTGGTTCCATTTATGAATAGGCTCAAGAAAAGGGTGGTGAGAGACCACATATTACTAGGGGTGTTCACGGTCCGGTCCGGTCCGGGTTTGGACATTATTATGGACCGGACCGAATTAATCGGTCCATGTTTATTAAGACCCGAAACCGGACATGATTAATCGGGTTCGGTCCAAGTGTGTTTCGGTCCAAATAATGTTCGGGTTCGGTCCAATTCGGTTTGACACGGTTTGATTTAAAAAAAAAAAATCTTTTTTTTTGCTGTTTTTTTCATGTTAAAATTCTGCACTTAAAACTCATTTTGGCTTATAATCTGCCCAAACATATAATCTGTCCAAACTTGCTTCAAAAATCTGCCCAAACCAGCTTAAGAAACCTCCAGCACACCTAGACCCACTTTGTATTAACATATATATTTTTATTATTTAATGTATATATATTTAAACCGGTCCGGTCCGGTCTTAGACCCACTTTTTAAAACCAAACCCAAGACCGACCCGAATACATTCGGTCCTTCCTTTTTAAAACCGAATTTGGACCGAATTTTAAAAAACCCGTAAAAGTATGTTCGATTCGGTTCGGTTTTTTCGGTCCATTCGGTCCATCCGGTTTGATGCACTCCCCTACATATTACTGACTTCTTTAAATCATCTCATTGGAGTGAGAAAAATAATGACTGGGTGGATCCAAAGTGCAAGGAAAAATATGTATGTACATCTTTGATTAATTAATTATATTGCGAGAGATCCCATATTGCTGGCTTCTTTATATTGTTATTTTAAAATTTGTTGACTAATTATAACATGAGCTTATACTATTTGAAATCTGGCAGGAGAAGTTTGTGGAGCTTAAAGAGAGATCCTCGCAACCAAACGCACCCTTCATGTCACAAGAGGAGATGTCGATAGAAGTTTTTGGGAAAAGATCGGGCCATATTGTTGGATGGGGGATAGGCCCGAAGCCCTCTAAAGCTTCAAGTACAATAGGACAATTGAGGGCGCGTGATGAAGAGGTGAGGCTACTAAGAGAGAATTTGGCTTTAGTCGAGGAGAGAAATGATATCCAACAACAGAAGATAGATGCTCAACAATAGAAGATAGAGGCCCAAGATAAAAAATTTGAGGATTTCCAGGAATACACGATGCAAATGTTTGCAAAAATACGTAAGGATCAAGAACGAGGGAGCGTATCCCGAGGATCTCCAAATTCGAATCAATTTGGTAAGTATATATATTTATATGTTATATATATAGCTGTTATAACATATATGCATATATAACAACATATATACTGTTATAGCAGCATATATGTTGTTATATATATAACAACATATATGTTATAATATGCTGTTATGCATATATAACAACATATATGGTGTTATAATAGCATATATGTTGTTATATATATAGCAGCATATATGTTATAACAACATATTATAACATATATGCTGTTATATATATAACACCATATATGCTGTTATAACAACATATATGTTGTTATATTTGCATAACATATATGCTGTTATATATATAACAACATAGGGGTCGTGCCAGATGGGGTGGAGTTTGTCCATCTTATGAAGAAATTTCTTAAGAGCGTAATCCCCCACTTTTAATGGTTAGTTCTTCACCTTATTATTTTAGTATATGGATGCTCTTTACGAGTGCACTGCCTATCATACTTATGCATCTTCCTTGATATCTACAACCAAGTCTAGGTCCAGCCTACTCTCTCATCGTTGTTTTGCTCATTAAAATGAACTTTGTGGCCTGGGAGGCCAATTTAAGTTAGCGTAATAACCTATGACCCATATGCTAACATAAATGGGGTTTCACCCATTGAGGTCCCATGCATGGCCTAATATGCCCATATAACACTATAGAGTTATTCCATACACTTTTCATTAGATTCTTCAAGTATGTCTTTGATTCTTGAAAGCACGTTTCGGTTCGTAACCTCTGTTTGGAAATTGGTCTGAGGAAGGTTATGATCTGAATAAATTTTCTTTTACAGTAGGCCTCTAGTACATCGTTATCAAACTTCTTTTCATGTTCGGGATGGAGGAATAAGGGATCCCATACCTGCACATGATGTTTCACCAGATGAACTACAAATAATTCTTATTGTTGATCTAGACCAGTGGTTTGGTCTCTACTCATCTCATAAAAAAATCCACCACCATTATTAGATACTTGACTCATCCAAGTGCTCGAGGAAGAGGGTCGAAGATATCCATACATCACTGTGAAAATTGACATGAGGTAGTGATGGTCATGAAGGGGCTCCCGGTTTGAGTGTAAGACGTAAATTTGCAAAAAATTAGACTTAAGCATAAAAACATGCCATCGAAGAGTGAAAATGTAAAACAAACACAAAACGATCACGTAAGAGTCACAAACACCTCGCACGGGACCAATGTGACTCGTAGGAACCGACCGCGTAGTCACGAGGCTCCCGGTTTGAGTGTACGACGTAAATTTGTAAAAAAATAGACTTAACCATAAAAACATGCCATCGAATGGTGAAAATGTAAAACAAACACAGAATGGTCCCGTAAGAATCACGAACACCTCGCACCGGACCAATGTGACTCACAGGAACCGACCGCGTAGTCACGGGGATCCCGGTTTGAGTGTAAGACGTAAATTTGTAAAAAATTAGACTTAAGCATAAAAACATGCCATCGAAGGGTGAAAACGTAAAGCAGCCACAAAACGGTCGGGTAAGAGTCACGAACACCTCGCACGGGACCAATGTCACTCGTGGGAACCGACCGCGTAGTCACGGGGATCCCGGTTTGAGTGTACGACGTAAATTTGCAAAAAAATAGACTTAAGCATAAAAACATTCCATCGAAGGGTGAAAATGTAAAACAAACACATAACGGTCCCGTAAGAGTCACGAACACCTCACACGGGTGACTCATAGGAACCGACCGCGTAGCCACGGGGCTCCCGGTTCGAGTGTAAGACGTAAATTTGTAAAACATTAGACTTAAGCATAAAAACATGCCATTGAAGGGTGAAAATGTAAAGCAACCACACAATGGTCCCGTAAGAGTCACGAACACCTCGTACGGGACCAATGTTATCACTATGAACCAACCGCGTAGTCCCGGGGCTCCCGGTTTGAGTGTAAGACGTAAATTTGCAAAAAAATAGACTTAAGCATAAAAACATGCCATCGAAGAGTGAAAATGTAAAACAAACACAGAATGATCGCGTAAGAGTCACGAACACCTCGCACGGGACCAATGTGACTCGTAGGAACCGACCGCGTAGTCACGAGGCTCCCGGTTTGAGTGTACGACGTAAATTTGTAAAAAAATAGACTTAGCCATAAAAATATGTCATCGAAGGGTGAAAATTTAAAACAAATAAAGAATGGTCCCGTAAGAGTCACGAACACCTCGCACCGGACCAATGTGACTCACAGGAACCGACCGCGTAGTCACGGGGATCCCGGTTTGAGTGTAAGACGTAAATTTGTAAAAAATTAGACTTAAGCATAAAAACATGCCATCGAAGGGTGAAAACGTAAAGCAGCCACAAAACGGTCGGGTAAAAGTCACGAACACCTCGCACGGGACCAATGTCACTCGTGGGAACCGACCGCGTAGTCACGGGTATCCCGGTTTGAGTGTACGACGTAAATTTGAAAAAAAATAGACTTAAGCATAAAAACATTCCATCGAAGGGTGAAAATGTAAAACAAACACAGAACGGTCCCGTAAGAGTCACGAACACCTCACACGGGTGACTCATAGGAACCGACCGCGTAGTCACGGGGCTCCCGGTTCGAGTGTAAGACGTAAATTTGTAAAACATTAGACTTAAGCATAAAAACATGCCATCGAAGGGTGAAAACGTAAAGCATCCACACAATGGTCCCGTAAGAGTCACGAACACCTCGCACGGGACCAATGTTATCACTATGAACCGACCGCGTAGTCCCGGGGCTCTCGGCTTTAGTGTACGACGTAAATTTGCAAAAAATTAGACTTAACCATAAAAACATGTCATCGAAGGGTGAAAACGTAAAACAGCCAAAAAATGGTCCCGTAAGAGTAACGAACACCTCGCACGGGACCGATGTGACTCGGCGGAACCGACCGCGTAGTCACGGGGCTCTCGGTTTGAGTGTACGACGTAAATTTGCAAAAAAATAGACTTAACCATAAAAACATGCCATCGAAGGGTGAAAATGTAAAACAAACACAGAACGGTCCCATAAGAGTCATGAACACCTCGCACCGGGTCAATGTGACTCGTAGGAACCGACCGCGTAGTCACGGGGCTCCCGGTTTGAGTGTAAGACGTAAATTTGTAAAAAATTAGACTTAAGCATAAAAACTTGCCATCGAAGGGTGGAAACGTAAAGTAGCCACAAAACGGTCTGGTAAGAGTCATGAACACCTCGCACGGGACCAATGTCACTCGTGAGAACCGACCGCGTAATCACGGGGATCCCGATTTGAGTGTACGACGTAAATTTGCAAAAAAATAAACTTAAGCATAAAAACATGCCATCGAAGGCTGAAAATGTAAAACAAACACAAAACGGTCCCGTAAGAGTCACGAACACCTGACACGGGACCAATGTGACTCAGAGGAACCGACCGCGTAGTCACGGGGCTCCCGGTTTGAGTGTAAGACGTAAATTTGTAAAACATTAGACTTAAGCATAAAAACATGCCATCGAAGGGTGAAAATGTAAAACAAACACAGAACGGTCCCGTAAGAGTCATGAACACCTCGCACGGGACCAATGTTATCACTATGAATCGATCGCGTAGTCCCGTGGCTCTCGGTTTTAGTGTACGACGTAAATTTGCAAAAAATTAGGCTTAACCATAAAAACATATCATTGAAGGGTGAAAACGTAAAACATCCACAAAACAGTCCCGTAAGAGTAACGAACACCTCGCACGGGACCAATATGACTCTGCGGAACCGACCGCGTAGTCACGGAGCTCTCGGTTTGAGTGTACGATGTAAATTTGTAAAAAATTAGACTTAACCATAAAAACATGACATCGAAGGGTGCAAACGTACATAAAAAACAAAACGGTCCCGTGAGAGTCACGAACACCTCGCACGGGACCGATTTGACTCGTAGGAATCGATCACGTAGTCACGGGGCTCCCGGTTTGAGTGTACGACCTAAATTTGCAAACAATTAGACTTAAGCATAAAAATATGTCATCGAAGGGTGAAAATGTAAAGCAACCACATAACGGTCGCGTAAGAGTCATGAACACCTCTCACGGGACCAATGTGACTCGTAGGAACCGACCGCGTAGTCACGGGGCTCCCGGTTTGAGTGTAAGACGTAAATTTGCAAAAAATTAGACTTGAGCATAAAAACATGCCATCGAAGGGTGAAAATGTAAAAAACACAGCACGGTCGCGTAAGAGTCACGAACACCTCGCACGGGACTAATGTGACTCGTAGGAACCGACCGCGTAGTCACGAGGCTTTCGGTTTCAATGTACGACGTAAATTTGCAAAAAATTAGACTTAAGCATAAAAACATACCATCTAAGGGTAAAAATGTAAAACAAACACAGAACGGTCCCGTAAGAGTGACGAACACCTCGCACGGGACTAATGTAACTCATAGGAACCGACCGTGTAGTCACGGGGCTCCCGGTTTGAGTGTAAGACGTAAATTTATAAAACATTAGACTTAAGCATAAAAACATGCCATCGAAGGGTGAAAACGTAAAGCAGCCACACAATGGTCCCGTAAGAGTCACGAACACCTCGCACTGGACCAATGTTATCACTATGAACCGACCGCGTAGTCCCGGGGCTCTCGGTTTTAGTGTACGACGTAAATTTGCAAAAATTAGACTTAACCATAAAAACATGTCATCGAAGGGTGAAAATGTAAAACAACCACAAAACGGTCCTGTAAGAGTAACGAACACCTCGCACGGGACCGATGTGACTCGGCGGAACCGACCGCGTAGTCACAGGGCTCTCGGTTTGAGTGTACGACGTAAATTTGCAAAAAATTAGACTTCAGCATAAAAACATGCCATCGAATGGTGAAAACGTAAAGCATCCAGAGAACGGTCACGTAAGAGTCACGAACACCTCGCACGGGACCAATGTCACTCGTTGAAACCGACCTCGTAGTCACGGGGATCCCGATTTTAGTGTACGACGTAAATTTGTAAAAAAATAGAATTAACCATAAAAACATGCCATAGAAGGGTGAAAACGTAAAACAGCAATAAAACGGTCCCATGAGAGTGACGAACAGCTCGCACGGGACCAAGGTGACTCGTAGGAACCGACCGCGTAGTCACGGGGATCCCGATTTGAGTGTACGACGTAAATTTGCAAAAAATTAGACTTAAGCATAAAAACATGCCATCGAAGGGTGAAAATGTAAAACAAATACAGAACGGTCCCGTAAGAGTCACGAACACCTCGCACGGGACCAATGTGACTCATAGGAACTGACCGCGTAGTCACGGGGCTCCCGGTTTGAGTGTAAGATGTAAATTTGCAAAAAATTAGACTTAACCATAAAAACATATCATCGAAGGGTGAAAACATAAAACAGCCACAAAACGGTCCCGTAAGAGTAACGAACACCTCGCATGGGACCAATGTGACTCGGCGGAACCGACCGCGTAGTCACGGGACTCTCGGTTTTAGTGTACGACGTAAATTTGCAAAAAATTAGACTTAACCATAAAAACATGTCATCGAAGGGTGAAAACGTAAAAAAACAACAAAACGGTCCCGTGAGAGTCACGAACACCTCGCACGGGACCAATGTGACTCGTAGGAATCGACCGCGTAGTCACGGGGCTCTCGATTTCAGTGTACGACCTAAATTTGCAAAAAAATAGACTTAAGCATAAAAACATGCCATCGAAGGGTGAAAACATAAAGCAACCACATAACGGTCGTGTAAGAGTCACGAACAACTCGCACGGGACCAATGTGACTCGTAGGAACTGACCGCGTAGTCACGGGGATCCCAGTTTGAGTGTACGACGTAAATTTGCAAAAAAATAGACTTAAGCATAAAAATATGCCATCGAAGGGTGAAAATGTAAAACAAACACAGAACGGTCCCGTAAGAGTCACGAACACCTCGCACGGGACCAATGTTATCACTATGAACCGACCGCGTAGTCCCAGGGATCTCGGTTTTAGTGTACGACGTAAATTTGCAAAAAATTAGACTTAACCATAAAAACATGTCATCGAAGGGTGAAAATGTAAAACAGTCACAAAACGGTCCCGTAAGAGTAACGAACACCTCGCACGGGACCAATGTGACTCATAGAAACCGATCGCGTAGTCACGGGGCTCCCGATTTGAGTGTAAGACGTAAATTGGAAAAAAAATAGACTTAAGCATAAAAACATGCCATCGAAGGGTGAAAATGTAAAACAAACACAGAACGGTCCCGTAAGAGTCACGAACACCTCTCACGGGACCAATGTTATCACTATGAACCGACCACGTAGTCCCGGGGCTCTCGATTTTAGTGTACGACGTAAATTTGCAAAAAATTAGACTTAACCATAAAAACATGTCATCGAAGGGTGAAAACATAAAACAGCCACAAAACGGTCCCGTAAGAGTAACGAACACCTCGCATGGGACCAATGTGATTCGGCGGAACCGACCCCGTAGCCACGGGGCTCTCGGTTTGAGTGTACGACGTAAATTTGCAAAAAATTAGACTTGAGCATAAAAACATGCCATCGAAGGGTGAAAACGTAAAGCAGGCATAGAATGGTCGCGTAAGAGTCACGAACACCTCGCACAGGAACAATGTCACTCGTTGGAACTGACCTCGTAGTCACGGGGATCCCGGTTTGAGTGTACGACGTAAATTTGCAAAAAATTAGACTTAAGCATAAAAACATGCCATCGAAGGGTGAAAATGTAAAACAAACACAACACGGTCGCGTAAGAGTCACAAACACCTCGCACGGGACCAATGTGACTCGTAGGAACCGACCGCGTAGTCACGAGACTTCCGGTTTGAGTGTACGACGTAAATTTGCAAAAAAATAGACTTAAGCATAAAAACATGCCATCGAAGGGTGAAAATATAAAACAAACATATAACAGTCCCGTAAGAGTCACGAACACCTGGCACGGGACCAATGTGACTCAGAGGAACCGACCGCGTAGTCACGGGGCTCCCGGTTTGAGTGTAAGACGTAAATTTGTAAAACATTAGACTTAAGCATAAAAACATGCCATCGAAGGGTGAAACTGTAAAACAAACACAGAACGGTCCCGTAAGAGTCATGAACACCTCGCACGGGACCAATCTTATCACTATGAATCGACCGCGTAGTCCCGTGGCTCTCGGTTTTAGTCTACGACGTAAATTTGCAAAAAATTAGGCTTAACCATAAAAACATGTCATCGAAGGGTGAAAATGTAAAATAGCCACAATACGGTCCTGTAAGAGTAACGAACACATCGCACGGGACCCATGTGACTCGGAGGAACCGACCGCATAGTCACGGGGCTCTCGGTTTGAGTGCACGACGTAAATTTGCAAAAAATTAGACTTAACTATAAAAACATGCCATCGAAGGGTGAAAACGTAAAACAGCAACAAAACGGTCCCGTGAGAGTCACGAACACCTCGCACGGGACCAATGTGACTCGTAGGAATCAGTCGCGTAGTCACGGGGCTCCCGGTTTGAGTGTACGACCTAAATTTGCAAAAAATTAGACTTAATCGTAAAAACATGCCATCGAAGGGTGAAAACGTAAAACAAACACAGAACGGTCGTGTAAGAGTCACGAACAGCTCGCACGGGACCAATGTCACTCGTTGGAACCGACCGCGTAGTCACGGAGCTCCCGGTTTAAGTGAACGACGTAAATTTGCCAAAAGTGAGACTTTTGAATAAAAACATGACATCGAAGGGTTAAAGCGTAAAAAAAACACATAACGGCCCCGTAAGAGTCACCAACGCCTCGCACGGGACCAATGTGACCCCTAGGAATCGACCGCGTAGTCCCGGGGTTTCCGGTTTGAGTGTACGACGCAAATTTGCAAAAAATTAGACTTAAGCATAAAAACATGCCGTCGAATGGTGAAAACGTAAAACAACCCCAGAACGGTCGTGTAAGAGTCACGAACACCTCGCACGGGACCAATGTCATTCGTTGGAACAGACCACGTAGTCACGGGGATTCCGGTTTGAGTGTATGACGTAAATTTGCCAATAATTAGACTTAAGCATAAAAACATGCCATCGAAGGGTGAAAATATAAAACAAACACATAACGGTCTTGTAAGAGTCACGAATAACTCGTACGGTTCCAATATGACTCTTAAGAACCGACCGCATAGTCACCGGGATCTCGGTTTGAGTGTAAGACGTAAATTTGTAAAAAATTAGACTTAAGCATAAAAACATGCAATCGGTTGGTGAAAACGTAAAACAACAACAAAATGGTCCCGTAAGAGTCACGAACACCTCGCACGGGACCAATGTAAGTTTAGGAACCGGCCGTGTAGTCACTTCCCTCCCGATTTGAGTGTACGACTTAAATTTGCAAAAAGTGAGACTTAAGAATAAAAATGTGACACTAAAAAAAGTGCAAAGTGAGACTTATGATTGTATGACAAATTTGCAATGTTATTTTGGATTATAAGGTTGTATGTTTGATGAAAAAAGTGCAATTTTAAAAATGCTTTCAATTGCGAAAAAAATAATAGGTGATAAATAAAAATCTAGTACTTTTGGCAACACAATTTTTTGTCGCCGAAAGTTATTATCTACATCTATCACTTTGGATATGGTAACAAATATTTGGTTGCAAAAAGATAACTTTTGGCAACCCAGCTCTTGTGTTGGCAAAGGTATAGCTTTTGGAAACACAAGACCTGTGTTGCCAAAGGTATACCCTTTTGGCAACACAACTCTTATGTTGCCAAAAGCTATACCTTTGGCAACACAATTATTTTTGTTGCTGTTGAGTGACTTTTGGCAACACAAGACTTATGTTGTCAAATGTATAGCCTTTTGGCAACACAACTCTTATGTTGCCAAAATGTATAGCTTTGGCAACACAATTATTTTTGTTGCTGTTGAGTGACTTTTGGCAACACAAGACTTGTATTGTCAAATGTATAGCCTTTTGGCAACACAACTCTTATGTTGCCAAAATGTATAGCTTTTGGTAACACAATTATTTTTGTTGCCGTTGAGTGACTTTTGGCAACACAAATAATATTTTTTATTATAAATTTGACAAATTATAAAATACTTTTGGCAACACAATTGCGTGTTGCCAAAAGTATACATTCAGCAACACATGTCTGTTGTGTTTCCAAAGGGTTTCCTAGACAGGCAATGGGAAACAAGCTGGCAACATAGCAAAATATGTTGCCAATACCTTTTAGCAACATATTTCTAACTTTAGCAACATAATTTGTATGTTGCTAATGGTGCAAATTCTTGTAGTGGTTCATGGATTTAGTTATTTCATACTAAACTTTCTTTGTTTACTTGTTGTGGATCAACAAGAAGTGCTAGGAATTCAAGCGAATTGTGTCAAATGAAACACGTTGTTAGGCACTTGACTGATATCCTCTCTCAACAAATGAACATGGGGAAGCACAATGGACCCATCGAGAGAAATACTTCTTCCACTATTCTAAAGGAGTTCTAAAAATTAAACTTACCCACGTTCTTTGGCACCATCGAGCCTGAAATGGTTGAAGATTGATAAGAGCACACCATGCTTATTATGGAGGTTCTTGAGATTCCTCAAGGACACATGATTAATATGGATAACTTTTGACTAACAGAACATACACAAAAATGGTGGTTCTCATATTAGGAGAGTCAAAAGGAGACCATTGAATGACAATAATTCTACAAGGCATTCTTGGAAAGGTATTTTCCTAAGGCCTACATAGATAGTAGGAAGTATGGGTTCATACATCTAATTTATGATAAATATTTTACGAACGAGTATGAGATAAAGTTCAAAAACCTATCCAAAATATGTACCTTTTATAGTAAATGATGAGGGGTAGAAGAAGACCCGACTATTAATAAATTGTCTTTATCATTTAATCACGAGGATTATAGTAGGATAAGATGTTCGGAGCTTCAAGGATGTGATAAATAAGGCCATTAGGCTTGAAATGGAATCTGAAGATGCAAAGAAGATTAAAAAGGGGGAAAGAGGTGCAAGAATCAGTTAGATTAGCAAAGGGAAGAAACAACACGAAAGGGGGTTCTTGTGACTTCTTTGCAAAGTCGAAAGCAATTGTAGGGATTGGTTATACCAAAGGAACTAGGACATTTAAAGTTCAATGTTGACTTTTCATGGGTGCTATGCCTGTGGATAACTTAGTCACTTCAAGCAGGATTATCCCTAGAGGAAGAGAGAGAAATGACAAAAACCCAACAACCAATCTTTTAACTTCCTTCCAAAAAAGGAACTCCAGTTATATGGGTCCTACTTAGAAGCCTTAGAAGAGGGATAGTTCTTAATAGCCTCAAAATAGTGTGGATGTCTCATGCCTGGGTTATGGATAGGGAGGAGGTTGAGGGCAGGTTCAGATGCTAACCGACCAAGGGAGCCGGTTTACACAAGGAATCACATAGGCTATTTCCCAATCTGTTGCTCAGCTGGATACTTCGGTGATGGAAGTTATAATTCTACTATTCAACACGTAGGTTAAAATCTTATTTGATTATATTTGTATTCATTCATACCTAGTTCTCATGCATTTGGTTTGGGATTAGAGGCAAATTATCTTTATCCTTTATTTTCATGGGACCTCAATAGGTGGGGGTATTTTTCTTAATAGTGTTTATAAAGTACGTTCTACGGTATGACCTAATCATTATGGACATAGAGTGATTTAAAGTAATTTTGGGTATGGATTATCTTTATTTCTTCCATGCCAACATCGAGTGCCTTAGTTTTGCTTCCGAATGATTCATGGTACCGTTTTAACTGTGAGCAAACCACAGATTATCCGTGTAAAAAATAATTATTTCAGATGGTTACCAAAGCCTTGTGGCACAAGAGGCTCCTGACCGCATGCTCCTAGATTAAATGGTTGTTCAGGAATTTATTACTATTTTCCAAGAGAAGATTCATGGTCTACCGCCTCAAGGGGAGATTGATTTTTCTATTGAGGTGCATCATGACACTTAACCTATCTCCATTCCTTTAGACCACTTGGCTCCTGCTGAGCTTAAATAACTCACGATACAATTGGAGTATCTTTTGAGTAAGGATTTATTTGACCCAGCGTGTCACCTTGGGGACTGCCAATATTGTTCGCTAAAAATATGGACAACTCACTGAGAATTTGCATCGGCTACAAACAGTTGAATTATGTCACAATGAAGAACAAATATCATTTTACCAGGATTGATGATATTTTCGATTAAATATGTGGTTCGAGGATATTCTTAAATATTTATCTTCAATTTAGGTATCATCAGTTGAGGGTCCATGAGGAAGACATACAAAAAACAACCTCCCATACATGGTGTGGACACTTTGAGTTCTTATTCATTCCCTTTGGGTTAAAAAATAAACCTTCCACATTTATGTACCTAATGAATTAGATTTTTTGGCCAAATTTGGATCAATTTATTATCGTGTTTGTGGATGACATTCTAATTTACTCAATGCCAAATGAAGATCACGAGGATCATCTATGGACTAAATTCTAAGTGATTTATAAGAATCAGTTGTATGATAAGTTCATCAAGTGTGAAATCCAGATGGATGAGGTGAAGTTTCTAGGACATGTTATCTCGGGTGAAGTGGTGTCAATTGAACCCTCGAAGGTTGAGGAAATTTTAAATTGGGAATATCCTAAAAGAGTATATAAATTAGAATTTTCTTAGGATTGGATGGTTACTATCGAGGATTTATCCATAACTTCTTAAGCATAGCCTTGCCTATGACTCGACTTATCCAAAAAATTATTCATTTTGAGTGGACTGAGGAGTGTGAGGAATATTTTCAAGAGTTAAAGACACATATGACAGTTGAACCGATCCTTATTCTCCTATACTAAGGAAAAAGGTATATGGTTTATTATGATGTGTCACTGGTAGGATTATGTATAATTATGATGCAAGTTGTCCATGTAGTGGCCTATGCTTCTTAGCAGTTAAAGACCCATGAGAGGAACTACCCCATCCACTATTTGGAACTTGTGGAATTTGTGTTTTCACTAACAATCTGGAGGTATTATTTGTATGGGGAACATTTTGAGGTATTTTGAGATCACAAGATTAGTCGATACATATTCACCTAGCATAATCTCAACTTACATCAGAGGCGTTGGATTGAATTTTGGAAGATTATGATTTTTGGCTACAATATAATGTGAGTAAAGTTAATGTTGTGGCTGATGCTCTTAGTAGGAATATATATGTCTTACTGGGAAAAATGGTAGCAAGGCCAATTATTCAATTGAAGGTTTCATGAGCTCAAATGTAGGATGATGAGATTATGCATTTTCGGGATCGTCTTTAAATAGGAGAGCTGTTTGATGATCTCACTCATGATAAGGAAAATGGGTTACATTTTAGAGGGAAGTTTATTGTTTCCACCATTGAGTAACTTTGGGAGGAAATTATGGCAGGGGTGTATAAGTCTAGATTAAGTATTCACCATGGGAGCACAAAGATGTACAAATATATATGTTGTGATAAATACTGGTCAGGAAGAAGAAATATGTTGCCTTTTACGTCACCAAATTCCTCACCTATCAACATGTTATGGTTGAACAATAAAAACCAATAGGATTTCTCCAACCACTACCATTTATAGAGTGAAAGTTGGAGCATATCATGTCGGATTTTGTTAAAGCCTTGCCTCAAACTCAATCGGGACGCAATAAAGTGTGGGTTGTTATGGATCGTTCCATGAAGTTCGTGCATTTCTTATCGATTAAGATCATGGACAGTGTGATCCACTTGGATAGGTTATATGTGAGGGAGACCATCAAGTTACATGATGCACCATTGTCTATTATTTCGGACAGGGATCCTCAATTTGTGTCAAAATTTTGGAGTACACTACAACATGATCTCGACACTAACCTTGATTTTAGCACTATGTACTAGCCACAAAAAAATGGGAACTCATAATAAACCCTCTAAATTTTGGAGAATTTATTACGAGCATGATTTCTAGGTAATTGGGCTGAACCCTTATCGTTGGCAAAATTCATCTATAACAATAGTTATCAGGTGAGCATTATAATAGAGACTTTAGAGGAACTATACAGGAGACCTTTTTGTTCACTGGTTTTTTGGGAAGAGGTAGGTGAGAGACACATCATTGGGTTTCAGCTCATCCATGATATGACTTTGAAGATTGAGGTCATTTATCAAAGGCTCAAGACCACCATGAGTTGACAAAAGAACTACTTCGATGTGTAAAGAACACCCTTAAAGTTTTGTGTAGGGGATAATGTATTTCTCAAGGTTAAACCTATATTAGGAGTTACCCCTTTTGCCAAAAGAGGAAAGTTAGGTCCTCGTTGTATTGGACTGTTTGAAATCTTGGATATGATTGGTCCGGTATCGTATCGTTTGTCATTACCACTACAGTTACATTCTTGATTTCCACACATCATCCGTTGGGATTAGTTAAACCTTCAGGAGTATGATTTCAATGAGAATAAACTAGTGTCGATGATTGATTACAAACATAATGTATTGCGCACTAAGGTTATCCCTTTCATCAAGGTGGTTTGGGATACCCACGGGGTTAAGGGAGCGACTTGGGAGCATGAGTCTGAAATATGAGAAAAGAAGCTAAAATTTTTCGTGTGAGAGTATTGTAGTTAGCTTAAATTTTGGGGATGAATTCTATGGGGGGCTGTATAAACCCGTATGTTCAATAAAAAATATTATTATTAAGTGATATTAATAATGCACTACACCAAAAAAGGATTTTTATCACTTTTCACCCGCAAGGAGTCGTCAGGGTAAAAAACCTTAACAAAAAAAAAATCGGATCTGTTGTCAAGGTTATTAACCTTAACATGACCATAACTAGTTATTATCACAGTCGTGTCACGGTCAATAACCTTGAGAACAATGTTGTCACAGTCATGTCATGGGTTTTGACCGTAACAACATCTATATGTTGTCACGATCAAAACCTGTGACACGACGTTGACAACAATAAAATTAAAACCCTACATTGACAGTCAGCATATGTTTGAACCCAAATAAAAAAATCTGTCTTTTTCTCAAGTGATTTGAGTGATTTCTCTCTCTCTCCATCTTCAATCGATTTCTCTCTCTCCATCTTCAATCACATGTACCCATCTTTAAGTTAATATTGCAATATTAGGTTATATTTATATTCATTTATATTTATATCCATCTTTAATCGATTTGGCATCATTTGATGAGAGATCTTAGTAGTGGTATGGGTTGTAGGTTTAGCAGTGGTATGGGGTTATGGGGTTAAGTCAATATAGGTGGAGGGGTGAAATCGGGTATGGTGTATGGTGGTGTGGGGGATTTCTGATAGTTGGGAGTGCATGGGTAGTGAGGTCGTACAGGGAGTTTGGGGTAATATGCAGGGTTTTGGGTTATGAGAGAGATAGGGTAAGGAAGGTGTGTGTGTAGTGAGGGTGAGCATGAGGGGTTGGGATATAGGATGCGGGCGAGTGAACTCAAGTGGTGGTGTATGGGGGTGAGCTGGGTGGGTGTTTTGTATATGGTAGAAGAGTAGGTTGATCATGTTTAATATATTGAAAACATGCTGAAACTTTGTTGAATCTGTTGATGAAATTTTGTTGATCATGTTCAATATATTAAAAACATGAAACTAATTTACATGCTGAAAAATAATGGCTTAGGCGTATAAATTTAAATGCTGAAACTCTGTTGATTATTTTTCTAAAACCTTTTTGTCTTCTTTTTAGCACAGTTATATAGACAAAGTTTTGCATATAAAATTTTGGGTTATCTGGAGTTTGGCCCGCATTAATATTTGATATTTACTTTGTCCCTAACATTTGTAATTCTTGGGGTTTGTTCCCCAAATGAATTTTCGCGATGTGAATCTCAAAAATATGTTATTATCAAAGAATGCATGTTTTCGACGTTATTGCTAATTACCAAATAAGCTAGCGATTTCTTATGCTTTGATAAACCCCAATTTATATCTGCTTTGATAAACCCCAATTTATATCTTCTTTCATATTATTGGTTGGTGTTCTTGAGTTGTTGTTGATAGGTGAATTTGAACATTTAGATGGCCACTAAGTTGGTTGGCCCTAGCCATTTGTAACATTTAGGGATGGGCGGTCCCTAGGAACTAGTTCAGTCATGGAATTATAAATAAGAGAGAAATGAAACAAACTTACCATGAAAATATAAATAAGACAGAAATGAAACATAATTACCATGGAAATATAAATAAAATGTGGTGGGCGATATAAATTTTAAAACATCAGTTAAAAGTAGGGTAAAATTATACATAGTTATAAGTCTCTTAAGTTATAGATAGTTCGGATATATAATGAAATTGTAGAAAATCAGTAGCAATAACACAAATCATACAATCAAAAAGTATAAATCAACACTATAGACTTTATTTGGTAATTGGTGGTAACGTAGGAAACATGCATTGTTTGATGATTTAAATTTATAATAAATTAGATTTTACCCCCGTGATACAATAATACGGTTCTAATTTATGTATGTATAACACTATTCATTTAAAAAGTATATACTTTTTGAGTGTATGATTGTTTCCCACCGTATTATTATATCACGGTGGGTAAAATCTAATTTATTATAAATTTGAATCATCAAACAATGCATGTTTCTGACATTACTGCCAATTACCAAATAAAGTCTAAAGGGTAAAATTATACATAGTTATAAGCCTCTTATGTTATAGATAGTGCGCATACATACTGGCCTTCTAATTCTTATGCGTACACATTCAATAGAACTTTTACCCCTTTGAGAGTCATTACCCTATAATGAGATCTCTCGAATTATCCCGTTGGACAATTTGGGACAACATATGGATTTACAGAGGACCGTTATGCATTTAATAGGCCTTAAGCACTGTTTGTCTAAGCATAAGGATTTGGGGAGGACCATTATGCAAATTAACATCTACTTCACACTTTTATGTGAGAAGGTAGTCAATCGAAAGCACATAGTGGTCGCAAAAGTAATTATAGTCGAAGCGATTTGTGTGCTGGAGAAGTAATTTCCCCCATCATTTTTTTACATAAGTATTCGCTTATTGATACACTT
Source organism: Sambucus nigra (assembly GCA_949130495.1). Taxonomy (NCBI): domain Eukaryota; kingdom Viridiplantae; phylum Streptophyta; class Magnoliopsida; order Dipsacales; family Adoxaceae; genus Sambucus; species Sambucus nigra. The sequence goes on from OX422213.1 coordinate 390,485,382, forward strand.
TTGCGACGAGGCTCTTCTTTACTGCCAAGTTAGATGCCAGTAGATGTACCCATTTGAAAGGTTGATGAAAGTTATCAAATATTATGTCCAAAATACATGATACGTTGAAGGATCAATTGCAAAGGAATACATCACTGTGGAGTCATCAATCTACACTCGAAAATATATTCTTGACCCAAGTAGTGTGGATAACAGTGATGAGTTCATCAATAAGGATGGTGAGGTGATGGGCATGCAAGTAAAATTAATAAGTTTACAACATGAACAAGTAGCTCGTTATCTATTTGACACATATAAAGATGTCGAAGAATGGAAAAAGTTTGTTTATATTATTTTAACTTTTATACTTTATTAATTTCGTAATACGTTTGTCATGGTCAATGCAGGAAATATAATGCACGTGGGAACAATAAAAGACGATGAATGATGGCACAATCAGATAGAGAATTTAGGCTATGGGTGTGCCATGAGGTAATTATAATGAGAATGTTTCTTATTAAATGACATATTACAAGAAAGATTTAAAACAAACCTAATTAATTTTTCTATAATCTTAGCTCTTAAAGACGGGTCATGTGACATCATGGCTTGCTCGTTTTGCCAATGGACCCTTGTTCATGGCACATGAGTACAAAAATTATAAATTGAATGGTTATGTATTCGGTGCGAGGGTGTATGAGAAAAATTCGAATGGATAGAACCCAAGCATTTCATACAAGGCTCTTACTTATTTTCGAGCGAGCGTGAAAGATAAAAATCTCGTTGAAGATGAAATGACTTACTATGGTTCCATTCAAAATATATTTGAATTGGACTATATAAACTTCAAAGAGGTTGTGTTTTACTGTGATTGGGTAAGAGTTGAGGATACAAATTCTTGTAAATTTGATCTTGGTACCAATTTGATCATGGTTGACTTGTCCAAGTTGAAGAGAACCGAACATGTGAGCGATGAGTCGTTTGTTTGTGTTTTTAAAAGGTCAAGAAAGTGCCTTACTCGGTATATAAATAACAAGCCATGGTCAATCGTCCTACATGCGCCAAAGTATCTAACCAATAGAGTTGATGACTTGGCTGCTCCTACCGAATATCAATCCCATTTTAGATGATAACCGAATTTGAATTTTTTTTTAAAATTTGTAATGAATATTCCAATTATTTGAAATAATGCTTATTTTGGTTTATAATATGGATTTTGTATTCTTCTAACGTTATTAATTTGTATTGTTCTAGTGATTTGTTATTATCGAATGCTAATTTAATGATTCTATTCATTTGGATTTGACCAGTTTTTATGGATTTGAATCAAAATTGGTTGAATGGTTAGTGAATATGTTAATTTGGAATTTAATCAGTTTAAGAATTATTTCAAAGTTCGTTACATAACCCAAATTTGAAACAATTTTTAAATTTGTAGTAAGTATTCCAATTATTTGAAACAATGCTTAGTTTGGTTTATGATATGGTTTTATATTATTCTAATGTCGTTAATTTGTCTTCTTCTAGTGCTTTGTTATTATTAGATGATGGTTTAATGCTTTTATTCATTTGGATTTGATCATTTTCTAACACACACACACACACACACACACATACACACACATACACACACACACACACACACACACACAGACAATTTTTGTAGGAATTGTCTACATCAAGGCGTTAGGGAAGAGAGGCGAGGAAGGTTCGTCTAGAACTAGTCTCCCAAAGTGCGGCAAGTTGGGGATAATAGTGGAGAACCAGATGAACTTACACGATATGGTCTTGGAGTTCCTGAAGACCATTACTGGCCCCGGGTACATGAATTGGAGGAAGGTGCCCTAGGAGCTTAAGATGGCCATTTGGAGAGTATTACAAGTACTTGCTCAATTTATTTTTATTTTGTATTTCTATTTATATATTATTATATTTTATAATTTGAATACTACTAACTCACTTTATTTTTGTTTTGTATTTGTTTGATAGGAACAATTCATCTTGCCCCCACATTTACGCAAATCCACGTTGGAACAATTAAGAGAACAATATAAAACGTGGAAGAAAAATATGTGCGCACGATACTTTGGCCAGGACCAGGAGTCCATCTTATGACTTAGGGACACGATACCCTCTAAGGAGCCAATCTCATCGTTAAGCTGGCAACAACTTGTCTATATTGAGGTCTTGGAGAGGGAATTGTCTTCTCGCCAATCGGTAAGGGATATTTGGGCCAAGAAGGTTGATGTGCACTACTCCGGACATACGTCTTACGCTGAGGTAGAGTATAGGATGGTAAGTTTTGAATGTTTTTTCATTTTAGTTTTATTTTATATTCTATTTAATGATAATTATATACTAATTTACTAATTTTGAATTATTTTATTCTAGGAGATGGGGAGTGGTCTTGAGGGTAATCCACGTAGGCTCGATGCCTATGTGGCAATTCGAATGAAGAAAGGGAAGGATAAGGAGGTGGATCCTAACGTGGCGTCCACCATTGTAAGTTAAAAAAATTTAATTACCCTATAGAAATAAAAAATTATCATCACATACGTTTTTATTAATTATCTAATTGTATAGTTTTTTTTATTGCTTCAGTAAAAGATTAAAGTAGTGCACAACTCCCAAAGTGAAGTCGACAAGGCATATCTAGATACGGATGCACTAAGACAAGTGCTTGGGCGGGATCATAAGACCCGTACTCGGGGGGTGAGATCTCGAGTGGGGAAGTCAAGGCTCACCAGAATTGCATCGAGCAATACTGGGTTGGCACTAAAAGTGGATGAGTTGACGACCAACAATGCCGAGATGTTTGACAACTTGGAGAGAACAATGCAAAAAATATTTTCATATGTCAAGCATTATCTTAAATGACAAGCTGAGTCCAACTCAAGGAATGGAAAGGACAAAGTGGTGGATGAGAGGGCCACTGCTTTGTCTTTCACACCCTCACCCTTTTCGATACCCCCATCTCCATATAACATATTCTACACCCCCACCCATACCCCCCACGTCCCAAGACCATTTTCAGTAATTGGTTGGCCTACTATGTATATAGTAGACATGCAGGTAGTGATGGTATAACTAAGGGTTGAGGGACCCGAATGCACGCCCAGATACTATGGTGCATAGCCACCCGTTGCAACCGCAGGAGGCACGGATCCGCGTTACAGATGTTCACGTGGGAAAATAGAATGAACCCATGTGGTTGAACAAATAGTACAACGTTCATACTATTGAGGGTTGTCTCAATTCTTATGTAGTATGACCTACCTTCCTCCTTCAAAGTGATAACAAATGAAAAATTATTTGTAATAATTTGATTAATATTTGTTTATTATGAATATTGAATATTGTGTAACACCCCGTATTTTTAATGACTTTTAAAATGGGATTAATTAGAATTAATGGTGGAATAATTGAAAATTAATCCGGATTTAAATATTACTCGAGGATAAAGTAATATGTGTTTTATGTTGAATAATACTTGTGATTAAAAGTAATATATATATATATATATATATATGATTATGACTTTACATATGATTATGATTTTATAAAATTGCCGCGAGTGGAGAATACGATAATTACAGTAATTAAGTCGGGACGGGCACGTGAGTTGTGTTGGGACTATAATTAAATGGAATGAAGAGAATATTTTTTATGCCATTCGAATTGTCGTTTTGACTGCGCCAACGTATCCGGAAGGGTTTAAATAGTTGAAAAAGTCTACCTGGGGGATTACTTTGGGTCTTAGGAAAATTTGGAACCAAACATGCACCCCATATCGGTATTTTGGTCATTTGTAAAGTGGGGTGGATAGTAACTACGAATTTTGAGATAGTCTTATATAAGTGAAGAGTTTGTATAAAAGAGGAGAGTGAGGGACTTCTCTAGGAGAGGAAGAGTTTTTTTGGGAAAACCAAGGGGCTAAGAGACACCTTGTACCACCACCACCACTACAACTACCACTGGAGGTTGATCAAAAAAATGAAAAAGGATTATGAGAATAATCTTCTCTAAAGGGTTCAGACTTACCAATTAGAGGCAAGTGATTAACTATTACAAATTTTAGCATGTATATTTGTAACACCCAGCTAAATTCTGGCGTCGGCCACCACCAAAATTTAGTCGGGCGTTAATAAATTAAATATCATCCTTAGCATGTGATAGATGTGAGACATTAATTTTAATCCACAAGATAAATGATTTACATAAATCCCAAATATTAAGAAACTCTAATTGATTTCATCCAAGTGCGATATAAAGTCTATCACATGCAATCTACGAATATCTCAAGTATTACAATAAATCAAGTCCAACTGAAATCTCTTAAGACAACTTTGTAACTGTAAGGCCCAATAAAACCCAAATATAGTCTCACAATAAATACGACTGAATAGGAGAAGAAATAAATGACTAAAACGATAGTATAATTCCAACTGCCCTTCCAAAGGATCTCCAAAAATATTTATGCAGCTACTCCAATTTAATTCTTGAAAATATTAGTCAACGCATGTGTCAGAGTCAAAACCCTAAGCATAAATATCGGCTACTCCTTTCAATTATGGTCCTTGAACCCAGACAATAGTGCTATACATATCGACCATAACAATATAATATTTTAATTAAGAGAAACTCTATAATCCTTAACAATTAAAATTTCTAAAAACCCCCAAGGTTTATATGTGCCACACCAATATTATTTTAAATTTAACCTAAGCCCCAAGATGTTATTGTTTCTGAATTAAGCAGGATGAATTGTTCTCACTTTATTATTAGGTATGGCGGTCCTCCCGCCGTGGGTGATTTACACCAAAATTGATTAATATTACCACACATCCTTTTGTCAAGACCGTCGTCAGACCCAAATTTTATTCTGTGGCCCTCGACATATGACAAGGTTCCAAACACTCACACACCCCCTTGTCATACTCATCGTCTGATCCGTTTTTATCCTGCAATCCTCGACATATGACAGGTTCCACACACGACGCGAGATCAACGCCCTCTGACCCTGTTAAACTTTCGGCCCTGGACACATGATGTCGCCATTCAATTTTAATACCAGTTTTAGTCTTGCGGTATTAATTTTTCAAAATTTCTCATACTAGTTATTCACAATAAATTTTTCCCACCTTTAATAGCGATGTGAAAATCCTCAAAATAATCCTTAGTCCCAAATAAAATTTTCCAAAACACAATTTCATCACATAATAAATAAATGATGATTTAAAAAATTTACTTCAACTAGATATCAATTCTAAATTATCACATCAATGGTAAAATTAGAGAATTTTCCCCCACCCCAATATATATAACCCGCATAGATTTATTTTAATTAGTCCCATACCTAATTACCATAAATCGCAACTAAGGTCCACTTTATTAGTCCCATACCTAACAAGTGTATTATAACAAGGGGTGAAAACCAATTATCTAAAATACCACGTTCCCGAAATATTCAATATTTTAATATTTCATTTATGACATAATCAACAATTTATGATAATATATCCAATAAATGATTTTTCATCCAAATATAGGGAAATTAAGAACAAATATTTATTAGAACTTTCCCGAATTATTATTTATCGTAAGTTCCATAATTATTATTTATTTTCTTAGCACCAATATTTTAGTTGTTTTAGGAATTTACATAAACATCCAATTTAAATTTCCAAAAGGTCCTCTACAAGTCCACAATATTTTTTAGGGATCCTCAACAAGTACACAATATTATTTAGTGGTCCTTTACATAAATTGGTCCATAATATCACCAATAATCCAAATAACAACAAAATAATATTTATTTGATTAAATTATTTTTACAAAACAGCCCCATAATTATTTTCTTCAATATATTAAGTTCTTAATTTCATTTTAGAACACATGAGTTTTGATGGAGGTTAAAATCAAGAGATATATCACTAAAGGAAAAGAATAGGATAAACATGCATGATTTTTCGGATGATAAAATTGATGAGAGTTTCGGGTTCTCCTCGGAAAATTGATCAAAACATAATTATTTCTAGTTGGGGGGTCAAAACATAATTATTTCAAGACCTATTTTATAGTTGTTTGGGAGTCACCAAGACCTATTTATAGTTGTTTGGGAGTCACCATGACCGTTGGATCAAAACAAGATTGGATGGTTGAGATGGTGTGCCACCAACCGCTCCCACCTACCACACTATTAATTCTTATTTTATTTTATATTTTACTATTTTCACAACTTAAAATAGCTCTAAAACAGGTCTAATTGATATTTTTGGAAGATGCCGAAGAAGAGAAAATTGCTCAAAATTAAATTTTGAGTCAATCGTGAATTTTCAGAATTTTCTGAGCACTTCTATTTTATTTTATTTATTTATTTTAATAAAATAATAATATTTAATTCATTTATTCTTTTTTCGATTTTTGTCCCATGGCACTCTTAGAGCTATTTTTAGCATTCAATAAATATGGTCAAATTATTTTTAACCCCAATAGATCGTTCTACAAAAAATCACGCAAGTTCGCGTCTTGCGCGACACCTGCTGACAAAAGTCCAATTTTTTTAAAAAAATACTCATTTAAAAATACGGGTTGTTACAATATTTTCCATGTTGGGATGTTTAGAAAATTCTGAAAAGCTATATGAATTAAGATGATTTTTGATAAATCCTTGAAATGAGAATTATGTAGGATTAATCTCTTTTAAATATATAGTTTAATCCATGAAATTTGGGAATCATTTGGTGAAGAAAACCTGGGGTTTAAAGTTGTTCTTGGAGAATTGATAAAATAAGAAGTTTCTGAATGTTAAGAGAAATAACATGATTTAATTGAAACTTCTTGATGAATTTATGTGGTTAAATGTTAGAAATCATTTATATAGCCTGATATATCATTTGAGATGAATTATGAGGGGTTTGGAAATTAATTGATAATGGTCTTGATGATGAAAAAGTGTAAAACCCATAGATAAAATTATGCAGAAATCTGGGCAATTTTTTGATCAATCGATCGATCGACTGATTGATCGATCGACCAAAATCGTCGATCGATCGAATCCCCATGGAAATGTGATGTGTTAGCTTTTTAAGTTTTAATTAAATCCCAACTTTTAGAAATTTCTAATGTTGATTAATGGAACCTAATGGGACTTGGGGAAGGGCAGTAGGACATACTTAAGACCCGAAAAAATATTATTATGTGTGGAATCGAATGTGGGATATTAACGAGTGTTAATTGAATGAATTACGGTGGAGAAATATATAAATCGAGGTTTAAATCGGATAAAGGATAACTTAAGGTTAGTACTACTAGTAAGAGGGTCTTTAATTATTGAAATAACCTTAGTTTTATACGGGATTAACCCTAACAGATGGAATGAAGGGATAAATTAAATTTAGGATTATCAAGAAATAAACATAATTGAAGATAATTTAATTCATAGAAATTCGGGAGTTGTGATGACATGGACTAGTAGGGTGACGATGTTAACCTACTAAAATTATATGAGAAATAAATTATTACCCTTCGAGTGATGAGAGAATATCGGGAATATAATTTGAGAAGTAAAGTTCTGATCTGTAAATACGTAGGATATGTGAGATAAATATACTACGTATGAAAATATTTAGACGGGTTGTGCGTATGCCCCATTGTTATTATATATAGGTTAGGTGAATACCTATATTATTATCTATTGTGTGTATGACATACCTACACCGGGGTGGAGGTTTCGTGTTGTGGATGATCTTATCCTGATGAGCCCATTTGGGGGGGATTTTGGATTCGTACCTTGAGCATAGGACCTTGGATATGTTCTATCGGTGTCAATGATAGTTTCAACAATTGAATGGGAGTGTAGGTATGTGCGTGACCCATTCAGCTGGGGAGTATGCTCGCCTCCAATATATGTGTTATGTTATTTATGGTTCGTGAGAGAAGCCGAACCAAAAGTTTTTTATACAGTGAAAGATGTATCAAGGCATGATATTAGAGTACGCATGCACCGTAGTTATTTCTAGGAAGTGCCGTATTAGTATATATAATAATGTGAAAAATATATATACCGTGATGTAATCTACTAGGAGAGAATTTTAGACTAAACTATATATACGGTGATGTAATCTACTGTGTGAAATTGTAGATGAATAATGAGATTTGATTTAATTAAGTAAGTGAATACTTAGCCTTAAAGCTGTGAAAGCCTGGTTCATATTAAAGAGAAATGAACATGTTTAAATATCATACGTATTATGTGGGAAATACGGGGAAATGATGTGGGATATAATCATAATTGAAAACCTTAATTTGGAAGATGATAAGGTACGTTAGGCATGTACACTAGATAGGAGGTGAGAATTCTCAAGCTACAATCGAGAAGTTAACATGTAAATAATAATTGCTTAATTTCACTTGTTAATCATTTGCTATTTTTTAAATCTTTTACAATCGGGCTCTGACCCATTTCCTTGCATATTCGCTTCTCTATTGTATCTTGCACATCAGGTATCCAGTATCAGGGATGCCGATATGGAAATTGGATATTCCGACGAGTTATAGTTGCTAGATAGGCAGATGTTGTTTAGAATCTTCCATTCTATTAAATCACATATCTGTAATGTTTACTTTCATTTAGGGCATGTCTCCCAGGATTCTAGTTATTTCATTTCTATTCCAGGGATTGTAATGTCAGTCTTGTTGATACCAATTTCATTTGATGGTAATGAAATATTTTAATTGGAGAGTTATTCCAGTCACATTTATTCTTATTATATTTAGTTCAGCTGTGTTTTGATGTTCTTATTATTATTTCGTATTGTGGAATGGTGTTAATTAAATTAAAACTGAAAAAGTTTTTGACACTAGCTTAATTAATTATTAGGTGAATTAATGAAGAGGATGTTTTTCGACAGTGATGCTGAGAATGAACCAACTGGATATTCTGATTTAATTTAATAAAGGACTAATCACCTGGTATTTAATTAGTCGATGTGTCACAGGAGGATAACTTTATTTTAGTACCAGTAGTAAGAGGGTCTTTAAATACTGGAATAACCTTACGTTTATACGAAATTAAACCTAAGAGATGGACTGAAGGGTTAAAATTAAATTCGGGATAATCGAGACATAAACCTAATTGAAGATAATTTAATTCATAGAAATTCGGGAGTTGCGATGACATGGGCTAGTAGGATGAGGATGTTTACCTATTTAATTTAGGTGAGAAATAAATGATTACCCTTCGAGTGATGAGAGAATATCGAGAATATAATTTGAGAAGTAAAGTCATCATCTGTAAATACGTAGGACGTATGAAAATATTTATACGGGTTGTGCGTGTGCCCTATTATTTGTGTGTATGACATACCTACTCTACTTGCTATCGGGGTAGAGGTTTCGCGTTGTGGACAATCTGATCTTGATGAGCCCATTTGGGGGGATTTTAGATTCGTACCTTAAGCAGAGGACCTTGGACACGTTCTAGCGGTGTGAATGATAGTTTCGACTATTGAATGAAAGCGTAGGTATGTGGATGACCCATTTGACTGGGGAGTATGCTCACCTCTAATATATATGTTGTGTTATTTATGGTTCGTGGGAGACGCCGAACCAATAGTCCTTTATACATCGAGAGATGTATCAGGATATGATAGCAGAGTATGCATGCACTGCAGATGTGTCTTGGAGGTTCCGTATATATATATATATATATATATATATAATAATGTGATAAATACATATAATGTGATGTAACCTACTAGATGAGAATGTTAGATTAAACTATATATACGGTGATGTAATTTATTGTGTGAAATTTGTAGATTAACATATATACTACGAGGTAATCTACTGCGTGAAATTGTAGATAAAAAATGAATAATGAGATTTGATTTAATTAAGTGAGTACTAAATCTTAAAGGTGTGAAAGCCTAGTTCATATTAAAGAGAAATGAAAATGTTTAATTATCATACATATTATGTGGGAAATACGGGGAAATGATGTGGGATAGAATCATAATTTAAAATCTTAATTTGGGAGATGATAAGGTACGTTAGGCTTGCACACTAGATAAGAGGTTATTATTCTCAAGCGAGAGACGAGAAGATACCATGTACATAATAATTGCTTAATTGCACTTGTTAAACACTTGCTATTTTTAAAATATTTTACAATTGGACTCTCACCTTTTTCCTTGCATATTTAATTCTCTATTGTATCTTGTACATCAGGTATTCAGTATCAGGGATGCTGGCATGGAAATTTGATATTCCGACGAGTTATAGCTCCTGGAGAGGCAGATGTTGTTTAGATGCTTCCTTTCTATTGAATCGCATATCTGTAGTGTCTACTTTCATTTAGGGCATGTCGCCCAGGATTCTAGTTATTTCATTTATATTCTAGAGATTGTAATGCTAGTATTGTTGATACCAGTTTTATTTGATGGTAATGAAATATTTTAACTGAATATTTATTCCAGTCACATTTATTCTTATTATATTTAGTTCAGTTGTGTTATGATGTTCTTATTATTATTATTATTATTATTCTGTATCATGGAATGGTGTTAATTAAATTAAAACTAGAAAAGTTTTTGATACTAGATTAATTGATTATTAGGTGAATTTCCAAATAAGATGTTTTTCGACAGTGATGATGAGAATGAAACAACTGGATATTCTGATTTAATTTAATAAATGACTGATCACCCGGTATTTAATTAGGCAGGGTGTCAGAGGTGGTATCAGAGCATCAGGTTCTAGAGTCGTTAGGATATGTATGGCTTTCTATGTTTCAGTGTAGCATTCTTTGATGTAGAGGCCTATTATTAGGTTGTTGTATTCCTCTGCGTATTATGACGTATGTGCTCCGGCCAGGAAATATAAACGATGTAATTCTTATACAAGCTCGGTTTGAGGAATAGTGAGGGTCGTTTGAAGAACAACAGGAGGAGGACTCAACCAAAGATATAAAGTGTTTAGGAAATGGTGTTTGAGATAGAACCCACCAAAATTGTTATTCACACTGAGGATAATAAAGAAGAAATTCAGGAGCTGTAGTTTCCCAAGAACCGTCATAGATAATGTTTACGTCGTTCCAAACCCACCCAGCATTGTCAGTGAAGGGTGAAGGAGTCGGAAGAACTTTGTGAAGGAAGAAATCCAAAGGTAATTATGTAGGGTGAAGTGTAGTAACACCCAGGACTTTAAAATTTTGGGCAAATTTTTTTACTCATAAGAGCAATCTAAAGTGATGAGAAGTAGACATCTCATATAAAGAAGGATGTGTGAAGCTAAATCAAGAAATTTTGGTATGCTTTGATTGTGAAATTTTCCATTTGATTGGGGTATGAATGGAATTTCGAAACTTATTTTATACGGGCAAGAAAGAAATGCCAACGCGAGAGAGCAGTCAACTTACTTAACTAACTCTATACAGTGATTAAGGGGTATATGGAAGATAGGAAAAGTTACTTGTTATGAAAGGACTCATGAGATAAATACTCGAGTTTGGATGAGAAATATGACGAAGACGACTAAGGCCAATGTCGTCAAGAAATTTGTAACCTCTTCTAGAAGAAGGGGAGCCCTGAGGGTTAGAAAAACCTATCCAAAGGAACAATGGAAATAGAATTTTGGAGCTAAGGCTGCGAGGTCCAAGAGAAGGACATTCCAAAATGGTCAGTGGGATCATTGAGAGGGAACTAGCTCAGAAAATTTCCCTATATGTAGAGAGTGGGACTACCAGTGTTGAATGTGTCCACGTTGAGAAGTGAGATCACTAATATTGGAAATAGTAGACCATGCCATTTAGGCATAACAACCGGAGGAGTGACATTTTCAGTGGAGGATTTAGGTCAGGAGAATTGGGTGCAGGAATTTACAACCCGAGAGTGATGGGTTTAGGCAGGACCAGCGGAATCCTCGATAACAGTAACATACTGTCTTTTAGAGTCGACGAGGCCCAAGAAGTAATAGGAAGGCCATAATTGAGGCTTAGAGATTTTGGGCCAATATTTCAGTGATGGGCGTGTAAGCCGCATAGGAGAATAATTTGCCCACTATGAGCAGGGGCAACTATTGGATAAAATCCTATATGTATAAAAATTGCAGATGCTCATGGGTCGTGTTGACAGCTAAGTGCTGGGACCCTACGATTAAGCGAGACTGGTGAATTTTTGTTTCATTTTTGTGAGTAAAAGATTAATTCAAGTGACAGGGGTGTATCACAATATATATACATGGATTGTTAATACTAAAATTCGCGTGCGAGTCGAGTTTAGCAGGTACGTTAGTTTTAACAATCTGGTTACAACGTATTTATCATGAGTATCGGGACTTTTTGATATCGTATGCGAGAGAGCCGGGTGAGCACTACAAGCATATCTTATCATTATAATTTACTACTGCTTTAAGTTAGCAAGTATAGTCTATTATGGTAATGTGTAGTGACTAATTACTGAATGTTTGAACAATAGGAGATTGAGTGATTAAACTAATAAGCTGGATACTTGGGGGGGGGGGGGGGGGAGTAATATTAATTTTGAGAGGCACCACCTGAAATAGGGTTGGGCCTATATATATGTATATATGAAAATTTCATGGTATCGTAGACCTCAGTGAGTATGTTGTCTAGTTATATGTGATCCCAGTGCGTAGGGAATTATTTACTGATTTGACTCACATACAATGTGTTCTTTAACGGGCAGCTAGATATAGCTCGTTATATATATAGCACCGCAAACTTGGGATAGTGAGAGCGCTATGTTTCAAGTTATTTCTAATGGATATAAGTAGATTTTTATGTCAATATACGAAGAATATGGGAAGGTATATATTATGAACCAAGGGCATTACGGATCTCAACAACCGACCATGTTAGGTAGTAGTGTCTCGGGGGGGTTCCTTATTTGGATTTTGCTTTGCAAGACATTCCACGCATGAAACTAGAAAACGTCAGGAGTTGGAGAAAATTTTGGTCAATAGTACATGTGTTTCATACTTTGATCATTGTACATTTACAAGAATATAATTAAGGGCTAATAATTCCACTATGACTTAAGGCTGTAAGAGTCGCCTAGTTCTGATAAGAAAACTATTACAAAATGGTTACATCATGAATAGAAAAACATGCCAAATGCGCAAGAATTGATTTGTGTAATAATGAGTGAGATGTAGGGTGTATGGGTGCCCTAGGTAATTGAAAGCATTGTATTAGGCATTAGATTATGATTATCGTGTGAATTCGATAACATTTAGCCAGGTAAGTCAAAGCTTATTCCGTAAGATTTGTCAGAGGCATACGTTTCACAAGCAACTGATTTTAGATCAAGGGGAATGACTTGTGACATGCGGTGAGGCAAAGTCACATGGATCACGGTCAGAGGTACATTTGAGAAAACATCAGATGTATCATGTTATAAATGACAGTGGTGATGGGATTTAATAAAGAGAAATATTACTAAATTGTTTTGCAAAGGGTCACCTGTCTGTTGGTAAAGGGTGGACCATCCGAAACCAGTTGGGGTTTCTTCAATCGTTAAGGATTTATAAGTAGTAATGGGAGAGAATTCCCAAGGATTTTATCGTGGAAGGGGTCACGATCCTATATGGTGATAGTGGATCGGTTGACCAAAGTAGACCACATTATGATAGCTAGGACTAATCATATAACGGGATAGTATGTAAGATCTTTATAACCAAGATAGTGAGGTTATATAGGGTGCTGTTTAATGTTGTATCATATTGGGATGAGATATTTGTTCTTCAATTTTGGAAGAGTGTTCACGAGGCCATAGTTAACGAGTTGTGATTGAGTACGACCTATTATCTGCATACGAATGGGCAGAACAAGCGGACTAATCAGATGTTAGCGAATAACATATATGTGAACCTTTCGATCTTAGGGGAGGATGCGACAAGTCCCTTACACTAGTGGAGTTTGTGTATAATAACTCATATACGTTCACTTTTGGGCATGGTGCTAGTTGAGGTATGGCACGATAAGCCTTGTTGTTCTTCTGCTTGTTAGTTAAAGGTGGGCGACCAGGTACTATTGCGAAGATCCGAGATGAGTTGATACTTATAGTATATAATGTGTGTAAAATATATACCACACAAATAAACTACTTGTGTGCGATCGTCGTAAGAATATATCGTATGTATATAAATAACGATTAATCTACTAAAATGCAAATAGTATAAGGCTAGATAGTGAATATGTAAAATTAAGTTTAAGTAGTGAAGCTTAAATGGTAAGGCTTGGGTAATAACCTACGTGACAGGGTAACCTGGAGTTTTAAAACGAACATACGGGAGGTGTTCATTATTTAGGGAATTTGATAGCGTACTGTATAGCAGGTAAGAAGTAGTCTACTCGTGAGCGCGAGGATGTGATACGCAACATATAGCCAGAGTTGTTATTATCTGATATACTTTTTTTGAATTTAGGACGAAATTCCATTGTAAGGGGGGAAGTATGTAACACCCCTTATTTTTAATGACTCTTAAAATGGGATTAATTAGAATTAATGGTGGGATAATTGAAAATTAATCTGGATTTAAATATTACTCGAGGATAAAGTAATATGTGTTTTATGTTGAATATTACTTTATTAAAAAGTAATATATATGAATATGACTTTACAAATGATTATGATTTTATAAAGTTATCTCGAGTGATGAATACGACAATTACAGTAATTAAGTCAGGATGTGTGTGTGAGTTGCATCGGGTCTATAATTAAATGGAATTCAAATGGTCGTTTTGACTGCTCCAAAGTGTCCAGAATGGTTTAAATAGTGAAAAACGTCTACCTGGGGGATTACTTTGGGTCTCGGGGTAATTTTGAACCAAACTGACACCCTAGACGGGTATTTTGGTCATTTATAAAGTGGGGTGAGCAGTGACTTTAAATTTTGAGGTGGTCTTATATAAGTGAAGAGTTTGTAGAAATAATATATATTCACTAAAAATAAAAAGAAAAGCCATTGAGGAGAGTGAGGGTCTTCTCTAGGAGAGGAAGAGTGTTTATCGGAAAACCAAAGGGATAAGAGACACCTTGCACCACCATCACCACCACCACTGGAGGTTGATCAGAAAAAGGAAGAAGGATTATGAGAACAATATTTTCCAACCGTTTAGACTTACAAATTAGAGGCAAGTGATTAACTATTGCAAATTTTATCTTGTATATTGTCCATATTAGAAAGTTTAGAAAATTTTGAAAAGTTATATGAATTAAGATTATTTTTTATGAATCCTTGAAATGAGAGTTATGTAGGATTAATCTCTTTTGAATATATAGTTCAATCCACGGAATTTGGGAATCATTTGGTGAAGAAAACCTGGGATTTAAAGTTGTTCTTGGAGAAATGATAAAATAAGAAGTTTTTGAATGTTAAGGGAAATAACATGATTTAACTGAAATTTCTTGATGAATTTATGTGATTTAATGTTAGAAATCATTTATAAACCTTGATATATCATTTGAAATGAATTATGAGGATTTTGGGGATTAGTTTTAATGATGAAAAAGTTAAAACCCGTAGATAAACGTATGCAGAAATATGGGCAACTATCTGATCGATCGACCGACAAAAATCGTCGATCGATCAACTCCCCCTGGAAATGTGATTTGTTTCCTTTTTAAGTTTTAATTAAATTCCAACTTTTAGAAATCGTTGATGTTGATTAATGGAACATAATGGGACTCGGGGAAGGGCAGTAGGACATACTTAAGACCCGAAAAAATATTATTATGTGTGGAATCGAATGGGGGATATTAATGAGTGTTAATTTAACAAATTACGGTGAAGAAATATATAAATTGAAGTTTAAATCGTATAAAGGATAACTTAAGGTTAATACCGATAGTAAGAGGGACTTTAATTACCGGAATAACTTTAGGTTTATACGGGATTAATCCTAAGAGATGGAATGAAGGGTTAAAATTGAATTAGGGATTATCAAGAAATAAATCGAATTGAAGAGAATTTAATTCATAAATATTCGGGAGTTATGATGACATGAACTGGTAGGTTGAGGATGTTTACCTACCGAATTTATATAAGAAATAAATGATTACCCTTCGAGTGATGAGAGAAGCTCGAGAATATAATTTGAGAAGCAAATTCATAATCTGTAAATACGTAGGATAGGTGAGATAAATATACTACGTATGGAAATATTTATACGGATTGTGCGTGTGCCGTATTGTTATTATATATAGGTGGGGTGAATACCTATATTATTATTTATTTTGTATATGACATACGTACGCTGCTTGCTATCGGGGTGGAGGTTTCACGTTGTGGATGACCTTATCATGATGATCCCATTTTGGGGGATTTTAGATTCGTACCTTGAGCATAGGACCTTGGACTCGTTCTAGCGGTGTGAATGATAGTTTCGACGGTTGAATGGGAGAGTAGGTATGTGCGTAACCCATTGCTGGGGAGTATGGTTGCCTCCAATATATGTGTTATGTTATTTATAGTTCGTGAGAGACGCCAAACCAATAGTCCTTTATACAGTAAGAGATATATCATGACATGATAGCAGAGTATGCATGCACCGTAGCCGTGCCAGGGAAGCGCCGTATTAGTATATATAATAATGTGGTAAATATATATACTGTGATGTAATCTACTAGGCGAGAATTATAGATTAAACTATATATACGGTGATCTAATGTACTGTGTGAAATTTGTAGATTAACATGTATATTATGAAGTAATCTACTATGTTAAATTGTAGATACAAATGAATAATGAGATTTGATTTAATTAAGTAAGTGAAGTCTTAATCTTAAAGCTGTGAAAGCCTAGTTCATATTAAAGAGAAATGAACATATTTAATTATCATACGTATTATATGGGAAATACGGGACAATGATGCGGGGTAGAATCATAATTAAAAACCTATATTTGGGAGATGATAAGGTACGTTAGGCGTGCACACTAGATAAGAGGTGAGAATTCTGAAGAGAGGGCCGAGAAGCTAACATGTACATAATAATTTCTTAATTGGACTTGTTAAGCACTTGCTATTTTTTAAATCTTTTACAATCGGGCTCTGATCGTTTCCTTGTATGTTCATTTCTCTATTGTATCTTATGCATCAGGTATCCAGTATCAGGGATGCCGACATGGAAATTGGATATTCAGACGAGTTATAGCTGCTAGAGAGGCAGATGTTGTTTAGACGCTGCCATTCTGTTGAATCAGATATCTGTAGTGTCTACTTTCATTTAGGGTATGTCGCCCAGGATTCTAGTTATTTCATTTCTATTCCAAAGATTGTAATGTCAATATTGTTTATACTTGTTTTATTTTATGGTAATGAAATATTTTAATTGGAGAGTTATTCCAGTCACATTTATTCTTATTTTATTTAGTTCAGCTGTGTTGTGATGTTCTTGTTATTATTCCGTATCGTGGAATGGTGTTAATTAAATTAAATCTGGAAATGTTTTTTACACTAGCTTAATTAACTATCGGTTGAATTAATGAAGAAGTTGTTTTTCGACAGTGATGTTAAGAATGAACCAACTAGATATTTTGATTTAATTTATTAAAGGACTAATCACCTGGAATTTAATTAGGCGGGGTGTCACATGTTGTTTATTATTTATTGTTTGATAATGATTGAATGAATGTTGAATGGCCTAGATCTTATGAATGAATGAATGTTAGTTGAGAAAATATATCATATATTTACTGTAATAGGTCATAAAATATTGTTGGGAAGTGGCCATAGCCATATTGACCAACAATTCTTTTTTTTTTTTTTTACTGTCACCCAGCGTTGCCACAGACTTTGATTGTGACAAGACCATGACAAGGATTTCCTATCATGAACTTTGATCGTGAAAAGTTATCAATTGTCACGAACGTGTCACGGTCAATGTCCGTGATAAGAAATCCTTGTTACGGTCAATGTTTATGACACGACCATGACTAAGAAAAACGTGTGACAAACTTTCGACCGTGACAAGTATGTGACAAAAAATAGTCACCCCTAAACATATCACTTTTTTTACCATGACAAGGGCTTGTCAAGATTTTTAATCGTGACAATTCGCCAGTTCTGGTGTAGTGATGCGTAATTGTGGAGTTTGATTGTGATAATTATTTTGGTGTTTGTTAAATACTTATGTATTGGTGAATCCTTAATAAGAAAGGACAAACTAATGTAATTATTTTGGTAGTGTCAAAAACTTTGAGAATAGTTTTAATAGTTTAAAATTGTTAATATGAAGTTACTGCTTGAAAATTATTAAGCTAAGGGTTCAAGGTGTAAGATAAGTAACTAATTAGTAATATTTATAGTGAGGAACCTAATTTTAGTAAGGTAATTAATTAGTAAGTGAAATAATTGATTATGTTAAGGATGATTAAGCCAAAGGTTAGAAGATAAATATTGTACATATAAGGAGTTTTTCTAAGGGAAAGAAAACTAGCTTAAAGAGTTTTGCACTGTAGAGAATTCATTGAAACAAAAAATATATAAACATGTGCCGCTTAACCAGGCCTCAAAGGAAAGAAGCCTACCGCTAGGGAGGGATCTCCCTACAACTATGGCAACATAGTGGGGAGGATAATATACGTTAAACCACTTTGGAGGCTAGTGAGGGGACTTCAGTGGGATTTTTACACCGCTATAACGGGTTTTGGTCAGGATATCTGAGTGAGTTTAGTTCACCTTGTGCGTTCGCAATTTATATATATATATATATATATATATATATATATATATAATGGAAAAGATTGAAAAGTGATTAGTAGTACTGGAAAATAAGGGTATGAAGATACTAAAGAATATGACCAAAGAAAGATTAAGTTGCAGTAACGAGAGAGAGAAAAATAATTATTTTCTCTTTGGTTCAACACTTAAAGAAATGAAAGAAGTGAAGGATCCCGTATAAATCTCAACCACTTCAATCTCAAATGGTGGAAATGATTTGTGATAACTTCTAAGGTTTAGAATGATATAAAGGTTGGGCGTGTGGGCTAGATGAGCCTGGGAAGTCACACCACCTCGGGCACAAACAAAGGATAGTCGACAACAGGATAACATCACATAATGAATGAGACCCAAGCGCATGGGGTGGGATGATTGTTACATTTGATGACTTGACCATTGTGTCCCCTAGGTATGTCAAGAAGATAATAGACAATTAGGCCAAGAATGTCGCGATCTGCGAACTATACATCAGGATTAGACGAGATACCCAAAATATTCGTCTTGTAGCCATAGGGGACTACATTTAAACATTAGCCTCCTACTGACATAGAGGGATAAGGGGTAATTGATATACATAAGTATGATCTTGTACCTATATCACCCAGGAAGAATGACCACTACATACTCATCCCTCAGAAGAGACCAATGCTCTCACCCTAGTCTATATGAGTGGTCTCGTCCAATCTTGGACTAGTTCAAATGAAACATATGAAACCTACTAGGATCTCTAGTCTAGTATCATAGGTGAGACCAACCCAACCTACAATAATATAGGTGTTGCCTCAGATAATGCCAACATTATATGAAAACAACCACTGCCTAATATGGGTGCGTCAGTTACGGACGACCACCCTGACACATCTTGACCTATATCATGGAACAAGGCCTTCTACAGTCTTGGATAGGTTGAGACCTCCTACCTACGACACATTTTAATAAGACATGGAAAGAAAAATAAGGATATTTCAATCATATTTACACAAAACCGTTAATAAACTACAACAACTCACGTGGGCGAATATTATTCATGATGACCTTACTTTATGCACACACAACTGGCACTTTCTCATTCTCCATGACCTTAACTGGACGTGGGACTGGGGATGGAAAGTGCAACCCCAGCCTATATAACACACATAATGTCTTCTTCACTTGGATCAACTTTTACTAACGCTACTATTACTCTACAAAATCGAGTCTAGAGAGATAAATATTGAGTGTGAATCTTTGATGGAAATTAGAGCCTCATTATAGTGAAATCACTCCCATTCTCTTTTATAGGGGATGTAGGCCAAGCTCGATACACTTAAACACTCGTGTTTATCTCTGCTTTCTCTCATCTATTCTGTTAATTTACTTGTTAATTTTTATTTTACTACATTTGTGCAATGACTACACTGTGGGTGAATCCATTGTATCATATCAGTATCATTAGCAGATATGGACCGCACATGAGTGGGTACACCCTATCCAGTCATACTATTGGACCATAATGTAGAGAGAATGTACATATTATGTCAAGAGGTGCCTCAAGTGTAAAATCTATGCACCCCGACAAGATCTACCTCCTCGAGATCTATATTGCATGACCTCACCATGTCCGTTCTCCACTTGGGGGATTGACATCATAGAGAAAGTAACTCCCAAGGTCTCCATGGGGCATGAACTCATTGGTCGCCATCAACTATTTCATCAAATGGGTTGACGCTGTTTTAAATGATAAGAAAGTGGCCAAATTCATATGGCACAACATCATCAACCACTTTGATATACCTCATGAAATAACCTCAGATAATAGGTGTCACTTTAAGAATGAAGTCTCAAACCTATTGCATGAATATAGTATCATTCATCACAAATCATCCCCCTACATACCTTAGATCAACGGAGTGGTTGAAGCTACTAACAAAAATGTAAAAAATGTTATTAACAAGATGACATAAATCACTACATACTCTAAAGTGAAACTCCATTCGGACCACCCCCCACTCACTAATTTATGGCATGGAAGCAATCCTACCCATAGAAATCGAGGTACCCTCGCTAAGGGTCATGCTGGAGAGTCAAGTAGCATAAGCCGACTAGGTCAAAGCCCTTTATAAATAACTGGATCTCCTCAATGAGTGGAGACTAAAAGACGCTTATCACAACCAGGGTTACCAATAGCGCATCACCCATGCATTCAATAAATGAGTAAAAAAGTAAAATATCCAAGAGGGTAACCTCGTCCTCAAAGAAAATCTCAAACCGTTCCAGACTCCCGACGGTAAATATGCACCCAACTAGGGAGGACCCTATTTCATCACCAAAATAAACTCCGGTGGGATGGCTAGTTATGTTGATCTTGATGGAGTCATGTTTTCCCACCCTTTAATCTCGACTAATTGAATACATTATTTTCTTAAACTTACATGAGGTGAAAAGGAAAAATCCAAAAATAATCAATCGTAATAGGAAGGGAAGACTATACAAGATGATAAGTTACGAATATTATATATTATCGACCATTATTCTTATGCTTCCTAGCATAATTGTGTCTATTAATTCCTACTTTGATGATCATATATTAGTTAACCTTGGTTTTCTATATATATATATATATATATATATAATAATAGTAATAATAATAATAATAATCATAATAATAATAATAAGTTACAATGGTGTTTTCACTATTCATAAGATGGAAAGACACTTCACGATTTAGATTGAAGCTAACAAGACACTAAGTGGAGGGTGAGATCAAAATTCACACCATAAGCTCTACTAAAATTCACTTTCCCCCTCATTTTCCTTCTAAAATTTCATTGTGATTAAAAAACAAAGGGTATATTAGTAATACATCAAAAAGAGGATATTTTCTCTCTCCGGTTCACTTCTCCAAACTCTCGATTTCTGCCAACCCCAAAACGAAACCCTATCATTTCCCTCTAATTCATTTGCGATTTTCCACTCCACCTCCTCTAAACTAGCTCGACCTCCATTTTTGCTTCATCTCACTCTCGGATTTATTGATTCTCCGAGTGAATCTTGAGTCTCGACCTTAGGTAAGTGTGTGTGGCGAGTATATTTGTGTAGCTATTTATGATGATTATTTTTGTTCTTTTTTATGTTTAAAGAATTTGCAGTTACCATTTCACACATTTTGGGTGTTTTCTTTTGTAGGTGTTTATGACCATTTTGGGTGTTTATGACCAACTCCATGGCATGTATTTGACAAAATTCTCAAATGAATGTACATTTAATAAATGGTAAGACACATTTCATAAAATTGAATGTTGAAAACTGGAGTATTATACATAATTTTGAAGATATGAAATTAGGAAGAAATAGCATGCATGATATATATATATATATATATATATATATCAAAAATTGAATGTTCATAGATTTTAATGTATATTTGATTCATACATGTGTTCTTCCAGAGTGGATACATATATAGCTAGACCTACATGTACATGTATGTTTTTCTGTTGTGTATCAAACTTAGTTTATACGAATTAAAGAAACTGATTTTGTTTTATTTATCTCAATGCTCTGTTGGTGTGAAGGGGTATTGCTGATTCAATGTGTTATGAGTTATCGTTAATAGATAATCTCTAATATTGGACCTTATCTATAAAATAGAGGTGTGTGAGTAGATATATATTTTCAAGGGTGTTATTTTTCATATTGTAATAAACGTGTATGAGGGTGTTGGTTTTAAGTCATGCTATAAAAACGTATATTAAGGTTAAGTTGGCAAATGGCTATGGAATTGCGCCCATAAAAACTTACGAGTTTATGGGTAGACAAGCCGGTGGTAGGGTACTTCAATTAATTCAATTGGAACAATTATTTTTCAAACCTCAATTTTTCTAATATATTATAAAACCTCACTTGGCAGGTTACTGCATAAGATATGTCCACAATGCGGTGATGGGCCCTATAATGTAATCAAGAACTGGAACTACATCGGATTAATTGATGCGATCCATAATCTTAAAGGAAAATGCTGGACTACAAAGGTGAGTTGAAAGCCTAATGGAATTTTCAATAGCCCATATTATGTGAAA
This sequence comes from Sambucus nigra, assembly GCA_949130495.1. Taxonomy (NCBI): domain Eukaryota; kingdom Viridiplantae; phylum Streptophyta; class Magnoliopsida; order Dipsacales; family Adoxaceae; genus Sambucus; species Sambucus nigra. The sequence continues at coordinate 390,508,164 of OX422213.1, forward strand.
TGGAAAATTGTTGATGGTGAAGCTGTGTGTTGATTTAACCGTTTTAGGTGCATTGTGAAGATGAGTTGATTAAAGTAATTGAGATATCGACCGGTGCCCAAAAGGATAGTTTGTGTTTCATAGTGGCGATTGTTCACAAAGATACTTGGAATATGGAGAATCATGAAGCCTACTAAGGTATTTCCAATTAGATAGTTATGAGAATCCATCGTTCTATTATTCAGTACAATCAGATAATTGTAAGGAGATAACTATAATATTTTAAGCAGATGCAAAGATGCTTATTGATTATGTGCTTTTCGGTGACGTGATTACGTTCGATACTACATGCTCTATCAACAAAATATATAGACCTTTTGAGTTTTTTTTTTCTGGATTCAAATTCTTTGACTAGAAATGTCTATTAACGATCATGTGAGTTAGGGATTTTTTGAGGGACGAAAAGATTTGTTATGTCCGTGATCTTGAGAACATGAGAAAATTATTTATTTCTGACCCAAGGTATGCTTTTTGATTTTCACATCTGTTCACTCACTGTTATATATCTCTCTCTCTCTTTGATTTTTTACTTTGTTCTTTGTGGTTCAAATCATGTCATTATTATGCATCGTGTTTGACGAAATCAATAACGACACAAAAGAAAATGGCTAATCCTAAAGTCTTATTTGACATGGAAATCGTCGGTTCACCAGTCGACCATATCATGATGGAGCTTTATGTCGACACCACCCGGTACTAATTCATACATTTTAATCATATGTTGTATTTTTGTTTCACCTGGTACTAAATCATATGTTGGTACTGAATCATATGTAGTAATCATTAATCCTCACTCACCCTCAAAGGTCCCATGTAATTATCGATCTAAAAATTATTACTAATTTTGTGAATTCAGTTGATTGTAAATAATTTTGTTTCTTATATGGTCTCAGATGCACTATGGGGAATAATTTTCTCTCCTCTTCACTAAATGCATCTAAAAGGCAAAAAACATGGTCACTATTTCCAAGTCCTTAGTTTATGTCTTTACAGCAGGTCCTATAAAATATCCAAAACTGTGAAGCAATTCCTATCTGCATTCTTCATAGCAGGCCATTTGAACCATGATAGAGCAACCATATGGGTTGGACAGACTTGTAGTTTGGATAGTCCTTACAGTATCCGTTGTGTAGGTTTAACTCTTGACCCTATTATTTAATTTACCCTTCTTGGTTTCATTTTAATTTTTATGCAGAGCTGAAATCATATAATAATTGAAGAATCTTTTTAATGCCAGTGAAGGGGGGGGGGGGACTAATGAAGATATGTCGATTCAGTGCTCTGCCTAAACAGGAGTATCCCAAAAAAAAGTGAAAAGAGGACGACCTTTAGGACCGATGTTAAGGGATTTTCTTTGTAATTAACATCTATATTGAGTGTTTTTCTTTTCTTTTCTTATATTGCTTCTTATTTTTAAGAACAAGTATTTTATAATTTTCTTATAGTTAAGGTTGCATTATATTTGTTATGTGGGGTTGATTTCTATATGTACTAATTGAAAAAATTGGATTTGATTTATCCAACAGACTGTTCGCACCCGGTTATAACAAGCACAGTAAGAGATGTGAATGGACGAAGAATCAGTCTTGAATCCCTCTTTTGTTACGATAAGACTATACCTAAAGAGATTATTGAGGACCCAATTCGTTTATCCTTGGAAAAATCATTAGAGATAATCCTGGGTGCCCTGATTGCCAAAAAAAAGGTGTTATCCTTTGTACCACTTCCTCTGGTTCGGGTTTATATATTGTCTCTATATTGGATAAGTTGTAAGGTTTGCTTCCTTTATTTGATGTGAGTTAGCCATATATTCTGTGGAATTTATGTGTAGATAATGCAAATGTGTATTCTATTTATTTGAGAAATGCACTTTATCTTCATTCGACGACATAATCGTGTGCAAATGAATGATATATAAGTTCACATAAAGGATTTGTTATCTTCTTAATAATAGGATTTGTAGATTTTTTGTTTAAAAAAACTATTCACCTTACAGTTCTCTTTACACTAATTCTTTAGAGGCATTTGCTACAGAGGTGTTCCATGCTCTACTACAATCAATCATATCATCCAGAATATTCTCTTTCAAGTGATGAACCTTCAAGATTCAGATATCATACGATTTTAATTCATAATTCATTTGATTTATTATTTTTTAAGGTCTAAACTAATTGTATTTTTTCTCTTAGATTTTAGTTTCTCCAATGGTTAGAGTGGTAATAAGGACCTATCATGAGGGATTTAGGATTCATCAAAATGGTGTCATGAGATTGATGGCAGTGGGTCACTTGCTGGTCGTGGCAGTGGTGAGGGTTGAAATCAATGGCAAAGAGGTGTGCATCTCATTCCTCTAAAGATGCACCATGAGAGTCTGAATTATACTAAAATGGTATTTATTATTTATTTTTCGTTGTTTTTAAGTACAACATTGAGATTGATATTATGTATTGTAAGAATACGCGTCTGATATAATCTGATCTGAACTAATAACTTATATCCGAGCCCAAACTATTTTTGCTGCTACTCAGTTATAGCATATGGATCACTAAGTTATATGTATGCTCAAGGTTACAAACTATACATTGTGTCTAAATTATAGCATATTAACAATACCCACTTATATCATATGTCTATATGGAACACTACTCAAACTGATTATTGTTATATATTCACATAAATAACTGTCTAAATTATAGCACATTCTCAGTGTTCCATCTATCTATACAGAACACTAAATTATAGATCAAAGGTTTTGATAAGAGGTTTTGAGGATTTAAATCAATGCTTTTCTAATTTATGTCAAGGTTTTGGTGTATATAACATCATTAATCTTCATATTTGCTTCACGAATAATGAATTGAGTAAATAGAAACTCATGTAGGGAATCTTATTGATTGAGTTGAATAAATTTTACATATCAACTTCGTTACCTCTTTGTCTAAATTCAATATGCATAAATGTGAAACATAATTTATAGTGTCAATTTCCATGTTAGCTATATATGTGATGTCCTACTGAATACAAGCAACAATATTATCCATGCCCGAGTGTTATTTGTTTGGGGAAACAAACTATTTTGGTGTCTAACAACTTATGGTATGTAAAGAGCTCAAGTATTTTATGTTATTGATTTTTAGATGATTTTATGCCTCTATTACAATATGCTTTTTTTACCAATTGACAATGATTGAATACTTGATTTACCAATTAACACATTTTGTGGGGATACCATTTCTGCCACACTAGACTAATTGATGACCTGAACGTACATGTGGATGTTTCAAACTCTAGGCAACAATGAGTATAGATGAATCTAGTTTTTCTGAACAAACGCACGAAGGGTGGTTACTCCTGCCTATGCCTTGTCTTCTTAGTTATCGAGATTGTGATTTTGGCTGCTGTAGAGAATTTTTTGAGTTGTAATATTTAGAAGAAAATATTTCTGAGTTTTTTAATAAACCTACAAGAATTCAACAAGAGAAAGAGGACATGCTTCTTGAGTCATTAAAATGAATAGAATTAATAGATTACTACTCACAGAAGACTAATGAAACTATGTGTAAGGTCTGATAGATTATTACTCAATATAAAGCTTTTGTTAAGTTTTGTATTGATGTGTACAGAGACTAGCATTTGTCAAGTATTAACGAATTGTTTTTTCAATCGGCCATCTTACATTATGTGCCATTGATTTTTGTTTTTGTTTACTTCTTTGCGTATTTTTCATAACAAGACCATATGATACATATTTATGGTCTACTTGAACTCTTTCATTTAGAGTACATTTAGAGTTGATAGAAAAGGTAAAATTGAACCTAGCATAATTGACTAATTACATTTAGAGTCCAAAAATTTTAAATTGTTTACATTTTGTTATGTTGTGAAACTATTTTTTTGATTTATATTATACACGATTCAATACCTTAGCATTTTTTGGACACCAATACAATATGTTTTTTTGGACACACACATTACATGACTTCGTGTTATTTTTATTTCACACGAACACGACCCATTTAGAATGTCAAATTACACGACTAACACGGTAACAATTTTGACATCCAATTTAAAATGATGATACATGAAAACACGACTAATATAATAATACGCGATAACACTAATTATCCACACAACGTAAATCAAAGGACATTTCGCCCAATATTTTTAAGGGAGTTTCGCAAATAATTCCTCTTTAAAGGGGACATTTCCTAATAAGTCCTATCATAATATTTTTTCCCCAATAGGTATTATTTATACATGTACTGAATAATCACTATATGTTTACAAATAGGATCACATGGAACAAAAATATTTTTTTTCATGGGACCTAATGAAGCAAAAAAACTCTTTTTTACACTAACAGGTTCGTACCATAGGTTATTTCAAAAATTATTTATCCGCTGCGAATTAAATACGACGTATGGTCCTATCAATGACGTACACTTTCAAAAAATTTCATTGTGCCTTGTGTGTGTGTGTGTGAGGGTTTTATATGAGTTTTGTAATTATTTGAATGGTTAACAGAGAAATTGGTTGCGATTCGAGAAATTTACGTCGTAGGATGCAACTTCAAGGGCAATTTTGTAATTCCAAACTTCATGTCCCAATTGGCAGATGTCTATGTTCGTCGTGTTAGATTCGTGTGGCCACTAACGTCACATCATTCCTAGTTTAGATGTGGAATTTATGGCCATTTCCCTAAAGCAACATTTCTAATTTTAAAGCAAGATTGGACCTAAAAACCAGATCAATCGATTGACCCTTCTCCCTCCATTGATAAATTAAACATATTTTATCTTGTTTCGAAGACAATGGGTAATTTTCAAGTTCATCGATCGATCGACCAATCATCGAGCGGTCGATCATCTCAGTTCTTGTGTCCGACTTCAGGTTCATTGATTGATCGACGAATGGTCAATCGATCAATCACGCAAGATATTGGGAAATTTTGGCTTTTGTTTTCTTTTATCTTTTTCTTTATTCCACTTACTATATATGCAAGTTGGTATAATTCAAATATTATCTAGTTGTTATTACATTTTTGGTTATAGAGTAGGGTTTGGGTTGGATTTTAGGAGCTTCTCCTTCTCACTCACAGGGTTTATACCATTCATCTTCTTCTTTAATTAATTTAACTTTTATTTTTCCATTTTTTACTTTTTTAACTTGTTTGATTTCAATACTTAACTTGATTTCATTCAATAAATGTAATTTACTATGCCTTATACCCAATTTAGTTTAGGTTGAGATGATTTAAATCACCTTGGATTAGTTGGTTGCTTTGTCTTTGGTGATGTATTAGACCATTATTAATGGGTTATGTTATTCTTGATTTTATGCCTAAGAGATTTAACTGTGTATATCCTGTAGGCGTCATATTTACAACCTTAGTTTTGTATTCTGTGGCATATTTGTAAATGACAAAATTCGAGTAAGCTTTTATGAGAATTTAAGGTGTGAGAACTCTAGGTTTGATTAATTGATGAAATGAGATGTTATCTTTAACACTTTTCTTCCCATAATACCATTTATGATAATTAATCCGATGTGAGGGATACTATTCTCAATCTCTAGTTTCTATTTTTATTTGTTAACTTAGTTTAAATACATGCCTAATTGTAATTTATAATTAAAATTATTTCTTTTATACTTTTATTGAGAAGTAATAAATCAATTAAGGTCTATTTCTATTTTATTTGTTATCTTTTATATTTCTATTTGTGGATTCGATACCCATAATCACCTCTATACTCCTTCCAGAGTGAAATTAAGGTCTAGGATTTTATTTTGTAGTGGAAGTCGAAAACAACCACAAACGTATTAACACAAACATTGGATTTCCCATCTCAATCAAATGGCACAGTTGCCGGGGAGTGTTTTGCTTTAGATTGTGATTTATTTAATATTCCTTAATATTTTCTTTGTATTTTTATTCTTTGTTTTAAATTTTTTTGCATACTTATACATTTAAGCACCAAGAAGCTATTGAAATCTCGTACACACACCGCTTTTTGTGGATTTCCATCTTCGAACTTTTCGGTAATCATGTCTTATTCTAGTATTCTTGCTAAATGTGATGTTTTTGCAAGTTTGTCAAGCGAATAATTTTCAATGTCTCCCAAAGCCTATGTCTTTTAGCGAATACTTGTAAGAGGAGGAAATTTAAAAGACTATAACTTTTGGTGAGTATTTATAAAATCAAACAACGGATGTGGAAATGTTCGAAAATTATTCTCATGAGAGAATGTCGTAAAATTCTTATAATAAAAATGTTGAAGACTCTTATTATAGTAGTTATGAGAACTATTATGACAACAGGCCTCAAACTTGTTATAATAATAATAATTTTGATAGTAGTTACGATAATAGCTCTCAAAATTTTCTTTCTAAGTGCATTTTCCCTGCAACCGAATTCATTTGGAGCATTCTTATAAAGTTAGAAAAATGAAAAAATTGACAACTATTTTCAAGAGTAGAACCATTGTTGGGAGCATGATTTAGATGCATGTTTTGAAACCCAAAATGACGTTTCTCTTGAAACTATGGGGGACGAGGAATGTGTTGAACCAAATGAATAATCGATGTTTACTTTGGAATAAACCATTCTTCTTTTTTTCCAAGGCATAAAGGATAATGAAAATGATGAAGATATGGAAGTTGAATCACTTTTCAATGAAATTTTGTCTTCTTTAAAAAAAAAAGGACGTGGAGACTTGTGTTTCACCTTAAATAATTTTAGAAGAACATTTCTTTAAAAGTGAATCTTTTTCATTCTAAATTCAATCTTCGAGTGATGATGAGTCATTTATCGAGATTGAATTTATTACTTCCCCATTCCTATTCACCATTATCGAATCACTACAAGTACCATAATAATCGAATGAAAGTCTCGAGGAATTTGACAAGATTTTTGTCAAGGAATGCCTTTTCAAAAAGCTTTCCAAGATGTGATTTTGTCTTATATGTGCCCTACCTACCATTCCATTTGAAAAATATTTGGGAGCATGTTCATATTTTTTTAGATCCCACTTTTACTTGTCTCCATTATAATCCAAACCCCCCATCATCTTTGAAAAATTCTACTTGGTGATGGTTCATTTTCCCCGCCTAAACCATACATTCTGTTGTTCAAATTAAATTATTATTTTTTAGAAGACATGAACTCAAATGAGTATACACTAATTATCCCTTAAAGTTAAATTGTATTGTGGTTGGACCCTAAAAAATTTCAACTTATAATGTATATTTAGTTAGATGTTAAAATTATATGTTGTACATAGTAGTTTATTTCCTTTTTTCTTTTTACTTACTATCTAGTGTAATTATTTCATGTTATATTATTATTTTTTTGTTATGTTTGATGCTAACATGTAAAACAAAAGCGTATCCCTGTCACCAGTGAATCAATTTGCACCATTTTCGAGGAGTATTTTTGCTTTAGATTGTGAATGATTTAGTATTTCATAATAATTGTTTTTGTATTTTTTATTTTAATTTGTTTCATAAAACTTTTACATTTAAGTGCCAAGAAACTCTTGAATTCTCATCCCGACACCTCTCTTCGTGGATTTTTCATCTACAAAATTTCTAGTAATCCTGTCTTATTCTAGTATTCTTGGTAAATGTGATATTTCACAATTACTTCATGCGAATAATTTTGAAATTCACCCAAAGCATATGACTTTTGGCTAAGACTTACAAAAAGGAGGAAATTAGAAAGCCTATGACTTTTAGTGCATATTTACAAAATCTAACAACAGATATTGGGAAGTCTGAAAATTATTCTCATGACAAAAAACATCAAAATTATTATAATAACAACATTCAAGACTCTTGTGATTGTAGTTCTGAGAACTAGCATGACAATATCCCTCAAATTTGTTATACTAATAATTTTGATTGTAGTTACCATAATAATTCTCAAAATTTTATTTTTGGTGAAGTTTCCCTATAGCCAAATTCGTTTGGCACGTTATTGTGAAGTCAAAAAGGAAAATTTTGACAACTATTATCGGAAGGAGAACAATTGTTGGAGCATGATTTAGATGCACTTTTTGAAACGAACAAAAAATTTTCTCTTGAAACTATATAGGAGGAAGCATGTTTTGAACCAAAATAAGAATCGATCCCTACTTTGGAGCCGACAATTCATCTTCTCTCCTAAGGCATCTGGGAGAACGAAAGTGGGGAAGATATGGAAATTGAATCAATTTGGAATGAAATGATGTATTCTATGAAAAACAAAAAGGAGGTGAATACTTATGTTTCACCTCAAATAATTTCAGAAGAACATTTCATCAGAAGTGAATATTTTTCTTTCAGAATTCATTCTTTCAGCGATGACGAGTCATCTATTGAGATTGAATTTATTTCTTCCCCATTATCATTTACCGTTAGCAAACCATTGCAAGTACCACAAGAATTGGATGAAATTTTTGAGGACTTTGACTCGATTTTTATCAGGGAATGGTTTTTTGAAATGCTTTCCATAATGAAATTATTCCTTTTGTGTGACCCACCCTTCCATTCCATTTGAACAATCTTTACAAGGAAAATATGAGTTTTTGGATCCCATTTGTAGTTATCTCTTTTTCAATCCAAATCCTCCATCATCCCTCAAAAACTTTTAATTAGAGATAGTTAGTTTTTCCTACTTAAAAGCATTCCTTTGTTAAAAAAAAATTCATATTTTTCGAAAGGTATGAACTCAAATGAGAGTACATCAATTATACCTCAAAGTCAAATTGAATTTGGGTGGACCCAAAATATTTTAACTTTTGGTTTATAGTTAGTTAGAAGTTAAAATTGTCATTTGTACATAGTAATTTGTTTTATTTTTATTTTTTACTTATTGTTTAGTGTAATTAATTAAAGTTTTATTATTCTTTTTTTTTGGTTATGCTTAGTGCTAACATATTTTTATAGAATATTTGGACTTTTAATTTTTGGAGATCTCTCCATTTCGAGTAATATCGCTCTCTTTGTCTCTTTAACTTTGTTCTTGATTGACATCGAGGACAATGAAAGGTTTAAGTTAGGGGCGTGAGATATGTTTCTCATTAATTTATAATTTCTTTGATTTAATCACATGTTCTTCATAAGCATATTTTGTTGTGAAAAATTGAAATTTTTTAAAAATATTTTCTTTCTTTTTCCCATATGTTGGGAATTTTCCCCTTATTTCCAATGGTCTTTTAAATAATTGCTCGATCTAGTCGATAATTCAGTGATTCATGTTCTCAATTTGAGAAGTTATCAAACTTTAGTCCTCAAATCACTGATATTATTAAAAAATCATGAATTAAACTTTAAAACCCATGAGCACATGTGTTTTTCTTATTTAGATGACTTTATTCAAGATTTATTTAACTCGTTAATCTTTGTTGTATTCGTACATACTTACGCCAAGTGAGCATTGCACATTTATTTTGCGAGTGTTTATACATTACTCTTTCCTCCTTGAAAATGTTAAAATAATCGATAATCTCGTTATTCTTAGCATTCATTAATTGATTCATTATGCAATATATTACTTGAGCTTGATTTTCAAAGTTGTTTTGACTCAAGTATTGCATAAACATTAGGAAAGGATCGTAGTCCATCTCTATTATTACACCTATATTGACACTGGCCTCATCTTATTTGTTTTCCCTAATTAACCCCTTCGAGCCTGCATATAGCCTTCCTTTTCAAAATCCAAAATCCCATAACCAACTCCACATTGGAGTTTTTAAACCATATGTAAACCTTCCATACCTTTGTTTGGAATGATACATGGGATTTATGATGTTCTTGTCATTTGGTTACAATTAAGCAGGTGAGGCTGAAAAGAAAAGGAGAAAAAATAGTGAAAAACAAAAGAAAAAGAGAATAAAAACAAATGAAAAATAAAATAAAAGTGAGGAGAAAAGAAGAAAAAAGAAAGAAAGATAAATATTCTTTAATGTACCTGTGGCCATCTCCCGATCCCCACCACGGAGGGAGGAAGGGATCTTTCGGGTCCCACGCGTCCCCTTTTGGGAGAGCGCTTCGACCGGCGTCGATTTGTGAGGTGTGAAAATGTAGAGAGATTTAGAGTCGCCAGTCTATTTTACTCAAAACATCCAAAAGAAAAGGGGGAGTCACCCCAAAGGATGGCATCCAAAGATATACTGGTGCGTGCGAAACCAAATGACTCGAGGTTCGGAGGTTTAGTTACAAAATGGGAAGGTGTTAGGCACCCATTCTGCCCTTTCGATTTCTCATGGATATTTGCTATTTTACTTTATATTTCCCCCCTGTGATATGTGCGCATGTGTATATATAGAATGGAGGTAAGAATCCTCGACTTGTACCATGGAAGAGATAAAGCGAGTCATCCATAGGAATATAAGATTAGTGTAGAAAATAAGATTTACGTGATTACTCCTACGTTGATCTTTATAAGGGAACGATAACGCATATGGAGTAATACTTTGCTAAAAACAAGTATATAGAATATAATAGAAAATGAGATAAAGAGAAGATAGAAAATAAGAGAAAAAGTAAGAAAAGGACTCGAGTCTCGGGTTTTACCCCGAGACGCCTACGTAGCCTATAAAGGCATCAAAGTCCACGTAGTTCGCATACAAAACGAGGGGTGGGGTTTAACCCATAAATCCAAATGGAGAAATCTCTTATTTATAAGTGTGTGCGTGTTTGTAGAAAAAGTGTTTTAGTTGTGAGTAAAGTGTGAAAAAAGTGTGAGAATCCCTACTTGGAATCTATGAGCAAACCCTCTTTTTCTTGTTTTTTGGGTTTGTATTTATATGAAAATAGGAGATGTGAAAAACTACTAGATAAAAAGTATGTTAGGATGTATGAAACAAGATAATAAAAGTGTTTAAGTAATAAAACAAGTTATTGCAAATTTAAGAAGATTTGAAGAGAAAGGTGAGAGAGAGGGACATTCTTGGAGACTTGGAGCTTGATCTTAAATGTTGAGAAGCAGCCCTTGTACTCGGATAATGATGGAGAATGGTTAATCCATCAAGTTTGATGAAAGTTATTCTGAAAAGTGGAAGTGAAAAAGGGATTTGGAGGTTGAAATCACGCTGCCTTCGAGAGAGGTTTTTGGGGGTTTGTTGAGAGTGTTTTTGCTTCTCATCTGACCTATCCTTGCAAATGAGGCGAAGGCCTCCTTTTATAGGCCCAGGGGTCTGCCAATCGGCATTACCATGGCACTACGTATCGACAGGTGCCGATAGGCAGGGTCTGGGACCTGCCATTTGGCAGTGCGCTTCAGGCTTTTTGGGAAACATGGCCGCCGAGGGCAAACCGTTGGTCAGAATCGCACACGGGGCATACCGTTGGAAAGGTATTTCAGATACCTTTGAAAGTCCTTTGGATCGCTCCTGAGTTCGGGAGTTTACTCTGGGTCAAATGTATCTCGGAAGAGTTTGTCGGTCCGCTGGACGGGGAATTATTCAGACGCAAATGGATCGTTCATCCGCATACTAAGTCCGAATTGTACACGGGATGGCCTGTTAGAAAGGTTAGGAGATTTACTTTGATATTCTAAAGAGTTTGACCTGGTTCAGGGAGTTGACTTTGGTTAACTAGGCCCGAGAAGCCTTCGATGACCTCTCGGAGTCAAACGGATCGTTCGTCTTCATGGAAAGTCAGAATCGTGCATGGGGTGGACTGTTGGAAAGGGTATTCAGTGCCTTTCAAAGATTCATTCATCCTTGGTTGAGCTGAAGAGTTGACTTAGGTCAAACAGAGCCTGAGAGCGCTCGGTGGCCTCTAGGTCTGGTTTCGGACGCAAACCGATAGTTCATTCGCATGGTAAGTCAGAATCGCACATGGGATAGGCCGTTGGAAAGGGTATTTAGTTCCCTTCAAAGATTCATTGAATCTCGGTCGAGATGAAGAGTTTGAATTTTGGGTCAAACTGAGTTGGGGAGTGCCTGATGGCTTTTAGGTCAATACTCGGGACGTGACCAGGGTTTACAGTGATGAGTGGAGGTACTAGAGACCTAAGGAGAGTTAGGGGGTAACGGAATGAGGTGTCTACAGAGCCCCTCGACGGGTGAGTTTAGAATAAATGATAGTCGTTGATTAGACACCGCATGATGCTTCTGGGAGAGTATGACCTACTTAGAGGGTCGAGGTTGATTCTGCGGATCTAAGGAAAGAGGAGGACCAATTCAGATGGTCGAGGACGATTCTGAGGACCTAAGGAAGCGAGGATGACCAATTCAGAGGGTCGAGGTCGATTCTGAGGACCTAAGGAAGTGAGGATGACCGATTCATAGGGTCGAGGTCAGTTCTGAGGACCTAAGGAGTGTGCTGGGGATGACCAAATCAGAGGGTCGAGGTCAATTCTGAGGACCTAAGGAAATGAGGGTGACCAATTTAGAGGGTCGAGGTCAGTTCTGAGGACCTAAGAGTGGTGACGACCGAGGACCGAGGTTAATTTCTGACCTAACTCAGGCGACGATCCAAGGCTGGGGCCAATTCTGACCCAAGAGTGGTGACCACCGAGGACCGAGGTTAATTCTGGCCTAACTTAGGTGATGATCCAAGACCGAGGCCAATTCTGACCCAAGAGTGGTGACGACCAAGGACCAAGGTCAATTCTGACCTAATTCAGGTGACGATCCAAGACCGGGGCCAATTCTAACCCAAGAGTGGTGACGACCGAGGACCGAGGTTAATTCTAACCTAACTCAAGTAACGATCCAAGACCGGGGCCAATTCTGGCCCAAGAGTGGTGACGGCCTAGGATCGAGGTCAATTTTGACCTAATTCAGGTGACAATCCAAGATCGGGGCCAATTCTGACCCAAGAGTGGTGACGATCGAGGACTGAGGTCAATTTAGACCTAACTTAGGTGACGATACAAGACCGGGGCCAATTCTGACCCAAGAGTGGTGACGACCGAGGATCTAGGTCAATTCTGACCTAACTTAGGTGACGATCCAAGATCGGGGTCAATTCTGACCCAAGAGTGGTGACGACCGAGGATCGAGGTCAATTCTGACCTAACTTAGGTGACGATCCAAGAACGGGGCCAATTCTGACTCAAGAGTGGTGACGACCGAGGACCGAGGTCAATTATGACCTAACTTAGGTGACGATCCAAGATCGAGGCCAATTCTGACCCAAGAGTGGTGACGACCGAGGACCGAGGTTAATTCTGACCTAACTCAGGTGACGACCCAAGACCGGGATCAATTCTGACCCAAGAGTGGTGATGACTGAGGACCGGGATCAATTTTGACCTAACTCAGGTGACGATCCAAGATCGGGGTCAATTCTGACCCAAGAGTGGTGACGACCGAGGCCCGAGGTCAATTTTGACCTAACTCAGGTGACGATCCAAGACCGGGGTCAATTCTGACCCAAGAGTGGTGACGACCGAGGACCGAGGTCAATTCTGACCTAACTCAAGTGACGATCCAAGACCGAGGTCAATTCTGACCCAAGAGTGATTGCATATCCTCGGAACAGGAAAAGGGTCCACTGGGGATAAGAATTGGATTTGAGGTTCCACTGGGGAAAGATGAATGAGCTGGGGAAGATTTGGATCATCCTTTGGGAGAGATCGCCCGGGGCGAGAGATTCATCTAAATTTCGCTGGGAAATATACCATGAGTTATTGTTTCGCACCGGATAGCCGATGGCTGGGGAGGCCTTTTGCCTTTGATTTGAGTGGAGGAGTTGATTGTTGGGGAGATAATCGGTTCGAGGTTGTAGTCTGTACTGAGGAGGTGATTAGGTGGTCCGGACGCCTTGCTCGAGAGGTCATTCGCTTGGATTTTAAGGGTTCCGCTAGGGAAAAAAGAGGTTTCACCTGAAGGAATGCAAAATTTTCTTGATGAAAATGTTCAAAATCCATCCTGGGTTTTTTAGGAATTTTTCGGGGATTTTTCGAGGCTTTCTGGCATTTTTTTTGGGAATTTCTATATGAAATTTTAAGGGGGGGCTGAGGGGTGCCATTCGGTAGTGGCACGAACTTTTTGGCTGCCTCGGGAAGGTGAGGAGACAGTGCCGATCGGTATGGCAGGGGTCTGTGCCGATCGGCATGGCGCTTGGCCTCCTATATAAAGGGGGCAATTCCCCTTCATTTTTCACAGCTTCTTTCCCTCTGCGATTTCTCTCTGCGAATTGTTCTAACGTTCTGATCTTCAAGAGATGGCCGCTTTTGTGAGCACTGCTGTCCACCGGGAGTGGTTGACCGTTGATGACTGGGTGAATGTGGATTGGAGGGACTGGGTGCCCCTTTCTTTGGGGAACGAGAATTCCTTCGATACATTTGAGACGGTTGCGGATGAGCGGACCTTGCTGCGGGAGCCATCACATCATCGTTCTTCGAGAGTGATTCCCGACGGTTATGTAAGTAACCTGACCTTTGGCATTCCTTTCTTTTTGGGTGATTTTTCCTTTTTTCTTGACCTTTGACTGAATTTTTCCTTTTACCAGTCTGATATTTCTTTTAAGAACATGCGTGCCCGTGGGACAACGGGGTTTAAGGATGTTTGGGAGCATCTTCCACCCGTGGTGTGCTGGATGGTATCATCAACGGTTTTTGGGAGGTTGGCGGCTGCGCTGGATGAGACGCCTCGTTCGATAGCAGTTCTGTGTGCCTTGGGGAAGAGGTGGTGTAACATTACCCACACCTTTCATTTTGGCTTCGGGGAGATGATGGTGACTCTCATAGATGTGCAGCAATTGTTGGGGCTGGATAGTGACGGGGAGCAGATAGAGGTGGATCGCTCCTTGCGGGTGAGGCCGGAGGCGGTGCATGGGGAACTTGGGGATGTGAGGAGGATAGTTTCTGGAGATTCCATTCGGCTGTCCTTGCTGAAGGATGTTTTACTGAGCAGGGTTATTGATGTGGAGGATGGGCTTCAAGAGAGACAGATGGCCCTGTTATTCATCTTGTTGGTTTTGGGAGGTTTCATGGTGGCGTCGAGCGACGACGTCGTCCATTTGTGGTTTCTGCCATACTTGAGGATGTTTTCTAACATTCCTTTCTATGATTGGGGGAGTCTGACCTTGGCGAACCTTTACTCTTCTTTGGATGCATTCAGCCGGTGCTGCCGATAGACTTTTACTGGAGCCACGTATCTCCTTGAGGTATTCTTTACTTTGCGCATTTTCATTTCACGCATTTGCATTTTCCTTTCATGCATTCGCATTTTCCTTATGCGTCTCTTGTGAATTCAGACATGGTTCTATGAGGTGATTGGGTGCAACACCCCGCTGATTGCTCTAAAGGACGACACTGTTGGGGACTTCTACCGACTGTACCGATGGTGTAAGGCCAACCGGCAGTCGAGGGGATCTCTTTCCCTAGAGGCGATGCATCAGGTCTTGAATGACCTGACAAGTGGTCGGGTAAGGTCTTTTCCTTTTCAGTCTTGGTTTTTGCACATTTTGATCTTGTACTGACTCATGCCTGATTGGGGATTTTCAGGTGACCTTTTATCCTTGGGGGATAGCTATTCAGGACACGGGGATGACTGGGGTGAATGAGTAGATGAGGCGCCTGTTGGTGCATGAGTTCGTCCATTCCTGGTATCTCGGGGAGAGGGTGATTCATCAGATTACTGAGGAGGAGATGGTGGTGCCTCCCGCCAAGCCTCCTACGTCTATGAGGTGGTAACGACAGCTGTTGGAGGATGAGAGGATCGCGGCGATGATCGGCGAGTCCTATGCATTGTACACTGATACGACTGCACCGTATGACTATATGAACTTTGTGACGAGTTAGTTAATGGCACCCATCATTCATGATGCCTTACCTTTCCTTCCTGCTGGTTCGAGTCGGGCGGTGGGGTCTTCCCACAGTGGTGGTGGTCCGTCGGCACCTGTGGCGACGACAGCATCGGAGGTTCCTTTTGTTTGGGTGCACATTCCTTCATACAACATCCGGTTGGCTGATGGAGGGATAGTGTCGATGCTGAACCGTCCTCTTGGTATGGATCCGGAGGAGCTAGGTTTGACAGAGGAGGTCTTTCGCCCTACGGTAAACCTTTCATTCCTTTTCCTTTTTTTGATTTCTTTTGCTTGATACTGATTCTGTCTTTTTCCCTGCAGCAAATCCGGGTATCGACCACTTGGCTGAGAGACATCAGGGATTGGATATCATCGACGACCGCCCATATTCGGGATGCTGTCCCTGTTCCTTCTAGCTTGGTGCCGTCAGCCTCGTCCGGGGAAGACTCTGGCTCAGGTAGTGGGGGCGCGTCGTCCCGTCGTAGGGGGAAGAGAGCGCGTCACCGGGGTGGAAGCTCTTGTGAAAGAGAGAGAGAGAGAGAGTGGGTTCGGGATGAGTCCCGTTGTTTTTGGCTTTTTCTTTATTTCTTGCAAAATGATGTAACACAGAAAACATATATATGCAATGCAATGTAGTTTTTTGGCTATCTTTTATTTTAATGATGAATGAATGCATGCATATGTGTTTTTTTTACTTTACTGCTGAGACCATGATAAAAACGAATATTTTTGGAATTTTTTCGAAGGAAAGTTGTTTTATAAAAAAAAAAGGGAAATCCTATAAGGAAAAAACAGGATTCTTGAAATTCTTTTGAGAATATCAATTTATTTTCATTGAGTTTTTTGATTTAACAAAAGAGGAAAGCTGGCCTGCCTATTGGCAGTTCAGTCCAGTCCAGTCCTATCAATTGAAAGCTTTGATTGGTACCCTGTTCAGCTTTTGGTACCTTGTGGGGTAGGACTCCCTCCGATTTCTGCAAGGATTATGTCTTTTGTGAGAGTTCTCAAGTATAAAAAGGGGTGAGGGTGGAGTATTTTCATCACACCTTTGCATCCTTATCCATTTGCCCACTATTTCTTTGCCGCACAAGATGGCTCTCCTTGGTAGCACCGAGTTTGTCAACTACCTCGAAGCCTTGGAAGTTATGTGCTCCTATAATGTCGACTATGATTCTTTCAACATGCGCCGAGTTTCCTTGTGGCACAATTGGCCTTTTGAGTTGAATTTGCTGACAGCAGTGGTACAATTTTGGTACCCCGAAGACCATGTATTCCGCTTTGGGCTGGAAGAAGTTTGCCCTACCTACGAGGAATTTTTCGCCATACTAGGTGTGAATCCCAGGGTTGCTGTGGATTTATCAGAATTTTCTCGCTCTCGTAGGGATTTATTGGATGGGCTTCTTCATATCTCGCCTTCAGCAGCCAAGTCATTAGTTTCTGGAGGAATGATCTCCCTCCCGGCAGTGTTGCAGTCCGTACATTTACGGGAAGTAGGTGATGATGGCTATGCTGGAGCCGTTGTTCTGGGCCTAGTTTCAAAATTTCTGTTGGTGATTGGGGAGGTGCGAGTGGACCCAAAACTCACAGCCATTACCTCATGGATGTCATACCGTCATAATTCTGCGGCAGTGATATTGGCGGAGACTCTGAATGGACTGGATGCCTGGAGAGAAGGTCGTTCTGACTTTTTGAGGGGTAGCCATGTGATGCTGTTCATGTGGTTGTCTAAAAGATTTCGCTTGTCGACTAATCCAGAATATCCTTTGTCGGCTGTACCTAACTTCTTTTCACGCTACTTCATCCGCATTGGCCTGTATGTTGAGAACTGGGATAATTGGTTTGTGGAGTATGGGGCTCGTGGGCTATATTGGTCAGTGCCTTGGTGGGGACAGTTGTAGCCTATTCTGGAGCTAGGAGAGTATTCATATGTGCGGCTGGTTGGTCTCAGATAGACCTATTTTTATTTCCCTTGGCGACTTTTGCGTCAATTTGGCTGGACGCAGGTCGTGCCCCCTCGGACCTCAAATTACTTTCCGGTAGAAGATTTGACTGAGCGTTTGCATCTATTGCTTGGATCTCTGTGGGAAAATCGGTGTCCGTCGACCCGTCCCTCTCAGTCTGTCGGGAAGGTTTGGCATGTCCCTAAATATTATATGAGGTGGTTGTGGAGGAAAGTAGTCAGCAAGATTTTGGCAGTAGAGACTGGTCAAAGGTGGTTTATTTTATCTGATTCCATGGAAGGGGGTGTTGTGGTCTTTTCTAAGATGGTTAAGGCTCATCGATCCATGGAATGTTTGCGACACTCCATTCAGGTAGGGGAAACTTGGGGTCCTCAGGATGTAGATGATGAAGGTGCAGACTCTTCTGGTAGCTATGGGTAGGATTCCTAGGGAGTTTGTTTATGTAACAGATGTGGGGGATTTTATCTGGTTTTTATGGTAGTAGGGGGAAGGGAGTTATCTGTTCCTTTTTCTTATATAATCTGTACTGTAGTTTTCTATTAATGAAATAAACAAGTTTTAGATCATCTAGACGTGCCTTTCGATGAATTTTGTGTTTTGAATTATCTGTACCGATCACTAAGGCATACATAATCCTTTTGTTCAAGTAGATGTTTAGAATGAACTGTCGTTCTCGGAGATAAGAAAAGAATATATTTTTATGAAAAAGAAGGGGCCGTGCTCATGTAAGATGTATGAGCTGCCTACGTACCTCTGGGGTTTTTTGAAAAGTTTTAAAATAGTTTTTGTAGAGGATTAGGACCACGTAGTTCTGGGTAAAGGGAAATGAAGAGTTTTTTTCTTTTTTTTTTAGGATAGAAAGGGGATGAGAGGAGTCGTAGCGCGCCGAGATTTCGGACTAAGGGTAGAATTTCTTGAGATGGTCCAGATTGACTGGACGAGCCATCTCTTCCCCATCCAGGTCAGTGAGTATGGTGGCACCACCAGACAAGATTTTCTTCACAATGTAAGGGCCACTCCAATTGGGCTTGAATTTTCCTCTAAGGTCCCAGATGGGTTCTATCATCTCCTTGAGGGCTAAATCCCCCTCCCGGACATCACGGTCCTTGACCCTCTTATTGAATGATCGCGCTATTCAGTGATGGTATACCTGTATGTGATAAAGAGCTTTTGATCTTCTTTCATCTAGAAGGGCTAGCTCCTCAAGACGGCCTTGGCACTAGTCTTCTTCACTAACCTTGCTTTCGAGCATGACGCGTAGCGAGGGTATTTCCAGCTGCACAGGTAGGACTGCTTTCATGCCGTAGACCAAGGAGTAAGGGTTTTTCCCAGCAGAGCCACCATTGTGGAAATCCCCCGATCCCCGCCGCGGAGGGAGGAAGGTATCCTTCGGGTCCCGCGCGTCCCCTCTCGGGAGAGCTCTTTGGCCGGCGTCGATTTGTGAGGTGTGAAAATGTAGAAAGATTTAGAGTCGCCAGTCTATTTTACTTAAAACAGACAAAAAAAGGGGGATCCACCCCGAAGGATGGCATCCAAAGACATACTGGTACGTAAGAAACCAAATTATTCGAGAAGGGTTCGGAGTCTTAGTTACGAAATGGGAAGGTGTTAGGCACCCATTCCCCCCATTCCGTTTCTCATGAATATTTGCTATTTTTCTTTATATTTCCCCCCCGTGATATGTGTGCATGTGTATATATAGAATGGAGGTATGAATCCTCGACTTGTACCATGGAAGAGATAAAACGAGTCATCTGTAGGAATGTAAGATTAGTGTAGAAAATAAGATTTACGTGATTACTCCTACATTAATCGTTATAAGGGAACGATAATGCATATGGAGTAAAATGTTGCTAAGAACACGTATATAGAATATAATAGAAAATGAGATAAACAGAAGATAGAAAATAAGAGAAAAAGTGAGAAAAGGACTCGAGTCTCGGGTTTTACCCCGAGACGCCTATGTAGCCTATAAAGGCATCAAAGTCCACACAGTTCGCATACAAAACGAGGGGTGGGGTTTAGCCCATAAATCCAAATGGAGAAATCTCTTATTTATAAGTGTGTGTGTGTGTGTAGAAAAAGTGTTTTAGTTGTGAGAAAAATGTGGAAAAAGTGTGAGAATCCCTACTTGGAATTTATGAGCAAACCCTCTTTTTCTTATTTTTTGGGTTTTTATTCATTTGAAAATAGGAGATGTGCAATACTACTAGATAAAAAGTATGTTAGGATGTATGAAACAAGATAATAAAAGTTCTTAAGTAATAAAACAAGTTATTCCAAATTTAAGAAGATTTGAAGAGAAAGGTGAGAGAGAGGGACCTTCTTGGAGACTTGGAGCTTGATCTTAAATCTTGAGAAGCAGCCCTTGTACTCAGATGATGATGGAGAATGGTTAATCCATCAAGTTTGATGAAAGGTATTATGAAAAGTGGAAGTGAAAAAGGGATTTGGAGGTTGAAATCACGCTGCCTTCGAGAGAGGTTTTTGGGGGTTTGCTGAGACTGTTTTTGCTTCTCATCTGAGCTCTCCTTGAAAATGAGGCCAAGGCATCCTTTTATAGGCCCAGAGGTCTACCGATCAGCATTTCCATGGCATTACCTATCGGCAGGTGCCGATAGGCAGGGTCTGGGACCTGCCATTTGATAGTGCGCTTCAGGCTTTTGGGGAAAATTAGTCGCCGAGGGCACACCGCTGGTCAGAATCACGCACGGGGCATACCGTTGGAAAGGTATTTCAGAGACCTTTGAAAGTTCTTCGGACCGCTCCCGAGTTTGGGAGTTGACTCTGGGTCAAATGTGGCTTGGAAGCGTTTGTCGGTCCGCTGGACGATGAATTATTCGGACGAAAATGGATCGGTCGTCCGCATAGTAAGTTCGAATTGCACACGGGATGGCCCGTTAGAAATTTTAAGAGATGTAATTCGACATTCCAAAGAGTTTGAGCCGGTTCGGGGAGTTGACTTTGGTCAACCGGGCCCGAGAAGCCTTCGGTGACCTCTCGGAGTCAAACGGATCGTTCGTCCGCATGGAAAGTTAGAATCGCGCACGGGGTGGACCGTTGGAAATGGTATTCAGTGCCTTTCGGAGATTCATTCATTCTCGATCGAGCTGAAGAGTTGACTTAGGTCAAACAGAGCCCGGGAGCGCCCGGTGGCCTTTAGGTCAGGTTTCGGATGCAAACGAATCGTTCGTCCACATGGTAAGTCGAAATCGCACGCGGGGCAGACCATTGGATAGGGTATTCAGTGCCCTTAGAAGATTCATTGAGTCTCGGTCGAGACAAAGAGTTTGAATTTTGGGTCAAACTGAGACGGGGAGTGCCCGATGGCTTTTAGGTCAGTACTCGGGACGTGACCAGGGTTTTACAGTGATGAGTGGAGGTACTAGAGACCTAAGGAGAGTTAGGGGGTAACATAATGAGGTGTCTACAGTACCTAGTTTTCAATAATCCTTGTCTTTCTCCAAAGTTATATCCATTACTTTTTATGGATATTATATTTCAATTTTGAAATTGCCTAATATTTTTCATTATCTCGAGTATTCTACCCCGTAATGTCCCATGTGATCCTAGGGTGAGTGTAATTCAGAAGTCACAATACTTGTAATAATTTGTGAAAATGCATATCACCTCCATTAATGAGCGTGCTCTTTCACTAATATTAGATATTTATCATTATATATATATTTTTCTTTATTGGTGTCATTTGTTTGACCTTGCTTCCATTTATATTTACTTATTATGCCTGCATGCCCCGTTTTACACCCCATTTTGATTATTTTTCATTCATTGAGTGTAAACACAGGAGATTATTGATATCGTGCACACCTTAATATTGATCCAAATTATAAAAGTTTTGCTAATCATAATTTACATATGCTCCCTCTTCTCCCACAGTTAAAGTTTAAATTGTAATGACGTTATTCTAATGTTAATAATTATGAACTTTTGGGTGAATTCATTCAGTATGCTAGTAGCTTATTGAAAGCCTTTTCATTGTTGTTCAGCTTGTCTTATTGAATGATTGGGCATTAGTAAACTTGATGTTTTTAGATTTTATCCCTAAAAACCCTCATGAGAAAACACTCATCCACCTGGATAACCTAGAGGTTTAACGTCTTGTTGCATATGAAAAATGCAATCTTTCACCTGTAAGAATGGCATTTATATATTTTTATGCTTATTTATTTTGTTATTTCTCTATTTGGATGACTTTTGTTTTGTTTCGCTACTAGGGACAAGAAATGTCTAAATTGAGGGTATGATCATTCACGAATAATATATTTAACACCTTTTCTTCTTATGTATACTAGTTAATTATGTCCGTTAGTTCCTACTTTTATGCTCATATATTTGTTAACATTGGTTTTCGATATATATGTCGTCCACGGTTTGTCTTAGTTTTTTTATGTATTGGATGCTTAACATAGAAATTGGTTCCGCATTGGGAAATTTAAGTCGTAGGATGTAACAGCATGGAAATTACACAATTTCAGACTTCATCTCCAGGTTGTTTCTCCATGGAATCATAGTGCGTCAAGTTATCTTTGCTTGGCCATTGGTAACACGTTATTATGATAATTTCCTATTTTGAAGCAAGATTGTGCTGAAAAATTAAGGATTGATCGATCAACCCAACATCGTTCATTGATTAATCGAACATATTTTTTCTTGATTCCAAGATACCGGGAAATTTTCGGAATTCATCGATCGATCGATCATCTCAGTTCTTGTAGCCAACTTCAGCTTTATCAATCGATCGACGAATGGTTGATTGATCAATCACACAAGATATTTGAGAATTTTAGCTTTTGTTTTGTTTTCTCTTTTTCTTTATTAGACTCACTAAATATATGTAAGTTGGTTTAATTATTATATTATCTAGGTTTTATTACATTTTGGCTAGAGAGTATGGTTTGGGTTTTATTTTAGGGGGTTCTCCTTCTCATTGCTATGTGTATTCATCTTCTTCATTAATTAATTCAAGATTTCTTTTGTAATTTATTGCCTTATTAACTTAGTTACTTTCAATACTTTTCATTGTTTCATTCAATACATGTCATTTACAATTCTTTGTTGTTAATTTAGTTTAGGTTGAGATGATTGAACTCACCTTGGATTATTTGGTTGCTTTGCTTTGGTAATGGATTAGACTAGTTTTAATAGGATAGGTTATTTTTGATATTATGCCTAAGATGTTTAATGGTGTCTATCTTGCATGAGACGTATTTATGACCTTGTGTGTGCAATCTATATGATATTTATTAGCGCAAAAATCATAGTAAGCTTTTATGAGAATTTGGGGTGTGACAACTCTAGGTTTGATTAATTGACAAAATGAGATTTAATCTTTCCATATAATCATCTATGCTAATTAACGCCATGGTAAGGGATATTATTCTCAATCTATAGTTTTTATTCATATCTATTAACTTAGTTTAAATACATAACTAGTTGTAATTTATAACTAAAACTATTATATTTTATATTTTTATTGAGAAGTAATAAATCATTAAGTCTAACACTGATTTTCGGTGGATTCGATGCCCGAAATCCCTCTATACTCCCGCATTAGTGGATTTAAAGTTTAGGTTATTGTATTGCATTTGTATCCAAAAACGACGACAAGCGTATTAACACGGATTCTCAATTTCCCCATCTCAATCAAATGGCGTCATTATCGGGAAGTGTTTTGCTTTAGATTGTGTTTGATTCAGTATTTCGTAATATTTTATTTGTAATTTTATTCTCTGTTTTAGTTTGTTTCGCAGACTTATACATTTAAGCACCAAGAAATTCTTGAATTCTCGTCCACACACCTCTCGTGGATTGCTGTTTACAAACATTTCATTAATCAAGTCTTACTCTAGTATTGTTGGTAAATGTAATTTTTAAAGTCACGCAATACATATGATATTTGGCGAATACATGAAAAAGTAGGAAATTAAAGATCTATGACTTTCGATAAGTACTTACAAATCAAACAACGGATTTGGGAACATCCAAAAATTATCCTCATGAAAAGATGCTATAAAATTATTACAACAACAACTTTGAATATTCTTGTGATATTAGTTCCGAGAACTATTATGAAAATATTCATGAAACTTGTCATACTAATAATTTTGATAGTAGTTATGTTAATAACTCGCAAAATTTTCTATTTGTGAAGTTTTCGTATGACCAAATTCATTTGGTGTGTTCTTGAAAAGTGATATAATAAAATTTTGACATCTATTATCGGGAGGAGAACCACTGTTGGGAGCGTGATTTAGATGCACTTTTTGAAACTGATAATAACTTTTCTCTTAAAACAATGGATATAAGGAATCTTTTTAATCAAATGATGAATCGACACCAACTTTGGAACAAACTATTCTTCTTTTCTCCCAAAGTACAAAGTTGAACGAAAATAGTGAAGATATGTAAATAGAATCGCATTACAATTAAGTGATATCTTGTTTGGAAAATAAAGAGGAGGTGGAGACTTGTGTTTCACCTCAAACAATTTTGGAAGGACATTTCACCGAACGTAAATATTTTTCTTTCAGAATTCAATCTTTGAGCAATGATGGGTAATCCATCGAGATTGAATTTATTTCTTCCCCATTCCCATTCACTGTTATTGAACAATTCCAAGTACCACAAGAATCAGATGAAAGTCTTCAGGACTTTGATCCAATTCTTGTCAAATAATAATTTTTAGAAATGCTTTCCATGACTAGTTCTACCTTATGCGTTCCCTACCTTCCATTCCATTTAAATAATCTTTGGGTGGAAATTCAGATTTTCTTTGGATCCCACTTGTACTTATCTCCTTTTTAATCCAACTCCCCCATCATCCCCTAATTTTTTTTGATTGATGATGGTTCCTTTTTCCTGCCTAAACCAAGCCTTTCGTTGTTTAAACCAATTTCTTATTTTTTGGAAGGTATGGACTCAAATGAGAGTACACCAATTATCTCTCAAAGTCAAATTATATTTTAGGTGGACTCTAAAAAATTACAACTTCTAATGTATAGTTAGTTATAATTTACAAGCATAAGTCGTACATAGTATTTTATTTTATTGTTCTTTTTACCTATTGTCTAATCTAATTAGTTAAAGTTGTATTTTTCTTTTTTGTTATGTTTGGTGCTAACATGCATAACAAAAACACATCTAGGTACCACATCTCTATCAAGTTGCGCCGTTGTTGGGGAGTGTTTTGCCTCAAACACTATTGAAATAACATTTCAGTGAAAGTGAATCTTTTTCATTCGGAATTCAATCTTCGAGCAATGTTGAGTCATCTATCGATATGAAATTTATTTCTTCCCCATTCCCGTTTACTGTTATCAAACCATTGCAAGTACCATAAGAATCAGATGAAAATCTTTAGGACATTGATCGATTCTTATTAAGGAGTGATTTTTGAAATTATTTCCCTGATGGGTTTCTCCTTTTTGTGTAATCCACCTCCCTTTCCATTTGAACAATCTTTAGGAAATTCAAAGTTTTTTGAATACTTGTTTTTATCTCCATTGTAATCTAAAATTCCCATTATCTCCCCCAAACTTTTAATTGGAGATGGTTCCTTTTATCCATCAAAACTATGTCTTTCGCTGTTCATATAATTTTTTTTTCGAAAGGTATGAACTCAAATGAGGGTAATTATGCCTCAAAATAAAATTGTATTTTAGGTGGACCCTAAATTGTTTTAACTTCTAGAGTATAGTTAGTTATAAGTTAAAGTTGTAGGTTGTACATAGTAGTGTGTTTTATTTTTCAATTTACTTATTACTTAGTATAATCAGTTAGGTTTTATTTTTATATTCTTGTCATGCTTGGTGCTAACATGTTACGTAGAGTCTTTGGACTTATACTTTAAAGAGATTGCTCCATTTTGGATAATATAGATCTCTTCGTCTCTTCAACTAATTTCTTGATTCATATTGAGGACAATGCAAGGTTTCAATTGGGGGTGTTCCCATTAATTGACAGTTTATTTTATTTGATCATATGTTCTTCCAAATCATGCTTTTATTGTAACAAAATAAAAAATTTCAAAAATATTTTCTTTCCTTTCCTCCTTTGTTGGGAATTTCACCCCTATTTTCAATGATCTTTAAATTAATTTCCCGTCCAATAGATAATTCAATGATTTATGTTGTTGATTTTAGAAGTTGTTAGAATTTAGTCCTTGAATAATTGATATTATGAAAAACCTCACAAATTAAACTTAAAAATACAGGAGCAGATGTGCTTTCCTTGTTTACATGATTTGGTTTAAGATTTTTACAACTCCATAATCTTTTATAGTATTTGCATATACTAACACCAAGTGAGCGTTGCAATTTTTTTCGTTTGTGAGTATTTATACATTACTCTTCCTCCCTGAAAACGTGATAATTATTGGTTATATCATTATTCTTTCTTTGATAGTTCATAAATTGAGCTCATTATGAAATCTGTTACTTGAGTACGATTTTTAAAGTTATTTTTACTCGAGAATCACGTAAACCTAAGGAGAGGATCGTAAGCCATCTTTGTTATTACACCCATATTGAATTGGACCTAACCTTGTATGTTTCCCTAGTCAACCCCTTTGAGCCTATATATACCCTTTTATTTAAAAAAACATCCCATAACCAACTCAACATTGGATTTTTAAGCCATATATACAGCTTCCATACCTTTCGTCAGAATAATACTTGGGATTTATGATGCTCTTGTTATGCGACTACAATTAAGCAAGTGAGAGTGAAAACAAAAGGAGAAGAAAAAGTGAAAAAAGGAAAAAGAGAAGAAAAGAAGAAAAAGGAGGAGATAAAGAAGAAAAGGAATGAAAGAAAAATATTTACTTAATGTAAACCATGTTCAATATTCTCTGTGACTCCGCAATATCACAATTATATTTTTTTATGTAAATTATATTCCAATTTTGAAATTGTCCCCAATTTATCATTATCCCGATTATTCTCCCCCGAATACATTGAACTAGTAAAGATACCATTCATTTCATACACCTTAACCCCAAGCCTATATTACAATCCTATAAAGTCCTATGTGATCCTAGGGTGAGTGTGGTTCCAAAATCATCATAGTTATGATAATCTCTGAAAATGTGTTTCGCCTACCTTAATGAATGGTATCTTTCATTCAGATTACATATTTTTCATTTTATATATAGCGTTCTTCATTGATGACATGTGTGCGACCTTGCATTAATTTACATTTACTCATTTTTCCCACATGTCCCTTGTGTGTTCATCCCATTTTGAGTGTTTTTCACTTATTGGGTTTAAACACCATAGAGGATTGATATAATGCACACTTTAATATTTATCTGGATGATAAAGTTTTTCCAAGTCATAATTTACATGTTTTCTCTCTTTCTCCCACATTTAAGATTTCAATTATAATGAAGAATTCTAATGTTAATAATTATGGATTTTTGGGTGAATTCATTCACTATGCTAATAACATGTTGAAATACTTTTTGTTGTTGGTGATATTGTCTTATTGAATTGCTGGGCATACTTCTTCAAGAAACTAGATGTTTTTGTGTTTCATCTCTGAAAATCCTCATGAGATCACAACATGTGACACCCCGAATAATTAAATACCGGGTAGCTACTCCTTTATTAAATTAATACAAAATGTCCAGTTGGTTCAGTTCATAGCATCACTGTCGAAAAACGTTTTAACAATTACTAGCCACCTAATATTTAAAAAGTGAGTTGTCAATTTTAATTAAATTAGATTAACATGCAACAAGTATTAAATTATGAAAAAATGATACCACAACCACAATACAGTCACGTTACAATAATAAAGGAATAAATGAATTTGGAGTAACACTCCTCTAAAATAATTCGAAAATACTGAATAAAACTGGATACAAGGTCTGAATCATAAATTAATTACATCCAACATTGAAATGAAACTGAATAAATAAACTGTCACTAAGAAAGAAGGGGCGACATGCCCTATAGATAAGTGAGTCTGAAATGGAATCAAAATGAAAAGTGGAGGCGTCTCTAATCAAGATCCTATAACTTCCCCAACAGCTACATCATGTCACTAGAATAGAACTCCTAAGCTTGGTGCCTTGTGGCTGGGCACCTAAAAGTTTTTACAAGAAAAATGGATTTGAAAGCAAACGGGCCAGAGCCCGATTGTGAAAACAGTTTGAAATACAACAAGTGTTTAATATCATTAAACAATGAATATAAAATACATGATAGCGCGTACACTCACATGATTTCCTCACCTCTCAATTAATTGTGCTCTCCTACGTACCCATACCCATTCTAGTTATTCCATTAACTAAATAGTCTAATTAAATATCTGATTTTTACTATACTACTCATGGTTTAATTCCCGACGTCTTAATATAAACTGAGAGTTTTACCTTCATTCCTCATAATTAGTTACAATAATTACTAAGAGTTTTCCCATTTTTAACTCTACAAAGATGTTACCTTAATTCACACTTGTACTTAATAAACAGTTAATTTCAATAGTTCAGTATATCAATCTCATCATAAATATACAATAATGGCACCCCTAGACTAAGCTGCGGTGCACACATACTCTGCTATCAAATCCCGGTACATCACGTACATAAGGATCACGTATTTCGAATCTCTCAGGAACCGCTTAGACAAGTAACAAACACACATAATGGAGGCAAACATAGTTCACATCACATGGGTCACGCACATACCTATGCTCCCATGATTAGCAGACTTATTAACTCCTCAATAAGTCATTCTCTGACCTATGTCCTCGAGGTACCAATCTAAATCCCCCCGTAGGCACACAAAGATTAGATGACCCTGATCGAACGCCAACCTCCTGTGATAGCAAGTATGGTAGGTATGTTATACATAAATAACCACATACACTAAGCATTCACACATCTTATATGTCTTATAATATTAATAGAGGTATATTTTACATTCCTATACCGTCATCAATGTAGTACACTTACAAGTCCCCGAATAATATACATCGATAGATAATAAACTCTTCTCACATCGCAAATTCAAGTACTTATTTCCTAACCCATAGATGCCATCCGATTTATTACAAAATTCTAAGTTTTAATCCTCAACGTACTCTGATCTCACAAATATAGCCACTATTCAACAAGGGAAGGTTAACACTCAATTATATAAGTCTACTGGAAGTTCGAAATAAAATCAGGCCTAAAAAGGCCATTCTGTCAACTCGTTAGAAATCTCGTTCGAACGAGGTAGTTCGAACGAGTGTCGTTCGAACGAAGGACTTAGAATGAACTCATTAGAAGGGATAATGTCATCTCGTTAAAAGCCTCATTCGAACTAGGTCGTTCGAACGACCTGGGCAGGTCTTTTAACGAGATGGCAAAAAATGCCCAGAATTTCCCAATTTCGTTTGTCTTCATTTTTCTTTTCTCTAAATCCATCCTAAGATCATCCCAATAACGTTTTAATGTTTTTAAACTACTCTAAGTCCTCCTAGGTCGCTTCTTAACATATTATTGGGGGTCAAATCCTCCTAATCATCATGCAATTATCATAAATCCCCAAATTTTACCCCAACCCTATGAACATGAACCCAAAATTTTATTGTACCTAAATACTCATCATTAATCCATTTTTAAATCATCAAAGTTAAGTTTTTGGGTACCAATTTCATCCATAATCATTCTACATGAAATTTCTAACCAAAATTAAGAGTTTCTACAACAATCCCATTGGGTTTTCCACAAAACTTTCAAATTTCTAGTGATGGGAGATGGTTTGGTTTGGAACCTCTTTTAACTTCTCTCAAACTTCTCTCAAAACTTCCGTAGCCCACTCTCTTGCCCTTTGGTGGTAATGGCCTTAGTGGCATCTTTAAAAATATATAAATAAGATCTAAAATTCGTGGGTTTTAATTCCTCAATTTTAAAATTACCAAAATACCATTATGGATTACCGATTTGGCCTCAAAATGCTCCGGGACCGAAACTAAACTCCCGGCTAGTGTTTTCTGACTATTTTGACCCTTCCGGACGCGTTGGCGCACTCAAAATGATCATTCGGTTGATAAAAATATAATTTACTTTTTAATTTAAATAAATTTATTCCTGACGCAACTGACACGCGCGTCCTAACTTAATTTCCCAATTTGTCGTATTTCAGCCTCATGACAATTTTAATATTTTCAATACTCACATATTACCATATATACTCAGGAATATTCAATTTTAACATCTTACTCAAATACCAACACACGTCTCGCTAGTATTTTCATCCGAATTAATTTCCAATTAATTCTCATTTAATTCAATTAATCCCTTAAATAAAAATCAATAAAATTACGGGGTATTACACAACACTCGTCCACTAGGCTAACGTAAGGGTATACTAAATAAAATCAGTCACCCATGAAAGTGGTATTTATACAATTTATGCTTATTTAGTTGGTTAATTCTCTATTCGGATGGCTGTTGTTTTGTTTTATTATTATGGACACGCAATGCCTAAGTTGGGGGTGTGATAAGTCATGAATATCGTATATTAGTGCCCTTTATTCTTATGTATTCTAGCACAATTATCTCCATTAATTCCTACTTTTACGATCATATATTGGTTAACCTTAGTTTTCGACACACACACACACACACACACACACACACACACACACACACACACACACACACATATATATATATATATATTCTAGCACAATTATCTCCATTAATTCCTACTTTTACGATCATATATTGGTTAACCTTAGTTTTCGACACACACACACACACACACACACACACACACACACACACACACACACACACACACACACACACACACATATATATATATATATATATATATATATATATATATATATATATATATATATATATATATGTGTGTGTGTGTGTGTGTGTGTGTGTGTGTGTGTGTGTGTGTGTGTTTGTGTGTGTGTATGTATTGTGGAAGGTTTATCTGAGTTTTTATAAGTATTGGAACACAATTGGCTGCGATTCAGGAAAGTTATGTCTTAGGATGCAACTTCTGGGGAAATTATGTAATTTGAAACTTCATGACCTGGTTAGAAGATCTCCATGGAAGCATAGTGCGTCAACTTATCCTTGTATGGTTGCTATCAACACGTTCTTCCGAGTCCGGATGTTAAAGTTATGGTCGGTTTTGTACACCAACAATTTCCTATTTTAAAGCAAGATTGGGCCTAAAACAGAGGATCGATCGATCGGCCCTCCATCGTTGATCGATCGATAAAAAATATTTTTCCTTGATTCGAATATAGTATGAAATTTTCAGCTTCATCGATCGACCGACCAATCTTCAATCGATTGATCATCTCAATTCTTGTGGCCGACTTCAGCTTCACCAATCGATGGACAAATGGTCGATTGATCGATCACACATGATATTTGGCTATTTCGGCTTTTGTTTTGTTTTCTCCTTTTCTATATTCCACTTACTATATATATATATATATATATATATATATATATATATATATATATATATATATATACGTTTTTTGTTAGAGAGTAGGGTTTAGGTTGGATTTTGGGAGTTTCTCCTTCCTATATTCTTATTTAATTAATTCAAGCTTTCTTTTGTCATTTATTTCTTTTTAACTTAGTTGTTTTAAATATTTTAATTTTTGTCATTCAATACATACATTTATATATATATATATATATATATATATATATATATATATATATATATATATATACATTTTTGGTTAGAGAGTAGGGTTTGAGTTAGATTTTGGGAGCTTTTCCTTCCCACTCCTATGGTTTGTACTTTTCATATTCTTCTTTAATTAATTCAAGTTTCCTTTTATCATTGATTTATTTTTAACTTAGTTTTCAATATTTTACTTTCTTTCATTCAATGCATTTCCTTTAGAATGATTTCTATCTAATTTTATTTAGGTTAAGATGATTAAACTCATCATGGATTAGTTGGTTTCTTCGCTTTGGCGATGGATTAGACTAGTTTTAATGGGTTAGTTTGTTCTTGATTTTATGGCTAAGATATTTAACTATGTATATTATGTATGCCCTATATTCACGACATTGCGTGTGTAATCTTCGGGATATTTGTCTACGCCAAAATCAGAGTAAGCTTTTATGAGAATTTAGGGGGTGACAACTCTAGGTTTTATTAACTGATGAAATGATATTTAATCTTGCAACACTTCTCTTCCCATGTATTCATTTATGCTAATTAACCCAAGGTAAGGGATATTATTATCAATCTATAGTTTTTATTCTTATTTGTTAACTTAGTTTAAATACATGCCTAGTTGTAATTTACAATTAAAACCATTATCTTTTACACTTTTATTGAGAAGTAATAAATCAAATAAAGTCTAACACTCATTCCATGTGGATTGGATACTCTAACTCCTGACTATAGTATCGCAAGAGTGTAGTTAAAGTTAAGGTTTTTGTATTGGGGTGGGAGCTGAAAACAATAACAAGTGTATTAACACGGGCTCTCGGTTTCCCTATTATATCACAAGTCCACACATTCCCTAGCCATACATATGAAATCCCACTCGCGCCATCAACAGTTCTTCTGAATTAAGATAAAATACTTTGAGCACCGTTCTTTTGCATTGAGGGAACTACAAGAGCTATTTTTTTTATATTTTTATTTCAAATATTAAAATAAACCTCCGACGGCCCCGGGTGGGCCTGAACATCCGATACCACTAACGCCTGTGGCTGATCTCATGGAAAGTACCTTGCCATTGCGACCAATCGTTGCTTCAACCGCCTGTGCCACCAATTCAGTTACCTATGCTGCCAAAATCATCTCTGGCAGTTGCTGCGGTAACTCTGGCTCCTGATGAGCCTTTCTAGTCTCATCTCTTCCTACTACCCTAGCTGCTCTCTCTCTCCTGGGCGGCATCTGAAATGAAAATCGAATCGTATGGGTTCACCCTCAAATATAAATTTGGCAAAAGAACATAAATGCACATACGTTTGAGAATACAACAATCCTATAATAGGGCTTTATATCAAAGATTGCTAAGCCAAAACGTGAAAAGCCGCACAGATTTAAGGACACTAGAACCTGATGCTCTGATACCATCTGTGACACCCCGCCTAATAAAATACCGGGTGATCAATCCTATACCAAATTAAAACAGGAATCCCAGTTGGTTCATCCTTATCATCACGGTTGAAAAGTTTTTAAATCTTACTAACCACCTAGTATTCCAAAAGCTGGTACCAAATTTTAACTTTTTAATTAACAAGACAGTACATGCGGAAATTAAATATAAACCATTCACACAACTGAATAAAATCAAATGAATAATTAATTAGACAACTTACCGATTAAACCATCGGCCACCAAAGTAAAATAATCCAATACAACATCCAATACCTGAATAAATACATCTGAAAACATTATTGAGAAGTCTTGGCCGACAAGCCCTAAATAGAACTGAAACTGATAAATGATTCCTACTCTAGGAATGAATGAACAATGCGTCTAATCCAAACTCCTGCTAGCATCCACATATGCCGCAGCTCCGTGTTCCTGGAATAGAATATCAATCCTGGCGTCCCTGTGGCTGGACACCTAAAAGGTTTTTAAAATAGTTTTATAGCAAGGGTTAGAACCCAAAACATTTTAAAAATATTTAGCAAGTGAATTAACTGCAGTAATTTAAAATGCATAAATGCGCTTCATATTTAAGTTAGTGTCACACTCTATTGTGGACATTCTCACCCCTCTACTAATGTGCACACCTAACGGTTACCTTAACCCCACCTAGTTGTACTACCTCGTCCAACTAGTCCTAGTATAACCTCCCCTTACCATACTACTCTAACCCGAGTATAATTATTCATGAATTATAAGTTATCTCACAAATTAACTTAATTAATTCCTTCTTAATTAATAGCATATAACCGTGACAAAAGTTATATAAAGTATATACATCACACACTGTATTATTACCCACATATAATATTTACTACCATATTATACAAACCTTTACTAAAATATCCACACATATATCATACGTGTATCCATCCTTCTGAGTATACCCTCACCAGATGATTCCCTCTAAAGTGCCATCTCACTAGGTGTGCTCACATAACCTAGTTACCCAAGTTGTAATCGTTCACCAACCTAGCCTAAAACATCAACGAAGTGGAACCGGTCATATTCCTTCCCTGAAAGTGAGATAAGCCCATCACCCATATACCGGACGCTATGACCTGGGGATATACTCACCCTACTCCTCAAGCTAGGGGATTCACCCACATCGCGCAACCTCCCTTGATAGCACTAGAGTATAATTAAAATAAATATCTAATCACTGATATTTAATAGTACACACAATATATACACATATATATACTATCACTACACTGTATATATATATATATACCCCAGCTTCACCATGTACTCACAACCCGTAACACTAGCCTGTAATTTCCTGAGTCTCTAACCTGACTCAACTAAATAAATTTTCTCACTTATTAAATAATCATTATCCCGAGTCTATGGTCCGACTCTAATTTAATTAATTCACGCATTAATTAATATAATACTTTTTCCGAGTCAATGGTCTGACTCTAATATAAATACTTTGCACATTAATTTATATAATCATTGTCCGTGTCCATGATCCGACTCTCATTTAATTAATTTACACAATAATTAATTAATACCAATCCGAGTCTGCGGTCCGACTCTCTTTTAATTAATTTACAATTTAATTTATTTAATACTACGCTGAGTCTGTGGTCCGACTCTCATTTAATTAATTAACACATCAATTAATTTATTACTTGGTGTCGCCCAACCATTATATCCGGACTCGCTCACTTAGCCCATAACTTAATATTTTCCGAGTCTATATTCCGACTCCAAATTAATTTATCCTTTCAATAATTAATTTAATACTTTGGTTTCACTTACCCAATATACCCGGACATCTTTCTTCGTCCCGTAAAATTTTCCCAGTCTTTAAACCCGACTATTTCTTTAATTGGTTACATTCCCATTAAGTAAATTAACCTGGCTTCACTCTCTAATGTCCCCGGACTCATCCACTCGGTCCATATTTAAATTGAATATGTTTCACCCAAAATTCTCACTTTAAGTCTAAACTCTTAACTTAAATTGTACAATCCTAAAAACTATCTTTTTGAGCCCCTAGCTATAAATTTCTCTACAATTTTTCACCAATTAAAATTATACCCCGAAAAAAAAACAAGGTAAAATCTCAAACTGCCCGACCTGCCAAGGTTTTCCCATCGTTGATCGATTGATGGCCCCCGATCGATCGATCGATCCTTTCGTGGCAGCTCTTCTTCCCCCAATGAATTCCACCATTAACGAAAATTTAAGGTTTGTAAAACTTAATTTCAACCTCTAATCAAGTCATCCCATCACATAAACATATTGAACTTTGATCCTATACATCATATGCACCTTCTAGTATATGAATTTCTTAACTTATCTCACACTTTCTGAAATGGGTTTTTCCATAAATCTCCATTAACTTTGTTCTACAATACCAAATTCCAGATTCAAATTCCACCATTATATATTCCAGTTTCTCATTCAAATCAGATATCTATACTCAGAGATATATAATACACCTAATTCTTACTTTGAATCTCAGCCAAGTATTCCATTAACAAAATCCCATTTTCACCCACTTATACCCAAAAACGAATTTTAATTTACACATCACTAAAATATGAATTGGATATCAAAATTCAACTTTACAGCAAGTTAACCACTTGCTTGGAATTGTTCATCGGGTCTGATACCATTGGTGTAGAATTGTTGATGAAGAACACACCAATTAGTCACTTAATTTGGCTCCAAAAGACTCCCAATCGACTTCTTGATTAGCTTCCTCTAATCCTCTCCCAAACCCTAGGTTTAGAATTTTTCTATCTGCCGTTCTTAGTCCCTCAATTAGGTTAAAAAAAACATTAAATCCCGCACTACAAGAAAACTAATTTTTTCCGGCACTTTTTTCTCGGTATTATTCAAAAATGCTGCGAATTTCATTTTTACCAGCATTTATTTATAAGTATTGAAAATTCACAGCATTTATATTGATGTGCCGTATAAGTAGAGCATTTTTTAATGGGGATTTGTAAATTTAGGACCTATTGTAATATGTATTTTGAAAATGGGACAACAAATATTTTATTTATAATTTTAGTCCCTATTTTTTAATAAAGGTGTTGGCGCTGACCCATTTTCATAAAACGCCAACCAATCACAACTTGCCACGTGTCTCTTTAATTTAAAAATAGGGACTAAAAATGGAAACGAAATATTTGTTGTCCTATATACATAATCAAGATTATTTTAAGTCCTAAAAATACATAATCTATTTTAGTGTTCTAAAAAACGCGCCTAGGCGCGAGGCTTTTTAGATACACCAATTTTTGGCCCTAGGTGTGGTTCAAGGCGTGGTCAACGATAGTCAACATTTTTTAGGGTAAGGCATGAAAAAATGTAATTTTTTTTGTATTTTAAAAAAATAGTATTTTAATTTACAAAGATTTCGACATATTTTTAAGGTATGTACCATTTTAGTATTTTTAATAGCGTTGTCATAGTAAAAAAATATTAAAATATATTAAAAAATGCGTAAACGCTTTTTCACGCCTTTTTACGCCTAAGGTTCGCCTAGGCGTCAAATGCTTAAGGCTTGGCCTCTACCCCTCGATCACGCCCCGCGTTTTTTAAAATCTTATTATTTTTTAATTAATGCTCAAACAAATGTAATATTTTTTAGGCATTTCATAACTAATGCCACTAAAATTGGGAAAAAAATTACCTTCACTTAAATAAATATGGCGGGTCTTATTTTCTTTTAAAAGAATATCACTTTTGCCCTAGTTTTTGGCGGGTAAAGTCGCGTAGCTTGGATGGCTCTCCCGGCACGTTCTCCTCTCTCCCGTATCTTGCTCAATCTCCTAAACCTAATCCTCAACAAACTTTATCAAGTATCTACCTCAATCTCACCCAATCACTTTTCCTCAATCTCACCCATCTTGGAACGATTTTTGCTGGTCCCTTGTTATAAGAAGGATGACGGTGCTCTCATCTCACCCATATTTCAATTTTCGGAGGCTCAGATAATCACTTTCATTATTTCGGCGTATTTTTCTTTGAAGCTTTGAACGATTTTGATCTTTGAAGCTTTGCACGATTTTTGCTGTTTCCCTGTTAGAAGAACGGTTTTGTTCTTTGAAACTTTGAGGTAAGTTATGTTTTATTTTGTTTATTCCGGTGTATTCTTTTTATTTCCGTGTATTTCAGTGTATTTTTCTTATTTCTATATATTGTTTTGGCTCAGAGAATCACTTTCTTGCATATATTGGCTTTTGATTGGGTTCTATTTGTTACTGGCAATAGAGGCAAAGAGTTTTCACAAGAAAGATATATTAGAAAGAAGAAATCCCAGAAGCAAGGTAATAATTTCTTTTGTTCGTGATATGTACCTGTGAGTTTTTAAATCCATACCAGTCTCATTAGTCACTAATCAATAATATTTTGACATCTTTAATATTTAACCCTTTTTTTTCCAGATTTGATATTATATAATCATGTATATGAAATAGTGTAATCTTTATTTTTTCGTAACATTTGTGTTATACAAAATTTATGCATATAGATAATGGTTATGATAGACACTTTAAATAAGGAAAAATTAGATATAGCGGGGGTGCAAGAAACTCGAAAGGAAAAATTAGTACAAAATTGGTAGGGGGTGTTATTATGGTAATTATTGTTGTGTAATCTTTGTTTTGTTATAATTTGTATTTTTGTGAGAGAAAAAAGTACTGATTTTTTTTTAATTTTAATTGATGTGCGAGAGAAAAGTGTAAGAAATGTTTAATTTGTTAGTTGTTGCTGTGTTTTTGGTTCTATTTATATAATTAGATGAAGTATTCAGTTGGATTTTCTTATCTATTTTTGGTAACTACCAATTTTTTTTCACTCTTTCATTTATTTCAATTGATTAAAAAAGTCCAGTTCAACGTAAACTTAAATCACTCCCTATGATATCATCTTTGTGCAACTCTAATACCACTGTTTTAATTGATTAGTATTATTTTAACTATCTAAATCGACGTGTTTTTTTTACTATAGGGGGTTGTATACATATTTTTTTTCATGTTTATGTATGTGTGCATTCATGTGATGGTATATATGTGTCACATTTGCATTTTAGTTTGATATATACATATTATTTCTCATGTATATGTATGTGTGTATTCATGTGTGCAGGTATATATGTATCACATTAGCCTTTTAGTTTGATATTACAAAACTTACCAACTCTAAATGAAAATTAGATGGGTCTACATGTCTTTATTCGTTTATTTTAAACTATTTTAGATTTATTAATTCATCTTACTTTTATATATGATAATGTCTAAACTGCAAGCTAGAGCTAATCGCCAGAGTGCGACAGTATACTTATTGCGCGAACAAATGTAACAACCTTTTTACAATGTTTTCAGTCATTCAACTTAGTTTGTATATGTTCCGTTTTGTAATTAATGTTGTTGTGATGGTATCTTTACAAAATTAGTTTTTTATATTGTAGTTGAATTTAGTAAGCCCCTTTATTTATTCATGCAACACGTGCTGAATTTTAAGATAACAAACAAGTTTTAATATTATTTTCTATTCTGGACATTTTGATTTAGTAGCATTTTCATATAGATTCTATGATTTAATTTTGCTATCTCATTATTGACAAGGAGATTTGTTTTTTGTAATGATTATTTTTTACTAAAGTTTTTTTTAAGCGAGGGCCTTATGGATTATTTTGTGTTTAATCTTTTTAGCTTTTAGAAAATGAAGTCTTGATGTGAGTTGTTGTGTTGGGGTATTCATTCGTTATACATTGTTTTCGTTTAAGCTAAAATGTTTAGGGATTAGGCGTACTCTTCTTCTTAATGTGTCATGATTCATTGCTACATTAATATCATTTAGTAATTGATTATGTTATGAGTGAGTTTTTTAATTGTTGTTAACTAATTAAGGTTAAAATATATTGATAGTTAAGTTTCTTCATTTTATATCACTAAATATTGGTAGTTTTCATATAAGGCCACATCCAAATGGTGTTAAAATTAGAGTCTTACTATTTGTAAATTTACATAGTTTTGAAGGAGCATATTAATGATTTATGGTTTAACATTTTTTTTATTATTGTATTTTTTATGAATTTTTTCTAATGAATCTAACAACAATTTAGGGATAGTGTGAGGTAATCAACAATCTTTTCAAATGGATAGCGATAAGAGTTGGATGGAGTTGTCAAGAGTTTCTCTACCTTATATTAAAGGAGTTAATGAGTTTCTTGACTTTGCATTTGCCCATAAATACCCCGAGCTAGTGATCAAGTGCCCGTGTAAGAAATGTCGAAATACCATTAGCCATAAAAGAGAACTTGTTTATGAGCATCTGATCGTACATGGGTTTGTTAAGAATTACACTAGGTGGATTTATCACGTAAAAGGTGCTCCATACACAATGGGAATTAGTGGAGCGGATGAAGTGCATGACTTGAATACAATAGATGATATGTGTGGACTACTACATGATATATTCGAAAATCGAAGTGAAGAGGGTATGCGATGTAATGACCCGTACGAAGACCAGGAAGGGATGGATGAAAATGCATCAGCATATTTCAAGTTGTTGAAAGACGGGGAACGCGAGTTGTACCCTGGTTGCAAATATTTCTCATCACTTTCATTTATTGTTCGGCTATTTCATATGAAAACACTTTATAAGTGGAGCCACACGTCGTTTACAACATTGCTTCAATTCTTAAAAGAGGCACTTCCGGAGGGTGAGAAACTACCAGGTTCATACTCTCAAGTAAGAAAGATGGTTAATGATTTGGGGTTTGATTATCAAAAAATTCATGCATGTCCAAATGATTGTATGCTGTATTGGAAAGAGAACAAAGATCGTGCGGATTGCATAGTATGTCATACATCAAGATGGAAGCAATTTTCGGGTGAGTCTGATGATGAAGAAGCTAGGGGTCGAAAAATTCCTGCAAAGGTTGTTAGGTACTTTCCACTGAAACCAAGGCTTCAGAGATTTTTTATGTCATTGAAAACATCCTCCCTCATGAGATGGCATGCGGAGGAAGGCGATGACGACGACATATTAAGAC
The DNA here is from genome assembly GCA_949130495.1 of Sambucus nigra. NCBI lineage: Eukaryota > Viridiplantae > Streptophyta > Magnoliopsida > Dipsacales > Adoxaceae > Sambucus > Sambucus nigra. The sequence continues at coordinate 390,548,108 of OX422213.1, forward strand.
ACCCGGATGATTCTAAAGCATGGAAAACCTTCGATCAACAAAATCCAAATTTTTCTAGTGACTCGTGCAATGTTTGGCTCGGACTAGAAGCCGATGGCTTCAATCCTTTTAGAACAATGAGCATATCTCATAGCACGTGACCCGTTGTTTTGATGATATACAACAACTTTCCTCCGTGAATGTGTATGAAACAACCTTATCTTATACTGTCTACGTTGATTGATGGTCCACACGGCCCAGGAAATAATATTGATGTTTACTTGCAGCCTCTCATTGACGAATTGAAGGAATTGTGGAATGATGGCATACTTACTTACGATGCATCGTCTGAAAAAATGTTTTGTATGCGTGCAACGTTAATGTGGACAATTAATGACTTTCCCGCGTATGCAAACTTGTCAGGTTGGAGTACAAAAGGGAGATTGGCTTGTCCTTGTTGCAACAAGAACACTCGTTCACAGTGGTTAAAGAATGGGAAGAAATTTTGCTATATGGGTCATCGTCGGTGGTTGGATCACAACCATAAATTTAGAAATGATACCGTAGCTTTTGATGGGAAATTTGAAAGAGAAGTCAAGCCCACTCAAGTATCTGGGGGTGATATCTTGGAGCAATTAGAGGCAATGGAAAGAAATAATTAGAAGGGTCACTCATCGACAACGAAGAAGAGAAAAATGAGTATCGACAGTGAAGGGAATTGTGATACTTCTCTAAATTGGAAGAAAAAAAAGCATATTCTTTTAGTTGCCATACTGGAAGGATCACTTGATTCGTCACAATCTTGATGTTATGCATGTAGAGAAAAATGTGTGCGGTAACATACTTTGGACATTGTTAAATGTTTATGGAAAGTCAAAAGATAATATAAAGGCTCGTCGAGACCTTGAGAACATGGGTATTTGAAAAGTATTGCACCCTAAGATCTTGCCAGATAGTAAAGTATATTTACCACCAGCATGCTTCACAATGAGTAAAAGTGATAAAGACATATTTTGTAAGGTTTTAAAGAATATCAAAGTCCCAGATGGTTATGCATCTAATATTTCATGGTGTGTAAACATTAAAGGCCGGAATATTTCTGGACTTAAGAGCCACGATAATCATATCATAATGCAACAACTACTCCCGTTAGCAGTACGAAAATCATTGCCTACGAATGTAGCAAAGTCTTTGATCGAATTATGTAATTTTTATCGGCAGCTCTGTTTAAAGACAATGACCTTCAAAGATTATGAATATTTACAAGATCGTGTTGCTCTTACACTCTGTCATCTAGAGAAAATATTCCCCCCAAATTTTTTCGATGTTATGGAGCATTTGACAATCCATTTAGCTGAGGAGGCAATGATTGCTGGACCAGTATAATTTCGATGGATGTATCCCATCGAGAGGTATATTTCGTGTATGCATTATGTATGTGTCATCTAAATTACTGCATATAAATACTATAATTTTTTTACAATGACGAACAGGTTTTTATTCACACTAAAAGAATATGTTCGTAACCGAAGTCGTCCAGAAGGTTCAATTGCTGAAGGATATCTAGCAGAGGAATGTACAACATTTTGTGCGAGGTACCTGGGTGATGTTGAGAGTAAGTTAAATCTACCTTTACAAAATGATGTAGCCGATGAAAACTCAAGTTCAATAGGTCGTACATTAGGTAAAGGAGTAGCATTTATGCTTGATGACACTTCGTTTTCACAAGCACATCGTTACGTGTTATTCGACTCCGCCGCATTGAAGCCTTTTCGCGAGTAAGATAACATTTGAATGGATTTTAAACTTTATGTAATTAAATATCCCTCTACGTTATACAATTTATACATACATGTTTTACAGGAAACATATAACAATTCTAAAACAGGAGAGACCTTGTGTGGGACACTACGAAATTAATCGCATTCACAACAAAACGTTTCACAAGTGGTTTGGGGATCATGTAAGTCATCTTTGTATTTATATATAACCACATTTTAATATGCTAATGACACATTTAATTTTTACACATCTAATTTTTATTACTCAATCATATGAAAAAATTAGGTACGGAATCTAAGTGAGGGAAAGGTGTCAAAGGAAGTTACAATTTTGGCTTCAGGCCCCTCCCAATGGGCTAGAAGATATACGGGATATATTGTAAATGGGTTTAGGTTTCGCACAAAGCAGAGTGAGAGAAGATTGAATACTCAGAATAGTGGAGTTATGCTTGATGCCACCACCGAAAGTTTTGCAAGTGCAAAGGACAAGCGACCTGTTTCCGGGGATGTAACATATTATGGAGTATTAACAGATATATTTGAATTGCGCTATTCAAATGATTTCAAGTTTGTGCTATTCAAGTGTGATTGGGTTGATACGCATTCGGGGACGACCAATCACAACAATGTCAATAATAGCTGAACTCATAACTTTGAAAATGATAAAACATAATTTAAGGTAAACTCATGTGTAGTAGATGACTTGTTTTTCTATACATTGTAATTATATAGGAGAACACTGATGCCCCTGAAGAATTCAAAAAAATGTGCATGAAGAAGGTTGGAAAGATATGGAATAATTGGAAAGCAGAGGTGAAGAAACATTATCGTGCCTTTGATACTGACGAAGAGAGATTGAAATATTGTCCACCTAGAGTAAAGCTAGAGTAGTGGTCACAACTTGTAAAGTATTGGGGAACTCGCGAGGCAAGGGTATGAATGTATTACTACCGATAAAGTTTTATAAATTCAAGTTAAACATATATTTTAAATATATTTTTGTAACAGAAAACGAGTTGAAGAAATCGTCGAACTCGTAAGAAGCAAAGAACACCACATACTTCTGGAAGAAAGAGTCATGCAAATGTTGCTCATAAGGTGTTTTATAAAAGATTTTGATTGTGAATATTATTTTAGGTTTTCAAACTTATTTATGTAACGACTTACGAGTCATTGGGTTTATGAAGATGGAGGCTGATCAAGGGAAAAAGGTTTCGTTGGTTGATGTTTACATCAAAACACATGAGAGGAGCCATGGCTCAGCCATCGATAAGGATTCCGCTGAAGCAATGGTACAAAAATATCATCCATGTTCCTTCCCTTATTTCTTAGAAAATCTCAACGACGTCATTTTACCTATTAATCAAAATTCTTATTCTATTTATCAACCATTATAAAAGGCAACATGTAGGAGACTGTGTCATATTATTAAAACAATAATATATTTCATACACGGATGAGGATTAAATTAACAATTAAATAAGTTTATTATTATTTATGAAATTTAAAATCATGTATGAAATTATTATGTTAATAAGAATCGTTTCATTTCAGTCAAAAATGAGGCAAAAAGTAGATCAACTTACGTCAGATTGTAGTGAATCCGTCAGTCGTAAAGATGAGATATTTTATGAAGTCCTAGGACCTGATAAACACGGTCATTGTCGAGCTTATGGGCATGGACCATCTCCAACTGGTGTGCATGGAACTAAGCATCCAAAGGTTAATGAAAAAGAGTATGAGCGACTAAGATCTGAGATTCGATCTGAATTTCAGGATAAATTTGATCATTTAGAGGCTCAGTTTGAGTTGATACGCACACATATGATGACTTTCCCTTCCGTTGTATCCAAACAGGTTAATAAGTACACACTTTTATCTTTTGTGCTTAATTATCGTGTATTTATATAAATGTATGTTCTAGTATTAAATTATGCTATTAACAGGTTCCTCAATCCTCCAACGAGCAAAACATACCATCATAGAGGTCTATTTTGCAACCCGAGCAACAATTAGAAGAAACCAACCAATTTCGACCTGTAGTGGTACCACAATCAAATCACCATTTAACTCCATCTCAACAGGCAAGTAGATAACTACTTTTTAAAATCATAATTTATGACTATATGTTTTCATGACTGAAATAATTCATTTTTTGTAGATTGCAAATTCTCAACACTTGGATGCCCCCGAGACCGCTGCTCGTGTTAGTGAGCAAACGAATGCTACTTCAATTCAGGTATGTTACTAATTTAAAGGATTTTAAAGGGAACAATATATCTGCGCTTTCTTGGAGAGTTTATGTATACTTGACATTAATTTGTTGGCATATTTGGCTGTATATAGTCTTAAAATTATTGGGATGCCTTAAAGACAAATAAAACTCTGCCGATTTTTTTCCAGAAATATATGGTTGATGACATATTCATCTTGTTTGTAGAAAGAACCATCAAAGAAGAAGAAGAAGCACCATCAACCACGACAAAGGGTCTCAAATAATGCACTTCCTAAAATTGTAGACCTTCTTACTTACGGACTTCCAAAAGTGGTTGTGGCACGTGGATTCATTGTGAGCAAGGACCCTTCAACAAAAGTAGGGGGTACGCAACTGGGTGAAGACTTTTGGGAAGTATATATTGAGAAAAAATTTGTAACAAATGAATCATTGCCTAGACCTTATGGAAACAAGTCCACAATTGGAGATGCACATCATTCAACAGTAGCGTGGCATATTGCTAATGTACAAATTTTTAATTTTAATTTTTTAATTAAAATACTAAAGAATAAGTATCAATGGCTAACAATTGACTTTTTTATTTTGTAGGTCGAAGAGGATGTTTGACTTTAATGAAGAAGGATCGTACATTATATAAAATTTAGTTTCCCTGTTTCCCCTTTTTTCTTATTGGACAAGTGATACATTTTATTTTGTGAATGGATAATTGTTCCAAGCACAATTATATTTATTTACGATGAATACTATTGGTTTTAATTTAATGACGTTTTAATTTTCTCTGAATTTAATGTTATGGTAATGTATTTGTACATAAATACAATACTTCTTATAATTGATTTTTTTAACACCTGTTCCCAGTCATATATTACAAAATAATGTCAACATTTTGTTTGATGCCGCTATATTTATTCTCAGCATTTTTTTAGTGCCGCCAAAAGTGTGTTGAACATTTAATAGGTATTGCAAAAGATTATTATCAACATTTTTTAATGCCGTTAAAAGGTTATTACTAGCATTAATATAAATGCTTAAAAGTGTTGCTAACTTTTTGCCGCATTTTTTAAAGTGCCGTTGTTCTTTTACCACATTGGCTACCACACTTGTGGAAATGCCGCTATAAGTGCCGCTAACTTTTCGTGGCATTTTTTAAAATGTCGTTGTTCTTTTACCACATTGGCTACTGCACTTGTGGAAATGCCGCTATAAGTGACGCTAACTTTTCGCGGCATTTTTTAAAATGTCGTTGTTCTTTTACCACATTGGCTATTACCGCACTTGTAGAAATGCCGCAAAAAGTGCCGCAAAAAGCGTTACCGACATTTTTAGTGCTTTTTTCGGCATTTAATTTATGCTAGGAAAAATCAATATTCCTGTAGTGCTGTTTTTGGCCACATGGGCCTAATTAAAATGGCCTGAATCACTCCGTGTGGCCCCGGCTATACCCAAAAATACCCCGAGACCCAATTACTACCCCCGGGTACTCTTTTCTGACTATCTCGACCCATCTGGACTCAACTGCGCCCTCAGAATTGCCATCCGAAATACTTTTTGACATTCTCCAATTTTGACCTCAAAATGCGACAAACGAGATTTCGAACAATTAAACTTAAAAGTCACCAATTGTAAATAATTCGGCTCACTCAAATAAATTCTCCAACTCATGAATTTATGTTTCTCCAATTTAAATATTTTTATATATCCCAATATAATTAAATATTTAATCCTCAAAATTACGGGGTGTTACAACATCATAGGCTTGAATAGGTACATTGAACACTATCCTATAACATAAACATTTTTGTCCGGAATTGAGCCAAAACTACAATGAGACTCAATTGGAGAATTGTATCCTTACAAATCTCCCCCTTTGGCTATTCCGAGACAAAAACCAAACAAAAATCCTAAAGGGCCGTCAAGCTCACTAGACTCAAAACATCCCACCCAATACTTAACACAAGACCCAATGATCAATCTCTTTACCGATGATGAAAGTTGCCATTTGAAAGATTTCCCGCACACTTAAGCAAACTATTAAATGCATAGGGAATAACAAAATAGTTAATGCAATTAAAGTAAATACTCCCCCTACATTAATTCTCCCCTTTATCAAACATGATCAAATTAGAAAGACGTCTCCCCCTAAGATAGATATCCCAAACTCAGATATGGTTATAATAGGTTTAGATACCATTTCTCCCCCTATCATTCTCCCCCTTTTGTTCAGGAATAGACAAAGGATAAAAGAACTAATAAACAAGATAATGCAAAAGGCGATAAGATCATGAAAGTATATAGGCAACAAAAGCATAATTAATCCAACAAATACTAATGAATACCAACATTGATGTGAAAACAAATGATACCAATTTGACAAATAAGATTCTAAGCATGTGATATCAAATAATGGACGCAACAAGATAGATACCAATTATGAATTAAAGCATATATGGACTAGACAACAAGGCAAACAAACAAAAATATCATATATATATACATACTCTAAATATACCAATAAAGCATAAGCACATATATATGGATATAACACACAAATGACAGAAACAACATATAATATGAGTCTTTCACACTCGTATGGCAAAAATGGGTCATATGGAAACGAAAGTGTTGGGGTGTGAATTAGTAACAATTAAATTTAGACCCAATCACTTAACACATTCATGGAGTTCTCAATTGATTGCAAACTTTATCACATTTGAATATAACCTCATGTGACAATATAGATTGAACTCAATGAACAAACATACATAATGCATACAAGCCTAGTATGTTGATGATTTTACAAACCAATCGAGTCATGATATTGAAAACGCAACTAGGATAAACGGACATTGTGAAAACCATTGATATACCATCCAATCTCCCACAATAAGCATGTATATTATTCTTTTGAATGATAATATCAATTAAACATAGGCCTTGGCAGTTGTATTTTTCTTTTTAATGCCATTTTATATTTTTAGGCCTTTGTACCACGTATTTCTTTTAGGTCCATTCAAACGGTGGCTAACTATTCGCAAAGGATTATTATTCCTTTCGGAACCCTTCCCCATGCACAATTATATATAACATTTTTATCTTACAAATCTCACGTGCAACGGATTTTGACATGCACTAGTCCTCCTAGGTCAAAAATATGTAGATGACAAGATTGGTAGTAGAGCATCTCACAAAGCTCAAATATACATATGAAGTTAAATTTCAAAAGAGCTAGTGCATGTGTGAATAGAGGCATATAAAAATATAATCCATTTAAACAATACAAAATCCAACTACTCCATGTAGGCATGGTAAAGAACATAATAAGGATTGACAATCTAAACCAAGAGTTCTAGCCACATGGGAGCATAAAAGATGGGATTCAAACACAAGTATATGCCATATAGAGTGTGTCAAACTAAAATACACACAAAAAAATATTTTTGAGTTTTTGAAAAAAAAATTTAACCAAAAATTGAAAATATGTACTCAAAAGACAAACAAACATAATTTGTATTTTTCATTAATCTTAAATTACCAAAGAATAAAACACAAATGATAAAAAAAAATCTTTTTGTATTTTTTCATTTAATGCAAACAAAAAATATAATACAAAAGATAAACAAGTCATGATTTCTAGCATGAGATATGAAATAAAGCAATGACTAGAAAATGAATAAACATGCATACTCCTAGCAATGATATATAATATGAAGCACAAAAAGCTAGAGTATGCGAACAAAACTAATACATTCAACCTTTAAATTTAGCAAGGGAGGTTTCATGTGAAAGCAAATGAGAATAAAAAAATTTAATATCTTGCGCGTCTAAAAATGATTTCCTAACCCATATAGATGTATATTTAAACAGATGGAATTTGGACACTAATGAAATGCTAAACATAGACTTCCCGGGATTCTTTTAAGATAAAAATAAATGACCTAACGTGACATTTCCTACCATAAGGCAATCATGTGTAAACAAGAGGAACGTTACCTAAGGTGTGACCTTTTCTAAAGTCCTTGGGTAAAGTTGACGCTCTAAAACAAATAATGGTCTTAGCTTTAGCAACGGAAGTATTTGAACAAGATGAGATAGAACCATTACAACTACTACTCGAGTCTTGAAAATTATTTTTCATTTTTAAAATTTTGGACTCAAGTAATAAATTAGACTCCTCAAATTTACGGGACTCCTTCTTTAAATTTTCTATAACTCCTAGAAGGTTATCACACTCCCCCTCAATGTGAGCAAACTTGTCCCTAAGAGTCTTTTCTTGACTATCACTCACTTTATTGGACTTTTCTAAGATAGTAAAATTGTAATTTATGTCCATGAGCTTTTCACGAAAAATATCTTTTTGAGATAGCGAGGTTTGCAAAAATTCAACTTTAGCTTTAAAACAAGAATTTTCATTTTCAAGAAACTTAATTCTTTTTGCAAATCTCACATTTAATTCTCTTAAATTTTCATTACACTTATTAAGCCCATTAAATTCCTCCCGAATAGCAAAAACTTCATTATGATTTGAAATTGAGAAATTATCATTACGACGTCCCATCGAGAGATATAAAACAAAAATGAGAGTGAGTAAAAAAATGAACCACCTAAAAATAAAAGGAGCACAAAAAATATAAAAGCCGAAAAACGGATCTTTGACGTGATAAATTAAGGCTCCGGCTCTGATACCAATTTTAAAAGCGGTGGAACCCCCAATTTTTATAAATCTTGCTTCAACAAGTCAAATTTCAATTTTCTTTTATATAGGTGCGGAAGCGAGATGATGGTTCAATAAAACAAATTAACAAATTTTAATTTCTTTTCAAAATTAAGTTAAAACAAAGTGAAATAGGATGGAACTCACACACAATATTAATTTCACTTAAACACAATTAATTTAACCCAAGTCCTAGAAATTTGCCTAAGTCATATTTTCAATATTACCAAATTAGGCCAAACCAATTTTATCAAATTAAGTGACAACTTGAATTAAATTAACATAAACATTAGCCAAATTTAATTAACACAAAATTAAACAAGTAGTGATTAAACCAAATTTTATCTTTTTACCTAAGCATGCGTTCTAGGTGATTTTGCAAGATAAAATAAATAATGAATCACTATGCCGCAATGTACGAGGAAAAACCCACAACGAAAAAAAACCTTGGACGGCCCTAGCCTTAAGTCCACTAAGTATGGTTTTACAATTACAAGACAGATGACTTACTTCCTCGACTCTATCCCTTTCAAGACTTGACGCGTCTTCTTGTAAACACCTTCGCCTAGTAGATAACCCCGGAGCTCCACCGAAATCTTGGACTTCACCAATGAGACAATAGGTACACCATCAACCACATATGGTTCCTTTCACCAAGTGAGAATGCCGCAGGAAAAGAGAGAAATTCTTCTTTGAGGGATGTAGAAGCAAACCCAAACTTCTCTTCTTCAAATGTAGAGATAAACCGGTGCCAAAATGCTCCAAGAAACATATATGTATATGTGAACTTGGAAGAGCAAACTTTGGCTGTAAAACAAACGTGTTGTAAGGATTTCTTGAAAAATAACACTCTAAAACATGAATTTTTCTTTAATAGATTTTTCTCTAAAAACACTCCCTTAGAGGTTGTAGCATGTGAAAAAGTTAGAAAGAAAAAGTTAGTTTCTGCACTTAGATATCAAGGTAAAAATTTAGTGGGAACAATAAGTGGGAAAGTGGGAAAAATACTCAAAAACTGCCATTTAACTGTTCCCTCCAAAACTTTTTCGAATGAGATTTTCGTTCGAACGAAGTCTTCTAACGAAGTTCCAGTGTGAACTCATTAGAAATCTCGTTCGATATCTTGTTTGAACAGTCATTCTCGTTCGAACGATACTTCGAACAACATTCCAGTGGCCTTTTGGGAAACTTGTTGGAAACTTCATTAGAACGACATTCTCGTTCGAACGACAATCTCGTTCGAACGTCAATATCGAACGAAAAACCAGAAAGTTATAAATTTCGAATTTATCTCAGAAACTTTATATACTTTATATAAAAGTTTTAATAAAATCTTTCTGAAAAATAAACAACAGTTTTAAATAAAATTTCACCCAATATAAAATGTTCCAAGCTCCTATATATATATGTAATGTGTAACAACCCGCCTAATGGAATACCGGACGATCACTCCTATATCGAATTAAAACAGGAGTTACTTATGGATCATTCTTAGCATCACCGTCGAAAGTCCATTTAATTACTAATATCCTATTAGGCGAGCGTTAAAAATTTTACCTAACTACTCTTTTTAAACCATTAAAATAAAACATCCACAAGTTTAAGCGTAAATGAAACTGAAAGGAAAATGAAGTGAAATAAAATAACCGAATACTCGGTTCAAATTATACAACCATATCGAATGCTGCTAAAAGAATAACTAAATGCAATTGAGCCATTGGCTCGAAAGTTTATACAATACCTCCTATCTAAAGTACAAGGAAAGAAGCGTCTACCGAGAACCCGCAAACATCCACAACTGCTGCAGCAGACGTCTGACTCGAAAGAATTTCCATCCAGGCGTCCCTATGTCTGGACACCTATATATATATATATATATATATATATATATATATATATATAGAGAGAGAGAGAGAGAGAGAGAGAGAGAGAGAGAGGAAGGCTCACCTACATCATGCACTATACATCACACCATACATTATACTTAATTCTAGGCCCTAGAAAACTTTTTTTTTCAAATTTTATATTTTCCGCTTGAAAATAAACTTCCAATCAACCCATATACAAAAAATTAGGTCAAAATACATTTTGTAACTATTTTTAAAAAATCCACAAAAAACTGTTGGCGCAGACCCTTACAAATAAGGTATTTTTAGCAATTTTTGTGGATTTTTTAAAAATATGTAGAAAATGTATTTTGACGTAATTTTTTTGCATATGGGTTGATTAGAAGGTTAATTTCAAGGAAAAAATATTAAATTTGAAAAAAAAAATCTTTTAGGGCCTGTAATTAAGCGTGATGCATGAATAATGTATAGAGCATGATGTAGGTGAGCCTTCTCCTATATATATATATATATATATATATATATATAATATAGAAATAATGGAAAGTAGATAAACGGGTCAGAGCCCGAGTTTTGAAAATATTTTGCAAGTGCATAAATGCTTCATTTTTTCAAAAAATAGTTTTATCTCATATTTAAATTGGTATTGCACTCCCATGAGATACCCCTTACCTCTCCTATATAAGTGCACACCTAACTCACCCTAAATATACATCCTAGTCAAGCTACCCCGTCTAACTAGTCTAATCACCCAGCTACTATCTACCCTAGATAGTCCAGGTGCTAAGGGCTAAACTTCCCTCCATTCTCAACACTGCACTAAGTTCATGTGTGGGGTCTCTCGCAAAGCGAAATCCAAGTAAGGAACCCCCCCGATACACTACTACTTGGCAGGGTTAATGGTAGAGATCCATTAGGCCCGTCGCACGCTCACATGTATAAATACATATATATATATATACACATCTAAAATATACTTCCGGATAATATCTCCCGGACTGAGGTTTACCAATTAAATTATATCTTTATGATACACATCCGAATCTACCTCCCGGACTGAGGATTCATATACAAAGTATTTATCAATACTTATCATTTTCATTTCAAAACCTTCCATTTCCCTTCTCATATCTAGGAAATGCATTTAAAAGCCAACTCATTAGCATGAATTGCTTTTAACATATCATGTACCTTTTTAAAAGCCAATTTTATTAATATAAAAATGATTTTCCGTTTTATATCATCCCATTTCCCTTTTTATACTCAGGAAATGTACCCAAAGCCATTTTCATTATCATGAAAATGATTTGATCCAATCATATGCTTCCACATCCCTAATTCCATCCGGTAGTGTTACCGAAGCCAAACCTTTATCCCATTTCCCTTTTTATACTTAGGAAATGTAAATTAAAGCCAATCCATTATCATGAATTGCTTTAATAGATTTAAGACCACCCCTCCGGGTTTCCCCACTGGATGCGCCCCTAAATGGCTATCATCTTCCAGGGCCTATCTATAAAAGACAACCTGGGAACCTAACAACGTCGGGAAGCAGCCATATGCCTACGGGAAAGTCAGGACCACACCCAAAATCCCCTAACCAACGCAGAAACAAATATATAACCGCTCATATGGCCTAAAGGACTATATCCACCCTGTTCAATAGCGAGGGGGATTCACCATAACGCGCGCAACTTCCCTTATGATAGAGATTTAGGGAGGTGTGTAATCCATATTTTATCAATTCTGAAAAACATTTCTCTTTCCATTTTGAAAATATTCATTTTTATATTTTCAAAACCATTTCCATCATATCATATACATATACCTTAATCACTTCGTATATACATATACCATATTTTCCTCCTAGAATATATAAACGGCCATAATGGCCTATAGCATCTAGCGATGACCAATAATCCCAAAGATTCCCCCGAGGAATCATAATCATGCATTCATATTAACATGATTCTAAATCCAAAGTATTTCCTTACTTTGATAATCACTATATATCTCAATCCCATCTAAGTATTTATTGGATATCTCCAATGATACAATTCCACTCTAAGCGAAATATATATATATATATACCTCTATATTCCCAAATTATCCTAATTACCTCGTAGGATACGCTAACTCCATAATCGATTATAATTATGCTTCCTATACGCATGTTTATATAGGCCTAAATGCCCACCGAAATATCCTAGGAATTTATCTCCTAGGGCACACTCAATAGTAGTCGATATAATTATGGTTTCTATACGCATAATTATATAGGCCTATATGCCTGCTAGAAATATCCTCAGGATTCATCTCACCCGAACAACCTTAATTTTAGTGGGTTAGGGATTTCATTTCCATGAACCCAAAGACTACACCAAGTCCAATTAGTCATTTAGGTGTCCCCACCCTATCTTAGGAGCCCCAACATTCAAAATCCTCAACTAATCTATTTTCCTCAAAATTATAATTTAAGGGTTATACATTAAAACCCTCACCCTACCCTCCTAAGTTTCCTTACTTTGTGGACCATATAGTCCTAAAAGATCCCTCATGTCATCTCATAAATGACCTCGAATCAATTAGAATTGGAATTCACCCTAAGGAAATTGCCTAGTTTCAGTAAGGGTCGATCGATCTACCCTTGGCCGTCGATCGATCGATGGCTCGATCGATTGAGCCCCCATGATCGATCGATCGATCATGTTTGGCAGCTTCTTCTTCGAGAAGCTGTTTCGGCCATTAAAGCTTCTCCCAAGCTTTTGTCGCCTCAACCAACAGCCTAAAACCTCAATAAACTACAACTACACATATATAAAGGGTTCTAAACATCCTAGAACCCTAAACCACCAATTAATTTAGATTAATTTCTAAGTTTGTCCAATAATCAAATTTTAGGGGTTTATTCGCTTTAACTTCCGAAAACCCATTTTATCCACGAAAACCCAACCCAAAATCAGTAGGGTTTGTTATACCAACAATGATATGAGATATTTATGAAAAAATTTAATAAAGCAAGTAAACACTTGCCTCGTGGATAAAATCCGACGTCCTCGAGATGAATCCCGCGGAGGCTGGCCGGAATCTCCCCCTTTTTCTTCTTTTTCTCTCCTCCTCTCTCTCTTCTCTCTTTCACTCTTCCTTTCTTTCTCTTTTTCTCCCTCTCTCGCTCTTTATATCGAGAGAAAAGGGTTTAACCCCTTTAAAACGCAAAAACGACTCGTTTACCGATTTACGAGCCTATTTAACCCCAAAATCATCCGGGACTCAATTTCGGAAATCGAACACTCTTTTTCGACTATCTCGGGCATCCCGAGATTCACAGCGTAGTAGCAATTTCCATCCGAGGTACTTGACCGCAAATCACTATTCTAACCCATAAAAGTAAATGCGAGTTCTCTCATCAAATCTTACCTCAATTGTCGCTATACTCCTCGGCTACATATAATTAAAATATTTTGACCTATATAGTCCCAGATTTAATCACGACATCCATAAAAAATCATTCAATCCTCGAAAATCTCAAAATGTACTATTTCGAGAAATTCTCCAAATTGCCAATTTATATCCAATCACGGAATTTAACGGTCCCCAAAAGGGCGGTTTGTTACATACTCCCCCCCTTATAACGGAATTTCGTCCTCGAAATTCAAATATAACCTACACCATCCAACTAGGATCACTACGAATCCTAAAACCTCAAGGGAAGGATACTAACCCGATAGTTCCCAACCATATGCTACACGACTACCACGATCGTAAAGTGACTCTAATACGTCACATAATACCCATCCTATCTTAGGCGGTATACACCACCATCTTACTAAGGTGCCCATACACCTTTCTAACTTGTGCACATCTGCACATCCGTAGTGACCGTCTGACACGCAACACTCTCTCCCAATAAGGATCTCCTTTCCTCGGTGTAATACTCACCTATGGGTCCTCCCGACCCGCTAAACTCAATCCTCCTAACCTCGGTGCCACTAACTCTTATCAAACCTACATCCTACTAATGCTACGGTCTAAGCGTTACCCTACCTAAACGAAACGAGTATCCTAAATATATCACTAGTGTCCAAGGCCTCTCTCGACTTTCGACATTTTCTCAGTTTCGTGCGTGGGACGTCTCGCCAAAGAAAAATTCAAACGAGGAACCCTCCCATTACACTACTCCCTCGTGTCGTCGGTCATCGAGATGTAACGGCCCAAGGCACACCAGCGGGACGTCCTAAATCCTGTCTGCTAACCTACAAACGCATTCCTACTATATTATCCTTTCGCCAATACGAAAGGAATCCTAACCGATCACAGTGACTACTTTCTGAAAAGCACCACATACATCATACCCAAATCATATTTCCTCAAAATTTTCCTTTTCATTAAGGCCTGGCTATCATCCTCAAATCAATTTCTCTAAGTCCTACTCCACCCAACTACTTGTGGTGAGAAGACCACTTTAGTGCTTTTCCATAGCACAATATTTTCATAAACATACCATCATCACAGGGCTCATAGTCTATAGTGGTTCATCCACACTATAAGACTAACCCACATCCTTGCATCCTATAACAACTCTCCATTCCCGGCGTCGTTAAGAGTCATGTGTGTATCATCTCGCAAAGCAAAATCCAAACAAGGAACCCCTCCACACATTAACACTTGACTTCGTCGGTCACGGAATTTCGTTATTTCAGACATGCAACCGGGATAATCGTATCCCTTATCAAAAAAAGGTGATCTGAACTCCTATCTCTAACTAAGAGTCACATCACCAAGCGCTCCTACCAAAGTTCAGTCTTCGCGCACACCAACCCTGAGCTTAATCTTACAGCTTAATCATAATCATGTGGGCCTTAAATTATATCTATAAGGTTGCCACATATACAAACCACGATAATGAAGCTTTTTCTCATCGAAGTTCCATCTAACCATAATAATAAAGGCGAACTCAACCTGTATCCAGGCGAGATATCGCAACAACAACCTGTTCCCTCTAGGAACCATGGACACGATAGTCTTGCCATTCTTAGCCTGCTATCGCTCCGATCAACCAAATACATTATACGTATATATATACAAAATATAAACACCCGCCTCTATGACGAGTGAAAGAAAATAAAATTCCGCTATTGTGGAAAACACATAGGCCTACATTATTATGTTATCGAGACTGAAACAAAGCTCAAATTTACACACACGAGTCTAGGGCTATCGAACACCACAACTTCCTCTAGCCACACCTCTTACCAAAATTTCTTAACTCTAGACCCCATCTGGGCACCCTAACCTAGTCCTTTATTCCTAGCGGGAAAAGACTAACCGTGTGGCTTCGAACTCCACAATACTATTTCCATCACTAGTCTTCCTGACCATGATAGAGTTGTCAACACCATCTAACTCTATAACCTCAATCCTTACAATCACCTTACTAACCCTCTTAACTTCTTCGTTAAAAGGAAACTCCACCACCGGTTCCAACAATCCTCTCTTAATAAATCTCCCCATGTGGATGTCCCCAATGGGGCACATAAACACACCCACATTCTCCGTAAGTGCTAGAAACACTTCTCTAGTGAGCCTAACCTTCCTGGAAAGGACTCATTATTCATTGTACCTATCTCACCTCGGTACAAGGTTCACTTCTCCATAATACTCTTTATTCACTGTCGGCCTCCGGCTGATCCTTATGTGAATAATTTCCACAACAGCATCCTTTCAATCTTGCTGAATCATGGGGATTCACGGTTAAAACTATTCGTAAGATCCCTTTCGAACCCTTATCTCCATGGGGTAGTTCAACTTGAGTACCACTTTTTACCATATCGGTACTTGGATGCTCATAACTACTATACTTTAGTAGTCGTTGAAACAATCCTTAGCATTTGTCACAAGGAGAGTGACCTCTACTAAGGTCCTCGTCCCCAACTTCTAGCAGCCGCTCCAGCTAAGCCCTGCGCACGATTCTCAAACGAGCGCACAAAAGATTTCTATAATCTTCTATCATAGCAGGAGAACGGAATCTCACAAGAGAAATCAACAATCCTAATCCTGAGGCTCTATATCAAATCGAGAGCAATGCTGAAAACATAGTACGTCCGCACAGATTCCTAAGGACACTAGAACCTGATGCTCTGATACCATCTATAACAACCCGCCTAATGGGATACCGGGAGATCACGCTAATATCTAATTAAAATAGGAGTTACTTATGGATCATTCTTAGCATCACTGTCGAAAGTCCATTTAATTACTAATATCCTATTAGGCGAGCGTTAAAATTTTTACCTAACTACTCTTTTTAAACCATTAAAATAAAACATCCACAAGTTTAAGCGTAAATGAAACTGAAAGGAAAATGAAGTGAAATAAAATAACCGAATACTCTGTTCAAATTATACAACCATATCGAATGCTGCTAAAAGAATAACTAAATGAAATTGAGCCATTGGCTCGAAAGTTTATACAATACCTCTTATCTAGAGTACAAGGAAATAAGCACCTATCGAGAACCCGCAAGCATCCACAGCTGCTGTAGCAGACGTCTGACTCGAAAGAATTTCCATCCAGGCATCCCTATGTCTGGATACCTATATATATATATATAATATATAGAAATAAAGGAAAGTAGAAAAACAGGTCAGAGCCCGAGTTTTGAAAATATTTTGCAAGTGCATAAATTCCTTATTTTTTAGAAAAATAGTTTTATCTCATATTTAAATTGGTATCGCACTCCCATGAGATACCCCTTACCTCTCCTCTAATAGTACACACCTAACGCACCCTAACAATACATCATAGTCAACCTACCCCGCCTAACTAGTCTAATCACCCAGCTACTATCTACCCTAGATAGTCCAAGTGCTAAGGGATAAACTTCCCTCCATTCGCAACACTGCACTAAGTTCGCGCGTGGGGTGTCTCGCAAAGCGAAATCCAAACAAGGAACCCCCCCGATACACTACTACTTGGCAGGGTTAATGGTAGAGATCAATTAGGCCCGTAAAAAGCACAAATGTGTATATATATATATATATATATATATATATATATATATATATATATATATATATATATATATATATATATATATATATCTACAATATACGTCCAGATAATATCTCCCGGATTGAGGTTTACCAATTAAATTATATCTTTATAGTACACATCCGGATCTACCTCCCGGACTGAGGATTCATATACAAAGTATTTATCAATACTTATCATTTTCATTTCAAAACCTTCCATTTCTCTTCTCATATCCTGGAAATGCATTTATAAGCCAACTCATTAGCATGAATTTCTTTTAACATATCATGTACCTTTTTAAAAGTCAATTTTATTAACATAAAAATGCTTTTCCATTTTATATCATCCCATTTCCCTTTTTATACTCCGAAAATATACCCAAAGCCATTTTCATTATCATGAAAATGCTTTGATCAAATCATATGCTTCCACATCCCTTATTCCATCCGGGAGTGTTACCGAAGCCAAACCTTTATCCCATTTCCCTTTTTATACGTAGGAAATGTAAATTAAAGCCAATCTAATATCATGAATTGCTTTAATAGATCTAAGACCGCCCCTCCGGGTTCCCCCACTGGACGCGCCCCTAAATGGATATCATCTTCCAGGGCCTATCTAAAGCACCTTATACCATTGACTTACTTAAGTCTATATTGTATAAGTGTTCATCTAATTTGGAAATAGTGACAAAATTTGTTGTCTAACCTAGAATCCAAAGAACCTCAGACTTGTTCACTCTCTAATCCTCATCAATGATCCAAACAAGGTATAAATTGAATCACACTACACACATTAGAAGTGTATACATGTGTATATATTGCTCATATTGATTGTATGTTAAATTCCCTTTAAAATGTTGTTTTAATAATTTTTTGGGATTTTTTAAACATTTTTAAAATAATGTTTTCTTTAATAAAAGTGTGTTTATAAACTTTGTGGGGTTAAAATGCTATTATGAAAAATTAGTTTTTCAATAGAATGTTTGATTGGGTAGAATATCAATGCGCCTGAGACTTTAGGGTGTTGCATGTAATTACTTTTGACGAGCGTTTGCCAGCCAATGAAATGCCAACACATGTCATGCTCTTGTTATCTCATTTGTGTTTGTTTTGTGAGAGAACTGCCTGGTGTATTGTGGATCGTTAGATCAAACGTTATCTATGGCCTGCATGTGTTTAAAGCCTATCCATGTGTTATCACTGTGGACCAATCACCTTCGTTTTAACCACCGCTATTTTACCACCCTTGGATCAAAGTCAATATAAGGAAGACTGGATCTCAACCGTTGATTGCTATCAGCGATCCAGAACCTTCCTTGGCTACTATATAAACCCTCTCATTCTCAGCATTTTAAGACTTTTGGCAGTCGTCCAACTTGAGAGAAAAAAAGAGAGAAGAGAGAAGTGAGAGAGAGAAGAGAGAAAAGAAAAGAGAGAAGAGAGAGAAAGGGAAACTGAGTTAGAAACCCTAACCCTAACCCTAAAACAACTTCAAACCATCTTCAAACCTTCGTATATTCAAAACCCCAAACACAACCTTGAGTGTTTGAGAGAGATTGGTGTTACTGGTTTGATCGTTTGCAGCTGTAACCTCTTGATCTGTGATCTTGTTACCAACTTAGACATTTTGGTGAGATCTGTATTTCTTTTTCATAGAAATCTTAGATCTACACTATTGCATGTTATATATCACTAGATCTGCATATTTTTTTCTCGTTTTGTGAAAATATTTTTTGATTTAGATCTGTAAATGTTTTATGTTTTCTCTTCTTGTGAAACTTAACCTTGACCTAGTTAGATTCTCACTTGGAGGTTTTCAATCTCAAAAATCTTTTCAAAATTGAGATTGATTAAGATCTTGACTGATTTTGAAGGAAGATATCCGTGGAATCTGGGATAGATTAAAAGGTCAAAAAGGTTTCAAGTTTTGTAAGAAAGAAAGAAAAGAAAATCACAGCATGTAGTCTTTATATGTAATTTTCTAGGATTGTCTCTAAAAACTA
Source organism: Sambucus nigra (assembly GCA_949130495.1). Classification (NCBI taxonomy): domain Eukaryota; kingdom Viridiplantae; phylum Streptophyta; class Magnoliopsida; order Dipsacales; family Adoxaceae; genus Sambucus; species Sambucus nigra. The sequence continues at coordinate 390,567,696 of OX422213.1, forward strand.
AGTGTGTGTGAGTTCATGCATGTGGATAGAAATCACATCACAAACACTTGACACACTACCACACTGAAAGTGTTGGGTATAAGATCAAAGATTATTGAGTCGACGAAAAGAAAGCTAAAGCAAAGTGGAAGTTATCAAACTGGAAGAACATCATCCACAATCAGATCTACAAGAAGTTAGAAGGACACCAAGTGGGGTATATTCCTAAACTTAGAATAGGCTGAGTTGTGTGCATGTATGTTGTATTGTTTGTAATTGTTATTTGTTTTTAGTGGATTTTTACTTTCGTGACTTAGAAGTCACCGTGGATGTTTCCTCTATTGGGAGAGGTTTTACCACGTTAAAAATAGTGTGTTCTGATTATCTTCATCTCCTCATCTCATTCTATAGTGTGCTGATTTTTTGAAACTATCTTAGTTTTAAAACTGATTACAAAGTCTTGGTTATTCTCGTACATAATTTTTAGTAAACACATCCTGTTGTTTATCATTTTTATTTTCAAAAGAAAAGGGTTTCTTCAACAAACAACTCGTAGTTTCTTATACAGTTTAATCATTGTATTAAACGGCATTAGTAACGTTTTTCAATTGGTATCAGAGCCCTGTAAACTTTTATTTCAAAAAGGATCTTGTGTTTCTAAAATCGTTTTCTGAAAATCCTAACTATGGACGAGAAGAATGAAAGGTTTGGTAATCTGTCCAGACCTCCACTCTTTGATGGAAACAACTTTGCTTACTGGAAAGTAAGAATGGTTGCCTTCATCCAAGGGACTTTAGGAGATGATGTCTGGGACATTATTGAAAATGGATATACTTATCCTACTAAACCAGCCACTGAAGGAAGTGATGTGAGGGTAAAGAAAATCTTAAGTGAGTTTACCCAAGAGGAGAAAACAATTTCTCGTAATAACAATAAAGGAAAGAATGCCATCTTTATGTCTATTAATAAGTATGAGTTCAAGAGAATCTCAACTTGTGCCACTTCCAAGGAAGCTTGGGACACATTAATCACTGCCCATGAAGGAGACTCAAGAGTTAAAGCTGCTAAAACTCAAATGCTTACCCAGTAGTACAACTCTTTAATTATGTCTGACTCAGAGACTTTTGATGACTTTTACATGAACCTAATTGATATAGTTACTAAGTTGCATGCTAATGGTATAACATATGATAGGAATGAGATTGTTTCTAAAATCCTAAGATCATTACCACAAAAGTTTGACAACAAGAGGTATGCTATTGAGGAGATGAGTGATCAAAACCTCACCCCTGAGTTTCTCAGTAGCAAACTTAGGACTGTGGAAATGGAATTAGACTTTAAGAAACAATTAAATCAGTCTCAAAGAAAACAGCCCAACTCTAACTTGAGTTTTTCTTTTAAGATATCTAAACTTGAGACTAATTTGATCAACTGTGACTCTGATGAGGAGTGTGATATAGAGAAACTAGATAATCAGATTGCCTTAATGTCCAAACAATTTAAGAAAATTGTTAAATTTAAAAATAAAGAGGCATCTAAACAAGGCAAGCATAATTATCCAACTGTGTCTAATCCCAAACCTCATGAGAGAGGTCTTGACAATCATCCTAAGGACAACAACTTCAGATCTAATAGAGACCTTAAAAAGATTGAATGTTTTAGATGTGGGAAACTAGGTCACATTGCTCACGATTGCAGAGTTAATCTGAATAAAACCAAAACACACAATAGAGCCAATGTATGTAAAACTTGGGACGTTTCATGTGACTCTGATGAAGAGGAACTCGAGTCATCTAATGTATTTGACCCTTGCATGTCTTTTTTTGCTAAGATCATTTACAATGATGATATGCCTCTGTGTGATAATGATACCTCTACTCCTGCTTTTGTGAATACTGCTTTGACTGGCCTAGATGCCTTGTTATCTGAAAATGTTGCTAGCTATAGTTCCGTGTGTGTGAGTCAAAGTGATCTCGATAACGACGATGTAAATGGGTGCGTGAGTACTAAAACTGAATCGTTAGGGGTCACTGCACACACTTCATTTAGCGACTCAGACACAGATGATCTCCCAGATATTCATACTTTGTATGCTAAAATCGTTAAAAAAGGCACTAGACTGAAGAAGACTGTTAGAGACCTGACTAAGAAATTAGATGATCTAAGTCTTATTGTGAAGCTGAATGCCGAAGAGTACACTAACCAGTGTCTGACACATCAATCTGAAATTGAAACTTTTGATAAAAAACTACAAGAGTTGACTAAAACTAATGAAACCCTGGAAATGAAATATAAGGAAACATTATTAGAACTAGAAGAAGCAAAAACAAAGACAACAACTGTTTTCAAAAAAATTTCTGAGTTTGAAAACAATTCAAATTGTTTCACTGACTTTATTGTTGACTCCAAGACCAATTCTGATGATAGAACCGGTATTGGATTCTGCCCTAAGAATAAACCACAAACTAAAAATCTTGAACCTATTAAGTTTGTATCTGGGGGAAAAAGACCAATCGTAACATGTCCAGATTTTCATTTTATTAGAAAGGAATATGATCAAAAGCAACAATAGAAAGACATTGGAGAGTCTAGTAACTCTAAGGCTGACAGTACATTTGAGACTAAATACGTCTATCCTTTGATCAGAAAGGCTGAATCTACCTTTAAAACCATACCTCTTAGGAATAAGACTGCTGAACAGAATCCTGTCAAACCCATCTTTAGAAGTTTCCCTGAGGAAGTACATCCCTCAAGCAATCAATGTTGCTCCTACTGTGATGTTTATGGTCGTTCTTTTGAAGGTTGTTATGCTAGGCGTCTAAACACCCCTGTGTACAACACTCCTGTTTACAAGAACTTTAACTACTCTAGGCAAAATCGTAACCATTATGTCCTTCCAAGACAACCTGATAAGAACTCTAACTACAGGAATAGAAAGACCAAAACTAAGAGTTCATTTAAGATAAAGGCTCCCAGAAACTTTCCTGAACCAAAAGCTCAACCTTTCCACAAAAATCAGTTTATTGCGCCAAATGTTTTTCGACAAAAAGCTGCTTCTCGAAAATTTTATCAAATGAGAGAAAACTTGCGCAAAATTAAAACTAGAGCTATTTGGGTTAGAAAAGATGATCTTTTACCCCAAATGAAGTGTAACATTGTTATCACTGCCTTAAAGGCTGAACACACTTCATCTGGTTGATATTTAGATTCAGGATGCTCCAAACATATGACAGGAGATGAAACCAAACTCTTAAACAAAACCAGATTTGCTGGAGGTAAAGTAGTTTTGGCGACGGAGTTTCATCCTAGATCATAGGTAAAGGAATCCTAAAAGAAGAGGGAATGCCTGTTTTGGAAAATGTACTTTTAGTTAAAGGCCTTAAAGCCAACCTCCTAAGTATATCACAATTTTGTGACTCAGACCATACTGTTACCTTTTCAAAGAACAATTGCAAAATTCTAAATGATAAAGGTGAATGCATCATTATCGGATTTAGAACACCTGACAACTGTTATATTATCAAGACTAGTTCTGAAACCTGTAACATTGTCAGAATGGATGACAATGAAATCTGGCATAATCGTATGGGTCACCTAAGTTATGATATCCTTGGTAGATTATCTAGTCAAGAGCTAGTTAGAGGAATTCCTAAAATTAAACCTATTTCCAGCGTTGTTTGTGGTCATTGCTAGGAAGGAAAAATAGTTAAGACTTCGCATAAAAAAGTTAAAGACATTCTCACCTCTAGACCTCTAGATCTCATCCATATGGACCTTATTAGTCCCTCTAGAACTGTTAGTCTTTGTGGACACAGTTATATCCTAGTCATGGTTGATGATTTTACACGATTCACTTGGGTTGCCTTCTTGAAACATAAATCTGACACGTTTCAGAAATTTTACTAAGAATTGAAAATGAGAAGGACACACAAGTCAATCGCATTCGTAGCGATAGAGGGGGAGAGTTCATAGACACTGGAATAGTTGAATATTGTGACTACAACGGTTACAAACACGAATTTAGTGCCCCTAAGACTCCTCAGCAGAACGGTGTTGTCGAAAGGAAAAACCGAACTCTTCAAGAGATGGCACGTGTCATGTTGCATGACAAATCTCTACCTAAGTACTTCTAGGTAGAATCTATTAGAACTGCATGTCACATCATTAATCGGGTTTACCTTAGGAAAAACGCTAAACAAACCTCTTATGAGTTGTGGTACGGTAAGAAGCCTAATCTGAAATATCTAAGAACTTTCAGAAGTCAGTGTTACGTCTGTAAAGACAGAGAACATTTGTCCAAATTCGAGACGCGTGGAGATAAAGCCATCTTTTTAGGTTACTCTCCAAACAGTCGTGCATATCGTACTAAGACCCTTATGGAGTCGATAAATGTAATTGTAAGGGACACTATTGTCAAAAATAAGATATCTGAATCACCTATTGTGGTTGAATATGAAAATGATTCACCATAAATAGATGACTCATTACCTATTGAGAGTCCAGAAGTACCTGGCTGGGTCTCTAAAGATCATCCCATTGACAACGTGGTCGGTAATCCTAATGATCATGTCCGTACTAGATCCCAGTTAAGAAATTATGCTAATTACGCATGTTTCGTCTCCCTTGTGGAACCGAAAAATGTTAGTGAAGCATTGAATGACGCACACTGGATTTTTGCTATGCAGGAAGAACTTTTACAATTTGTCATTCACGATGTCTGGTATCTTATACCGCGGCCTCAAAACAAAAATGTTATTGGCACACGTTGGATCTTTAAGAACAAATCTGACGAAAATGGGGTAATCCTTAGAAACAAATCTAGACTAGTTGCTCAAGGTTACTCACAAATAGAAGGGATAGATTTTAGCGAGACATTTGCCCCTGTCACTCGTCTTGAATCTGTTCGACTTCTTTTCGCCATAGCGTGTCACTTAAAATTTACACTTTATCAAATGGATGTCAAGTCTGCCTTCCTCATTGGAATTCTATCCGAAGAAACGTATGTAGAACAACCCAAAGGGTTCATTGACCCAAAATACCCAGACCATGTCTTTCGTCTAAAAAAGGTTTTGTATGGCTTAAAACAAGCTCCTAGAGTTTGGTATGAACGCCTATCCAACTTTTTGTTGGATAAGGGTTTTAAGAGAGGAGGAAATGATCAGACCCTCTTTGTCAAACATTTTGACAAAAACATTATTATAGCCTAAGTCTATGTAGACGACATCATCTTTGGGTCTACTTCAACATCTGAAGTTAAATCCTTTTCTGCTATTATGCATAAGGAGTTTCACATGTCCTTTATGGGGGAGCTACAGCTTTTCTTAGGATTTCAAGTCAAACAGAATTCTGATGGATTATTTGTCTCTCAAACTAAGTATGCCTTAGATCTTGTTAAGAAGTTTGGTTTAGATAATGCTAAAGTTGCCAAAATGCCTATGAGTACTACTGTTCAATTATGTAAAGATGAAAATGGAAAGTCAGTTGATTCCACACTTTATCGTAGTATGATTGGTAGTCTACTCTATCTAACTGCCTCACGACCAGATATAATGTATGTTGTATGTTTGTGCGCTCGTTACCAGAATAACCCTAAAGAGAGCCATTTATCTTGTGTAAAACGTATAATAAAGTACATAAAAGGCACTCTTAATCTTGGACTTAGGTACACTAATAATACCTGCAGCACCATCATAGGGTATACTGATGCTGATTGGGCCGGTTGTACTGATGACAATAAAAGTACCTCAGGTGCCTGTTATTATATTGGCAATAATTTAGTAGGTTGGAGTAGCAAAAAACAAAATTGAACATCTTTATCTACGGCTGAGTCCGAATATATAGCAGTTGGAAGTTGTTGTGCTGAATTGTTATGGATAAAACAAATGTTAAGCGACTATGGGATTAAAGAAGATAAGTTACAATTGTATTGTGACAATCAAAGCGCCATTAACATATCTAAAAACCCGATTCAACACTCGCGAACTAAGGATATTAAAATAAGACATCACTTTATACGCAAATTTGTTGAGACTAAGGAGTTAGAAATTCATTACCTACCTACCGATTTGCAACTTGCAGACATGTTCACTAAACCTCTAGACTATAACAGATTTCTGTATTTGCGTAATTCTATAGGTATGGTATGTGATGATTAATCTCTGAAGACCGTAATTTTTTACCCTTTGTCCATTTGAGACAAAATGGGGGAGAAACTTGAGTCTTACGGGTTCAATGTTTTGTTCACATTACATCTAAACTGCTTGATCGTAGTCCATATTTGCAGGAACCTCTTCTACGGGTTATCTACCATTTTTCTCTAGTGTAGAAATTTGTAAATAGTTGAGTTATGTAATTTTTGATTTTCTAGGAAATGGGTAGATAGTATCTTTTTTATAGGACTAGGTTTTATTTTTTGGTTCCCTAAGAGTTTAAGCTAACTCAAAGGAGATTTTGTCTCATATTTCCAAAGGGGGAGATTGAAGCACCTTATACCTTTGACTTACTTAAGTCTATATTGTATAAGTGTTCATCTAATTTGGAAATAGTGACAAAATTTGTTGTCTAACCTAGAATCCAAAGAACCTCAGACTTGTTCACACTTTAATCCTCTTCAATGATCCAAATAAGGTATAAATTGAATCACACTACACACATTAGAAGTGCATACATGTGTATATATTGCTCATATTGATTGTATGTTAAATTCCCCTTAAAATGTTGTTTTAATAATTTTTTGGGATTTTTTAAACATTTTTAAAATAATGTTTTCTTTAATAAAAGTGTGTTTATAAACTTTGTGGGGGTTAAAATGCTATTATGAAAAATTAGTTTTTCATTAGAATGTTTGATTGGGTAGAATATCAATGCGCTAGAGACTTTAGGGTGTTGCATGTAATTACTTTGGACGCGCGTTTGCCAGCCAATGAAATGCCAACACTTGTCATGCTCTTGTTATCTCATTTGTGTTTTTTTTGTGAGAGAACTGCCTGGTGTATTCTGGATCGTTAGATCAAACGTTATCTATGGCCTGCATGTGTTTAAAGCCTATCCAGGTGTTATCACTGTGGACCAATCACCTTCGTTTTAACCACCGCTATTTTACCACCCTTGGATCAAAGTCAATATAAGGAAGACTGGATCTCAACCGTTGATTGCTATCAGCGATCCAGAACCTTCCTTGGCTACTATATAAACCCTCTCATTCTCAGCATTTTAAGACTTTTGGCAGTCGTCCAACTTGAGAGAAAAAAAGAGAGAAGAGAGAAGTGAGAGAGAGAAGAGAGAAAAGAAAAGAGAGAAGAGAGAGAAAGAGAAACTGAGTTAGAAACCCTAACCCTAACCCTAAAACAACTTCAAACCATCTTCAAACCATCGTATATTCAAAACCCCAAACACAACCTTGAGTGTTTGAGAGAGATTGGTGTTACTGGTTTGATCGTTTGTAGCTGTAACCTCTTGATCTGTGATCTTGTTACCAACTTAGACATTTTGGTGAGATCTGTATTTCTTTTTCATAGAAATCTTAGATCTACACTATTTCATGTTATATATCACTAGATCTGCATATTTGTTTCTCGTTTTGTGAAAATATTTGTTGATTTAGATCTGTAAATGTTTTATGTTTTCTGTTCTTGTGAAACTTAACCTTGACCTAGTTAGATTCTCACTTGGAGGTTTTCAATCTCGAAAATCTTTTCAAAACTGAGATTGATTAAGATCTTGACTGATTTTGAAGGAAGATATCCGTGGAATCTGGGATAGATTAAAAGGTCAAAAAGGTTTCAAGTTTTTTAAGAAAGAAAGAAAAGAAAATCACAGCATATAGTCTTTATATGTAATTTTCTAGGATTGTCTGTAAAAACTAAGTGTGTGTGAGTTCATGCATGTGGATAGAAATCACATCACAAACACTTTACACACTACCACACTGAAAGTGTTGGGTATAAGATGAAAGATTATTGAGTCGACGAAAAGAAAGCTAAGGCAAAGTGCAAGTTATCAAACTGGAAGAACATCATCCACAATCAGATCTACAAGAAGTTAGAAGGACACCAAGTGGGGTATATTCCTAAACTTAGAATAGGCTGAGTTGTGTGCATGTATGTTGTATTGTTTGTAACTGTTATTTGTTTTTAGTGGATTTTTACTTTCGTGACTTAGAAGTCACCGTGGATGTTTCCTCTATTGGGAGAGGTTTTACCACGTTAAAAATAGTGTGTTTTAATTATCTTCATATCCTCATCTCATTCTATAGTGTGCTGATTTTATGAAACTATCTTAGTTTTAAAACTGATTACAAAGTCTTGGTTATTCTCGTACATAAGTTTTAGTAAACACATCTTGTTGTTTATCATTTTTATTTTAAAAAGAAAAGGGTTTCTTCAACAAACAACTCGGAGTTGCTTATACAGTTTAATCATTGTATTAAACGACATTAGTAACTTTTTTCACTATCTATACAAGACAAACTGGGAACCTAACAACACCGGGAAGCGGCCATATGCCTGCGGGAAAGTCAGGACCACACCCAAAATCCCCTAACCAGCGCATAAACAAATATATAATCACTCATATGGCCTAAAGGACTATATTCACCCTGCTCAATAGCCTGGGGGCTTCACCATAACGCCCGCAGCTTCCCTTATGATAGTGATTTAGGGAGGTGTGTAATCCATATTTTATCAATTATGAAAAGCATTTCTCTTTCCATTTTGAAAATATTCATTTTTGTATTTTCAAAATCATTTCCATAATATCATATATATATACCTTAATCACTTAGTATATACATATACCATATATTCCTCCTAGAATATATAAACGGCCATAATGGTCTATAACATCTAGCGATGACCAATAATCCCAAAGATTCCCTCGAGGATTCATAATCATGCATTCATATTAACATGATTCTAAATCCAAAGTATTTTCTTACTTTGATAATCACTATATATCTCATTCCCATCTAAGGATTTATTGGATATCTCTAATGATACCATTCCACTCTAAGTGAAATATATATATATATATATACCTCTATATTCCCAAATTATCCTAATTACCTCGTAGGATACGCTAACTCCATAATCGATTATAATTATGCTTCCTATACGCATATTTATATAGGCCTAAATGCCCACTGAAATATCCTAGGAATTTATCTCCTAGGGCACACTCAATAGTAGTCGATATAATTATGCTTCCTATACGCATAATTATATAGGCCTATATGCCTACTAGAAATATCCTCGGGATTCATCTCACCGGAACAACCTTAATTTCAGTGGGTTAGGGATTTCATTTCCATGAATCCAAAGACTACACCTACTCCAATTAATCATTTAGGGGTCCCCACACTATCTTAGGAGCCCCAACATTCAAAATCCTCAACTTATCTATTTTCCTCAAAATTATAATTTAAGGGTTATACATTAAAACCCTCACCCTACCCTCCTAGGTTTCCTTACTTTGTGGACCATATAGTCCTAAAAGATCCCTCATGTCATCTCATAAATGACCTCGAATCAATTAGAATTGGAATTCACCCCATCCAATTCACCCTCAGAAAATTGCCTATTTTCATTAAGGGTCGATCGATCGACCCTTGGCCATCGATCGATCGATGGCTCGATCGATTGAGCCCCCATGATCGATCGATCGATCATGTCAGGCAGCTTCTTCTCCGAGAAGCTGTTTCGTCCATTAAAGCTTGTCCCAAGCTTTTGTCGCCTCAACCAACGGCCTACAACCTCAATCAACTACAACTACAATTGTATAAAGGGTTCTAAACATCCTAGAACCCTAAACCACCAATTAATTTAGATTAATTTCTAAATTTCTCTAATAATCAAATTTTAGGGGTTTATTCGTTTTAACATCTGAAAACCCGTTTTATCCACGAAAACCCAATACAAAATCATTAGGGTTTGTTCTACCAACAATGATATGAGATATTTATGCAAAAATTTAATAAAGCAATTAAACACTTGCCTCGTGGATAAAATCCGATGTCCTCGAGCTGAATCCCGTGGAGGCTAGCCGGAATCTCCCCCTTTTTTATTCTTTTTCTCTCCTCCTCTCTCTCTTCTCTCTTTCTCTCTTCCTTTCTTTCTCTTTTTATCCCTCTCTCCCTCTTTATATAGAGAGAAAAGGGTTTAACCCCTTTAAAACCCAAAAACGACTCGTTTACCCAATTACGAACCTATTTAACCCCAAAATCATCCGGGACTCAATTTCGACAATCGGACACTCTTTTTCGACTATCTCGGGCATCCCGAGACTCACGGCGCAGTCAAAATTTCCATCCGATGTACTTGACCGCAAATCACTATTCTAACCCATAAAAGTAAATGCGGGTTCTCTCATCAAATCTTACCTCAATTGTCACTATACTCCGCGGCTATATATAATTTAAATATTTCGACCTATATAGTCCCAGAAATAATCACGACATCCATAAAAAATCATTCAATCCTAAAAAATCTCAAAATGTACTATTTCGAGAAATTCTCCAAATTTCCAATTTATATTGAATTACGGAATTTAACGGTCCCCAAAAGGGCGGGTTGTTACATAATGCATTCATACCTTCGGGAAATTGGAACTATGTTGATGACGTAGAAACAAGGCACTTGAAACACAACATTTGAAGAAGCTTTATACTCTTGGTCGCTACGTCTTCAACTAAACACATCATAGGCTTGAATAGGTACATTGAATACTATACTATGACATAAACGTTTTTGTTCGGAATTGAGCCAAAACTATAATAAGACTCAATTGGAGAATTATGTCCTTATAATAGAGTTGTAGGAACCGGACTGGTTCGCATGCCCAGGGGCGGATCGGTCCATGCTCTATTTTTTTTATTTTTAATTACTCCCATGCGAACCAGTCCGCGTGCCCAGGGTCGGATCGGTCCGTGTTCCTTGAATTTCCAGAATCCTTCAACTACAGGAATGGTTTTTAGAATTGGTTCTTAGTGCTTACCCTTAACTTCTCAAAATGAAAAACTATGACTCTAACGACCCTAACGTAATCACATCTATGATACACAATATTTCACCCCATACACATCGGGGGTGCGACGACCTCTCAATTTTATTTCACTATGACTCGTAGACGAGGTCCGATAACCAAATGGTGTTGACATCCTCTATGTACTCCTTTATATAGGGCTTTAGGCATTATCCATTGACTTTGAACATGTTCCCCCTTTTGGATCATCCAATTCCACAACTCTGTGGGGAAACACGATTCTAACAACGAATGGGCTAGTCCAACGGGATCGCAATTTACTAGGAAAGAGATGAAGCTAGGAGTTATAGAGGAGTACCTTTTGTCAAGGTTGAAAATATTTCCGTCGAATAATCCTATCATGCGTGAGTTTCATCCTTTCTTTTTAAATCTTGGCATTCTCATACGCATAACTGCATATCTCCTCCAACTCATTCAGTTGAAGATTTTGAGCTTCACTGACTCTATCCATGTCATAATTCACCCTCTTGATGGCCCAGTACGCTTTGTGATCCAACTCAACCGAAAGATGGCAAGGTTTGTCATACACAAAGCAAAACGGGGACATTCTGAGTGGGTTATTGTATGCGGTACTGTGGCCCATAGAGAATCATTCAATCGAAGGGACCAATCTTTTCGGTCAGGATTGACGATCTTCTCTAGTATGTGTTTGATCTCACGAATCACTTACACGTCCTGCCCATTCGTTTATGGGTAATAGGTCTTCCAACCTTGGCAAAGGCACCGTACTTTCTCATAATCTTCTCAAACGACTTCTTATAAAAATGTGTGCCATTATCACTGATTATTACTTTAGGTGAACCAAAGCGAGAAAGTATGTCTTCCTACAGGAAATTTATCACGACTTTATTGTCATTAGTCTTGGTAGCTATATCTTCCACCCACTTAGAAACATAATCTACCATGACTAGGATGTATAGGTATCCAAAGGACGGGGGAAAAGGGCCCATGAAGTCAATACCCCAACAATCGAAAACTTCAATGATGAGAATTGGGGTTAATGGCATCTAGTCTCTTTGGGTAATCGCCCCCATCCATTGACACCTGTCGCAAGATTTGCAATAATTGTTTACATCTCAGAACATTGTGGGCCAGTACAAAACGCTTTAGAGAATTTTAGTGGCCGTCTTTTTCACGAGAAAGTGTCCTCCACATGCTTTCGAATGATATAATTGGATGACTTTCAGAATTTCATCATCCGGTACGCATCGTCGAATGATTTAGTCGGATTAATATTTAAACAAGAATGGATCATCATAGAAAAACATGCGCCACTAAGTGATGAACCTTTTCTTATCTTGTGGTGTCTAATCGGGAGGGAAAGGTCCCGTAACAAGATATTTCACTATATCCATAAACCTGGGCAAAGAACATGTGGTAAAAAGCTGCTCATTTGGAAAATACTCGTCTATGGGTGTAGGATCACTAGGTACGTCAGACGAAAGCTGTGCTAAGTGATCGACGATGACGTTTTATACTCCTTTTTTCTACTCCTTTTTTGTCTTTAATGGAGATATTAAACTCTTGTAGGAGTAGTATCCACCTTATGAGGTGCGACTTTGCGTCTTTATTTCTAAGGAGATATTTTAAAGCCGTGTGGTTGGTGAAATAGGTGATGGGGGAATCGATAACATAGGAGCAAAACTTGTCAAGAGCAAAAACTACTGCTAGCAATTCCTTCTCCTTGGTGGAGTAGTTGAGTTGTGGGTCGGTAAGATTCTGACTAGCGTAGTAGATGACATAAGCATTTTTATATTTCCTTTGGACCAAAATAGCCCCTATCGCATAATCGCTCACGTCACACATAAGATCGAATGGTATGGACCAATCCGGAGCTTGCATGATGGGAGAGGTCACAAGCAGACTTTTCAATTTTTCAAAGCATTTTGGCATGCTTCATTCCACTCGAATGGGGTGTCCTTCATAAGAAGTTTTCTTAAGGGTTTATCGATGGGGGCTAAAGTCCTTAATAAACCTTCTATAAAACCCTACGTGGCCCAAGAAAGAGTGCATGTCCTTAAGCAATTTTGGTGGGGGTAGGTCAGATATGACATCATTTTTTTCTCAATCCACTTCGATCCCTTTGGATGACACGATGTGGCCAATAACTATTCCCTCTGTTACCATGAAATGACATTTCTCCCAATTCAGCACTACTTTCTTTTCCACACATCGGGCTAGTACTTTTTCAAGATTGTCTAGACATAGATCAAAAGAGGTGCCAAAAATACTAAAGTCTTCAATGAACACCTCTAGCACTCTCTCAACCATGTCAGTGAATAAGCTCAACATGCACCTTTGAAAGGTCGTCGGTGTATTACACAAGTCGAATGGCATATGTTTGTAAGCAAACATTCCAAAAGGGAAAGTGAAGGTTGTCTTCTCTTGAACAAGTACATCTACTTCAATCTGGTTATATCCAGAATAACAATCTAGGAAGCAATAGTAAGGGTGACCCTCTACTCTTTCAAGCATTTTATCGATAAATGGGAAGGGGAAATGATCTTTCCTAGTTCCCGCATTGAGTTTTTGGTAATTAGTGCAAACGTGCCACCCGGTGGTGGTATATTGGGGAACTAGCTCTCCCTTGGCATTTTCAATCACAGTCATGCCCGACTTCTTCGAGACCACTTGAATGGGGATCACCCACTTGCTATCCAAGATTGGGTAGATAATCCCGTCATCCAATAACTTTATGATTTCAATTCTCACCACATATTTCATTATGGGTTTTGGCCTTCTTTGCATTTCTCTCGAGGGCTTAACATCCTCTTTGAGGTGAATCGTATGGGTGAAAATCAGAGGGCATACCCCCTTTAGATCACTTATACACCAACCAAAATCACTCTTGTGCTTCCTCAAAATCTTTAAAACCTTACCTTCTTCTCTCTATCCAATTTAGAGGAGATAATAACAGGAAATGTCTCACTTTCACCTACACTACACCAAAACAGGTCAATTGTAATGGGTAAAAACCGTTACAAAAATTATTTGTAACGGATTAAATCCGTTAGAAAAGTGGCGTTATTTATTTTACTAACATAATTTGTAACGGATAAAATCTGTTACGAATCACATATTTGTAACAGGCTAAAACCGTTACAATGTATTTGTAACAGATTTGGAACTAGTACACATGCCATATATTAGTAACAAATTTATCAAACTGTAATGGTTTTGACCCATTACAAATATAGAATTTGTAACGGATAAAATCCATTACAAAATACATTGTAATGAATTAGAAGTGTTATATATTTGAAACGGATGTTTTTATTTGTAACGGTTAAAGCCCATTATCAATATTATTATATTTTTAAAAATATTAATTTCACATTAAACAACTAGATACACTAGTAATAACTTGTGCTCAACCAATAGCAATGCATAACTAATGCCCACAAATTTCACTCATCATTATTCCAAAACACACGTGACAAAATGAATAACATTACATTTTGGTGACTAAACCAAACTAAAATTATATTTCATTCATAATCGTTCAATTTCCCAGAACAAAATGTAGTACAAGATAAATCATCTATCTTTCAACCATAAAATTGAAACTAAGTCTAACATCATTGAAGTTCCACGCATATTATTCTTCACAAAAGTAGTCTTCATTATCGCTTGTCTGCCAAGCTCTGGATGGAAGAACTTCCATGACTTCCCCGAGATGCGCTTTCTGTGTCAGAGATAATATGAACATGAGAAAGACTATTCACAGTCTCACTAAACAATCTCTTCCTGGAATATATATATATATATATATATATATATATATATATATATATATATATATATATATATATATATATGACTTAGAGCTCCTTCAAATGAGGACTTGGTATTTCCCGGTGAATCCCCGACAAAAACAGGTTGTTCTTCTGCTGGCAGTTTATAAGGAGATTCTTTCAAAAGTGTGTTTAGAGTAGAAATTGCAAGAATTCTTGTCCGTGGAAGTTGACTTTCAAATTCTTTAAGCAATGTCCTAAAAATACATAAGCCTTAACATAAAATTTTCTAATTTGGAATTTAGTTGCTTGCAAGGCTGCTACTAATTATGACCTAGAAAAGGAATTTAAGCAATGAAAAATGTATATTTCCAATTTATAATATGATCCAACCAAGGACTAAAACTGACCTGCAGCTTCACTTAGAATTTTTTAATATGAATCTGGATCATTTCTAAATGAGATAGACAACAACAACAAAACTCTGTTAGCCATCAGATTATACCTGACAAAAAGAATGGAAATAATCAGATTCAATCTTACTAAGATTTCAGTCCAATAGATATACAAAGTCTACAAGAGCACATTTACAAGTGAACGTCTAGGAAGCACCGATACTTGCTGTGGGGGTCCCTCATACCAGTATCGGACAAGTATCGGATTAGAAGAATGAAGAATGGTTGAAACTTAACTGACCTGGGTAGTTTCATTTAACTAAATGTTTAATAAATGTAGTTTCCAAGTTGAGTACTGACGCACTTGATAGAACATGGTCATGTGTAACACCTGTACAAGGGTTCTGATATATCATTAAGTCAACAACTAAAGAGGTAGTTCAGACTGAATTGTAACATTTTCTCAGAAGTATAAAAGTGAAAGATGGGCATTACAGTGACACTTCAACAAAGTGGGAACCATATTCACACGAGGGGAATGGAAGCGAACCGAAAAAGATGAATGTTTTACCTTTCATGGGTGCACCGAGCACTTACATGTCCCCACCTCCACCCCATTTCCAAAAATTCGAGATACACATCAAATCTCACAAAGTGGTAAAAAAGGAGATTCAAAAGTGAAACTGAGTTTAGCAATGCTTTTCAAGCTGTATCTCAATATTTAAGCAAAATATGCGCACGCGGCATGTGTGTGTGTGTGTGTGTGTGTGTGTTGGGGTGGGGGGGGGGGGGCTATACCAAAGTCGGACCGAAAGCTGGAGTGAAAGTAAAAGGACCCAAAATTTTAAGTATGCACTATATATTATATCCCATTTATTACCAAACAAAAAGGAGAGAGTGATCAAAAGTAAAGACCAATTGTTTTTCTCTGAAGAATATAAGTTTCTATGTAGCTTACCTCTCATTTCATACCCATAGTTGGCTTCAAGCTCAAGCCTGGGCACAGTTCAAGGCAGACTACTAGGTACATATCATAGTTGAAGTTGAATTATTTGCCACGATTATCTTGAAAGACCAATGGGTAAGTTTTCACTTCTTGACTTTTTGGTATCGAAAATGATTTTGGAACTACTTTGTATCTCAGAGTGTGGCAAACAGATTTACAAATAGTCATTTTTTGGACTAAATCCAAGAAGTGAGCTTCAAGGGATATATTAGACAATTACAAATAATTAGAGGCCAAAGTCCATGTTACCCTGTCATTTTGCCAAATGTAAATGGTAAGTGATGACAAAATATTGTTCTTTTTTCCTAAAAACACTCGAGAGCAGAAAATATATGGGCAGGTGTGCCATACGAATCACCTTCGTCCATTGAAGAATGACCCAAAATGTATCATCTTACATCTGTGTGTGTGTAGTAGAAGTTGATGGTGGGGAAAAGTGAAATTAGTTACTGAAAAATGTTATCATACTTGATATCAATCTACTTCTTGGATTTTCAAATATATTCTCCTTTCACAATTTTTCTGAGCTGCTAATAGATTAGGACACCTGAAAAGGAAAGAAAATCAAATAGGATCTTCCCCTCACAGTTTAAACCTATACAAGTTAAAATAAAATAGTGAAAGTAACACCTAGCAAAAGGCTCACATTCACTTTAACCCATATCACAGAAATACAAAATCCCTCAAAGGCATACTAAATGGAAATATTATAACTCTAGTAACATGTGCTTCCTATGAATTTATAGCCATTGGGGTCTTCTGGATTGAGGTTCCCAAACACACTCTAAAAGGATTTGAAAAGTCATTCTAGAAAATCAGTGTATTGATGCTTTCGAATTTTTAAAATGAAGAAAATTATTATACCTCAGTAAAATGTGGGAGAATATAAGATAGAATTTATTTTTAGCAATACATGAATTGATGATGGCATTATAACTAGCAATTGTGGCAGGAACTAAAATGAGCTTATAAGCAAGATTTTGTGAGCTGACCTTTCACCACCACCGACACAAACATCAAAAGTACCAGTTGGCGCAGACACATCCTCGTAATATTGAACCTGAGAGTTACCTTGTATCAGATAACATCAAGGATGTCTCTAATCAAGAGGTCAATGCAGTAGAAATGTGGAGTGGTGATTCAAACCACAAAACAAGAAGAAAAAAAATAATGAATGAATATGAAGAAATTTTAGCTTACCTGAGTAACTTTGATTGAATTCTGAGTAGCACCTGCCATAATATTACAAGAACTTGTCACTCAACAACAGTTCATGGGAAATATAAGAACCATTTTCAAGAGTCTAATATATGTATAATGACCAATTTATCTCCGGAAATGTACTCAACATTGGATTTGGACACCAATTCCTCATACATGTAATATGAACCCGAGACCAAACATCATTTTAATATAGAAGCTATTAATTTGAGACAGGCGGAGTATATGATTTCCGTAACTTCCGTTTAACATTTAGCCTCATGAATATGATATTATTCCGTTTACGTATCAACTTATAAATATGATATGCATTCAATTCATAATAATTCAATATACTGTATAAATATCATGAAAATAGAATGGGAGGAATGAGTCCATAGGTGTCCATTACTATGTTATAGTTCTTTAATCACAACCTGGAAGCCAACCTTACACAAAAATGAAAATAGAATGGGAGGAATGGGTGCATAGGTGTGTTAATTTCATGATTGAAATGTCAAAATCTTAATGAACCGTGAAAAATGCACTGATTAGGTCTACAAATCCACACTGACCCAAAGTAAAATAAGATGATTGACATTTATTTTTTTATTTGTTTTGAAAACTTTATCTCGAGCACATCCCTAAAAAGGGCGGAGGCATACCAGGGAGGAGGCATACCAGGCTTAATAACGACTAAAGACCATTGGATGACCGGGAAATAGCACTGAACAGACAGGGGATAAAAGAAAGATAAGGAGGAGAATCTGTGAAACAAAACTAGAGACTTTAGCGCATTAGTGTATAATATAATGGAATTCGTACGCAAAAAAAATCCCCCTTATCAGGTGCATTTCCTGGGGACTGACTGCAGCTTTCTTCCATTCACTGATCTACCTGGCTTCCAGCCTGACTTTTCCAGCTCTCGGAGCAGCAGTCGTTTTGGCAGTCCCTCCTTCTACCATAAACTAATGGATCCGGTCACTATATTGTCTATCTCTCCCCCTTCTGTCCAATCTCTCCTCAGAGCTCTCCTCTGCCCTGATTCTTTCTTTCCACTATTTCCTGCCGCATCCACTTTCGGTCCCATCATGGAACAAGCTCAATCTCGCACGGGCACGAACCTCGTACAGTACTCTCCAGATATAGAAATAGGGCCGATTAACGCCTTTTGACTTGTCACACACCACACCTGGGGTTTTTCAACAAGCGTTCTTCTTTAGTGAAGTTGGCCTCTCAGAAAGTCATTAAGGGTGCCAGCCACCAACCAACGCCCAGCTTTCTTTTCTTTTCGTGAATAAGCCTTTCTTTCTTGATATGATCTCACCCTCGAGCTCTCCGCCACTTGTTCTTGCTTTTCGTAACAGCTTTTCTCAGGGGCCAGACCCTCGGCTCCCTCGGAGGTTAGTAGAATAGAACCTTTTGAATGCAAGCTTGGAAAGAGGGGCGCCTAGTTCGCTAGCTCTGTTGTTTGCGCAGTTCTTTTCTTTCTGAGTATAGATTGGGCTTCGTGTGCAGTGAGAAAGTTCACTTCGTATATGGGCAGGCCACCTAATATGTCAAATTCATAAACCACTTTTGCACTCGGCTTTCTATTTTCAAAAGTGAACGAAGGAAAAATGAACTTCATCGAATTTGGTTTTCGAATTCCAGTAAGTCGGTAAAAACGATGAAAGTCCCATTCACTGTCTTACCGCGTCCATCAGTTCTTCCATCCTGCCCCCTCTTTTGCTGTCCCAACCAAATGAATGAGAAAATAATTCAGTTAAGGGCTGACCCCATACATCACAGCCCACGAACCTAATCTATATTCTCAAACTACTACGCTAACGAATCGGCCTCGACTTTCAGGAAGCCTAAGATGAGTCTCCATTCCCCTACAACTAGTATAGGGGACCAACTACTACTCCCTCTCCTTCAGACCCTGCAGTAGAATGATCAACTGGCCTCCTTCCATAGAAGCGCGCACCAGCTATAAGGCAGCTAGAACGCGCAGCAGTTTCGCATCCATCACGTTAGACTCGAGAAGGGGGTGAAAGGCCTTCGAAGGCTCTATTTCATCAGAAAGGAGGGACCAGTCGAGGGAGACTCCGGATTGAGAGGGGTAGCAGACGGCTTTAGTGAGTTCCTGAAATCATGTCATAGAGAAAGCGAGGCTGAGTTATTAAGGTCTCGTAGCGGCCAAATCCATTCGTTTAGCTGATCCTGGGGCAGGCTCAAAACCCCTAACCGAGGAAAAGTCTTGGAGTGACAGGTTAGGAGCTGTCCCTTTATGAAATTCTAAAGAAGAAGGCGCATTCGACTGAATTCAATTCAAGTAGACAGACTACCTCCTCGATTGAGCATTTCGTAGATCAGCTAACGTGGGAGCATCCACTCCAGTCTCAGATGAGGCAATTAGTCCATAAATGGACCCGAGAATCCTCGACTTATTATTGACCTACTTCGAAAGTCTACCTAGCAAGAACGACTTTCGCGTACGAAACACTAACAACGAGAGAGCTCACTCGAGCCGAGCAAGGGAACACAGGGACATCTAGAGCTCGTCCATAGAAAGAGGAATGGATCGTCTAAACAAATAGGATTCAAGGGGGAAGGCGCATCTTCAAATGTGTATTCATTTATGGTACGGTAGTTCGCAGCAAGGTATGATATTGAAATTCAACGGATATTTTTTATGTCTGGTCGTGCTAATCCGGTCTTGGTTGGCATAAGTGGTCACTACTATAGAAATGAGCGCGAAGGTACGTACTTTCTTTCTCCCGAAAGCAAAGCAATAAGGTATTCCTTTAGAACATCAGCAGAGGGGTCAAGCTACTAGCCTTAATAGATCTTCGGGAGACTACAGGGGTAGAGAAAAAGAGTTCAAAGGTCGGTATGTCTTATTGTATTGATTTCCGAAGTGAACTTACTTTGCTTTAGCTTAGCGTGATTGCTTTAGGAGTTAGCCTTCAGAATGTCAAGATGGGGATTCCCTTTCTTCTTTCCCTGATTTCTTTTGACCTTTCTTGTAGTTGAAATCAGGCATGTGCCTTCATTTGATTAAATATCAGATGTTTTAAGAAAGGCTCTCACTAGTTATAGATTTCTACTACTAAGATACAAAGTAAAATATAAACTGATCTGTTTCTCTAAATCCAACTCTGAAATCTCTAAAATCTATCAACCTTCAGAAAATACATACAAGAATGGTATCAAAACTATGTCAACTTAAGGTATTTACTCGGGGTCAACTAGGGTGAATCTTGTTTTACCATCCTGTGATGTCTAGGGAATGGGCATCAAAACATTGTTCAACATTAAGCTATTATTAATCTTTAGAAAATGTTAATTATGAGACTACTATATAAATTTCCACAAATGAGAATGATTTTATTCTATTAGCTACAAGTGAATTTATTTGCATATATACATATATATGCAAATAAATTGAAAATGCAGTTCTGGGCTGGTCAAGGATAAACTAGAACCTAACTATTCACTGATAAGGATATCTAGCCTCAACCAATAGAGGAATGGACACAAGTATCAAACAAGAAGAAGAAGAAGATAATGCAGAAGGTTAGGGGACTTCCTTATGATATGAATGCTGCAGAAGATTTCATTCAGTGCATGGAGTTAAATGGTCTGATTGATTTGGGGTTCTTGGGTTATAGATTCACTTGGTGGAATAAAAGAGATTTAGCTGATGCTATATGGGAGAGAATTGACAAAATGCTTATGAATATCAGTGGTAAGCTTATGTTTAGAATGTTAAATACCTCCACAAAACAATAACACGGGGGAGAGTTGGAATCTTCAATTCAATCACCAATATATGGTCATTCTGCAGGAGAACAAAAAATGAATTAGACCTTTACGGAACCAATGACCTCTCCCCTCCTCATTTATCCGGGCTTGGGACCGGCAATGCAAAGATAAAACATTGCATTGGCGGAGTTAAAAAGGTTTTACCTAACATAGCAAGCGATATTAATGAGAAAAACAAGCATATATAAAATTTAACAATTGTCATCTAAATCACTAACCCAAAAGTATCATTTACCCAACATAGCAAGCGAGATTCATGAGAAAAACAAACATACGTAAAATTTAATAACTGTCATCCAAATCATTAATCCAAAAGTATCTTTCCTACACTAAAATTTAAGAACAATCAACGAAAACATTAATCCAAAAGTATCTTTCCTACACTAAAATGTGCCAAACTAAGATGAACTTTCTAAACATACTTCAACCAACTTTCCATCCAAATAACAAATCCTCCATCTGAAAAGCCTGCCAAAGTTTCAAAACCGTTTTGAGGAGCATTATACAGAGAAGCGTCAGGTTGAAGCACTGTTTCAACCCAAACTACCTTTTCCCCAAGTCCAAGGCGTTTGAAGTGACACATGTCACCATTATGTATCCCAACATGTCCCTTTGCCAATTCTGCACCAAACCTATCAAGTACAATGACGAGGGATTTTTTTAAAGGAGGGGGGCGGGGAGGGGGGTTAGGAATATGAGTGGGATTGAGAGTGGGAGAGGGAGTGTTGACAAGATTACTCAAATTTTGAGATAAAGTGATAGGACGATGATCTGAAGTTGAACCAAACTCGCTATGTGGAGTCACCCCTACAGGGGAGCTCTCCTTTCCATTTTCCAATTTTGACATAAACATATGCAACATACTGGTAACCTCTTTCAACTGTGAGTGAACATTAGAGATCTCATTCTTCATCGAGGCTATTTCTTCATTTCCTTTCAAATGCTGTACAAATTTTGCCTTCGCCACCCCCGTGTGAATTAATTGTTTACTGGAAACTTTTGGAGACTTTCCCAGTGTATACTCGATGCAACGTAACTTCTTTACAAGTGCGTCCCCATTCAACCGACGTGGAGGAGGTGTATACTCTGTTGACCTAAGCCCCAAACTCCCACCTTTTCGAAAAGGGTGATCCATGTCAAGGAAAATACGATAGTTTGTATAAACTATCTTATTACTGTGTACCAGTCGGATGGATGGAGTATCGTCCCCACAAACAGGGCAAGCTTTATAACCATGTGTAATACACCCAGATAAATTCCCATATGCAGGGAAATCGTGAATCCCCCACATTAACATAGCTTTCAATGTAAAAGGCTGCATCTCATACATGTCATAAGCCGAAACACCTACTTCCCACAATTCCTTCAACTCATCAACTAATGGCTGAAGAAAAACGTCGATGTCTTGACCCGGTGCCTTTGGACCAGGTATTAACAATGACAACATTTGAAACTCGCTCTTCATGCACAATGAAGGTGAAAGATTATTCGGCACCGTGATAACAGGCCAACAGCTATAACTGGCAGACTGAATGCCACGAGGATTAAACCCATCGGTTGCTATTGAGAGCCAAACATTGCGTCCTTCTTTAGCAAATTCAGGCCATTTTGATTTGAAACTCCTCCATTGGGATGAATCACATGGATGTCATTGGTAATCCCATGAAGTGGTTGCCCTATGGTGCCATGTCATTTCTCGAGCTATCCACGGAATAGTATAAAATCTCACCAACCTTGGAATCAGAGGGAAATGTCTCAACACCTTTTTAGGTTCTTTGGTAATCCTTCCCCCTTTCCTCATAGTAACTGAATACCTTGATTCTCCACATTGGGGACATTCACCCATATATTCATTCTCCTTCCAATATAAGACACAGTTATTGACGCATGCATGAATGTAATTGGCCTTCATCCCCAAGTCTTTCATCATACTCTTCATCTTTGGATATTTTTCTGGTAGTGTATTACCTTTTGGGAGCCACCTTTTTAAGATAGACAAAAGTGACGTGACACTATTTCCTGACCAACCAAATTGCTTCTTTAAGTTGTGAAGTTCTATAATTGAAGAAAGAGTTGTTTCAGGACCCTCACATGAAGGATATAATTTCTCAACTGATAATCTCTTATATTCATTGTACTTGTCATTTACGACATGATCTTCTTTGGAAACTCGCGACTGACCGCATTCAGCATCTACATAAGGTTCCCCATGCACTCCGTAACAAACATCAACAAGATTTTCCACCCCAACACCTTGTTCCTCGATGTTTTCTTCTACTATGATCTCCTCAACTTGTTGTACCAATGGGGGATCAATAGTGTTCACGGATGTATTTTCACCATGAAAAAACCATACAGTATACAATTGATGCATACCATTCCTCCACAAATGTCTCTCTACTTCTTTCGATTTCAGACGCAATTTATTGCGACACTTCGAACATGGACAAGGTATCATTGTCAACCCCTGGTCATTGTTCTCTTCCGCAAATTTAATAAAATCTTCAATGCCCTTTAAATACGACAAGCTGCCTTTATTCTCTTCAGTCATCCAGTCTTTGTTAATCGGTCGTGACATTCTATAAAACAAGATAAAACACACATTAACAATAAGTTGCAACTGTAATCTTCGATAATGATTGGTGTCTATTTATGGCAACATATTATACCACGACTTATGCTAAATTTACGGTTTCTAAATTCTAAACACATTTTTTATGAATAAAAAGAAAATTTAAGAATATTCATCATATCAAGTAACTAAAACACATAATTCATCGTGATTTCTATTTGCAAATAACTTGATCATTCATGGGGTTCTTTTTTATTTACCATAAAACTTAAGATGTGTATCGCAATAAGTGTATTGGGCAAAACTAAATATTAATCAACTTAAGATACATAGATGAGAAATGAAAAATACTATACACAAACCATACTTCACAAATAAAATCAGGTACTATTTATATTAAAGAAATTAGATAAAAATAAGATTTTTTTCTTTACTTAAATACGTGCCTTGCACATGACCTCTAGAATAAATTTTTTTATTAAATATGTTAGAAGAATAAAAAAATAAAAAATGACACAAACAAATTTTAATAAAAATCAGTTGTTTTCAAAACCTCTGCCCCAACCCCATCCCCATCCCCAATTCCAACCTACACCTACACCCTACATTAAAAAATTGAGAGAACTAAAACTACAAATTGAACAAACCAAAAATGCAATATAAAGAAAGAAAATAACCCAATTTTAAAAATCAAACTTTGTTGATATTTCCCTATCCCCTGCAGCTTTACGAATGAGTGTGTCATATTACTTCTTTGAAAATCAAAGCAAAATTTGAAAAACTTTTGAAAATCAAAAGTTTGATTCCATCCCCAATATATGACAAACTCATTTGTAAATCTGTAGGGTTTGATTCCATCCCCAATATATGACAAACTCATTCGTAAAGCTGTAGGGGATGGACTCAAACTCATTCGTAATTCCTAATTCGTAATTCTAATGTGATTTTCCAAAAGTTTTATTTCATATATTGAATCCCCAATATATGGAATCAAACTCATTCGTAAAGCTGTGGGAATATCGATGAGTACCCCATAACAAAACCATAAATCTTATGGAGAGACGAGGGAAACGAGAGAAAAATACTTGATCGTCAGTGGCGGACCCAGGATTTTCAACCAAGGGGTGCGAATTGTTTTACAAAGGTCGGGGGTTCGGGGGAAGGAGGCCCCAAGGCAATTTTTTTAGGGTCATTTTTACTTTTTTTACAATCTTTCAACCCTAAAAATGTTAATGTTTATATTCACCCATTTTTTGCTCCCACTTTGTTTGAAGACTTTTTTCGAAATACCTCAACAAAATATTACCCTAAATTTTAAATTACAATAAAAAAATTCAACATAATTGCCCTAAATTTGAAAATATATTCCAAATTATGTTTCGACAATTAAAATTAACAGAAAATGAGAAAACTAATATAATGACGGAATAGGCAACAACCCAATAACAAATAATCAATACTTTTATTTTTTAAATACTAATAACCCAATACCCAACAAATCTATATTTTCAAAAATTTAAACAAATATAAGCTAAACAGGGAATCCATTGAACTTGAAACAAATATAGGGTAAATAGTGAATAAAAAATTAACAGGTAACAAATAACCATTGAACTTGAACTTAAAAACAATAAATCTATGAACTGAATGAACTGTTGTGTGTGAATCCATTGACAAATATGTTAATTTACCTATTGAGTGAATCTATGAGCCGAAGGAGAGGGGAAGGGATGATCTCTGGCCGAGATGGACGTCCAGAGATGGCCGAGATGGCTGAGATGGCCGAGATGGACCGTCGGAATACCGAGATGGACCTCTAGAGGAGGGAGAGGGGCGATCAGTTATCGTGTGCGAGGTATACCAATTTCACAAGCTGTATGAAGACGAACTGGTTGGGGGAGGTATAGACAGAGACGGGAGAGAGTTGGAGAGTGGAGCCGCTCGCTCCTCTCCCACTTTCTCTTTTTTTATTTATTTAAATGGCTTTTGCATTTAATTCTAATATATTTGTAAGGGATTTTTTCTATTGATAATGGATTTTGTCCGTTACAAATGTGTAATGGACAAAATCCATTACAAATAGAAAAAAAAATCCGTTACAATTTTCCTCATTTGGTGTAGTGCTAACAAAGCATATTTAACATTGGAGGGTAGTTTCTTCAACTCGAGAGTCAGGAATGTGTCTCTAGAGGGCACTATGCATGCCTCCCTCGACGGTAACTCTTCGAATTGAGAAACCCAACTAATAACTCTCGCGTCCTCGTCCGATGCTCTCTTATAGAGTAAGCCTCTCAACTCCTCAATCTCTCTCTCAAAATCGGTGTAAGCTCCCTCGCTCTCTTGACTAGACACTAGGCAAGCTTCTAAGGCGTCTCCACAATAATTTTCCTCAATGTGCTCTTCTATGATCTCATCAATTAAGCTCACCGCGTGAAGATCATGTTCTTCCCCTGCTTGTTAGGCTATGTTAAATATGTTTATTTCTAAAGTCATATTCCCAAAAGTGATTTGCATCTGCCCATTTTGAGTATTGATCATTGCATTATCCGTAGCTAAGAATGGGCACTCAAGAATGATGAGAACATGATTTTTTAGGCAAAGGAGGGTTCCATGTCCCAAATGACAAAATCTATCAGGAATTAGAAATTGTCCACTTTGACTATCACGTCCTCAACTATACCTCTTGGTATCTTCATGGTTCGATCCTCTAATTGGAGAGTGATCCTTGTGGGCTTAAGGTCGCCCAGATCAAGCTACCTACAAATTTAATAGGGGAGGATATTAACACTTGACCCCAGGTCGAGTAAGCCTGTCTTAATTTTATTCTCTCCAATGGTGGGTGCACCTGGATCTTTATATTTAGGTGGGATATCGTTAAGAATAATGGAGCTCACGTTATGAGCTATAAACACATTTTTCTTTACCTTCATCCTCCTCTTGATAGTCAATAAATCTTTAATGACTTTTGCATAAGCTGGAATTTGCCTTATTACATCAAGGAAATGTAAGTTCAATATCACAGTTTTAAGCACCTCTAGAACTTCATCACTTATGGTCCCTTTGTGGGAAGGTACCAATCTTTGAGGAAATGGCATAGAAAAGGGTGGCTTTACAACTCCCTCGGGATCACTAGTGTATTCCTTTTCACTCTCGTTCAAGGGGATATCTTTGGCCTCTTTCGTTCCAGGCAAATTCTCCTTGACTTTTGAAGTGTCATAGGGGAGGTGATAAATCAACTACTCTCCCACTACGAAGAGTGGTTACAGCTTGGCAATGCTCTTGATATTCTGTATAGGTGGAGTTAACACTAGGTTGACCTTGGGGAGGTCTTTGGCCATGGGGAGGATATTTTCCCTTATCTTGGATATTCATTGATGATTACAACTTAAAGATGTTCTCATTAATATCGGTGGACATGTGTTCATATCTAGAATTTGTTGCACTTTGAGAATTTATGAACTGGTTTATTGTATCCTCGAGGTTCCTCCGTGGTGGAGTTACATATAGAGATGAAGGTGGTGGTGCTTGTTGGTATTGAGGAGGTGGTGGAGGAGGGACAACCTGTGAATGTGGATTCATCACAGCTTGCGGTTTCCTATAGTCAAAACCATCATGGGTTCTCTGTGAAGGGTTTCATGAGTTACCATACGGGGCATTAAAATTTTCCTTAAATCCTCCTATAGCATCCACCTGCTCGGTGTGCATGGCCTTGTAGGTAGAAATCATCGGGCATATCTTTGTGGAATGGACCACCTCACATATAGCACACACCAGTTCTTTCGAAACATGGATGGATTTGAAGATATCTCTTAACCGGACATCAAACCAATCTTTATTATCTCTCTGAAACTGATCAAATCAACAATCTATTAAGGTATTACTATCCAAATAGTATAGACCGAATAAAGTAGGGGCGATAGATGGTTGTCTAGGCCGGGCTTGGGTATTAGGATAAGATGTTTCCCATGCTTGAGTAGTCTCTGCGACATACTAAAGATGGGCCTCGACATCGCTGGAGTTTAAATCCCAAAACGTTCTTTCACATATTGTTTGCACAAGTTGTTTGGAAGCTACTGTCAACCCACTATGGAAGAAAGAGATCACATAGTGTTTGTCAAAACCATGATCGGGGCATACGCTTACCAACTCTTGGAAAAGTTTCGAACACCTGTCAAAAAGCTCATTATCGTGTTGTCGGAAATCTTGGATTTGAGTTTTGGCAGAGTTGGTCTTGTGATGTGGATAGAATTTTGAGATAAACTTGGATTGCATATCTCTCCAGGAAATTTCGGAGTTTGAAGTTAGAGACCATAGCTAGGTCTTGTCTTTATCCTTTAAGGAAAAAGGAAAAAGCTTTAGGCGAATGACATCTTGTGTGCAAGCTTGGTCACTAAATGTGTTGCATGCCTCCTCGAACTCGCGGATATGCCAGTATGGTTTCTTCGAATCCATGCCATGAAATGTAGGGAGAATCTGGATCATCCCATTGCAAAAGTGTAACTGACCGGCATTATACAGAAGTAGAATGCAACCAGGGGTGACAGTCCGCTCAGGAAGAAGTAAATATTTTATGGGACGATAGGGTAGATTTCCCTCTCCAGTGCCGAAACTCACTGCGTCATACATCGCGCTCTATTCAAATGACTCGGAGTACTCACTCGGTTTCCTAGATGTGTGACTCAATGGTTGACTCAGGGTGCAACTACCGATAGAGTGCTCAGGAGTAGAAAGTGGAACCCAAAATTGTGGAACGCGAGGTGTGGGGGGGCCTTCAGAGTTATACTAAACAATCAGATTTTCGTGGATTCTAGTTGAAGTATTTTGAGGAGTTTGAGTATGTTTAGGATTTTGCATTAAAGGCTTTTGAGAGATGAATTTTTTTTTATATATATATTTTTTATTTTTATTTTTTGGACTTTTGGTCGAAGTTCTAGATTGACTCTATCTAACCTAAGTCTACCAAGATTCCCTGGCAACGGCGCCAAAAACTTGATGCGACCACAAATGTGTCTAGTGTTTATGATATTTAGGCTTAAGTACAAGCCTGTCTCTCAAGTAATAATCCGATAAGTCGGGTATCTATCCTCAGGGAAACCAGACGAACGAAGTCGTGACGACATTGGAAAAATAAGGGTAACCTATCTTTGACTCCAAAAGAAGGAAAAAAGGATTTTTAATACGAAACAACTACTACTAGATGAAAATTTGAGATTGATTAACTAATGAAACTAGAATGAATAAAATGCAATTATGCTAATTAAACGAAAAGTTAATGACAATTGGACTAAAATTTTAACTATGAAATGAGAACAATAGGTCGGGTTACAATCCCCCACACCCTAGTAATTCACTTTGTAGGATACTAGATTCGGAATTAGAATTTCAAATGAACCTGATATTTAGTACTCCCAAGTATTACACATATGAGGGATCGTATCCCGCACAATATGTGAGCAAAGGCCGAGTAAAGCGGTGTCGCATTAACCAATATGCGCATCGAATTCTTAAGCATCCCGATTATCTAGGGAAAACGAGATCAAAATTCCTACGACGGTTGCACCAGTTATACAACACGATTCATGTAAGATTTTAATTCAAAAGTCTATTTCCATTATCGTGAATTACATCAGGTGGGGTTCATGCACCCCAACCCTTAGAAAATTAGCTAGGTATGATTAACTTAAAGAACAACAGGGTTTTTAAGAAATAAAACATTAACTCTAGAGAAACTGATTGAAAAGAGAATTTCAGATTCAAAACCAGTAATTAAAACTAATGAGAAATCTTGAATTGCAGAAATTAAACTTAAATCCTTGCAGCAAAATCTTCTTATGGAAAACTATGGTTTTGACTACAAAAACCCTCTACTCCTACCTGGC
Source organism: Sambucus nigra (assembly GCA_949130495.1). Classification (NCBI taxonomy): domain Eukaryota; kingdom Viridiplantae; phylum Streptophyta; class Magnoliopsida; order Dipsacales; family Adoxaceae; genus Sambucus; species Sambucus nigra. The sequence goes on from OX422213.1 coordinate 390,597,308, forward strand.
TAACCAAAAAACCGAACTCCCTTTGTCTAATAATAACTGGAGGTTAAATACATCACGAAAAATTAGGATTTGGATCTTCATCAAACTCTAAAATCGAAACACGAAAATCAAGTTTATCCTCAGCAGACCGGTTCAGGTCTTTAGTGGTGGATCGGTCCTCATTCAAATTCGGATCAGTCCTTTTTTCTAAGAAATAAGATTGATCTGCTATGGCAATTTTTCCAGTGAGTTATAAAGATCCAGATCGTTCCTTTTTTTCTAGAAATAGGATCGGTCCGCTAAGTGATTTTTTCCAGTAGGTTTTGAGGGTCCGGATCGGTCCTATTATTTTGGAACACGAATCGATCCGCATTTGGTCTTTTAAATTCTCTTCAATTTCTCGCATATTTGGAACCCCGTAACTTCTTCCCTGGAACTCATAATTGGACGCCGTTTCTTCCTATGCACTCATTGAATTGAGATCTTCAATTTTAATGTTAGGTCTTCTTCCGAATTTTGGATGGAAATTATGCTTTTGCCCTTCTGACTTTTCTTCTTTGACTTATTATTTTTCTTTGACTTTCTCCTTTCTTTACTTTGCAATAAATACCTGTAAATGATCTGGAAAAACACAAAACTCGCCATACAATGTAGAGAGGTCAGTAGCATGTGAACGAGATAATTCAAGAGAAATTACATTATTTGGGATGTTAAAACATAATAAATTAGGGAGTAATTTTGGAAGAATTACTGCCTAATCATATGCGTTATATCGAGTCGAACTCGTGAAGCCAAGCCTCATAATACGTCTCTCGACGTGTTATCTCCCAAGGATGTCTACATCTAGATTCCTATCCCTATATATTATCCAACGCTGTTTAGTGTGAACGGAGATGGATTTGATACTAAGTCTCCTTGGGTACGTAGGCACTATATCGAGATAAACTCATGAAGCCCAAGCCTTATAATACGCCTCTTGGCATATTATCTTCTAGGTATGCCTCCATCCCTAGTCCTGAATTCTCTAGACTTCTCCATGTCCACCCCAATACCAAGATGTAGTGTATTAGTTTTCTTCTCAGTGGTGGAACATTACATCCTTGATGCAACCTCGCCTCTTCTTACCCCAACTCCTCCTAGTACTACACCCCCAGGGTAGTCTCAAGAACAACACCTTTCGACTAGTAGTCACCGGGCTATTATAAGGTTATGTGTCAATATCAGACATGTTCAAGTTCACTCCAATTATGATATTCCATGCTAACCCTACCCTTATCAAGCCAAGTCCTACATTTACACACACCTGACATTTGAACATGTGTAAACAACTGAACTACATAAGCTTTGATCCCAAGTTCTCTTGGGTATGTAGGCAAAAATACCGTGTTCTTCTTGTTAGATCGATCCTTGATAATATGTCTCATGATATATTATGCCCAGAGAGATGCATCCATCTTTAATCCCTCATACTGCAATCGTGATATCAAACTATCTCAAGGTGCAATCTCACAAATATACACATATAAACATGGAAACATATAGACACTAATAATAACAGAGATACACCCATCTCTAACCTATACCTTTAACTGATTCCATTTTCCAACCTAAGCACCTATCTACATTTTTAGAGTGACCTTTATGTTAAGGTTTTTAAAACATTCTAAAATAACTAAAAATTAATCAATTAATGTAAAGAGAAATAATAAACATAGAATTAAAGAAGCATACAGAATAAGTGGGGCTCCTAATACCTTCCCCACTCGTAACCCGATTACCGAACCCACATGACAAGATTCTCTGGACCAACTACAGACTTTAAAACCTACCTTAGGATTTTCCCGAAAGGGCTAACCCGAACCTCTTATTTGATTTTATATAAAATAAATTAATTACGCAGACACATATAAACACCTCTTTTTTGGCATTAAAGCCACATTTACGAAAGGGGAATGCACCAAAAATGGACATGGTGTCAAGCTACATCACGAGAAAAAATCACCGAGAGATTACAACCCAGAACCAATAACCCTATCTCAGGGGGACGCGAAGGGATGAGAGACAAGCACTCCATCATCCAAAGTTGCACTAGAGCTCCCCCAGGCATAGAGGCACAACTCATACTCTCTCTTAGGGATCGAATCACCATTATTTGACCTTATCTTAGTTTTATAGTACCCCTCAATTTGAGGAAGAATGATCATCTATTAAAAAGTTAGGAAAATCCCTACCCCAACTCGAGATTATTTTTATATACACTATGATGACCTTTCATTATATACATTCTTCCTTTTTTACCACCTCCCATATTGTTGGTGACAATCCGCCAACCTCATCCTCTATAACTGAGAGATATTGTCAAGACCTCAACCTTGTGTGGTGTGAGTTATTTTTGGCCCATTTCATCTTATCTTGTTCTCCAAATTTGGATTATAATGGATATTAAACTTATATTCATGGAAGTATGCCGCATCTAGGATACATCATATATTTCTCGGTGCAACATTTCTCTTCTCTTGCCATTATTTTTTCCTTGGTTAATTATTTTAATTATTTATTATTAGCTAGATGAAATGAAACCTCATCCATTGACTCATTTTTTGATAATTTTTTTTTTTATTTTACCTTATAAGTAAATGAATGGTTAAATATCAGCCCTACAAAAAACATTTACGAGTAGAAGTATAATTTTAATTGTTTGTTTTCTTCAATGGTTGAGGGAGTGATTTTACATTTACAAGTAGAAGTACACTTTTAATTGTTTATTTGATTCTAAAAATAACATTTACATTCGATTTTACATTTTAATCTACAAGTATACTCGGTAAGGTGATATTACTTATTTTGTCCCTTTATGATTGTACTTTAAAAGTAAATACTATATGTTATGACTATCACCGTGACGTGTAATGTATATGTGAATCATATCATATGGTTATGTGAGAGTGTGTCAAGATAAGTATGCAATTATGAGAAAATGTGCAAGATATGTGATAGAGATATACCGACGAGATTGACTGTGAGGAGACATGAGAGTTAGCATGATAATAATTCAAAATGTTTTAAATATATCTTCAAGGTGCGAGGAATCTCTCTCTCTCTCTCTCTCTCTCTCTCTCTCACACACACACACACACACACACACACACACATATTTGGCCTTGTTCATAGGGAGAGCTGGTGGCACTTACATATTCGAAAATTTCACAATCAAAGTCCACATAGTTCGAACGCTTAAAGGAATTTTACCTCATATCTTAACTTTCTATAGGAGATTGAAACTTCATTATATGTATTAAAGTGTTTTGAATATGAGAAATGCTAAGAAGATTGATCTCATTTCACAAGTTTCTTTCGATATATTTCTCTCGTTTGAAAAGATGTTTCTAAGAAGTCTTGTTTGGAAAAATGATGTGGAGAAGTCGTATCTTGTTTCAAAAGTGTTTCATTAAAAATAATTTTACTAAAGGAAATAAAGTATTTTATCTGACTTGTTAAGATAGATATACGAGTAAGAATCCTCAGGTCAAATGGACCTCTAGCCTAGCATATAATACAATATTTTTTGTATTTTATGCTTTTGTATTCATCAAAATAAAGATAGTGTATAAAAATATGTGCACAAAAGAAGTATATATATATATATATATATATACTGATGATGCTGGAATTAGCACCACCAGATAAGGTGTTTCAAGATCAATCTAAGAACAACAATGGCAGCGTAGTTATGTAAAAGGTAAGAGAATGAGATGAGGAGAAGGGGAGAGTGCTCCAGTGTATGAGTGGTTCAGCCTAAATTGGCCTACGTCCACTCTGTGTGTCAATAACCTTACTGCAATAAGGCACTAATGGCCATGGATACAATCTCTCAAGCTTTCTCTCTCTACTGTGTATATAGACATAGTTTCAGCTAGGGTTGTATATCTGGGCTCCTTTTGCAAAGTAGAGGATGACCTCTATATATAGTACCTAGGGGGTGTAATGTACCCCCCATGCATGAAGTGAGCATGTGTGTGGTTACCTCACCAATATGGGAGTGCCATCTGTCACTGTCACATGTAGAGAATGATGATGCAATATTCTCCCCACGTGTGTGGAATAATCTTGTTATAACTGACTTGTGTCCACGTGTCCTTATCTAAATGTCAGCAGGTGCTCGGCTATCGCGTCTAGGGTATCACCTCGGCCTTGATGAGGTCGAGGTTGGTGAGTCTTGATGCCTGTTCAGTCCGAGGATTCCATGAAGGTCTCGGTCTAATTATGGCGGAGACAATGGGCAAGGTTGGCCTGGGACGAGGTTGAACTGGTGGCTTGACGAGGTTGTTGGTGGCTTACATCTGGCCGAGGTTGCCATTCCAAGGTATATGAGGGTGCTGCCGGTCCTTGTGACGTCCCTTGGAGAGGCTCATGGTAGTGTTGGCCTGGGCCGACCTTGATAAGGCCAAGGGGGGATATCGCGTGTCCAAGAGATGCCCAACATCGGCCATAATACCGGTCGAGGTTGGTGTCTCTAGGCCGAGGTTACAGTTGGGGCATATCAATCACCCCCCAACCCTTAGTCATATGTGAGAGCAAGTGACTAGGGGATTACTAAACCTCCGAGGCCTGTATGTTATAAGCCAATACTTGCTTAACACTTGTCCAATGCTGGAACATGCTTGCTTGGTAGGCGTGTGCTATCAGCCGCCCTTTGGGGCTCCCAAGGCAATGATGGGCCTTGGTAGTTGTGCCTGAATATATAAGTGTTTCGAACCCTTATTTACTTCTTTCTTCTTCACTTCTTCCATTTCAGCAACTCTCATTCCTGCAGCTTTTCTCTCTCTAGAAAGATCTTGGTTCAAGGCTTTTGGGTGGTGATTTCTCGCGTCTTCTCCTCTCTTCCTTACCATTTCATCCTCAGGTAAGGTCTACCATACTTTTTCCTTCATTTTTTCTACAAGCACCATTATTTTCGTATTTTCCGGCGAGTTTCTTAGTTTTCCGGCAACACCACCATAATTTCAGGTGAGCTATTCTTGCCAAGTTTAAGTAGTTTGATCTTTAGATTCCTTTGCTTTATCAGCCAGCCTTGTTTGAAATTTTTGGATTTTAGGAAAATCCCTAAGTGTAGTGTCATCCTCTGATGCTCAGACCCTTATATCAGCTTCTTGAGGAGTTCCCCTCTCTTAGAGAGAAGACTTTAGAAAAAATTAGGCAAATAGAAAGAGCACAGGAGGAGGCTCGTAGATCGCAAGAGTTTCCCATTAGACCCATATTTCCACCACCCCTGAAGGTGATATATCCTGACCCCCCGGAGAACTTCTATCAGACAGAGGTTCCTACTGATCCCATACCTATGTCTGAGTCTGAATCGTCTACCTCAGACCCCATGTCTGTGGATTCCTTTCAAGAGGCTATGGACTTCACGCCTAGGCCTGATCAGGCCGAGGTCTCCAGCCTAGCCTCGTCCCATAACCACTCAAGCACCTCAGGGTCTTCCTCAGAGGTTGAGATTCTTGAGCCGAGTGTGGACATTCCACCACCAATTGACGCCAATCCTATGTCGGCCGTCACCGGGGCAGAATTTGCTCAGAGGTTTCCGAGTTACCCATCAATATTTTCTCCGACCGACGTTGAGTTGGATGATGATGAAGTTGAGAGCGATGTCGACGTCTCTGAGGCGGTCGAGATCGAGAGTACAATTACTGAGGTAGACCTTCTCTTCTTCAGATATCTGTATTCTATCAGCCCCTCAATAAAACTTAGGAGACCTCTGAGGGAAGAGAGGGCTTATCACGGCCGAGACGGTGAGGTCTGCTTGTACGAGCAGATGTTCAAGTTGGGGTTTCGTCTTCCCATTCACCCCATTATCAAGTCCATCCTTTCTTATATTAATTTGGCCACCTCCCAACTCTCTCCTAATACCTGGAGAATCCTAATAGGGGCCATAGTGTTATGGAAGGTTGTCCACCACTCAGACCTTTCAGTTCAGGTCTTCGTAGGTTGTTACGTTCCTTCCTCGGCCAAAAATCATCCGAGCTACTACCATTTTATAGCTCGAAGTCCTGAGAAGAAATTACTTCAGGTGACCCAGACTTCCAACTATAACTGGAAGCCTCGGTACTTCTTTGCTTCAGGTCCATGGGAGTTTGGCCCATGTGTTCCCTCGTCCAATCTGGAGCAGAGGATGCCCCTGAGATGGGGTAAGGCCACCATGTCTGCTAGGGCCGACCCTGGCCTAAGTCTACAGAACCTCCAGAAGGTGAAAGCCCTTCAAGATCAGGGGGTACATGGTCAATTTTCCAGGTTCGAACACTTGATGACTCCCCACTTCCTCTTTGGGACAGGTCTGGGTGGAAGTACCCTTGCCGAGCTTGGTAAGCATTTTTGTTTTGCATGTTTAACCTCTGAGTTTATTCATATCTGATTATCTAACTCAGGTCTACTAATTTTTTACAGAGCGACCAAAGGACATTCCAGACGAGCTTTGGGAGATGGCTACACCAAGCTTGATAAGACTTGCCAAGAAAGCAGGTCTTAACGCTCCTATCTTCTCCATTATTGTCAGGGTCATAGCTCTGAATCCGATGAGTTGGGAGTCCTACTTTCGTTGGTATGACGACCTCTGAGCCATGTACCAGCATGAACGGGGTTTCTCCTATTGGTGTCCTTGCCGTGGTTCTGTAGGCCCATAACACAGCGTAGACCTCTTCAGTCCATCTCCACTTCGCATCTTCTAACCTCTTCTTGATTCCGTCCAAGATATTTCTGTTTATGACCTCGGTCTAACCATTTGCCTGAGGTTGATCAGGAGATGAGAAGAACTGCTTAATCCCTACTCTTAGGCAATACTTTTCGAAGGAGGAGTTCTTGAACTGGGTTCCATTATCCTAGATGAGAGTGTTTTGGAGGCCATATCTGCATATAATATTCCTCCAAATGAACTGGAAGGTCTTTTGCTCTGTGATTGTTATCATCGGCTCTGCCTCCACACACTTTGAGAAGTAGTCAATGGCAACTATCAAGAATCTATAGTTGTTGACAGCTCTTGGCAAAGGTCCTACTAAGTTAATTCCCCATACCTTAAATGGCCATGGAGAAGAGATTGACGTCATAGGCTGATGGGGTTGATGAGGGATAGTGGCGAACCTTTGACATTTGTCCCACCTCTTCACGTAGTCTGCAGCGTCCTTGGACAAGGTAGGCCACCAGTATCCTTGAGTGATGATCCTCTTGGCTAGGGCCCTTCCCCCTATGTGGCTAGAGCATGAACCCTCATGAACCTCCTGTAGGACCCGAGGAACTTCCCTGGGATGCACACATCTGAGGAGAGGCAATAGAAACCCCTTTTTGTACAAGACTTCTCCTACCATTGAGAACTTGGCAGCCCTAAATCTCAACTTTCACTACACCAAATCTGCCCATTTGTCAAGGTCATTGACCTTGACAAATTCACCTTATCAAGGTCAATGACCGTGACATTTTGAGGCGAGACAACTTTTTTTGTCACGGTCGTGTCACGGTCATTGACCTTGACAAAAAACTCGCGTTTTGTGTCACGGTCGTGTCAAGGTCAATGACCGTGACACGTTTGTCACGGTTCTAAACCGTGACATAACCGTGACCCCTCTTGCCCAGAATTGTCACGGTCAATGACCGTGACACGTACGTGACAACTTTTGTCGTGGACTTGTCACGGTCATTGACCGTGACAATTCTGGGCAGAATTTAAAAAAAATCTGCTGGGCAGTATGGCCACCGCCACTACCCAGCAGTATATTTGTACCTGTTATAGCAACGTTGTACCTGTTATAGCAACGTTGTACCTGTTCCAAACATTATATATCCAACACAAACTAAAGATAATGCAAATATATATTCATGATGATATAATCCAAATATTCAAAGTAAAAACAATATACATGACGATATAATCCAAATTTAATTAAAATGGACAAACTTAAAAATAATGTTACTACATGTCTTGGATAAAACTGAGGATGTGAGTAGGCCACACGCCATACGAATTGACGCACCCACTAATATACGTCGTGTCGCATTGTTCGCACAACCACAATAGGGAGTTCTCCTTCCCGGTTATGACATGCGTGACGAGCACCCTGGACTCCATCTCTTGAACCACACGTCCATGGACTATTCCACCCTCGACGATATTCGGGTCCCTTAACCCCCGCCCTATCCGCTAGCCATCAAATACGTCCAATATGAACATGCTCGGCCAACCAATTATCGATAATGGTCTGTTGGAGGGCGTCAAATAGGGAAGTGGATCGTCGAAGTACGAACGTGTCGGTGATGAAGCAGCGAGGTCCACATCCTCGTCATCCAGCGCCTCGTCCTCCCGCACCTCCTCCTCCACCGCCTTCTCCTTCCCTTTCCCTTTCCCTTTACGATCTCCACCCAACGTACGCTTCATGAATGCGTACATATCTTGGACCGTCGCCTCCAAATGGGACAGCTTCGCGTCGTGTGAATTCACCGTTCGAGCCAACCCGGTGTCGTTCGTCTCCAATCCGATGATCCTCGATTTGGCCACCCACGATCTCACTCCCCTTGTCCTCCCTTTGCGATCAGAGCCAAGCACTTGGCTGAGTTCTTCTGTGGACAAAGATGCCTTGTCGGCATCAGACTGCGACTCATGCACTTCCTTAAGCTTTGCCTGAAACGACAAAAAGCACATGATTAGTAAAATAAGTAAACTAAAAACTTATAACGTAATTAACAATAATTAAACTGTCGGATTACTTACAATCGTGTTCGCGATGCTCGGGGACACCTCCTTGTCCTTCCCCTTCTTCGTCCGAAGAGCTACATAAGTATCGAGCCTATGTGGCTTACCCCCTGGCCCACTCCCTACCCCCTGAAATAAAATAGAGTAAAGTAAAATTAGTAAAATTAATATCCAATAATATATTTCTGTAGTTATAGATAAATTAAATCTTACCTGCATCCTATGCTCCACCTCAGCGTAAGAGGTCCGGCCGGAGTAGTGCACGTCCGTCTTTTTATCCCGATTTTCCCTCCCCGATTAGCGAGATGCCAATTGTCGATCCTCGATCTCATTGTCAATGAACTTTTGCCATTGTGACATTGAGATCGGCTCCTTGGGCGGGACGGATCCGCGCCATTGTAAAATGGACTCTCGTGTTTTTCCAAAGTACCGTGACCGCATATTTTTCTTCCACGTCTTGTGTTTCTCCCACAACTGCTCCAAGACGGAATCGCGTAGCTTTGGATCCAAGTTGAATTGTTCCTGTCCAACAAATACAATGTTAGTTGAGAATAAATATAAATATAAATTGAAATTGAAATATTCATATAAATATTACCTGTAGTGCCGCCCAAACAGCTAACTTGATCTCATACGGCACCTCCTTCCAACTCATAAACCCCGGGCCGATGACCGTCTTTAGCAGCTCGAGGGATCTCGCTAAAAGCTCCGACTTGTTTTCGACGGTAATCCCAAATTTTCCATATTTGGGGAGCCTAGCGGCGGAGGAGCCCTCGTCGCCTCCGCTACCACCAAACCCAGACGACATCATCATAAACAGCATCATCATCTTCGCCTTAACATCTGAAGGAGACATTTTTGCTGTAAAAAAATGTTATTAGTACAGATAAAAAAAAATGTTAATAGTACACATTTCGTTTTACCTAATTGAATTAATAGTACAGATAAAAAAATGTTCCATCTATATTATAACGTATGTATAAGTTCCGTCAATACCATTTCGTTTCAATTTTGTAATATTATGTTTTTTCCAAATATTTAAAGAGTTAATCCCTAGAGTTATGGATATTACATTTCTTTCACAATCATTGTGTGAATAGGTATGAGATCATAATTTGGAGAAATTCACGTCCAAGAAATAATTTGGATTGTGATACCCCTTGATAGACTTATATGTTTTGTTTACCCGACCGATGAACTATTTTATAATCCTATAGAATTAAGTTTTAGAATCAAGGAATTGATCAGATATTCATTAAAATCGGTTAGTAGAAAATTTATTTAGTGGAATGAATCTTGATTATAAATGTATAAAAGCATTACATCTCTTGGAATTCCAACCCTTGACCTCCGGATCACTATAACTATGTTTTATCCTTTTCATCAAGGGCAAGGTAGAACGGATTTTGGGATATTCTTATTTGTAAGAGTGCCTAGCATTTTGTAACCTCTGAAATCAATACAACAATAGTGGACGTAGGCTTTCTTACATAGCCGAAGCACTTAAAAAAATCACTTTCTTTTGTATTTACCATTACAATTATATATTTTATCTGTGATTATAAAATTAGATCAAGTCTAGTTTTTTTACATCAATACATATTTAATTGTAAGTTTGTTCAATAAAAGTTATTATTGATTCTTGCATTTTTGTATTTTCTCTTTATTTATACTAGCTTAATTTATTTAGTAGGACCATGTGAAGTTTATTGTTTTTGATTAATATTGTGTGTAGTTTAAATTCGTTTTTATTTTTCAATATTTCCTAAGAGCTTTAGAAATTCGACATTCATTTAAAATGGCATGAGGGTGTTTTAAACCTTCGACTGTGTTTGAAAACTTATTTTTCTTATTTTGAGCGTGAGTACTTTTCGATGGGTTATACTTTTATTGAATTAATTGATAGTCCATACTTAAAGAGTGTACTTTGAAATTTCAAAATGAACTTTCTAAGGTATTAGAAATTTTAGGTGTCTAAATTTAGAGACGTTAAATGTTATTGTGAACTTAATCGTATTATTTTTCGAATTAAACATGAGGGTCATTTTATTTGAGTTATTAAATCAGGAACGACAAATTTAAATTATTGTACACTATTAGTAAAATGTGGATAATGAATCGAACGTCAGTTTTTTACTCGCACACTTGATTATGTCTTTCGTATTTGCTTTTTTATTTGTTTTAGCTTAGGAATATTTCATCTCTTCTTTAAACTCATTTCGTTTAGTTGGACAATCACAACTATTTTGAATGAAAAATTAATAAATTTTCATGGGTTAGACTCGTATTTACACTCACTATTCTATAATAGTCCGTGGATGTGCAATATTTTATAAATTGACAAACAATAACAAAAGTGGACTCTACAGTATTTAATTATTGTAAAAAAATTGTTGACACCACCACACACACACACACACACCAAAAGTGGACTCCACCACCCCCTCCCCCACCACACACCACCACACACACACACACCCCACCCCCTGCCCCCCTCCACCACCCCCTCCACCACCCTCTCCCCCAAAACACACCACCACACACACACACACACCCCACCCCACCCCTCCACCACCCCCTGCCCCCCTCCACCCCTCCACCACCCCCTCCCCCACCACACACACACACACACACACCCCACCCCACCCCCTGCCCCCCTCCACCACCCCATCCCCCACCACACACCACCACACCCACACACACACCCCACCCCACCCCACCCCCTGCCCCCCTCCACCACCCCCTCCCCCCCTCCACCACCCCCTCCCCCAAAACACACACCACACACACACACACACACACCGCACCCCACCCCACCCCACCCCCTGCCCCCTTCACCACCCCCTCCCCCACCAAACACCACCACACACACACACACACCCCACCCCACCCCCTGCCCCCTTCCACCACCCCCTCCCCCCCCTCCACCACCCTCTCCCCCAAAACACACCACCACACACACACACACACACACCGCACCCCACCCCACCCCCTGCCCCCCTCCACCACCCCCTCCCCCACCCTACCACACCCCGCCCCATCCCCCACACACGCACACACATACACACATATATATATACACATACACACATAAATATACACACAAATATATATATAAATGGAAGAGAGAGAGAGAAAAATTGGACCTGAAAGTAGAGAGAGAGAGAGAGAGAGAGAGAGCAACGTCGAGAGAGAGAGAGGGAGGGAACGGTGGGAGGGAAAAAAGAAGGGGGAAAGGGTTTTTGCTGAAAAAGTTGTCACGGTTGTGTCAAGGTCATTGACCGTGACAAGAATTGTCACGGTCAATGACCGTGACAAGATCGTGGCAATTAAATTTATCACGGACTTGTCACGGTCAACGACCGTGACAATTAGTTGTCACGGTAGTGTCAAGGTCAATGACCGTGACATAAAACGCGTGTTTTTTGTCACGGTCAATGACCTTGACAAGGCTGGCCGGCTGAAAGGTGACAATTTGCCCATTTTGGTGTAGTGTTTCTCCTTTCTAGTTTGGACTCAGACAGCTCTCCCTCTCTTAGGTATCTGATGAGAAGGTCGATCCATGAGTCTCCTAGGTTCAAATTGTGACAAAAGTTACATACCTCTTCCTCCTCGATGGTTGCCTTTCTCAAGACCTCGATCGGAATGGTCCTTCCCATATCTGTCTTCATTGCTGAGGCCAGCCTTGCCAATGCATCAGCGTGATTGTTACTTAGTCAAAGCACTCTCTTCAGTTTTGCTTCTTCAAAATATTCTAACAACCTCCTTACCCTCTTTAAGTACTTTCCCATCCTTTCGTCTTTGGCCTCGTATATCCCCAGTACTTGATTGACAACCAACCTTGAGTCGCTATGGAGTAGGAGTCGCTTTACGCGAAGAGTTATTGCCAATAAGAGACCTGCTATCATGGCCTCATACTCGGACTCGTTGTTCGATGCTTGGAAGTTGAATCTCAAGGAGTATTCAATGGTGGCGCCATCTGGAGACGAGAGTATTATCCCCGCACCGCTTCCACTATCACAGGAAGAGCCATCAACGAAGAGGCTCCAGACGTCTGTATCTGATGAGAAGACCCCTTTTGCCATAACTCCTTGCTTGAAGAGGTATCGATCCTCTTCGTTTTTGTGACACCCCGCCTAATTAAATACCGGGCGATCACTCCTTTATTAAATTAAATCAAGGTAAACAGTTGGTTCATTCTCAGCATCACTGTCGATAATTTTTTTTTTCCAATTTAACACCCTAAATAATTAAGCTAAGTGTCAAAAACATTTTTCATACAAACTTCCCAATTTTAATTAAAGAAAAGATTTATATACACAAAATAACATTTCTACGATATAGAATCACACCACGATGAACTAAAATAAAACCATACATTCGTCAATCGAATGTCATCATAATAAAACTAAAAATCATAAACCATCCTGAATAAATCCCGTAAAACAATACTGGAATAACTGAAATATAAAAATCCCAACAATAAATGAAATGATGAAAAGGGCGACACGTGCCCAATAAATGAGAGTAGTAAGAGTGGAGTCAATAACAGAAGCCGTTAAGCAAGTATTTAAATTGATACAGGCCAATGCAAATCATATTGGTTCGACACTCTCTTGAGGAATTCTCACCTCTCTTCTAATGTGCACGCCTATCGTACTAACCTTCCCAAATAATTTAGTTTATCTTAACTTACTCCTAAGTTTTCAAAACCGAACGATGACAATGTTTTAAAAAGGTTACTTTCAATATGTAGCACTCCTCTCGTTTTAGCTTCATTAAATTATAAAGTTTCCCAGTGTCTTCTCATACTTTCACAAAACAAGTATTTAATAATTTGAGTCAACAACCATGTTCTACTTATCAAATCACAGTAGGCAGTTCAAAGTTTATAACCTCATATATATATTAACTACTCGTATAATATATATATATATAACAGCACCCCAACTAAACTATGGTGCGGGCATACTCTGCTATCCAATCCCCGTATCGCTCACACAAAGGGAAATACAAGTTCGGAATCACTCTCGAACTGTATTAACGTATACAAAACAACGTTGAGGCGAAGCATAGATTCCAAGTCCAAGAGGTCAGTACATACCCACACGTCTCTTAGGACCGTCCGACTATCAATCTGATAGCCCATACCTAGGATCTCTATCTTCTAGGGTACGAATCAATATCCCCCATAAAGCAACACAGGATAAGATCGTCCCAGCGCGGTAACCTCAGGGATAGCAAGTAGCGCGGGTACGTTTTTCACATGTATATAATTTATGTACACACAATCATATAAATACACCCATTCATCATATTAATATAGGTTCCTCCCATTACCCATAGTCACAACATTTATCCTTAATTTCCCATTATTATGATTACGTCTAAGGTTTCGTCTCTAACCTTAACTCGAAGGGTTTTCTAACTAGCTATGTGACACTCGTGGATTCTATCCATCTAAGTAGCAAAAATCATTAGGTAAACATTTATTCACTATCGTAAGTATTTGACGTAATCACTCACTTTGAATTACGTAGTTTCCTCGTCCTTTAAATATTTGCCCCTAAAATACAATTATCATCTCGTAATAAAGTTCTCAACACTTAATCATATGTCCTACTGGTCTCTCCTATATCCCAAAACATTTTATTCATAAAGCCTAAAAGCTATTTCACGATGAATCATGTTCAATTAATTAAACAAGCGGGAATAAGAGTCTGCCAGGAAGGGTCGATCGATCGAGGTTTGGGGCTTGATCGATCGAACCTTCGATCGATCGAAGCTCTAGGTTCGATCGATCGATCAAGTAGGTCTGCGAAATCCTGCAGAAGTGCAGTTACGGGTTTTACCAAAATTCTTCACCCAAATCATTATTTCCCAACACTAATCGTCCCAAAACTCCTACTACAAATATAATAACATATTTCCAGATGTTTTTAACGTTAAGCATGCGTGTATACATCATTAAACATGGTTAAACAACCTAAAATCTCATCTAATAATCAAGAACCCTAAAGTTTTCTTAACTTTTGTTCTAATCAGTTTTTCTCCAGAATTTCCTTCTAACATAACATCACAAATTCATGGGTTAATCATCTACTTCACATATTATTTCCAGAATATGGTTATAACGATTTCTACATGCAAATCCCTATCAAAAATTGGGGTTTTCTTCCATTGATTATACTCCTAATCATTCCTACACTAATATGATTATTGCACCAACGAAAATACGCAAGTTAAACACTTGCCTGGGATTTCACAGGTTTGCTTTCCTGCTGATATTGGTGTGGTTGCGTTCTCCTCCTCGCGATGTACGCGTTGGTGGTGACGGCGGTGAAATCGGTGGTGTTTTGGGCCTTGAATCACCTTGAGAGCTCTCTCCTCTCTTCTCCAATGGCCATTCTAGGGTTCTGAATGTTCTAACCCTAAAAGTCTGACTTAAATGGCTGCTAAGGATGGCTGAAATTCGTGGGTTTACTTACCCTATTTTGTAAAATGACCAAAATGCCCTCCCGGGTCACTAATTAAGCCTAAAAAACATCCCGAGACCCAAACAAAACCCCCGGGTACACTTTTCTGACTATCTCGACCCTTCCGGACGCGTTGGCGCACTCAAAACGACCATACGGACAACTTATAAAATATTCCCTTTTTAATTAACATAATTAGTCCCGACGTGACATGGGCACGTCCCGACTTAAATTTCCGAAATAGTCATTTAATTCACCTATGACATTCAATATAACCAATATAATATATTACTATGCTCATTAGTAATATTCAACAAGTTTCCCATAATTACTAACTCTAGTCACGTTAATAATCATAACATAATTAATTTCCGGATTTTTATTAAATAAATCATCACATTAAATTTAATAAATCCCCAAATTAAATATAGCATAAAAATACGGGGTATTACATACTTCCCCCCTAATAACGAAATTTCATCCCGAAATTCGAAAAATAAGGCATACCTGGTAAAAACAACTCTGGATATCTCTCGCGCATATCTGCCTCATGCTCCCAAGTGGATTCCTCCACATTATGATGCTCCCACTGGACTCGCACAAGTGGAACTACTTTCGACCTCAATCTCCTCTCACTATAGTCTAGAATAGCCACTGGTCTCTCCTCATAAGAGCTATCAGACTGTAAGTCTATCTCGTCTATCGCAATGTGAGTATGGGCCATATCATCCCGAAGATATCGTCTCAACGACGAGATGTAGAATACATCGTGGATGCGATGTAAATGTTCTGGCAATCCCAATCTGTATGCTACTGGCCCAATTCTCTCGATGATGGGAAATGGTCCTACGTACCTCGGAGCCAACTTCCCCTTCTTCCCGAACCTCATCACTCCTTTCATAGGAGATACATGCAACAACACTTGATCTCCCACATTAAACTCCCGGAAGAACCGTTTCGCATCGGCGTAGCTCTTCTGCCTGTCTTGGGCTACCCGAATAGGACTCCTGATTATCTCAATCCTCGCGGAGGTCTCCTGAATCATTTCTGGCCCTAATAACTTGTTGTCCCCCACCTCGAGCCAACAAGTTGGAGAACGACAAGGCCTGCTGTACAAAGCCTCAAATGGAGCCATGCCAATCGTAAACTGATAGGAGTTATTATAAGCAAACTCTACCAGTGGAAGGTGTGGCTCCCAACCTCCTCCGAAATCGAGAACACACATGCGTAGCATATCTTCCAACATCTAATTAGTGCGCTCTGTCTGTCCATCTGTCTGTGGGTGGTAAGCTGAACTCAGTCTCAACTCTGTACCCATAGCCTCCTGAAAGCTTTCCCAGAAACGTGACACAAAAATCTTGTCTCTATCTGATACAATATTCAGGGGCACCCCATGTAATCTGACAATCTCAGCGATGAACAACTGGGCATACTGACCCGTGGTATAATCTGTCCTCACTGGCAGAAAATGAGCCACCTTGGTCAAACGGTCTACAATCACCCAGATAGAATCGTGGCCCCGCTGTGATGTAGGCAACCCGGTAATGAAATCCATGGAAATACTTTCCTACTTCCACGCGGGTACTTCCAATGGCTGAAGTAATCCTGACGGTTTCTGGTGGTCCACCTTTACTAGCTGGCAAGTAGAACACTTGGACACAAATTCAGCAATGTCCTTCTTCATCCCACTCCACCAGTACTGTCGTCTCATGTCCTGGTACATCTTATCGCCTCCCGGATGTACTGCAAATCGGGACCCATGGGAATGAGTCATCACTTCATGACGTAGCTCCGCTCCTTCTGGGACCACTAATCTCCCATTAAACAGCAACCCTCCATCCGAACTAACAGAATAGGACTCAGCACCCTCGGCTAGAAGTCGTACAATCTGCTCCTGACAAAACGGGTCTGTGGTCTGTGCCTGTATCACCCTCGTAACAATCTCGGGTGTGACTGACATCACGGATATGAAAGAACGTGCTACTGCGTCCTGGTGACCCAACTCCTTCCACTTTGTTTTCCATATGTCCGCTACATCGTCAACCGGTCTACGGCTCAACGCATCAGCAACTACGTTGGCTTTCCCCGGATGATACTGTATATCGAACTGGTAATCTTTCACAAACTCTAACCATCTGCACTGACGCATATTCAGCTCTCGCTGAGTGAACAGGTACTGCAGTGACTTATGGTCTGTGAACAAACGGAATTTCTTGCCCAACAAATAGTGCCTCCAAATTCTCAATGCAAAGACGACCGCAGCTAACTCCAGGTCATGGGTGGGGTAACTCTTCTCATGCAGCTTAAGCTTGCGGGAAGCAAAAGCTATAGCCTTCTCCTCCTGCTGAAGTACTCCCCCAAGTCCTCGTAAGGACGCATCTGTGTAAACTAGGTACTCTACACCCGGCTTCGGTAAAGCAAGGACTGGTGCCGAAGTAAGCTTGTCCTTCAGCTCGTCGAAAGCCAACTGACAAGCGTCATCCCAGACATATGGTACCCCCTTGCGAGTCAGATTCGTCAATGGACCCGCTATTTTGGAGAATCCCCGAATGAACCTCCTGTAGTATCCGGCTAACCCCAAGAAACTATGCACTTCCGTCGGTGTCGTGGGGTGCCCCCACTCCCTCATCGCTGACACTTTGCTCGGGTCAACTTCTATCCCTTGCTCAGAAACAACATGGCCCAAGAATTGTACCTCTCGCAACCAGAATCCACACTTCTCGTACTTAGCATACAACTGATGCTCTCGTAGAGTCTGAAGAACTTGCCTCAAGTGTTCGGCATGCTCCTCCTCGGAGTGTGAATATATCAAAATATCATCTATGAAGACGATGACGAACTGATCCAAGAACTCTCTGAATACTCAGTTCATCAAGTCCATGAAAACGGCTGGGGCATTTGTGAGTCCGAACGGCATCACCCTGAACTCATAGGACCCATATCTTGACAAGAAGGCAGTCTTTGAAACATCCTGCTCTCTAATTCGTAACTGATGGTACCCCGACCTCAGATCTATCTTCGAAAAGAAAGTTTCTCCCCTCAACTGGTCGAATAGATCATCGATTCGAGGCAATGGATACTTATTCCGTATCGTGACCTTGTTCAACTCCCGGTAGTTTACGCACAATCTCAGTGAACCATCTCTCTTCTTTACAAATAAGGCTGGAGCGCCCCAAGGTGAAGTACTCCTACGAATGAAGCCCTGACCTAATAGCTGCTCAATCTGATCTCGTAGCTCTCGCATCTCTGCCGGAGCCATACGGTACGGTGCGCGTGCTATAGGTCTCGTATCCGGCAATAAATCTATAACGAAGTCTATCTCACGACTGGGCGGTAGGCCTGGTATCTCCTGAAACACATCGGAATACTCCCTAACAACTGGGATCAAATCCAAAGGAATCACAACCTCCTTAGAGGTATCCTCCTCAATGTAATATAAATGAGCGGTCGAACCTCCCTCTGGGCGAGGCATCGCCACTACAAACATCTCTTGCCCCGGAATGGCAAAAACAATGCTCCCACCGAAGCAATCAATCATGGCTCTATAAGATGCGATCCAATCCATACCAATGATCACATCATGCTCGTGCATGTCTAAGACTAGCATGTCTGCAGGCAATACCAAGCTACCAATCTCTACCCCTACTCCCCGGCATATAAAGAATATAAGTGACCCACTCCCCAGTGGTGAGTCGACACACATCACGGTGCTCTCTGATGTGGCTAACAACCCTAAGGACTTCGTAAAATGCGTAGCTATAAAACAATGCGTTGCCCCTGTATCAAACAAAACTTTACCCATAGTACCATGGATAGGAAACATACCCTCAATCGCGGGTGGTGCCTGTGGAGCTGCTGCCTGGTGGACGTTATAGACACGTCCATACTGCAATTACCCCTGCTGCACTGGAGCTGCTGGAATGGCTGGTAGGGCTGGCACCTGGGCTGGAGCTGGAAGGGCAGGTGGGAAGAGTGGTCTCTGCGGCTCATTACGGGCTCCCTGCTGCTGTGGGGCACTATCGCCCTCTGGGCAATCCTGATGCTTATGGTCGTGCTTGCCGCACACAAAACACCGGCCTCTGAAATTACCTCCCCTCTGTCCCTGCTGACCACGGCCCTGCTGGCCGTTACCTCCACGCCATTGGCCCTGTTGGCCCTGATGTGCACGCTGTTGCCCTTGCTGGCCCTGCTACTATCCCTGCGGTCGGTGTTGACCCTACTGGCCTTGCTGATTAGGCTGACCCTGATGGCCCTGCCTGTATCCCCCGAATCCCTGCCTAGAATCACCTGAACGGAATCGCTTAGTAGGGTCCCCCTGATGGGAACTCTGCTCGTGCTGACGAGTCTGTCCATGAGTTGGTGCCCCACCGGCACTATTACCCCTGGTCCTGCCCTGCTGGCTGGACTCTCCTGCTCTCTTGCTTCCCTGAAGATGGAAGCGGTGATCCTGGCAATGTAGTAACGCTGCATTGAGTACATCAGTGAAAGTACTCAGGGATAGATTTCCAATAATGTGCTGACGGATCCTCCAAGCTAACCCGTCGACGAACAGCAAAATCTTCTTGCCCTCACTGGGTGCCTCATCTGGCACAATAGTGAGAAGTCTCGTGAACTCCTCCTCATACTCAGCTACAGTAAGGTTCTCCTGCTTCAGATTTAGTAATTTTCCCCTCATCTCAGTCTGCACTGCGGGTGGAAAATACTTGCGGTCAAACCGCTCCCAGAACAACTGAATAGGGATCATGTCCCTCTCCTCCAAAGTAGTAGTGGACTCCCACCACTATAATGCGGCTCCCACCAGCTTGAAAGAAGCCAATAACTGCTTTTGTACTTCGGTGCACTCATACATGCGAAGATGCCGCTGGATGTCTTTCTTCCATTGGCTAACCGTGACAATGTCGGTGCTACCGGAGAACTCAGGGGGATGTGCTTTCTGAAAAGCATCCCGAACCCTCTCCCATGCAGATGGAAGCTGTGCTGGTACTGGCGCCACTGCCTGGACCTGGGGTGGAGCCTGCTGAATCACCGCTATCGCGGCATTCACCGCCTGAGCAACTATAGCGGCTACTTCATTAGCATTCATTGTGCCTGGTGCCGGAGCTGCTGGTTGCTCGGCCTGGGCACGCCTATCTTTTGGAGCATGTCTCGAAGGCATCTGAAACGTGAACAAAATTTATCAGTCTACAGTTATCATCGAATCTCAATTAACTGAAGACTTAAACGTAAAAGCAGGAATACAACAAATCCTAAAAATAGGGCTCTATAGCAAAAAATGTTAAGTTGAAAGTGAAATAAGCCGTACAGATCCTATGGACACTAGAACCTGATGCTATGATACCACCTGAGACACCCCACCTAATTAAATACCGGGCGATCACTCCTTTATTAAATTAAATCAAGGTAAACAGTTGGTTCATTCTCAGCATCACTGTCGATAAAAAAAAAAATTCCAATTTAACACCCTAAATAATTAAGCTAAGTGTCAAAAACATTTTTCATACAAACTTCCCAATTTTAATTAAAGAAAAGATTTATATACACAAAATAACATTTCTACGATATAGAATCACACCATGATGAACTAAAATAAAACCATACATTCATCAATCGAATGTCAACATAATAAAACTAAAAATCATAAACCATCCTGAATAAATCCCGTAAAACAATACTGGAATAACTGAAATATAAAAATCCCAACAATAAATGAAATGATGAAAAGGGCGACACGTGCCCAATAAATGAGAGTAGTAAGAGTGGAGTCAATAACAGAAGCCGTCTACTCAAGTGACCTGCAACTCCCACCTAAGCTGCAGCTCGTTCTTCTCAAAGGATCCTAAGCAAGACGCCCCTGTGGCTGGGCACCTGAAAATATACATAGATATACACAAGAGAGAGAGAGAGAAAAAAAACGGGTCAGGGCCCGAAAGTGTGTTTGATTTTAAAATACGTTAAGCAAGTATTTAAATTGATACAGGCCAATGCAAATCATATTAGTTCGACACTCTCTTGAGGAATTCTCACCTCTCTTCTAATGTGCACGCCTATCGTACTAACCTTCCCAAATAATTTAGTTTATCTTAACTTACTCCTAAGTTTTCAAAACCGATTGATGACAATGTTTTAAAAAGGTTACTTTCAATATGTAGCACTCCTCTCGTTTTAGCTTCATTAAATTATAAAGTTTCCCAGTGTCTTCTCATACTTTCACAAAACAAGTATTTAATAATCTGAGTCAACAACCATGTTCTACTTATCAAATCACGGTAGGCAGTTCAAAGTTTTTAACCTCATATATATATTAACTACTCGTATAATATATATATATAACAGCACCCCAACTAAACTATGGTGCGGGCATACTCTGCTATCCAATCCCCGTATCGCTCACACAAAGGGAAATACAAGTTCGGAATCACTCTCGAACTGTATTAACATATACAAAACAACGTTGAGGTGAAGCATAGATTCCAAGTCCAAGAGGTCAGTACATACCCACACGTCTCTTAGGACCGTCCGACTATCAATCTGATAGCCCGTACCTAGGATCTCTATCTTCTAGGGTACGAATCAATATCCCCCATAAAGCAACACAGGATAAGATCGTCCCAGCGCGGTAACCTCAGGGATAGCAAGTAGCGCAGGTACGTTTTTCACATGTATATAATATATGTACACACAATCATATAAATATACCCATTCATCATATTAATATAGGTTCCTCCCGTTACCCATAGTCACAACATTTATCCTTAATTTCCCATTATTATGATTACGTCTAAGGTTTCGTCTCTAACCTTAACTCGAAGGGCTTTCTAACTAGCTATGTGACACTCGTGGATTCTATCCATCCAAGTAGCAAAAATCAGTAGGTAAACATCTATTCACTATCGTAAGTATTTGACGTAATCCCTCACTTTTAATTACGTAGTTTCCTCGTCCTTTTAATATTTGCCCCTAAAATACAATTATCATCTCCTAATAAAGTTCTCAACACTTAATCATATGTCCTACTGGTCTCTCCTATATCCCAAAACATTTTATTCATAAAGCCTAAAAGCTATTTCACGATGAATCGTGTTCAATTAATTAAACAAGGGGGAATAAGAGTCTGCCAGGAAGGGTCGATCGATCGAGGTCTGGGGCTCGATCGATCGAACCTTCGATCGATCGATCAAGCAGGTCTGCGAAATCCTGCAGAAGTGCAGTTACGGGTTTTACCAAAATTCTTCACCCAAATCATTATTTCCTAACACTAATCGTCCCAAAACTCCTACTACAAACATAATAACATATTTCCAGATGTTTTTAACGTTAAGCATGCGTGTATACATCATTAAACATGGTTAAACAACCTAAAATCTCATCTAATAATCAAGAACCCTAAAGTTTTCTTAACTTTTGTTCTAATCAGTTTTTCTCCAGAATTTCCTTCTAACATAACATCACAAATTCGTGGGTTAATCATCTACTTCACATATTATTTCCAGAATATGGTTATAACGATTTCTACATGCAAATCCCTATCAAAAATTGGGGTTTTCTTCCATTGATTATACTCCTAATCATTCCTACACTAATATGATTATTGCACCAACGAAAATACGCAAGTTAAACACTTGCCTGGGATTTCACAGGTTTGCTTTCCTGCTGATATTGGTGTGGTTGCGTTCTCCTCCTCGCGATCTACGCGTTGGTGGTGACGGCGGTGAAATCGGTGGTGTTTTGGGCCTTGAATCACCTTGAGAGCTCTCTCCTCTCTTCTCCAATGGCCATTCTAGGGTTCTGAATGTTCTAACCCTAAAAGGCTGCTAAGGATGATTGAAATTCGTGGGTTTACTTACCCTATTTTGTAAAATGACCAAAATGCCCTCCCGGGTCACTAATTAAGCTTAAAAAACATCCAGAGACCCAAACAAAACCCCCGGGTACACTTTTCTGACTATCTCGACCCTTCCGGACGCGTTGGAGCACTCAAAACGACCATACGGACAACTTATGAAATATTCCCTTTTTAATTAACATAATTAGTCCCGACGTGACACGGGCACGTCCCGACTTAAATTTTCGAAATAGTCATTTAATTCACCTATGACATTCAATATAACCAATATAATATATTACTATGCTCATTAGTAATATTCAACAAGTTTCCCATAATTACTAACTCTAGTCACGTTAATAATTATAACATAATTAATTTCTGGATTTTTATTAAATAAATCATCACATTAAATTTAATAAATCCCCAAATTAAATATAGCATAAAAATACGGGGTATTACAGTTTTCTTCTATTATGCTCCGAGTTTTGCCTGAGATGACCTTTTCCCGATCTCGGAAGACGTTTGGTGCCATCTCTTCCGAATTTCGGAAGACACTACGATTTGTCTCTTCGGCATCCTCTAGGCCTTTTTCTATCTCGGCCTCTTCCTAGGTGAATTCTGTAACAAAGTCTGCGAGGGCCTGCCCTTTGATGGCTGTCCTAGGCTGGTAGTTAAGATCATATTCTCCTAATTTGATGGCCCAGGTCATCAATCTCCCAGACTTCTTAGGTTTATGCAGGACCTGCCTAAGTGGGGAGTCAGTGAGGACTACCATGGAGTGAGCTTGGAAGTAAGGCTTCATTTTTCTTGAGTCATGTATTAGGGTATAAGCCAACTTTTCGATGCGGGGATAATTTTGTTCACACCCTTTAAGGGCCTTACTGTTGAAGTATACAGGCCTTTGGATCCCATCCTCTTCCCGTATGATGGCCGCGCTGATGGCTGATTCAGAGACTGCCAGGTATACAGGCAACCTTTCTCCTGCGATGGGCCGAGACAGCAATAAGGGAGACCCTAAGTAGGACTTGAGTAGGTTGAAGTATTTTTCACACTCTTCGTCCCATTGGAAGGCCTTTCTTAGAACTTTAAAGAATGGAAGACACTTATTCGTTGCCCTAGAAACAAACCTGTTAAGGGCAGCCACTCTTCCCGTGAGTCTTTGAACATCCTTGATACTCCTAGGAGCCTTCATGTCGAGTAATGACTTGATTTTCTCAGGGTTTGCTTCAATTCCTCTCTGGTTAACGATGAATCCCAGGAACTTCCCAGCTCCTACTCTGAAGACACACTTTGCTGGGTTGAGTTTCATTCTGTATGAGTCCATAACACCAAAGGTCTTCTCAAGGTCCGCTATGTGAGTACAAGCTTTCAAGCTCTTTGTTAGCATATCGTCTACATACACCTCCATGGTCTTACCTATTTGCTCTTCGAACATCTTATTGACAATACGTTGGTATGTTGCCCCTGCATTTTTCAGACCAAAGGGCATCACTTTGTAGTAGTACGTCCCTTTGTCTGTAATGAAAGTTGTCTTCTCTGAGTCTTCGACATCCATAAAGATTTGGTTATAGCCTGAATACGCATCCATGAAGCTCATGAGCTCATATCCTTGTATAGCATCCACCATCTGATCTATCCGAGGTAAGGGGTAGCTGTCTTTTGGGCAAGATCTGCTCAGGTCAGTGAAATCCACACATATTCGCCACTTCCCATTGGCCTTAGGCATGATGATTGCATTTGAGAGCCACTCCGGGTAGGTAACCTCTCTTATGAACTCGGCCTCTTCCAACTTTTTGACCTCTTCTCGGATGATGTCGTATTTCTCCCTGGAGTAGATTCTTCGTCTCTGCTTGATCGGCTTGGCATCTCTAGTCACGTTGAGCTTGTGGCTCATCACCTCAGGGTCGATGCCATGTATGTCTGCGTGACTCCATGTGAAGAGACTCTGTCTCCTCCTGAGGAAGTTTATTAGCTCTTCCTTGGTTCCTGGCTCTAGGGCCTTACTGACCTGGATGGTTTTTTCTGGCTCATCCTCATTGAGGACGATGGATTCTACCTCTTCCACGGCCTCTCCCTTCTTCAACTTTGTTTCATCTATTGGGTCAAGAGTGTCAATGCTATAAGTGGTGGTTTCCCTCTTATGGGCTTCTCTCTCTTCAGCCGAGTTGAAGTAACATTCTCGCGCTGTGGTCTAGTCACCTTGCACTTCCCCTACTCCATAAGGAGTCAAAAATTTTATCATCTGATGGACCGTTGATGGCACAACCTCGAACTCCCTAAGGGCCACCCTTCCTATGATGAGGTTATAGGCCGAGAAGACACTCTCGTCCATCACGAAGAAATTAATCCTCCTGTTCAACCTCTTAGGCCATTCGTCACCCATCCGTACGTCCGTCTCATGCATGCCCAAGGGGTGAACCTTTTCACCACTGAAGCCTATCAGGGGGTGGTGATAGGGGACCAGTCTTGCTCTACTAAGTCCTAAGCTCTTGAAGCAAGGCCAAAACATCACATCTGTCAAACTCCCTCCATCCACGAGGATCCTCTGCACCTCATATCCATGAACCCTTGTCGTTATGACCAAAGGGTCATCATGGGGGGCTAAGATACCTTTGAAGTCAAGTCTGGAGAACCCAACTATGAGGGTGTTCATGTGTACTTTCTTCCTCTTCTGTACTGTATCGGAAGACGTTAGATTCACAACTTCAAGCTTGGCCACTGATTTGGCCTCGGCTACATGAGCCTTCCTATCAGCTACTTCAGATCCACCACCTGCAAATCCTCCGCATATTGTGCCAATACCGAAAGAGATCATGCCAACCCTCCTCACCGGGGTGTTATCATCCTTTGGTGGGAGATCCGGATCATCTTCATCCTCACCTTCTGAATCATCGTCTCTTCGGGCCGGGATTTCGTCATGACATCTGTCATCCCTCCTTTTCTTATGGTCATCTCTTCCATTCTTAGGAACCTTACCGTCTACATATTTTCTCAATTTCCCAGATTTTAACATCTTCTCAATCTCTTCCTTCAAAGCGAAGCATCTATCTGTGACGTGACCAAGATCTTGCTGGAACTCACACCATAGGTTTTTGTTCCTCTTATGTGGTGGGGATTTCAGCTTCTCTGGCCATCTCAGAGCCCTATCACTCTTAATCTCATTGAGGATGTGCTCACAGCTCACAGTCAGAGGAGTATAGTGAGCGAACTTGTCATCACCCGATCTCTTCTTCACTTCTTTCTTGCCTTGGGGATTTTCACTGCCACCGCGATTCTCATCCTCATACTTGGCGGCCATTGCCTCTTCCGCATTCATTACTTTCCCTGCGGTTGCCAGCAGCTCCGCCATAGACCAAGGGGTCTCTTCCGCCAGTTTCCACAATAGCTTCCCCTCCTGGAGACCTCCTATAAGGGCGGTTATGGCTATGTTCTCTTCATAATCTTCGACCTCCAACTTTTCTTTGTTGAATCTTTCTATATAGTCTCTTAGGCTCTCACCCTTAGCCTGCTTGACATACAGCAGGTGGGTAGTCTTCTTTTGAGGCCTCACCCCGAAGCAGAAGTTGTGGATGAATCGCTCAGCCAAGACTTTGAAGTTATCAATTGAGTTCTTCGAAAGGGAGGTGAACCAACTGTGTGCAGCCCCTGTTAAGGTCCCAGAGAAGGATCTATACTTCATCTCATCGGGTATCGAGTAGATGTCTGCTTCCAATTGATACATCTCGATATGATGCACAGGGTTAGTGCTTCCATCATACTTGGGAGACACCATAGGAGGCTTGAACTTAGCAGGGGTTGGGAACCCCACTATCCTAGCGACAAATGGGGAGCCCTCTGAGTACCCCCTTTGCAATGGGTCCCTGCTTTTAATGAGGTCTCCTATCTTCTCCTCAAGGCGTTGGATAGAATCATTCCATGGTCATCGGCCATCGACTTGGCTGAGGTTATCCCCTTCCATCTCCCTAGGATGGACCGAGGGTTCCCCTGCCAAGACACGTTCACAGTGTCGGCCTTGGTCTGGCCGACACTGCTTGTTCCCTCTCAGAGAGCCTGCTGCGCTCCTTGATCTCGACAATCTCTGTCTTAGGTCATTCATCGGGCCCAGTCTCTCGAAGGCTGACCCTCTGCCTAACCTATCAAAGGCTGACCCTCTTTGCTGGGCCTCTTCACCTCTTTAGCCGACACAGCCTTGACTTTGCCTAAGAGGCCGTACAGTGTTATTTGACACCTCATATGACTCCCAACAGTCTTTCGGTGGTTCTTACGCCTCTAGATCATCATACCTGTCCTCTGGGAAAGGGTTTCCCTACCTCCCCAGGCGCAAGTGCCTAGGGTCAGCAACGTCCCTTCTCCGCGGGGGTGCAGGCTGGTCCTTCATTGGTGCCTGGGGTGGTCCCCTGGCGTCCGGAAGATGCTGAATTATCGCCGGAGTGATCATGTCCGGTGAGACTCCAAGTGGTGTCATCATAGTTTGGCTGAGTTGTGCAAATTGCTCTTGCATGGCTGCTTGTGTTGCAGCTAAAGATCTCAAGGCCGCAGCTACCTCCGCCATTTCGGACTGGGAAAGCGCCTGACTGGAACTAGGCCCCCCGGGCGGTGGAAGAAGCGGTGGTAAGTCTGGTGCCATATGTTAACACTATAGAGCTTGAGTAGCAGATGAGCTTAGTACCTTACTGGACCTCTTTCAATGGTGAAACAGCTCTGCGCTAGGGGGAGGCCTGGTTCACCACCAGAGTCTCCGGTGAGGTTAATCAGAAAAAGAGGAAGAGATAGCTTCTCGTTCCCACAGACGGCGCCAAAATGATGATGCTGGAATTAGCACCACCAGATAAGGTGTTTCAAGCTCAATCTAACAACAACAATGGCAGTGTAGTTATGTAAAAGGTAAGAGAATGAGATGAGGAGAAGGGGAGAGTGCTCCAGGGTATGAGTGGTTCAGCCTAAATTGGCCTACGTCCACTGTGTGTGTGAATAACCTTATGTGAGTACAAGCTTTCAAGCTCTTTGTTAGCATATCGTCTACATACACCTCCAGGGTATATAAGGGTTCAAAACCCTTATATACTCAGGCATAACTCCCAAGGCCCCTCATTGCCTTGGGAGCCCCAAGGGCGGCTGACAGCACACGCCTACCAAGCAAGCATGTTCCAGCATTGGACAAGTGTCAAGCAAGTATTGGCTTGTAACAGACAGGCCTCGGAGGTGAAGTAATACCCTAGTCACTTGCTCTCACATATGACTAAGGGCTGGGGGGTGATTGATATGCCCCAAGTGTAACCTCGGCCTAGAGACACCAACCTCGATCGGTATTATGGCTGATGTTGGGCATCTCTTGGACACACGATATCCCCCCTCGGCTATATTAAGGTCATCCCAGGCCGACACTACCATGAGCCTCTCCAAGGGACTTCACAAGGACCGACAGCACCCTCGTATACCTTGGAATGGCAACCTCGGCCAGATGTAGGCCGAGCTCGCGTCAAGCCACCAGCAACCTCGTCAAGCCACCAGTTCAACCTCGTCTCAGGCCGACCTTGCCCATTGTCTTGGCCATAATTAGGCCGAGACCTCCATGGAATCCTCAGACTGAACAGGTATCAAAACTCACCAACCTCGGCCTCATCAAGGCAGAGGTCATACCCCAGACGCAATAGCCGAGCACCTGCTGACATTTAGATAAGGACATGTGGACACAAGTCAGTTATAACAAGATTATTCCACACACGGGGGGAGAATATTTCATTATCATTCTCTACATGTGACAGTGACAGATGGCACTCCCATATTGGTGAGATAACCACAGACATGCTCATTGTATGCATGGGGGGTACATTACACCCCCTAGGTACTAAATATAGAGGTCATCCTCTACCTTGCAAAAGGATCCCAGATATACAACCCTAGCTGAAACTCTGTCTAGATACACAGTAGAGAGAGAAAGCTTGAGAGATTGTATCCATGGCCATTAGTGCCTTATTGCAGTAAGGTTATTCACACACAGAGTGGACGTAGGCCAATTTAGGCTGAACCACTCATACCCTGGAGCACTCCCCCCTTCTCCTCATCCCATTCTCTTACCTTTTACATAACTACGCTGCCGTTGTTGTTCTTAGATTGAGCTTGAAACACCTTATCTGGTGGTGCTAATTCCAGCATCATATATATATATATATATATATATATATATATATATATACTAGGGTATGTTCGTACCTGAAGGCACGATGACAATTTTCCCGAGTATGAATCGTGAGGTCAAGTCATAAAAGTTTTATATTATAGTATAATTTTTCAAAGTAATAATCGTGGTCACTTTTCCTGAATAGAGGATATTTTTTCCAAAATTATTTAATCGTGTATAATTGTAAGTCCAAAATTTTATTTTCAACACAAATAAACGTAAAAATATAAGAATTTTTTTTTGCAAAATTTGCTTTGTTTATATGAATATCCACTTGCTTAAGTAATAAGAAAATACTTTAACCACATAAATAATCCGTCCCAGACCTAGTATAAACAATATCGCTTATCTATCAATATTCACATATAAACCCCTACTATAAATACACCACAGACCCTTATTGGCATCTTTAGTAATAATATATATAAAATGTTTCAATAGGATGATTGTCAACAGTTTACAAAGATTCATCTCAAAACAAAACAAGGTGTGCATACATTTAAAATTTGGGCAAAACCTCCTTTATTTATACAACAATCCACATATTTAATAAACAAAATATACTTCAACAATAATGCTAATAGTCCATCTCGAACAACTTTTAAACAAACGCATCAAGTTGCCATTATTCAAAAACAAAATACATATATGAGTACATAACAGACCACTATTAACAACTTGAGCAACATAATGAATATATCATACAAACATAAACTTTCAATATAACTAAAAATATATCGATTCATCAAACCACTCATGTTAATATTGTCATCTTCTATAGCACACTAACGGTTTCTCCACATTCCACGTATCATCTTCTGTAGTACACCAAACTTGTTCCTCAGTCTCAGAGAACTAATTGATGCATCATGGGCCTTGAGGAGGACCTAGTATTCCCCGTTCTACATTGTGTTGGCATCAAGTAACCAAAGAATTTTGGTATCTAATCATATACGTATCTACATATAAATAGAGCCCAGAAAAGTGACAAAATTGCATTAATAATCAATGTTACAAAAGAACCTAGAAGGAATTGTATATTGTTAATCTCAAATTTAATACATATATCACTACAAACATTGCAAGCATACCTGAAACCACAATTTAATGCATATATCACTACAAACAGTGCAAGCATATATCAGCGGGGCTACGCATAGGTGGTTGTTGGTGTTCAATTTGAAACCACAATTAATAAAGCAACATGCTTGCATATAATTAAGCAAAGCATACCTGATTTGACCCATAGATATCTGAGTGAGTCACCATTATTTGATATAAATACTTCTGTCAAACACATATATCACCCAAACCAAACATAAAAATAAAAAAATGACTTTGTCAACTCTCTACAGGAAGGTTTCAATGGCTTGAAAGGTTTTAATGGCTTTGTCAACTATAGATGGAAAATAAGTTGCTTTTGGCCTTCCAGCTCATATAGGAACTCCCTGATAATTAAAGTGGAAAAGTTCCCTCTCTAATACCTGCCTAGGTGTATATAAAGAATATCTATTTATACATTCTTTTAGAAAATTTGTATTTCTCATATTAAAAAGATAAATATTAACCAAAAAACAAATTGGTTACCCTTCTCGTAGAATCTCGCTTCCCCATGTCAAATTCGTGGATCAGTCCTTGTCCACGCACTTTTATAACTGATCAGTGTTGAAATGATGAAAATATTATGGGATATGGATTTTACATATGACATCAACCTCTCATCTTGAAAAGATGAAAATCAGTACTAACTATTAAAAAAATCTACTCATATAACCTCGCATAAAAGTTTTGATACCAGCACGCAGATTTTCCTAAAAATAGTACAAATGAACATGTGTCAAAATTCCTAATTCGTTTAAATACAAAAATAAACGAATACCAAATCATCTATACAAACATCTGTACACTGTGTTAAGAAAAAAATCCATATCATCTAAAAATTCATATAAATGTTATGGAGGTTATAGTACATATATTCGTTTGTCAAATACATAAATGATCTGGATTTTATGGATTTTTAGATAATAGTGTACAGACGTTTGTATAGATCATTAGGTATTCATTTATTTTTCTTCATATGTAAGCTGTGTACAAATGTTATGTAACGAACATATGTACGCTGTGGAAATCCATGTCATTGTCTTCATAGCTGTGAAAATCCATAACATCTGTACACTGCCATCCATACAAATGTTTCTGTATAGACCCAAATCATTTATACAAACGAACATATGTATGTTGTGAAAATCATTTAAATACAGAAACGATCTATACAAACGAACATATGTACAATATGAAAATTGTTTAAATACAGAAATGATCTATACAAATGAACATCTGCACACTCTGTGAAAATCCAAATGAACATCTGTACAGTAATAGAAGAGTTAGATTGTAAAAATACCTTGAAACATTCTGTAAGAAATAAAGCTCTAAGTATGCCCAAATTTCTAAGTGAAGAAAAAGTCTACCTCTATCTTTCGGTATATCAGAAGTCCATAAGGTGAGGTTATCCCTCAAGAACTGCATTTAATGAAGTTATATAATATTCAAATGTCCTTCATATCAGTACATGTATCGACGACAATAGTCTCATCATGAACCTGCAAGAAAGTGGTCACAACCAATAATAAATCGCTCATTAAAAATTAAATATGATAGTTAAGCTGCATTACCTCATTTTGATCATTGAGATTAGTTGTTATCTGCTTGTGTATGGTATGCTAGTGTACTGCTTGTGTTTCCTAATTTTAAAGTTGCTTTAACAAAAAAAGAAAAAATAATAATTATATATTATACAAACACCAAATATAACAGTTCAAGTATTAACTCAAGAATTTGCAGAGTATCTTCTGCAACAAACGCCCTGATGGCATATAACTCAACCTATGCCTCTAGCATTGTCATGAAATCCACCATGGGTCCCTTGCATTAGAAACTCCTAAGAAATTATCGTGTTTCGACAATGACAGTTACAATGATTCCTTGAAGACCGTGAAGGAGCGTCATAGATATATTAGATAGTTTCAAAGAACCAATTATTTACTGAAGACCGTGGTTTCCTGAAGATGTATCTATTAGATAGTTTCAAAATGTATATATAATGTATACATAATAGTCACAATTATTACCTAACGATCGTGGTTTGAATTGGTAGTTTCGTAGATACAGTGAAGGAGAATCATCATCTTGAAACTATCCAATGTATACTTAACAGTCACAATGATGATTACCTGAAAGTTGCTTGGTGTGGTATCCTATCCAATGTATACATACCTGAAAATTACAAAGACCCTATGAGAATGAAGTTGGAAATTTATTTTGATCTTTACAAAAAAAAAACATAAATCCCAGGTATTAGGGGCCATTATTAGATGATCATTTCAAGTATTAACTCAAAATTTTGCAGAGTGTCTCCTGCTACAAACTCCCTGATGTTATACAAATCAACCTATGACTCTAGCATTGACATGAAATCCACCATGGGTCCCTTGTATTAGAGACCCCTATGAAATTATCTTGTTTCGACAATGACAGTTATAATGATTCCCTGAAGACCGTGAAGGAGCGTCATAGATATATTAGATAGTTTCAAAGAACCAAATATTTACTGAAGACCGTGGTTTCCTGAAGATGTACCTATTCGATAGTTTCAAGATGTATAAATGATGTATACATAACAGTCACAATGATTCCTTGATGATCGTGGTTTGAATTGGTAGTTTCGTAGATATCGTGAAGGAGAATTATCATCTTGAAACTATCCAATGTATACATAACAGTCACAATGATGATTACCTGAAAGTTTCTTGGTGTGGTATCCTATCAAATGTATACATACCTCAAAATTACAAAGAACCTATGAGAATGAAGTTGGAAATTTATTTTGATCTTTACAAAAACAAAAACAAAACATAAATCCCAGGTATTAGGGGCCATTATTACATGATCTTCTGCAGTGTTTATGCATTGCAATAGGTTTGAGTAAAATTTGAAAAATTCTCGATTGTTTATATTCATATATATGTTGAAGTAACATAAACTTGGTGGATCCTTGAATTTATGTGAACAAATGAAGCTCACATTCGAAATCAAAACTGATATGTTTTAGCTTTAAGAACCTGAATAGCATATATGTACAACTAATTGCAAAATGTTTCTTAAATCTTCTCTTAAAAACTCCATCATACTTAATATCAGAGGTGACGCAGAGCACGAAAATAGACAATAATGAAAGCAATGATGCAAAATATCCAAACTAAAAGTGTTTAGAAGATAAAAAACAATTCTATGAAAATTAGAGTGATAAGCCATGTTTAAAAAGATTGGTTACTAAACAAAGATAAGAATATAATGTGTACAGAGGTGATCCATTGTGGGATGCAGATGTTATGACTTCTTTCATGAGGAAAAATTGTTAAGACATTTCAGATTATACAGCCATGATCTGGATAGGATTTTCTCATTAGGGAGAATTGATTCTACAAGAGATATAAACCATAACATGTAGAATGAGGATGGGGATAGGGAAATTGAGACACCTAAAAAAAATTACCATAGAACAAAAATTAGTAATAAAAACACTTGTAAGATGGAACACAATGTACGTGATTGGTAAAAAAAATGATACTTGTGATTTGAGTTGATAGTATAAAGAAAAGAAAAGTGAACAAATAAGAAAATACTTATGATTTTAGTTGATTTTGGGTGCGAGGGGGTTTAGATGTTAACAACCGTGCCATGAGTTGTGTTAGATTAGTCAAACTTGGTCGTCATCTGTGGAATTATGGTAGTGGGAGAGTTGTATTTTGATCTAGTGTAGCAACGCCGAGGTTAATTTTCACTGCATAAAAACACAATAAAATAAAAAATTAAACAAAAAATGGAAAGAACCATGGTATAAGAGTGAACCTTTGCTAGTCTTCATTGTTGGAGCATCAAATGCTCATTACACAGTTAACATAAACAAACCTGGTTCAAATGCATTGTTGTACCCCATTAACGTCATTGCTCTTAGTAGAAGCTCTAGACACCACCTAGCTCACTACATCCTACAGTGTGATAGAAAGCATGAAAAACTTAAAAGTATCCAACAATTAGAAATAAATAACCAAATTAAATCCTCTTTACATATTACATTGAAAGATTAAAAAATAGAAGTAGTTCATCTATTACCCCTCAATTTTCCCTATATATTACATTGAGAGATTAAAAAAAGTGTGAAAGATGACATCTCGTTATAATCCATTTCTATAATCACAACACTAAAAATTTATACAAATATACACTTGGAAACAACATATCAACAGCTGTATCAGAGCTCTATTGTCACAAAATAACATAAAATAAATATTATAACAATATACACTCAACTCAACTCATGTTCATTAGCACAAGACAATCTATAACAAATATAACCTAAACCCTAAAATCCATATACCCTAAACACCAAATCAATTTACAACATTAAAATTCGAAAATTGCAACACTACTCATGAATGTTTCCATGAAATACCAAACTTCATAAATGTTATTAAGAAATACTAAACTGAAATGTGCATACCTCGAGTTGGAAGATAAAAAATCTATAAACCAGCACTACATAAACATAAAGAATAAATTTGAGAGAGAACATACATGTGTTTCAAATGATCAGGCCCCAAATTGAATTTTGAAACCTGATAAATAATAAACACCAAAATTAAAATCAAACCCAAATTGAACCGCATGGATTTAAATAAGCCTTCAAATACGTACACTAAAAACCCTAAGAAAAAGAAATTAAAACTTCGTGGATTTACATAAGAAACTGCGTGGATCTACAAAAACAAATTGATTTCACCATAGTAGTCAGATTTGGAAAAAAATCTATGTGTGTGTGTGTGATATATAGAGGGGAAAATTGGAGACCAGTATTACCTGAGTGTGAGGGCATTTTTGTCCATTATCAATTTGTATGTCGTACCCCGTTACACCGTTGAAGAATCTGAAGATCGCATCTACATCAACGGATCCGAATATCAAAGTGTCTTCAACATCATAACCTCTGCGAGAATGAACTTGGTAAAATTTTGTTTTTACGTTCCTTAAAGTTCATATTTAGTATTGGGAAATTTTTATAAAATGTTTTTTATAAAAATAAGAAGTAAGTTTTTTAAATCAAAATGAGGCTTTTAAAATGATTTTATTTTTCTGGGAAAACCGGACCGATCCGGACCCATACCGGACCGATCCGCCCCATACCGGACCGATCCGCTTGCTGCAGATCCAGTATACCCCGGACCGCAAGCGAACCGATGAAGGCCAAAATAAAAGAACCGATCCGCTTGACCGGACCGATCCGCCTCAGAACCGGACCGGTCCGACTGGGATAAATTCGGCCAGATTCGCTGCAGATTTTTTAGGCTCAAAGTTTTCCTATTTAAAGCCAACTTCGGGGAGTTATTTTTTAAGACTTTTAAAGACGATTTTCAGAGTCCTAAATACTCTAAGTCTTCACCTTTTTGATGTGCAAAACATCTTTTTGATTCACACAAAAATCCCAATTACTTTTGTGAATCTTTTGGAACCCTAGAACACAAGCTTTGCTACTGTTCATCTTTGTGGGGAGATCTTTGCAACCGAGGGCTGCGTGTCATTGCTGAGGGAGTCTCTATAAAGTTTCATCCATGGCTGCGTGTCATTGAGGAGTGCTGCGGTTCTTCCTTTGTTGATTGGACTGAGGTTCATGTGGGTTCGCTGCGTGTGGATTCATTGCTGCCCTCCTGGAAAGGGATATTTCCAGCCGCCGACTACAGAATCCGATACCTGAGGGTAATTCTTAGTCACTGTATTTTCATTGTAATCCGATTGTAAGCCGTTTTCTTACAAATTATAGTGAAAATAAAAGGTTTTTCCCCTTTGGGGGATTTTTTCCTGAAATTGTTTGTTTTTATCCTGCATGCTATATTTTATTTGATAAATCATCTAGATGCATGTCTTAGGGTTTAACAAAAATTTGGGTTTAATTAAAAACTGGATTTTATTTGAGAAGTCGCAATATTTCCGCTGTAGTTGCACTCTCACTGAGGGACGCAACAACGATGGGAGAGTGGTGTCAGGGGGATATGGTTTGTTGTGTGCGGTGCGGCTAAAAGGAAGGGTTTTGGGTGCGTGTTTACCATAATATCCTTGTGTTTGAATTAAAGTGAAAGAGAGGGAATTAATTAGTGAGAAGAAAAAGAGGGGGAATCCAAATTTGTAAGGGGTAAAATAGAAAGTGCAAAAAAAACTCAAATAGATGACATCATAGTTGAAGCTTATGACATACATAAGTTTTCTACTTTATTATATATATATATATATATGTGTGTGTGGGGGGGGGGGGGGGGGTGGGTGGGTGAAAATGTGAATGTAAGTGAAAGAATTTGATTGTAAGTAAATAAGGTGAATTTTCATTAAAAAGAGTTAAAATTTGTTTATGTGGGTCCCTTTTTATTTCTTATGCAGAAAGTGTTTTAAGGAGGACAAAAATAATTTCTCTTTTTATAAAAGCCCTTTTTCCAGTTTTAAAATGCACCAAGTTGTGAACCAATGTTAACTTAACCAAATTTTATCCTGATTAATCCCAAAAATGCATCAAGAGATTAAAGCAAGTAAAATAAAGTAAAGAGTACTCACAATGATGGATGTACTAGGAAACCACAACGGGAAATAATCTCGGATGGCCCAAGCTAGACAATCACTATGAATGCGGAACTACAATGAACAGACAGAAGTGTTACTCAACGACTCGCTCCACACGAGACTTGACTCTCTTTTGATCTTCAACCACTCCTCTCATAGTGCCCATGAAAAAATTTCCTTCTCTTCCACAATACCTATTGACAACACACGCATCCACGTATCTCTCGGTGTCCACCAATATGTCTTGTAATGTCTACAAAATCGGAACACAAAATCCTTCGCTTCTTCTTCTCAAAACTAAAAATAGTCAGTATAGAACAAAACCTTCTTGGTGCTAACAAGATCACTATTGCATGTAGTAATGTAAACTCGGATCTCGTGAACTCTGAGGATGTGTTTAGGCATAAAAACCATATATAACAATGTGAATAAATGTTCTGGTTTGTAAACTGTTTATTACAGAATGCACACTTACGAAATATGAAGGAAACCTACCTATTTATATTTTCCTTGAGGCGGCTAATCGTTCAAGTGACTTTATCCTTCCGCTCGAACGAGATGCATATGTCACTCGAACGACACATTATCTCCCTCAAACGACTAGTAAGGTCATTTGAGCGACACAACGAATTAGATTCCAAACCAAACACTACTCCAATCCGTCCTCATCTGAGTAAAACAAATTATAAACTGTTTCAAACACTTTAAAAACATTTTCTTAATAAAATAACATCCTTAAACATTTTAAAATAAGTTTCGAGTCCCATTAAAATTACGTATTCATACCCGAGTGATCTCGGAGTGCAATTGAACTTGAAGACGAATAAACTTGCACCAATTAAACCTTTGACATAATAATTCTTTAAAGCTTTATCGCAACGTCTTCAATAAACTTCAACACGTCATAGTCTGAGTGGGATTGTGACAATAAAAATCTCCCTATGACTCAAATGTGCTTTGTTCCGAGAATAAGTCAAAACTATACAATGGACTCAATTGAAAATTTTGTCCTTACAAATATCCCCCTTTGACTATATCGGGACAAAACCAATAGTGAAATGCCTAAGTCGGGCCGTCAAGCCGTATGATGCCTAAATCCCATCCCATAAACACAAAAATAAAAAATGTAAGATAATACAAGTAAATGATGGTCATACAAGCATGAACTGTCTCTGAATGTCTGATTATGATGTAGTCTTGCAATCTCGAATCTCTTAAAGCATACCTACACACATGAAACAGAAAAATACCCAATGAAGTATGGAGTAACAAATGATATAAACCAATATGAAAAATAAATCCAAATATTTGTTTATGTGAGTAAAACATGATATCAATATGTAAATAACAATTAAATCAGGATACCAAGCTCATCACGCAATCCCCCTTAGATCACATATATCTCTCCCCCTTTTTGTCTTGAATAGATGACCCAGTGAAAAGATAAACATATCTAGAATCAGATAAAAAATGAATTATATTTAGATAATCATGAAAAAAACAACAAATAATGATCGACAATATCAAATTCGTAGCTAGCAAACGATAATCACACAATATGAATCAAGCAATCTACGCAGGTTTGATTAAACGAATCAATGCAGCAAACTATCAAATCTTATCAAAGTAAAATTCATAACCAGAAACCATAAGCAACCAGTAGTACCAAAATATATAACCATAAGCAGGAGGGTATTGAAACAGAAAGAAAAAAAAAGCACTTTGGTCACTCAAACGACAAAGGCTTATCGCGAGATGGGTTTCGCGCGAACCATATATCTCAATCGAACGAGAAAACAAAAAACTCACAGTCAATGAAGAAAATCATACAGTTTTTCCCAGTGAAAAATTTTCGTAAAAAAACTGACTGCAAGGGGCGAAAAACTATAAAACATTAGAAAAGATTATAAAAACAAGAAGAGTTACATGCTAACATAGTATCTATGTGCTCAAACATGAACATGGAATGTATGGGTGTGAACTACAACAAATGAATCACAATTCCAACACATCGAAACGATCAAGAAGCTCTAATTGATAGCTATAAATCAACAAACTTTATTTTAGCCATACGTGACAATTAAAGCATGAGATAAATGAACTAAACAATCAACCATGCACACAAATCCGGAATTTTGATGATTATACAAACAATATCATCATGATATGATTTTTCAACGTTAGGATTCGTGGTGCAAACCCGTTTAATTTATCCATCCAAACTCTCTCAAATATATAACATATAATGAACATAAACTAATTTGGCCCATTTTGGCATATTATTCTTTTTATTGCCTTTATTTTTTGTGGGATGTTTTAAACGGTGGCTTTCACGATGGGCCAATTTTACTCTCTCGTGGCCCTTTCCCATGAACTCTCATCATTTTTCAATTACTACCCTCACGGTAAACGATTTTTACCTCCTTATGTCTACTTAATCATAGATGATAAAATTGAGATAAGAACGTCTTACCCAACTCAAATATACAAGATATGTTACACATCTATATAAACTCGTGCATCTGTGCAAAGATGGCATATATACAAAGTCGAATCATAATGCATATAAACTTTGAAACAACTCCATAATACAATGGTTGAGATCATTCCAAGCATCAATAATTATGACCAAATGTCATAGACACATGTATAATGAAAGCAAGGGGGTCTAAGAACACCAATATGCTACATCAAATATGTAAACTCAAAAACAAAAAACAAATAGAAAATCGTTATGGGTTTTCAACATATTTTTACTCAAATAAAGGCAAAATATTTTTGTAATTTCTCAAAAATATTATAAGCCAAAAATCGTTTTGTATTTTCTCAAATAAGACGCAATAAATTAAAAATATAATACAAAGTTATACACATGTCATAACACAAGCAAGATATAAATCATGATGCAAAGACTAGCGTATGAGATACATGGACATGCAATCATCCTTAAGAAATAACAAGTGAAAAATCATATGCATGTATATGAGAATCAACTAATGGAGCATTTAGCATCTCTAAAACGGATTTCTTAATCCAAGTCGGTGTATACCTAACAAAACAGGTTTTGGTAATCGACGGGACACTACATTTAAACTTCCTAGGGTCTTGTCTAAGATCATAGAAAAAACTCCTAAAGTGACTGTTGATACAAAAATTAGTCAGCTGACATGGACCAATTATATGAAGACATTTGTCAACCTACGTGGCAAATACATACTTTCACTGAACAACTTAGCATCCCGAGCAACCTAGCGTACAGAGCAACTTAAGCGCACCGAGAAACTCAAGCGGTCCGAGCTACTTAGCATGCACAACATCTAACTAGCAAAATCAAAAGACAACTATGCATTCAATGAACGTTAGATTTAATGCACATTCTTATTATACAGATATATATGTCTACTAATTGACAGCACATAGTCTTTTCATATGTACAACCTCAAGACTATAAATACGTTGTAACCCTATCATAATGGGGGGCCTTGGAATCTCTTGTAAACCCATCATCAAGATTAAAGCAAAGACTCAGCAATATAACAACAGTGGACGTAGACCATTTTCATAAGGCTGAACCACTTGAAAAATCCTTTGTCTTATTTATTTATTCATTTTTATCTGTGATTAATTAATTAGATTGCATCTAATTTTTTACATCAACAATGACCTTTACTACCACAATGCGAACATGTGAAAACACGATAAGGAACGGGACCTTTAGGTTGACCTTTTCTATCACCCTCGATTGTGGTTGACGCTCTAAAATATACTGTGGTTTTTGCTTTGACATTGGAACCACTAGACCAAGATAAGCCGCTCCCGGAACTACTTGAGTCTTTTAAATAATTATTCAACTTCAAAAATCTCGACTCAAGCAAACGATTAGACTCCTCAAACTTTCAGGACACCTTCTTTAGATTTTCAATTACCCCTATAAGGTTATCTTTCTTCCCCTGAATATCAAGAAACCTATCCCTAAGAGTTTTCTCTCGTGCCATAAAATCATTTATCAAAATATTTTCATCAACGACATAAACCCTAGAGTTTTTCAAATGCTCTAACTCTTTCTCTAAAACAAGGGATCTATCATCACTCTCTTTTTTGGAAATATTTAAGGATTCATAGTTACCATGTAAATCTCTAAACTTCTCACGATTGATATCTCTTTGAGTTTGAAATGTTTGCAAGTATTCAATCATATTTTTAAAACGAGAATTTTATTCTTCCAAAATTTCAATTCGTTTTGAAAAATTCAAATTCAAACGACGTAATTCATCAAAACTTAGAGACTCCACCGAGATAAAAAGTAAACCAAGAGAGATAAACGGGCAATCACCCAAAAAGCACAAAACAAGTATCTACACAAAAACTAAACGTAGCCCGCTCTGATACCAATTTGTGGGTCCCTTTTTATTTCTTATGCGAAAAGTGTTTTAAGGATTACAAATATAATTTCTCTTTTTATGAAAACCCTATTTCCAATTTTTAATACCCACTAAGTTGTGAACCAATTTTAACTTAACCAAAATTTATCTTGATTAATCCTAGACATCCATCTAGAGATTAAAGGAAGTAAAATAAAGTAAAGACTACTCACAACACTGGATGTATGAAGAAACCATAATGGAAAAAAAACTCGGATGACGCAAGCCAAACAATCACTATGAATGTGGAATTACAAGGAACAAACACAAGTCTTACTTAATGACTCGATCCCCATGGTAATTGACACTCTTCTGATATTATATCACTCCTCTCACAGTGCCCACGCAGAAAGTCCTTCTTTCACGATATAGATACATAACACACGCGTCCACGTATGTCTCGATGTCCACCGATATGGCTTGTAATATCTAAAAAATCGAAACACGAACTCCTTCACTTCTTCTCCTCAAAACTAACAATATTCATTGTAAAATAAAACCTTCTTAGTGCTAACAAAATCACTATTGCATATAGCAATGAAAACTCGGATCTTGTAAACTCTAAGGATGTGTTTCGACTTAAAAACCTTAGAAAATAATGTGCATAAACATTCTGGTTCATAAACTATATATTCCAGAATGCACACTTACGAAATCTGAAGGAAACATGACTATTTATATTTTCGTTGAGGCGGATGCTCGTTCAAGCGACTTTGTCCTGCCACTCAAACGAGATGCATATGTGACTTGAACAACACATCATCTCGCTCAAATGATTTGTCAGGTCGTTTGAGCGACACGGTGAATTAGAGTCCAAGCCAAACACTACCCTAATCCGTCCTTATCATAATAAAATGAAGTGTAAACTGTTTCAAACACTTTATAAACATTTTAAAAAACATTTTCTTAATTAAATAACATCCTTAAACATTTTAAAATAAATTCCCACTCCCATTAAAATTACGCATTCATACATTAGTGATCTTGGAATGCAATTAAACTTGAAGACGAATAAACTTGCACTAATTAAACCTTTGTCATAGTAATATTTGAATCTTCGCCTCAACATCTTCAATAAACTTCAAAAAATTGTAGTTTGAGTGGGATCGTAACAATAAAAATATCCCTATGACTCAAACATGTTTTGTTCCGGGAATAAGTCAAAACTATACAATGGACTCAATTGGAAATTTTTCCTTATAAATCTCCCCCTTTGACTATTCCGGTAGAAAATCAATAGCGAAATGCTTAAGCTGTGTTGTCAAGCCGTATGACGCCTAAATCCCATCCCATAAGCCCAAAAATAAAAAATACAGGATAAGACTAGTAAATGGATGTTCGGCAAGCATGAACTGTCTCTGAATGTTTGAATGTGTTGTAGTCTTGAAATCTCGAATCTCTT
This sequence comes from Sambucus nigra, assembly GCA_949130495.1. NCBI lineage: Eukaryota > Viridiplantae > Streptophyta > Magnoliopsida > Dipsacales > Adoxaceae > Sambucus > Sambucus nigra. Next base: position 390,639,991 of record OX422213.1, read on the forward strand.
AAAGCGTACCTACACACATGAAACAGACAAATACCCAGTGAAGTATGGAGGAACAAATGATATAATTCAATATGAAAAATAAATCCAAATCATTTGTTATGTGAGTAAAACATGATATCAATATGTAAATAAAAATTAAATCAGGATACCAAGATCATCACACAATCTCCCCCTACATTACATACATCTTTCCCCTTTTTTGTCTCGAATAGACAACCCGGTGAAAAGATAAACATATATAAAATCAGATAAATAATGAAGTATATCTAGATAAGCATGAAACAAATAGCTAATAATGATCGGCAATTTCAAATTCGTAGCTAGCAAACAGTAATCACACATTATGAATCAAGCAATCTACGCAAGTGTGACTAAATGAATCAATGCAGCAAAATATCAAATCTTATCAAAGTAAAGTGAATTAACAGAAACCAAAAGCATCCAACAGTACCAAAATATATAATCATAAGGAGGAGGGTACTGAAATAGAAAGAACAAAAAGACCTAGTTTGGTCGCTCGAACAAGTAAGCCCCGTCGCTCGAATGACGGAGGCTTGTCGTTAGATGGGCTTCGGGCGACACACATATCTCGCTCGAGCGAGAAAGAACAAAACTCACAGTCAATGCAGATAATCATACATTTTTTCCCAATGAAAAAATTTCATGATAAACTGACTAGAAGGGGCAGAAAACTGTAAAACAGTAGGAAAAACTATAAAAATAAGATGCGTTACATGCTAACATAGTACCGATGTACTCAAACATGGACATGGAATGTATGAGAGTGGACTATAATAAATGAATCACAATTCTAACACATCAAAACGATCAAGATGCTCTAATTTATAGCTATAAATCATCAAACTTTATTTTAGCCATACGTGACAATTAAAGTGTGAGATAAATGAACTAAACAATCAAACATGCACACAAATATGAAATTTTGATGATTCTATAAACAATAGCGTCATGATACAATTTTTCAACGGTAGGATTCGTGGTGCAAACCCATTTAATTTATCCGTCCAAACTCCCTCAAATATATAACATATTTTTTTTTTGGAATGATTCTTTTTATTGTCTTTAATTTTTTCGGGCTCTTTTAAACGATGGCTTTCACAATGAGTCAATTTTACACTCTCGTTGCTCTTTCTCGTGAACACTCATCATTTTTTAATTACTACCCTCATAGTAAACTGTTATTACATGCACACTTCCTCCTTATGTCTACTTACGCATAGATGAAAAAATTGCAATAAGTATGTCTCACCGAACTCAAATATACAAGAGATGTCACACATCCATATAAACTCATGCATGTGTACAAAGATGACATATATACCAAGTCGAATCAAAATGCATATGAACTTCGAAACAACCCCATAATATAATGGTTAAGATCATTCTAAGCATCAATAATTATGACCAAATGTCCTAGCCACATGGATAATGAAAGAAAGGTGGTACTAGAACACCAACATGCCACATAAAATATGTAGACTCAAAAACAAAAAAATAATTAGAAAATCTTTTTAGATTTTCAACATATTTTGACTCAAATAAAAGCAAAATCTTTTTTGCATTTTCTGGAAAATATTATAAACCAAAAAATCTTTTTGTATTTTCTCAAATAAGACTCAATAAATGAAAAAAGTAATACAAAATGATACACATGTCATAAAACTAGCAAGATATAAATCATGATGAAAAGACTAGCGCATGGCATACATGAACATGCAATCATCCATAAAAAATAGCAAGTGAAGAATCATGTGCATGCATGTCAGAATCAATTAATGGAGCCTTTAGCATCTTCAAATGGATTTCTTAACCAAAATAAGTGTATACCTAAAAAAATGGGTTTTGGAAACTGACGAGACACTACGTTTAAACTTCGTAGGGTCTTGTTTAAGATCATGAAAAAAAACTCCTAAAGTGACATTTCCTACCACCATTCGAACATGTGAAAACAGGACGAGGAACGGGACCTTTATGTTGAACTCTTCTAACACCCTCGATTATAGTTGACGCTCTAAACTAGACTATGGTTTTGGCTTTGACATTCGAACCACTAGAACTTAAATCATTTTTCAACTTCAAAACTTTCTACTCAAGCAAAAAATTAGACTCCTCAAAATTTCAGGACTCCTTCTTTAGATTTTAAATTACCCCTAGAAGGTTATCTCGCTCCCCCTCAATATGAGGAAACTTATCCGTAAGAGTCGTATTCGTGCCACAAAATCATTTAAAAAAATAATTCATCAACGGCACAAACCTTAGAGTTTTTCAAGTCCTCTAACTCTTTATCTAAAACAAGGACTCTATCATCACTCTCCATTTTGGAAATTTTCTCTCAAATGACATCTCTTTGAGTTTGAAACGTTTGCAACTATTCAATCATATTTTTAAGACGATAATTTTCTTCTTCTAAAATTTCAATTCGTTTTGCTAACTTCAAATTCAAATGATGTAATTTGTCAAAACTTAGAGACTTCACCGAGAGAAAAATAAACCAAGAGAGATAAACGAGAAATCACCCCAAAAGGAGAAAACACAGATCTACACAAAAACTAAATGCAAACCGCTCTAATAGCAATTTGTGGGTCCCTTTTTTATTTCTTTTAGGGAAAGTATTTTAAGGTTGACAAAAACAATTTTTCTTTTTATGAAAAACCTTTTTTCAATTTTTAATACGCACCAAGTTGTGAACCAATTTTAACTTAAACAAATTTTATCTTTCTTAATCGTAAACATCCATTTAGAGATTAAAACAAGTAAAATAAATTAAAGAATACTGACATTGCCGGATGTACGAGGAAGCCACAATGGGAAAAAAACCTCAGACGACCCAAGCTAGACAATCACTGTCAATGTGGAATTACAACAAATAGACACAAGTCTTACTTAACGACTTGATCCCCACGAGACTTGACGCTCTTTTGATCTTCAACTAATCCTCTCATAGAGCCCACGCAGAATGTCCTTATTCCACGATATCTGTCCACAACACATGCATCCATGTATGTCTCGGTGTCCACCGATATGGCTTGTAACATCTACGAAATTGGAACATGAACTCCTTCGCTTCTTCTTCTCAAAACCAATAATATTCAATGTAGAGAAAAACCTTCTTGATTCAAACAAGATCACTATTGCATATAGTAATGAAAACTTGGATCTTGTGAACTCTAAGGTAGTGTTTAGACTTAAAAACCTTAGAAAACAACGTGTATAAACATTATGGTTCATAAATAGTTTTTTCCAGAATGCAAACTTACAAAATCTGAAGGAAACACGCCTATTTTATATTTTTCGTGAGGCAGTTGATCGTTCCAGCAACATTGGCCTGTCGCTTGAACGAGATGCACAGGTCGCTCGAATAACACATCATCTCGCTCGAATGATTGGTCAGGTCGTTTGAGCGACGCAACAAATTAGATTCCAAACCAAACACTACTCTAATCCGTCCTTATCAGAATAAAACGAAGTGTAAACTATTTCAAATACTATAAAAACATTTTCTTAATAAAATAATATCCTTAATCATTTTAAAATAAATTTCTAGTCCTATTAAAATTACGTATTCATACCTGATTGATCTCGGAATGCAATTGAACTTAAGTACGAATAAACTTGCACCAATTAAACCTTCGGCATAATAATTCTTTGAAGTTTTTCCGCAACATCTTCAATAAACTTCAACACGTCATAGTATGAGTGGTATTGTGACAATAAAAATATCCCTATAACTCAAATGTGTTTTGTTCTCGGAATAAATAAAACTATGCAACGGACTCAATTGAAAATTTTGTCCTTATAGTTCAAAAAGATATTAAACTAACGGTGAGGTATTTCTGTGGTCAAATATGCCCATTAAAATGAATAGGATGAAAACAGGAGCATGTCGGTGCTTTTGTAATATCATTTTAACATTCGTATGTTAAATTTTTGTGTTTAAAGCATGTTTCAAGATTTAGCAACAAGCAAATATGCCCTTATTAATTTATGCCTAACAATTAGTTTAAAGTAGGAGCCTTTTCATGTAAGTCCCCTATGAAATTTTAATCATTATGTTAGCCCCATTGACTTTTTACCATTTAAGTAAGTCATATTCCTTATCTTTTGGATTTTATTTGACGTAAATACCTTTACAACCAACTCATTCATAATTTGTGGGAGACAAAACTTCTAGGCGCTTTAAAAAAAATTCCCCTTTTCAAACATCAAAATGTTGTAACATTGAATGTGAAGTTCATTTTTCACAAAATTAATATATTTGCAATCTACACAACGATATCTATCAAACAAGATCCATGATGACTATAAAGTTTGAAGGAAACAAATATTAACATAGTACATATATACCATGTTCACAAGAAAATGAAACTGTTTTATATATGGAAAGTTTTCAAAAACATAAAACATTTATAGTATGCATAAAAATGATGTAAATACATCATTTTTTATTTTTAGTATTTTATATTGAATACATATTATGTTTTATAGGGATCGATTAGTAATTTTCAAAAATATTAATTTTGTAAAATTTGGATTTGTTTATTGAAAGATGTGGTTCTTTAAAGTTTGAAAGGAAAAATATCTACCACTTTAAATTTGGAGGATATATAGGGAGATGGGTATAGGCCTGTTAATGGGTCGGGCTGGACCCGAACCCGATCCGTATAATAGGGTCTGAGCATATTTTTTTGGACCCGAGATCCGAAGACCCGAATACCCGAAGACCCGTTTATTAAATGGGTAGGGTCTGGATCTTACACAAGACCCGGACCCGAATTGTACATTATTATTTTGTATATATATACATATGTGCTATAAAATTATATATATTTATAAATATATCTTATCAATATAACATGTAAGTATTATATATAAAAATATATATTTATGTATATAATAAATATAAGTAATATATGTTTTATTTATACTAATAATATTCTACAATACAATACAAAATATTTTAATTTAAGATTAAATAATAAAGAAGGGGGATAAAATAAAATAATTATAAAATAAATGTACATATTTAACCAGACCCGGACCCGAACCCGAGACCCAAAGATCCGAACGGATCCGGGTCTGGATCCAATATTGTAGACCCGATGAAGATATGGACCCGAACCCGAACCCGATGAAGACCCGATTACAATGATCTAGATCTCCCTGAACCCGACCCGTCTCCGACCGTTGACAGGCCTAGATGGGTATATTAGTAACATAAAAAAATCATAAATTCACAAATATGATTTATTAAATGGAATAAAGGTTGTAAGGACCTACTTCATCGTGAACACTTATAATAGGACCCTCATATAATTCCCCCTTTAAAGTAGCATGGGTACATGGCTTGTGCAGTTGATCCACATTTTTTTACAAGTTGACTGCGGTTTGTGTTTTGTTTAAAAATGGGGATTAAAGACTTATTTGGTTTATTTATGTTATACACAACATCTATATACACATAATCTTCAATTTAAAGAATAAGTCGAGTGTGGACATGGTCTATGAGCATGTGAAATTTTATAACGTGCATGTGTAATGAATCACAGTGTGTGTTAATACAAAGTGAATATAACAATGGGGTCATGGAGAAGGGTTTTTTACACAAAGTGAGTGTGTAGTTTAAATATATTTAGAGTGTGTAAAATAAAAGCAATGCATGAACTACACAATGCCTATAGTGGTGTGTTGTGTATGTATATACATGGTGGATGAAAATAAATAACCAAAAAAATAATTTCAACATTTTCATAATAAGATATATGAACATGTGTATAGATAAATGGAATAATGCTACCTAAATATCTACATAAAAATGGTTTGTGTGTGCTTGCTAATTGATATATGTATATGGATATGTAAGAATGAAAAAAGGGAAAATGACTTACATATGCGTATATTAGGATATAGTTCTTCTCTAACATGGATGCTTGTCCCTTTATAATGGTTTTGATCAACTTCACCTATTTTATAAATAAATTTGATGATAGAGATAAGTGAATTCATGAGTTCACAAAGGAGATGAAATAGGAGAGTACTCCTTCACATATGTGATGGTTAGGGCCCTATAGAAGGTAAATGAAGAGTCATTATTATAATATGATTGGCCTGGATTGGACTAAAAAAGAAATCTAACCCTTTTTTTATGCCAGACTACACTTAAAAATGTTCGGCACTCATCACGAGTGTCAGACGTCATGAAAGTGGAAATTACATTGTGGACCTGTATTGACATTTTTAACAGATTATTTTAGATAATATTAGTGTATTTTGTGATCAAAATCTGTGCTCAGGGAATTATGAATAATAATGTGATCCAAGTGTGGGGTGTGAGATCAGGGTGTCTCCACCCCGAACGTGTTGTGGGATAAAAATTTGAAATTGGATATCGCTAAAAACTAGAACGACAATTTAAGTTATTTTTTATGGAGATATCTCAATAATATTTATCAAAAGTGATCTATGAAGCATTGATAATACCGAAGATTGGGAAATTTCATTTCCACCCCTAATGTTTTGTCCTTTTTGTTTTTGATGTTTTTTATTAGTGATTTTTGTTCATGGACTTAAAATATAAATATTTTAAACCATTTGTAGAGAAGTGTTCGAAACTTAAGAGGTTGTATTTAATAAAAGTACAAACCAATTAAAATATATGAATTTTTAGAAAACATGAGTATTTTTTTAAAATAAAAGTGCACATTTTTTTGCGATTACTTTGTTTGTAAAGGAATGTCGAAGGTTGTAAGTTTGTTTATAATAGAATACATACATTTGAATGAGAATACACACATTTATTATGTATATTACTTTGTAGAAAAATGTTTGAATGTTGTAAGGTTTTATGATAAATATACATATTCTATGAAAATAAATTCATTTTTATACAAATACATGGCATCTTTTAAAAGCACACTACTATTTTTTTATGTACTTTACAATGTACACACAAAAATAATTTAAGTATATATAATTTTCTATAGGTGGTTTTTACCTAAACTCTCACATTAACCCATTTCTCTCTCTCTCTCTCTCTCTCTCTCTCTCTCTCTCTCACACACACACACACACACACACACACACACACACATTAGCTGACACAAGTGATGACTAATGTATCGATGATGACACTACAAAATATCTCTCCCCACTTATCTCTTTCCACATCCCTTTAGATCATGCTTTCGGGCACACACATTTCAACATTGACGAATTTGTCTTTATTTTAATTTCTTTGTACATCTGAATCCATTCGATGATTATGGATGTAAAGATATCCAGATTTAATCCATAGTGAATCCTATTTGATCAAAGACAAAAGATATAAGTGAAAAAGGTGACCTAAACGGAGGTAGATAGACGTAATTGATGGGGAATGATATTATAAAATATTTTGTTGTCCAATTGTTTTTATTAAACATGTTTCAGGATTCAAGAAAAACAACTAGCTCTAGACAATAAATATAAGGTTTAGATCATTGTATGTTTATGGATCTTATAGCTGGTCCAATACATAGGCTAATACATGAAAAAATTTAGAGGTTGAAAGGATCTTATAGTACATGATATTACAAAGAAAGAACAATGTGTGTCCACGACTTGAGGCGATAATCTTGAATCTTTTACGAACAAAATTCTTATTATTCTTTCTTCTTCTGTAAGTATTTAACTCTCTCTCTCTCTCTCTCTCTCTCTCTCTCTATATATATATATATATATATATATATATATATATATATATATATATATGTGTGTGTGTGTGTGTGTGTGTGTGTGTACAAGAAGGATCACAATAAAGATTCAAGAAAACAATCACAAAAACAAAATATAAGATCACACACACAACAACGATATACGTGGTTCGGCAACTTGACTACGTCCATGGAGAGGTTAATGTTTTATTATAGTGTCTCTCAATGCTAGAGATTACATCCCTTTACCTCGGGTTAAGGTTTACAATTTATAGATGCATAAAAATCAGAGATTGTGTTATACAAGGAACTCAATTGATACATGGATAATTCGTGGTGTCCCTGAATATCTCCTTCGAGATTGTTTGAAATCAATTTGAATGTATCTGTGAGTGTTTTTGTGTATATCAAATACTCGTGCATTGGTTAAATATATGATTTGGGTCGAGTAACCCTTCAGGCAGTTTGGGTTGGTCAACTACTCTAATGGGCCTTAATAAATGGGCCTTCATAATTTCCCCTAAAACTTTTGGTCTTGTGAATCTCGGACAATAATTTTTAACTCAATCGGAGTGGAATTTTTGAAGATTTGATGAACATGTGGGGGTACACTCATCTTGATCCAAACACCATGGCATATTTGTAGTTTCTTTTAATGAGCAAGCAGCTATATGATGCGCTGAAAATCATCCTGGGATGTTATGTTCATCATTAGCATTGGATTTCAAACTAGAGATACGTCTCCTCTGTCAACTCAGTTCTCACTTCTCTCCTCGTGCCTAAACTTTTCAGAGTTCTTCTTCTTTAGCGTTCTCTTTCTCTTCAGAGCGTAATTAATTCTTGTAAGTCTATCTTATCTTTTCTTATTTTTCCTTTTTTTAGTTGTTCTACAACTGTAATTAGGGTTTTTCTTTTATTGGAGTATACATGGTGATGTTAGATAACAAATCAGTAGTTGAATTTAGAAAAACCTATAACATATCAAATTGGGTAAAAATCAATTGTGCCTCCCTAGAGATGTCTGTGACATCAAAGGAGGGAACTAAATTCACAGCCTCTTGATAACACAAGGGGACTTTGATATTGTTCCTACCCAATGTGCCCCCAATGCCTAGAAAATTATTAATGGGGTGCTTAGAATAAATACACTGTATGGGAAAATTTTGGGTCTTTCTTAGCTCTACTACTACTATGTTTGGTCGCTTACTAATGAGGGTATTATGTACTTAAAGACCAATAAAGCTGATAGGGTACCACCTACCAAATTCCCACAAGGATTACTAGTTTTATGCGTTTATTACCAAAAATTAGAAACACCTCCCTCTTCATGAGTGCGAGAGACATCGGGGCCCTACCCTTTGAATTCAGATTTGGGGGAATATCACATCGGTCGCTTCATCTTTTCTTCAGTTTTCTTGTTCATTTTTTATTCCTGTCCTCTGACTAATTTTTTCTCCCTTCGTTTTTGTAGCTCACGATAAAAATCAAGATTCTGATATAAGAGAGGTTAATGTTCCCAAACTCCTGAATCATGGAATATTAAGGAGAGGTTTTTTTACGACGAGCATCCAAGGTTAGCCATTTACTTTCTCGAGTATAAAAATACGATAATGAGGATCAGGAGGAAGATGACTATAAAAATATGATAAAGTCCCTAAATTAAAAGCTCTAAAATTTAGTCCCTCTAATCCAATTGTCCTAGAGGAAGAGGAGGAGGAGGAGGAGGAGGAGGAAGAAGAAGAAGAAGAAGAAGAAGAAGAAGAAGAAGAAGAAGAAGAAGAAGAAGAAGAAGAAGAAGAAGAAGAAGAAGAAGAAGAAGAAGAAGAAGAAGAGGAAGAGGAAAAATAAGACGAAGAAAAAGAATCAAAAGAGGAAGGAGAAGAAGAGGAGGCTATGGCTCCCCTAATCAAGAGAAGGAATTAAAGGATTGATGATGATGAGGATCAGGTAGTTTAGTTGGGTCGAATAAAGTATTTAAAGAATTCAGATCTAGATTCCCGTAGGGTAAGATATTCTAGCCTAGGAGTCAAGTGTCAGAAGAAAAAAGAAGAAAAAGAAAGGGGAAGAGAGAGAGAGAGAGAGAGAGAGAGAAATAAAGAGGAAGAGACGAAGAAAGAAGTAGAGAGGAAGACGGAGGAGACCAAGAGAAAATTAGTCTGGAAGGCCTCTGCAATACCCTTCATGGATGCTAAAATTGGGCGGCCTAGCGTGGGAAATACCCCTTCCCTTGACCCCGATCTGCTAAAGGAGGTTGTGTTCGCCACTAATAGCGAGCGTTATTTAAAGTTTGGTTCATCCCAACTCACCCTTAAATTTGCTAAGGGGATTGCCCTAGTAACTTTTTTCATCATTTCCTTAAGTTGTTTCTCTTCTGTATTTTTCCTTCTTTATATTAACCTATGGTTATTTCTTCTGTGTAGTTATTTTTTGACTTTATAACCGTTCTGGATGGCCATGCTGATCATTCTAAAGCTAAATAAGAGCTGAAAGATGTTATGGAGAAGTCTGAGAAGGATTTTACTGATGCTCTCCTATCGTGGGAGCAAGCGGGGGAGGGGTCGGCTAAGGCCTATGCTGACCTTAAGGTGTCCCAGAAGGTGGTGGTCGTCGAGAAGGAAGAGCTGTCCAAGGAGAACCAGAGTCTGTCTAGTAAAGTCCGAAAGCTGGAGGAGGATCTCCCTCGCAAGAAGGATAACAGCTACCCTGAGGACTGGAACAGAGCATCTAATGAGGCCGAGCTCTAGCTTTCTTATGGAAAGAAGATGTCCTTCAATAAAGTCGATAACCAGGGCCCAACCCTTTTATAGAGGAAGAACAAAACAATGGTTAGTCTTCCAATCATACTGAGGACATGCCTGCTGACGTCGAAGTAGATGCTGGCCAGGAGAGAGGGTTGTTGATAAGGGAAAGGAAATGGTTGAATCAGGTGAAGGAACACGACTTTTATATTAGGAGTTTCATTTTTATAAAACTTTTTGAAGAGTTCTAATTTTTCTTCGCTACTTTGACTATACTGGCCTTTGGCTCCTTTTGTTAAAGAATGAAAGAGAAATTTCTTTGCTCATGTCAATTTTCTCTCTTCATGTATACTGATATGTATTCGTAGTTTTACGTATTGTGTTATTTGTATCCTAACGAGGACTACATTCCCCCTGATTCAAGGTTGGGGATGATCTTTGGGCCCAATATCAATGTGAATGCTCGCAAGGCATTTGTGAAAATGGGAATATCTCTAAGGATGAGGATCGAGCAATATAAGGATCAATCTGAACTGATCGATAAGCTAAAGGTCTATCTCAAAGATATGGAGGAGATCAGCGCCTCAATCGAGGATGAGGTAAATAATCTGAGAGCCAAACTCAAGGAGGCTAATGAAGTGGGCCAAGTAGGTGAAGTCCTCCAAGTAAAAAATGACGCTCTAAGGAAGGAGGACGCTGAGCTAAGAGGTGATTTTTAAAGAGCTTACGTGATTGCTGTTGGACTCCAGAGAGATGTCACAATGCTGAGGCACTCATTTCGAATGGTACCTCGAGAAGCCTTGGCTGATGGATACAATCAAGGCTGGATCGATTCCCAATAATGTTTAAGGAGGCAGAGGATCTTGGTTTTGCTAGAGGACGGCTCAATGGCCTAAGAGAGGTTAAGACACCTAAGGAATCTAGCATGTGGTATAAGTACCAAGTCGAGTGTCTAGGCTATCGCCATAACCCTTTCTCGAAGAACGAAAAGTGGGTGCCAATTAATGTTATCCCTACCCAACTGTTGAAACATTAATTCGAAGAAGATGGGGAGGTGTTTGCCCCTAACCCAGATGATGGACGAAGAGCACGCATCACAAATTATCTTTCTCGCCGTCCTGAGTCATCTTAAATCCTTGTGTACTTTGGCCTTGATGTAATTGTAATTCCCAATTATTATCAATACAAAGCCTAATTTATTATCTTTTTCCATATTTTGAGCATGTGCTGACTAAACATGAGTTAATACATGTCGCTTATATTTTAATTGGAAAGGGTTGTTTCTCATTAATTACTTAAAATCTCAGTTAACCAAGCATTACTGTTTGACCATCATATGCCTTTTATTATTTAAATGGGATAGTACTTAAGTTTGATCATTTTGGTTTTTTCATCCGACTAAATGATATTGAGAACAAGTGTTAGTCATTTGTTATCATGTATTTGAACATTCTCCTAGTCCAATATGCCTTAGTAGTATAATTCCATATATTTTTGCTTTTAGGTTGTGTCGTCACACTCCCTTAGGCCTAAGCAAGATGATGGTGAGAACGCACCTAGTCGATGGACCATTCACCCAAGCATGCTTTTTTGCGACTAAAAAAGTTAGCGGTCAACCTGAGGTGGCTTTGTTGCCTAAGGATCCCCTATGGGGCTTTTGTTGTTATCCGGGCAACTCATGTGGTCTGTTCTGCTTGCAATAAAGACTTGAGGGTTGTAGTAATTGAAACACTTTTATTAACCTGTTAAAATACTGAAATTTGGCACATGAGATTCCTTCATTGAAACAACTTAGGAAAATTGTTGTAATCCTCAGAATTTTTGCTATGAATGAGGGAGTTATCTTTTAAAAAGGGCGCCTAATACTGAGATGCAATCAAGAAATTCTAAGCAATCAATATATAATATCAAAGTACGAGGGCCAACTGGCCTTTATTCATTGAATAATAACTTGAAAGCTACATAAGTTTGAAATGAAAATTTGCATAAACTAAATGTGCTAACAAAAGATAATAAAGGCTAAAAGTAGAACTTCTTGAGAATTGTTACATTCCATGCTCTTGGTATCTCCCTGCCCTCCAACATTTTAAAGTGATATGCTCCATGAAAGTTGTCCCTTATGACCCTAAAAGGTCCTTCCCTGTTTGGTCCCAACTTTCCATCTGATGGTTTTACAGCACTGCTGAGGACTTTCCTTAGGACATAGTCCCTTACTAGAAACTTACTCGGATTGACTTTATTGTTGTACTTATTATTCAGTTACTTTTGATAGGAAGACAAATTGATCACATCCAGTTCCCTTCGCTCGTCTGGTAAGTCAAGTTCAGTGCGTAGTGCACCGTCATTAAGGCCTTAGTCGACCAAGGTGGTCCTAATAGCAGGGAGACTTGCTTCTAGCAGAATGATATCTTTCATTCCATAAGTGAGCGCCAAGGGTGTTTCACCAGCTAGTCTCCTAAGAGTGGTATGGTAAGCCCATAGAACATAAGGGAGATCATCCACCCAGACACCCTTGGCTCTTTCCAACCTTTTTTTTAGTACATCAATAATGGTTTTGTTGGAAGATTTTGCCTAACCGTTACTCTAGGGATACGCAACAAAATTGAAGTTGTGCTTGATGCCATGCTCATCACACAAAACGTGAAAAAAACTTCTTTCAAATCATTTTTCCTTGTTAGTGATGACAGTCCTTAGTATCCCAAAGCATGTTATAATGCTTTTCCAGATGAATCTGGTCATGTCATCATCATGAATGTTTGCCAGTGGTTTTACCTCTACCCATTTTATGAAGTAATCGCTTTTGACTAGAAGATACTTATGATTTCCAGATGCAGTAAGTATTGTTCCCATGATATCTAGTCCCCATTGAATGGTAGAGATTTCAGGTTCCTAGCTGGCTGGTGGACCATAGAAAAGTGCTTCTGGGATTTTTCACATCTGCAAGAATAAGTTCCTGCATCCTTTTGCATGTGGGGCCACTAATATCATTCTTTAATAAATCAAAAGAACAATAACCTCCCTCTTGTGTGACTCCTATAAATACCATTATGAAGTTCTCTAAGCACTTGCTCGGTGTCACGTGGCTGAATGCGTTGGAGTAAGGGCTTGTGAATGACTTCTTGTACATTTTTCCTCCTAGGGCGAGGTAAAAACGAGTGACTTTCACCCTTTATTGATGATACAATCTCTTGTCATCAGGCCATATGTCATTCCATATATAGGCGACGATAGGAGCCATCTAACTGGGTGCCTTCTCTATAAGGAGGGCTTGATCGGATACAACTTTTTGGTTAATACTAGGATGGGTGAGGAAATCTATCTCGATGGTTCTTTTCAGATTAGAGTCCACTATTGAGCTCAGGGTCACTATGACGTTAGCGTGGCTATTTTACCCCTAGGGGAACATGTGAATGTCAATCTTCTAAAATCATACCATAAGAACTCTTACCACGATGAGGCAGGCTGTAATTCTATCATTTTTCATTAGATCCTCCACCCACTTACTTAGAGACCAGTTTGGAATTACTGAAATCGCCGAACACGTTGAGGAACTTCACCCGAGTAGTTTGCATAATCAAGCAATAAGTAGTTTGTATTCAACTTCGTTGTTAAAGTCTTAAAATCCTAATCCGATTTCAGCGTATACTACACCAAAATGGGAGATTTCTGAGTGTTGTTAGCAGTCACAAATGACCTTTATAACTTCTATTTATCGTCATAATTTAGGGGGTGACAAAGGAAATATTGTAACTCCTAATAGCAGTAAAAAAAAATTATAACCCCTATTGGGGTTATGAATGGTGACCCCAATTTGTAACTGCTATCAGTAGTTACAAATATAATATTTGTAACTCCTATTAGTCGTTACGAATCTTATATTTATAACTTCTGTCAGTAGTTACGAATCTTATATTTGTAACTACTATCAACATTATAAAATTGATAGTAGTGACAAATTTGTGACTGCTATTGGCAGTTACGAAAGTTGAATTTATTAAATGTGGTAAGAGATGTTATAAATATCTTTATATTTTCACAAAATGATGAAATAATGAGAGTAGAATAAATATCATGATAACAATTCTAAAAAATTTGACAACATTTCATTTATATTTCTGATAGTCCGAATATCTCGTACACATAAAACTTGTTTAAACTTAATTTAACGTCAAACAACCCCTTCTTGGGCGGCAAGTATAAAATGAACATAAAATAAAAAGTAAGCTAAAAAGAATAACGACACAATACTTCGATGATATGAAATGTCATGAACATGCAACAAACCATTCTAAACATAAACCAGGAGTCACCACGTGGTGGATACGCTTCTTGAAGTCTATGTATATGGGGTATTGATGCGGTGACATCCTCCCTCGTGTACTCGGAGTACGCTTGCTGAGCAAGTTCAATGGACTCAATTTTTTTAATGCGGCGCCTTAGTATCTGTGGAATTGTGCTTGTGTTGCTTGCCACGAAGTGTAAACACCCAGATTTAGGCCTTTGAATACTTCGTATGCCATGCGTATACTTGCAAACAATAAAATATAATTGGATTCAGAATTGTTGCCATTAACATATTTTAAGACATACGTGTAATTAAAAATAAACACGGTGTAAAGTACTAGCCTAGTTTACTCGAGCAATATTTTGCGTGATACACTAACTTGCCTTGTCAATATTAGTAATTTTCGAAAAACTAATGAGCGAATTCTAGATGACACCAATGCATAAAATATATTGGAATTTTATAACGAAGTAAGATGACATATTCTGTAAGCACACAAAAAATACATATTTGCATCAGCTCTTGGACATGCATATAACAGTTGTGTTATATGCATGTCCCATAACTAAAAGTCTACAACAAAGCCACAAAATCCATACTTAAAAAATGTATGGTCTTCCCAACCATCAAATTGACGCACAAAGAAATGTCTATCACCGAAATCCCCATAACTAAACTATATTAAATTCGCAAGCATACAAAACATGAAAATAGCAATCAATCCAAATTCTGTAATATCACTAATACACAAAGAGTTTTTCACTCGTATAAACATCATGGGATAGGATGGACAGAAATTCAAACAAAAAGATGTAATATTTCAAACCAGTGTGATATATGCTAACTATTATGTGAGGACTTATATAACAGTTATGTTTCTTAGTATTCGAGAGGCAGAAGTATGGTGACATTGGAGAATCCGTTATGTCTCTTTTTGTTCCCAATTTTTTTATTGACAGCAGCCGCAACATCACTATGTGATCATAGTAACACTCTCCAACATGTTGATTTAGTTCATTATGGATCTATTTATATCTAATTTGATTATACAGTTCGAGTGTCCAACATGATGATCATGAGTTACAATCTATGCAATGAAAAAAAGTAATTAATTCTTATAAGTAAGAAAGGAACTGATCATGAGATGATATTTTGTTGAAACTAAACCTCAAATTTGAGTAGATAATGTTACTTACCAATGCACCATAAGGTTGTTATACACCATTAAAATATCCCTAGTGAAACCAAGCCAATTTTTTATACAAGGGCTACAATTATTAGTTGAGTTAAGGAATGAGAGCCAAGTTAGAGAGGAAGTTGGGAAGTTATTCATTTACAATACATTTGTAGAATGAAATAAAATTGTAAAACAAGAATGAAATAAATTAACCAAGAACTGAAAAATAAGTTATTAATAAAAGAATAGTGGGGCGCTGCCATAGACTCAATTATTAGACAGTTTTTAGACCTACATTAATTATAACTCCCGATTAATTTACTTGTCAAAAACCAATGAACTGACTTTTTGCCTATTATATATTATACATCCCTCCCAAATTTTGTGTTATGTGGAGTGTGGCCATCTCGACCCAAGCAGGCGTGCCTCTAAAGGCATGCAGGTCCTAAAAAGGTTTTCTCCCCCATAGGCGATCAAGAAGGGAGATATGTGACCGAATATGATGAATGACGTGTGTGAAAATGTGAACTCAGAGTCATGAACCTATATTACCAAAAAGAGGAGAAAGAAATCAAATAAATCCAAAAGAGGAGTTACAAGGAAATGATTAATACAAAACCAAAAAGAATGGATCGGGAACTAAGTTACAAAGAGGAATGTGTTAGGCACTCCCCTCTACCATTTCGATCTCTTGTGGGTTAAAGGCATCCTCTCCTACTCATTTGTGCGCGTGTGTGAGTGCACGTCATCATATAAGTGATCATGATTATATTTGGAGAGATAAAAGAGGCACCATCACACTAACTAGTGTAGCAATAGCACTATCACATCATCATAATAGTAGTTTGATAATTCATTAACAAAATGATAATAATATGAGAATCAAATTAAATTAACATTACTTATAATTTACTATAAAAATAGTCGCAATGTAGCAACATATAAATTAGGTTATAGACTAAAGAGTATATAATAATATCGATATTAATCTGAATATACATAGTAACGAATGTCACACGATATATTTACAAGATACAATCATTATTTGCTGCTGAGTAGACATGCAAAAATACTTATTAATAGTACTTACAATTTGATATAAAAACAATAGCAATGTAACAACATATATATTGATCGGAATCTAGATAAATGATACTATAATAGAATTGATATTAATCAGAATATATATAGTAACTATATATATATATATACTATAGTTGTTACTATTGACTAGACATGTTTAAGTATATATTGATCATAATATACACACGCACACATAAAAATTGATGAAGTATATATATTATACACTATTAAATACAACACAACGAAGATGGTAAAAGGTACAAAAGAATACAAAAATCATAGGATGTCAATTATAAGCATATATTGATTATAATATGAGGCTTGAGCCTCCAAGGGAATCATAAGCCTCAATAATTTTTTACAATATTGTATATATATATATATATATATATATATATATATATATATATATGTATATGTGTGTGTGTGTGTGTGTGTGTGTGTGTGTGAATGAATACGATATAAAGAGATCACATTGAACTTACATATTTGATTGAAGGCTGCAATGTCAGAAATTTGGACATACTCATTCACTGATTCGATAGTAAGATGATCCTCAATAAGGGTATCAACAAATACCAACTTATCTGTGATGGTCATCATTATCTACAATTTCCTGATACCATATCCAACATGCATAAGCTTGGCTTCCAATTAATAAGGTTTTGAGTCAAGCTACAAGGTTATTAGTCATTCTTCAATACAAAGTATTTAACTAGAGGGTACCCTCATGTGGGTACATCATTTTGTCATCACGGGCCTAGGCGAGTAGCCCGACAGAAGCGGCCCAAATCTTGGGCCCCTCATATCTCAATTGAATTTAGTTCCGACTTACTCCACTCCTAAAATCTCTTAAGGAGATATTCTAGGAGTAGAAGATGGACGTGGGGGAGTCCAACACCACCACTCCTCGAGAAGAAACATGTATATAACAAACCCTAAGCCTGGGGCAAAAGGCACGCATTGTATTCTCTGTAAAACTCTCCCCAGAGTATATAAAAATAATACTGACTGAACCACCGTGGAAGTAGGCATTCTTGCTGAACCACGTACATACAATGTTGTGTGATTGGAATTCATCATCTTTTTTATTTTCTTGAGTGATTGCGCTTTTCTTATTTATTTGTGTTGAATATAATTTTCGCTACAATTAGCGCCGTCTGTGGGAATCGTTTGTCTTCTTTAAGAAAGCCTTCACCAAAAAAGAATAAGAATGTCTGATCATAGCATTAACGCCCCTCAGGCAGGGGATATCCAATAACAGCCTACCCCCCACATGATCAGATCTGAAGTTTGTCATTCAGATCAGAGGGCTCGCCCAGAAGGACAAGCCTCTGAAGAAAGTCAGGGACCAGCGAAGTCCACACAAATCTCCAGATTGATCAACGCGTATGAGGCAAGGATCCAAGAGCAGGGAGAGTCTGCTCATAAATAGGAGGCAGAGAATGCTCGCCTCAAAAGGAGACTGGAAACACTACACCAAATCTGCACTATTGTCACGGTCATTTACCTTGACAAGTTGGACTTGTCAAGGTCAATGACCATGACAATTCGGGGCGAGACAACTTTTTTTGTCATGGACATGTCACGATCATTGACCGTGACAAGTTCATTAGAATTGTCATGGTCGTGTCACAGGCGATGACCGTGATAAGTTTAGTCACGGTTACTAACAGTGACAAATCCCTGACCCTTTTTAAAAAAAATTATCACGGTCATTGACCGTGATAAGTCCGTGACAACCTTATTTGTCAAGGACTTGTCACGATCAATGACAGTGACAATTCTGGGCAGAATTGAAAAAAAATCTGCTAGGAAGTATGGCCACTGCCACTGCCCATCAGTATATTTGTACCTGTTATAGCAACGTTGTACATGTTCAAACATCATATATCCAAACAAACTAAAGATAATGCAAATATATATTCAAAATAGAAACAATATACATGACGATGTAATCCAAATATAATTCAAATGTACCAACTTAAAAATAATGTCACTATATGTATGGGGTAAATGTGAGGAGGTGAGTAGGCCACACGATATACGAATTGACACACCCACTAATATACATTGTGCCTCATTGTTCATGTAACCTTAATAAGGAGTTCTCCTTCCTGGGTATCACATGCATGACGAGCACTTTGGACTCGATCTCTTGAAGCGCACGTTCATGAACTATTCCACCCTGGACGATATTCAGGTCCCTCAAACCCCGCCCTATTCGATCGCCATCAAATACGTCCAATATGAACATGCTCGGCCAACCAATTGTCGACATCAGTTTGGGGAAGGGAGCCAAATAAGTAAGTGGATCATCGAAGTACGCACGTGTCGATGATGACGCAACGAGGTCCACATCGTCGTCATCGTGCACCTCGTTCTCCTCCTCCTCCTCCTCTTCCACCGACTTCTCCTTACCTTTCCCCTTACGATCTCCGCCCAACGTACGCTTCATGAATGAGTACATATCTTGGACCGTCGCCTCCAAACGGGATAGCTTCGCGTCATGTGAATTCATCGTTCGAGCCAACCCGGTGTCGCTCATCTCCAATCCGATGATCCTAGATTTGGCCACTCGTGAGCTCACCCCCTTATCCTCCCCTTTCGATCAGAGCCAAGCACTTGGCTGAGTGCGTATGTGGACAAAGATGCCTTATCGGCATCAGACTGTGACTCATGCACTTCCTTAAGCTTTGCCTGAAATGACAAAAAGCATATGATTAGTAAAATAAGTAAACCAAAAAATTATAACGTAATTAAAAAAAATTAAACTGTCAGATTACTTACAATCGTGGCCGCGACGTTCGGGGACACCTCCTTATCCTTCCCCTTCTTCGTCCGAAGAGACACATAAGTATCGAGCCTATGTGGCTTACCCCCTGGGCCACTCCCTACCCCCTGAAATAAAATAAAGTAAAGTTAGTATCGGCCCCGCAAAGTAAAATAATAAAGAATAATATATTTTTGTAGTTATAGAAAAATTAAATCTTACCTTCATCCTATGCTCCACCTCGGCGTAAGACGTCCGGTCGGAGTAGTGCACATCCGTCTTTTTTGCCCGATTTTCCCTCCCCGATTGGAGAGATGTCAATTGTCGATCCTCGATCTCATTGTCAATGAATTTTTTCCATTGTGCCAATGAGAACGGCTCATTGGGCGGGACGAATCCACGCCATTGGATAATGGACTCTCGTGTTTTCCCAAAATACCGTGTCGGCATATTTTTTTCTACGTCTTGTGTTTCTCCCTCAACTGCTCCAAGACGAAATCGCGTAGCTTTGGATCCAAGTTGAATTGTTCTTGTCCAATAAATACAATGTTAGTTGCGAATAAATATAAGTATAAATATAAATATAAAATGAAAATGAAAATGAAAATGAAATTGAAATTGAAATTGAAATTGAAATTGAAATTGAAATTGAAATTGAAATTGAAATTGAAATTGAAATTGAAATATTTAGATAAATATAAATATATTACCTGTAGTGCCGCCCAAACAGCTAACCTGAGCTCATATGG
This sequence comes from Sambucus nigra, assembly GCA_949130495.1. Classification (NCBI taxonomy): domain Eukaryota; kingdom Viridiplantae; phylum Streptophyta; class Magnoliopsida; order Dipsacales; family Adoxaceae; genus Sambucus; species Sambucus nigra. Next base: position 390,660,505 of record OX422213.1, read on the forward strand.
CACCTCCTTCCAACTCATACACCCCGAACCGATGACCGTCTTTAGGAGCTCGAGGGATCTCGCTAATAGCTCCGATTTGTTCTCGATGGTCATCCCAAATTTTCCATATTTGAGGAGCCTAGGGGACGAGGATCCCTCATCACCTCCGCTACCACCGAGCCCAGACGACATCATCATAAACAACATCATCATCTTCGCCTTAATATCTGAAGGAGACATTGTTGTAAAAAAATGTTATTAGTACAGATAAAAAAAAATGTTATTAGTACACATAGACACAAACCCCTACCCCACCACACACGCACACGTACACGTACACCCCCCCACCCCACCACACCCCCTGCCCCCTGCCCCCTCCCCCGCCACACACCACCACACACATATATACACACACATACGCACACATATACATATACACACATAAATATGTCTAAATTAGTTGAAAACATCTAACGTGGAATAGATGTAAAGCATGAAATTATTATTATATATATTATATATGCACGGAATAGATGTAAAGCATGGAATCTTTAGTCCTTAAGGTTCATCTGACCTAAACTATATATTGTGTCTCACTCATAACAAACCAAGTCTATTTAACTTAATAGAGTCAAACGTTTTGATACATGAGAGAGCCAATTTATATATAATACAAATGTTTACATTTTCAGTAAGACTTTTGCCAACATTTAGTGAACAATAATGGTTCTTTCTCTTCTGTTTGTTAAATACTAATCTGCTAAGAATTTGGCGACATCCACGATGAAAAAAATTTGTAGGAGAAAAATGCTACCAATTTAATGTTTTAATGGTGAAGGTAAGTTCAAAATAACCTTCATTATTTAAAAATAAATATCTTTCAACAGAAAGAATGCATTGATTTCCTCCAAGAATAAAAATTCTAGAATCACTTAGAAATAAAATCACAATGAATTATTTTTTATCTCTAACCATAGTCAAAATATTGTAATCTTCCCTTTGAAATTAAAATTAGGCACAAATATACAAGTACAAATATCTTCAAATTAAGTCAATAACACTAATATTCTAAAGTTCATGAACGATATCTAACCTAAGACAAAAGTATAGGTTAAGCAACAACATATTAACATGTGAATTGTCTAATTCGAATGAAAATGAGTTAATCTTTATATACATAATCATCAATATTAATCTAAATTAACTTATACCCATACAAGGCTAATTTTATATACATAATCATTAATGTTTTGCCTCTAATATAACAACCCCTATTTTCCATATACTCACCCACCACATATATATATATATATATATACACACACAAATATATACACACAAACATATATATAAATGGAAGAGAGAGAGAAAGAGAGAGAGAGAAATTGACCTGAAACTAGAGAGAGAGAGAAAGCAGCATAGAGAGAGAGAGTTGTAAAAAGGAGGGAACGACGGGGGGGGGGGGGGGGGGGGGGGGGGGAAAGAAGGGAAAAGGGTTTTTGCTGAAGAAATTATCACGGTAGTGTCAAGGTCATTGACCGTGACAAATATTTAAAGAATTGTCACAGTCATTGACCATGACAACACTTTATCACGGGCGTGTCACGATCAATGACCGTGACAAGGGAGGCCGGCTAAAAGGTGACATTTTGGCCATTTTGGTGTAGTGAAAGGATGGAGAAAGAACTCCATCGTAGCACCAGGCGGCATCCATACTGCACTCTTAGACCTCAGGCGAGCAAGTCTCGCAGCCGAGGAAGGATCCCTAGACGCGGATCACAGAGAAGCGCTAGACACGATTCGGATGATGACTTGATCGTACAACAATGAATAGCTCGCCATTACAGGAGTCTAGCTCGAGGTGATGAGGACATAAAAAATCTGGTCCGAAGAGAGATGGACCAACACCAAGCACATCGGGGTTCCAAATCAACCAGGGAGCTTGCTCGTCGAGCTCTCAGGACTCATACGAAATCCCATTTCTCTAAAGAGATAGAAGAATAAGAACCCCCAAAAAGTTCACAATCTTGAGATTCAAAATCTATGATGGAACGACTGACCTAATCGATCACGTTAGGCATACAGGCAATCCATGACTCTCTGGAACTATAGTGATTCCCTAATGTGACGGATCTTTCCCTTGAGTCTCCATGATGTGGCCCAAAAGCGTTTCGAGAAGCTCCCTCATAGGTCTATCAGGAGTTTTGAGTCCCTGGCCGAGCTCTTCACGACTCACTTCATCACCGGCAACTCCCATCCGAAGAGGATGGATGCTTTGCTAACAATGAAGAAGATGCCTCAGGAAAGCATGTGGGACTACGTGGAGAGGTACTGGGATCTGTTCAACGAGGTCGAAGACTGCTCGGAGCAGGTAGCAGTAGCATCCTTTAATATTGGCTTGCCCAGTTCTTGCCTTATGCACCAATCATTGATGAAGAAGGAGGCCACAACCATTAATGACCTGATGGTTCGCATAGAGAAGTACACCAAAGTGGAGGATGTGACCCGTCTTTGCACATGGGAGAATGATCGAGCAAAGCTCGCTGCCAAGGGCAACGACAAAGTTAAAGATCAGAAAAAAAGGAGGCAAAAATGGGGGCAAGAGTGGCTCCAAGAACGAAGGTAATAATGATGCTTCGAAAGCATTTCAGGCAGTGAATACTGTCTTCAAAGAACCAATCTACAAGATCCTAACAAAAATTAAAGACGAGCCATTTGTTAAATAGCTTAGAAAGATGGGAGGAGATCCCTCAAAGAGAAATAACACGCAAAGATGAGCTTTTCATAAAGAGGGAGGTCATAAGACCGAGGAATGCAAAGCTCTTAAGTCTCACCTCGAAGAACTGGCCCAGTCTGGGCACCTGATGAGTTTGTGGAGAAGGAGGCAGAGAAGGTCGCTGCCAATAGAGAAGCAAGACTTGATAATGTACTCGGAGATAATGCTGGCCATGAATTCGTAGTTATTCATGGGGCATCAAATATAAAGAAAATTCAAGGGAATTGATCCCGGATGGAGGTAAAAAATCTTACTGCAGTAATGCAAGCTTTTCAGGTCGATCCAACGAAGATACAATCAGGAAAGCATCGGCGAGTAGATGACGTCGATTATAGCAAACAAATAATGTTCACAGATGAAGATTTGGTGGGGGTGAGGAACCCACATCATGACGCCTTGATCATTATGCTCAGGATAGCCAACTATGACGTCAATAAGTTGCTCTTCGACCAAGGAAGCTCATCCGAGGTAATGTATCTCGACCTATTCAGAAAATTGAAGTTGAGCGTTGACGACCTAAAAGAAGCCGCTGTCCCTCTAGTTGGCTTCGCTGGGAAAGTGAATATTCTATTGAGAAAGATCTTGCTACCAGTGAGGGCAGGAAGTGTCTCCAAGATGATTGAGTTTCTAGGAGTCGACATTGACTCGCCATACCAAGATATCCTCGACAGGGGGTGGCTACATGCAATAAAGGCAGTCCCCTCGACATACCATCAGTAACTTAAGTATGTGACCGAGCGAGGAGTAATGGAGATCCATGGTGATCAAGTGATGGCAAGAAGGTGCTTCATAGCGGCCATTTGCCCAGGACCAGAGAAGAAAGTAAAAAATCCCAAAGAGAAGATCGAAGAACAAGAAGGTATGATACCTTCAAAATAGCAGTTAAAGTATGGAATACCCGGAGTAAAAGAGACCAGGATCCTCCCCTCTGAGCGGGTCATCGAAAACCTGAAAGAAGTTATAGCTGGTGGTAGCAATAAAGAGAGGATATTCTTGATTCGATCTTCTCTCACAGATCAAGAAAAGAAGGAATTAACGACACTGTTGAGAAGCAATATAGACATTTTTGTATGGGAACTATACGAACTTCCTGGAATTGATCCCGGTGTGGTTTGTCATCAGTTGCACATCGACTCCACTTTTAAACCTATCACACAGAAGGCACGACGAACTGTGATCGAGAAGGCCAAGGCTGTAGAGCAGGAAGTAGGAAGGTTGTTGGATGCATGATCCATATGAGAAGTTCAATTCCTTAAATGTCTATCCAACCCAGTAGTATTTCCAAAGAGCAATAGGAAATGAAGAGTCTGCATTGACTTCACTGACCTTAACAGGGCGTGCCCTAAGGACAGTTTCCCTTTCCCAAAGATTGAACAATTGGTGGACGCCACAGCAGCTCACGAAAGAATGAGTTTTCTGGACGCATATTCGGGGTATCATCAGATCCCTCTCTAAGCACCAGATCAAGATAAGATAGCGTTCATCACCACCGTCGAATTATACTGTTACAGAGTCATGCCTTTCGGGCTAAAAAATGCAGGGGCAACCTACCAGCGGCTAGTCACCAAGATGTTCAAAGACCAAATGTGAGACACCATTGAAGTCTATATCAACGATATGCTCTTCAAGAGACGGAACAAAGAATACCACCTCTCATACTTATCAAGGAACTTTGAAATCCTCAGGAAACACCGAATGAAACTCAACGCGAGTAAGAGTTCTTTTGGCGTCCAGTCAGGAAAGTTTCTTAGGTACTTGGTCAGTAAAAGAGGCATTGAGTCCAATCCAGACCAAATTGATGCAATCAACAAGGTACAGCCCCCCCCCCCCCCCCCGCACAATACGAGACATACAGAAGCTCACGGTCATGCTCGCTGCCTTAAAATTTTTCATCTCGAAGTCCTTTGAGAAGTGCAAACCATTCTTCCAGCTCTTGAAAGGAAACATGACAGTAGAATGGAATCAAGATTGCTCGCAAGAATTTGACGAGCTCAAGGCTTACCTTAGCTCACCACCCCTTCTCATCATACCTCAAGAAGGTGATTCCTTGTACTTATACCTCGCCGTTTCTAGCCACGCCGTTAGTTCTGCACTGGTGTGCGAGAAAGCAGGAATCCATCACCCTGTTTATTACGTGAGCAAGACCTTATTAGACGCCGAGAAACGGTACCTACCACTAGAGAAGATCTCATTTTCACTTGTAATAGCTCAAGGAAGTTGAAGCACTACTTTGAATCTCACACTATCGTCGTCCTTACATCACACTAGTCCTGCGAAAAGCAGATTTGTCAGGCAAACTATTTAAATGGTCAGTCGAGCTCGGACGATTTGACATCCAATTTCAACGAAGGAATAAAATCAAAGGGCAAGCCCTTGTTGATTTCATAGTCGAGTTCACAGACGAGCAACCTCTTGACCAACTTCAACCCATTAAGCAAAAAGAGAATTGTAGGTTGTTTATCTATATAGGATAATACTAATATTATTATCTAGAAACATTGAAATTGATGTTGGAACCGAAGGAGTTAACATTAAAGAAATTTTTAATATAAGACATTTTGGTAAAGATTTAATAAATTTGTGCACCAGGGTTTATTATTCTTGTATATTCTTAAGTGCAACATACCTGGTCTTGAGTCCTCGTAGAATAACATACTAGAGGGGATATTCTTACAGGGCGTATACGACGTTATTTGGTACTCAGGTTATAAGACAGACTTTATCTTTATTACTTTACTATGGACACTATGTAAGTGTTATACTTATATTATCCCATGCGGATAATATAATAGAACTCTTTGATATGGCCTCGGATATGCGACCATATGATTGGAGTTAAGGTATAGTGATGATCCCTAATTGATATTTTGGAGTTATAAGGGTACAACAATGTATTACTCCACCTAGTAAGACGCTAGAGTTATCAAAGGTATTATGTAGGCCTTTGTTACGTGCAAAATGGAATGGAGCCCCTATATGTTGATGTACGTGGTTGGGACCGTTCTAATGTTAAAAGTAGACTGATAGAATGTCTTTACATATATCCTTATATAATGGTGGTAATGAGTGTACAATTATCTAGGATCTATTAGTTACATTCCATCGAGAGGAATAATAATTAATCATGAGATCATTAGGGCTTGGGTGTAGACGTATGACATAACTAAGTTTGTTTACGTTGGGATTAAATTTAAAATAACCAAAAGACGAGAGGAAGACACGTTGTAATATGGTAGTAAAATTCACTTAAAATCGTATTCTATTTTCACTTGATGTTAACGTTGTTGTTGAAGTTGTTTTTCAAGACCTAGATAGCCATTCCCACCTTAGTCCCGATCTTCTTATTTACATATAATCCTTTGTTGTTGATATTAGAATGTAGGTGTTGGGCCTGTGTACCCATTATTTTTAATGATTACTGCCTATTAATTTTGATCTATGTAGCCATTTTATTATTTTATATTTGGTTGTGTTAGGACAAACTTTATTATTTTCTATGAGACATTGATTATGTCATAATTTCTATTAGATGTTGTTGGGCTTCCAATTCAGTATTATTTCATATTTTTACTTTACGTACTTTATTATATTGTCAGTTTCTTAGAATGGAATTCAATTGTATCGACTCTTATTTTAGTTAGTTTAGATTTTATTAACATATAATTAGATTTTAAGAGGTTTCATAATTTGTATTAGAGCATTCCAAGTTCTATTGTCCTAGGTCTTGAGTGCATTCATTTCCTATTCGCATTGCGTTCTTTGATACCATAGAGCTTTATCATTTAGATTTTTAGTTTACTACTCGTTCATTAACTTATATGCTTTTTACTATCTTTTCGATGGTGAACATCCATAGATGTAAGGTATGACCACAATCGACCATGATCACCGAGTTAGAGGCATATACACTTCAGTCAAAGCAACCACCACCATCACCACCACCGCCACCACCACAGGGACAAGGGATAGTTATAGCGTTGGTAGACTCGGCATATATCACTGCTCAAAGAGTAGCTATAACTTCCATACAACAGCAACATATGCAACCACCACCACTACCCATGGCTTCACCTGTACTTATACTACTTGCTAATTCTTCATGGGAGAGTACCCATACTACTTTCAAGAAGAGACTCCACAATATTTTTTGAGATATACATATCATTTTATATATCTATAGTAGAGGCATGATATTAAATAACATATGTGACTGGTTGAGTGAATGGAGGTGAAGCAACAAATGCTTGTGAGTTTCAAATTGATTATGGACGCGTTGGATTAGTGGGAGTCCATTACCACCACAACGGAGGGGTCACTACTGACCTTAGTGCAGTTTTAGGAGAAGTTTGATTGAAATTATGTCCCTTCCTTAATATATAATAAGTTGATGGATTAGTTTTATAGGCTGAAATATGAGAATCGGATTGTTGATGAGTATGAGCGAGAATTAACTCACCTTTTGCATTTTGTACCGGATATTGTTTTGAATATCCGAAGATGGACAATCTTATTAGAGAATTAAGCGGTTACTAATGGGTAATACATAGTACACTACATATATATAGGTAGTGGATGCCTCACTACTCAATTGCAATAACCATCAAGAATTTTAGCAAGAGAGAAAACGAAAGGAGAAATAAGGAGTTGGCCAAGGGCCGAATTGTGTCGATGTAAGAGAGTCATCCCAAGGGAAATGGGGGATTCGAGTAACATTATAGAGTTCTACCATAGGGGAAAAACCACCTAAAACGTTTCATGAGGGTGACAATTGCCATCACGGTGGTGAGGGACAATATGGACATCATGTCCAAAAAAGATAGGGCCATCGAGGCTAGTGGCAGAAATCATAATGCAAACCTCAGGACCAGGGTTGGGGACAATAGGGTCATTATTCCACCCATCCTATCGAGGGAGAGTGTTTCACATGTGGTAAGAGTGGACTTTTATTCCAAAATTTCCGTAGCGACAATCAGGTTAGATAGGGTCATCAAAACTAAGGGCATTAGTAAGCTCTTCTAATCCCACCCTTGTCATTGACACCTGCACCATAGCGTTTAGCATTACCTCCTCCAAGGGATCAAGCTGAATGATGCCCACAACTAAATTATGGACATGTTTTTAATAGCTACCAGGAGGATTAACTAGCACAACGTCCCAGGAAGGAGATGTTTCTTACTGCTATGCTTAGACTTGAGGGAGATTCTAACACACATTTATATTATGTTGATGAAAGTACATATGAGGAGGTCATGTTATCATTAGATTTGATTTCGATCGTCCATGAGGTTACGGATGTGTTTAAGGATGTACTAATATTTTTGCCTACCATAAAGATAGATTTTTGTATTGACGTAACTCTGGGAATGAGGCCCAAAGTGGGGGAATTATACCATATGAATACATTAGAAATGAGGGATTTGCGGGAGTAGATCTAGGAGTTGTTAAGTCATGGATTGATATGTAGGATCAACTATTCGTGGGGAGCTTTTGTGTTCTTCGTAAAGAACAAATACGGTGAACTCCTATTTTTCCTGGATTATAGAGAGTTAAATAAGCTCACGATATGGAACAAGTATTTGTTTCCGCATATCGACGATCAATTCGATCAGTTGAGGGGCAAGCCATTATTTTATAAGATTGACTTACGCTCAGGTTATCACCAACTATGAATTTAGGAGGAGGACATTCCAAAAATGACTTTTATTACATGTTATGGATCATACGAGTTCCATGTCATTCCATATGATATGGATAAGTCTCTAAGAGTTTTTATAGATATGATGAATCTAGTGTTTCATCCATAATTGGTTCGATTTGTTATTCTATTCATTGATGATATTCTTATATATTAACGTTCATAAGAGGAGACGGGAGTCAATTTAGGAAGGTTTTACATTCTCTCAAAAGATAACAAATTATATGCCAAGTTTTCTAAATGCGTATTTTGGCTCTAAGAGGTACAATTTTAAGGACATGTCATATTTGAGGTTAGAATTTAGGTGAATCCTAGTAAGGTATCTCCTATTATGGAGTGGGACAACCCATGACACCTACAGAGGTTAGGAGTTTCTTAGGCCTCGAAGGGGGCTTTAGGAGGTTCATCCAAGGCTTTTTTAAGATCGATGGACCACTTACTCACCTCATTCGAAAGGCAGTACTGTTTGTATGGAGTATATACTGTTATTGAACATTTGAGTATCTCAAGGAAAAGCTACTGCACTTATTTTTTTATACCTCAGGGGATGTAAAGTATATGGCTTAAACTGATGCATCGCTTTATGGTTTGGGAGGATTTCTACTGCAGGATGAGAGATCCATGGATATATTTATTATAAGATTAAGTTGCAGAAGTCAATTATCCGACTCATGATGTAGAGTTGGAGACAATAGTCTTCGTTCTTCATGTTTGGAAATATTATTTACTAGGTGATAGGTTCACTTGACTGTTTAGTCACAAGAGTATTTAGTACCTATTCATAGAGAATGATTTGAACACGAGGCAACATAAATGGCTTGAGTTTGTAAAGGATTATCAATTTTCCATTCAGTACAATCCAGGAAAAGAGAATGTGGTAGCAGAAGCATTGAGTCAAAGCCAACCCATTAATTTAGAGGTATTATGGGAAGAATTTGAAAATAATTTACTTGATATTTGGGCAGCACAATGGAAGGCCACACAAGATATATATCTAGCAGATGATTTCTTAGATGTTGTGACCATTAACCCAGCTATTATATCACGAGTGCTTCATTAATAAACTTTCGATTCTTTTTATCAGGAAAAGAAAAGTTAAATTATAACAGGTGGAGTTCCTTTCTTTTAGATTATGTCATATGGAGGTTTACGGTTATAGGGAGGGATAGTAGTGCCAGATAATCCAGAAGTGAAGGAAATTTTATTCGAGGACCAAGTCTCACGATATACTACCATCGATTGATCGATCGATCATATCTATTTAGATAAAAGTATGTTTAGATCTTATTCCGAGTTCAATTTGGTAATAGAGAGAAAATTTAGAATGTCCTATAGATTCTTTATCCACGTAGGATTATACCAATTTTATTAGTTAGAAAATTTGAAATCGATGTTGGAACAGAAAGGACTTAACGTTATGAAAATTTGTAAAGTAAGATATTTTAGAATATATTTAGTAATCTCGTACACTAGGGTTTACTATTCGGATATAGTTTTATGTGAAACATAACTAGTCTTGAGTCCTCGTAGTATTATGTACTAGAGGGGGTAAACTTATGTGGCGCATATGACATTATTTAGTAGCCTGATTATGAGATGGGTTTGCCCTTGATTACTTTACCCTAGACACTACATGATTGTTATACTTGTATTATCTCATGCTAATAATACGACCTAACTCTTTCATATGGCCTTAGTTATGGAACCATATGATTGGTGTTAAGGTGGAGTGATGATCCCTGGTTGATATTTTGGAGTTATATGGGTAGGACAAACCTATAACACTAGCTACTACGACACAAGAGCTTCGAATGGATTGTTTACACCTTTGTTATGTGTGCTCTAGCATGGAGCCCTTATATGCAGATGTACACGTTTTCGACCGTACTGATGTTAAAAGTTGAATTATATAATGTCTTTACTTATATTCGTATATAATGGCTATATTGAGTGTAAAATTATATGGGATCCATTGTTTACATTCAATTGAGAGAAATAATACTTAATTATGTGATCACTTGGGATTGGGTGTATAGACGTGAGATAGCTAAGGTTGGTTGGGTTAGGATTAAACTGAACAGAAAAAAGATGAGAGGAATATGTTTAGTAATATGGTAGCCAAATTACCTTAAAATCTTATTCTATTTGGAATTATTGTTATTATTATTGTTGAATTTACTTTTTAGGACCTAAGTTGTCGTTCCCACTTCAACCTTAAGCTTCCTACTTATATTTCATCCTTTGATTCTCATATTGGGATATAGGTATCAGGTCTGTGTACCCATTCCCTTTTTACTGTTTACTTAATATTAAGTTTGATATATGTAACCATTTAATTATTAGATGATGGGTTGTGTTAGAACAACTTTATTATTTTCTGTTAAATGTTGATTATGTCAGAAATTGTATCAAATGTTGTTAAGCTTCCACTTGAGTATTATTTCTGTTATTTACTTTATGTAATTTATTGTATTGTTAGTTGCTTAAAATGTTATTCAATTGTATAGACTCATGTATAAAGTAGTTTATATTTGATCAACCTATTATTAAATTTTATGGGGTGTAACAATAGTTTAGATTTATATATGTATTTATTTATGTGATAATTTTAGGGTATTAGACATGGTATTAGGTGTATGGGCTCTCCATTATGGTATACTATGTTAGCATATGTACACATTGGATTGGGTGTATGGGTAGCCAAGTTGTGGCATACTATTGTAAACATAAGTGAGACTTATCCGTTTATCTTATGATGATATATGTGTGGCTAGGTGTATATGAGCCTATGATATTTTTACAAGTTATATTACAATATTATTATTTGGTGACTGCCAAGGACAAAAAAACCTATATTAGCAGGGAAGACTGTAATACCCTATATTTTTATGAATTTTATTTATTATTTATTTATTAGGATGTAAATTAATAAATGAGATTTACTTATTACTTATAAGATATGGTAATATTAAAATACATAATTTAGATGCTAATTAAATTTTGCATATTATGTAATTTTTGTGACACATGTTATATATAATTAGTCAGTGTAATTAATTAAGTGAGAATTAACTATATGTTGTTACATGTAAAATAAGTGAACATGTGTTTTATTTTTCCTTGTGAGGTACATACATTTAGATTAGACTCTGGAGTGATACAGAGCCCAAAGATATATTTTTATTATTTTAATTTGGGTTAGAGGGTAGGTATACCTTTGAGCTATATTTTAGACTACTTTATTTAGTATTTTTAGGCTTATTTGAAGACCCATGCCTAATAGTGATCATTAAGTCTTATTAGTTAAACACTTTATAATTAAAAAAACACAAACCCTAGTAACCTTAGGCTTTAGGATATCTTAAAGAGAAAATTGGAGAAGAATAATAAGGAATAAAGCATATAAATCAACCGTTTGTATCATTAAATCAAGAAATCTCTTCGTCTATCATCTCATAATTTGTAACTTGTTTATGATTTAAATGCTTTTGAACTGATTAGATTTATGGATTCATATGTTTAGGATGATACTTGAATGATTTATTTTTGTTCAAGTGATTAAACCTGAAATTAAGTTGAATCTTATCTAAAAGTGTTGATTTTGCCCTTATTTTGATGGATTTCATCTAAATACGGTTATATGATGTTGAAAACATACTTAAGAATCATTAGAGGTGATATTTGAGAAGTTTTTCTACTTATTATAGGTTGGATAAAACTTAATTATGATCTCTTGGTAGAAAAAATGATTATTTTATGTTTTCTGCCGTATTTTATATTACGACGTCGTCTCATGGACAATTCTAGATTCATTGATCGATCAACGATTTTTGTCAATCAATCTACGATGTGTAGGATTATTTGATTGATCGACAATGTGCATATTTGGTATACTTTTTATTTTTGTAAGGATTTGGATCAAGGGACTTAGAGTTTTGACCTAGGACATTTTCAGAGGGCTTTAATTATAAATAAATATAGAGTCTGTTATATATATATGTGTGTGTGTGTGTGTGTGTGTGTGGTGAATCAATGGAACTAAAATGTGGATTTAATAAAGGTTATCCATTTATTTATTGACCTATTTGAACATACCATTTTGACTTGTGCGAAATCTATCAATCGGAGTTTTGATGAAATTGATTATGACCTCGTGCCAAACTCCTAACTGGTGACTCTGGACATTATTGAGCTCGATGTTAACCGCATACCACTATCTAAGCTAGTAACACAAGACTTTATGGATATTCATATATCATGATCATATGTTCAGTCTGTCTACGCCTCGATATGTGATATGCGGATGACTTGATCCATTAGAAAAGTCTTGGAATGGGGCTACCCGGTGGTGTGATTGCATAGTAATCCACCATTCTATTATGTGTGTATGTTTTAAATTAGTTAGGCAAGGGGCTCCAACAGGTTTACCAATAGCAGTACGAGAAGTTTCCCCGCAGGTAGATGCCTTTGTGTGGTGTTTTATGAGACTTATATAAATGTATGATATTGGTCCATTGATGGACACTTTTTTTAAATGGCCCAATGCCACAATTATGTGTTTCGATATGAGATTGTGTATATCTTATTATTCGGGTGACATGAGGGCGAGTTGGTATGGGATCATATTATGTACATGTGATATAGTCTATTGATGGATACGGTTAATTAAAGAATACTAAGATAAAGTAATATGTTAGGATATGAGATCGTTTGTATCTTAATGAGTAAGAATTAATATTAGATTGCATTATGTACATGTGTAATTAGTTACATCTTATTGTAGAATACTGTTACACGATGTTCACTTATTAATCTATTGATATAAACTTATTAGTTTTGCTTATGACTTAGGTTGGGACACTCTTGTAGTATTTCACTTATGATGAGGGGTGAGGTAATTCTTACATGTGAGTGTCGACAGGGTGGCATGCTTATCGTAAAAGAGTCACATGATTATTACTTCATTGATACTGTAAAATATTTCTTACATCTTTAGGGTGATGACCCAAATCTATAAATCCTTCCCGCATGTATTATTATTATTATTATTATTATTATTATTATTATTATTATTATTATTATTATTATTATTATTATTATTATTATTATTATTATTATTATTATTATTATTATTATTATTATTATTATTATTATTATTATTATTATTATTATTATTATTCTTATTATTATTATTATTATTATTATTATTATTATTATTATTATTATTATTATTACTATTATTATAATAATTATTATTATTATTACTATTATTATTATTATTATTATTATTATTATTATTATTATAATATAGGAACAACAAGAATAACCGGTTCGACTTGGAGCGTTTGGAGAATCAACTTATCATCCTTACTGTAGGAGTTACGGTTTCATTTTTTTTTTGGATTCTTAGTGCTTTTATCCATTAGTTTATTTATGAACCGAAGTGGTTGCAATTGTATTTACATTTCAGTTGAGACTTATGACCAAGTATATTTATTATAGTAGATTCAATTATTAGAGTTTTATTTCAATTCAGTTTAGTTATTCACACTATTGTTCTTTATCTTTAGTTGGGCCTGTAAATCGATCTGAGTGAGCCAGGCTTGGGATTGATAAGGGTCAGACCGAATTGAATTACATCTTCCCCAGACCGAGCTCGGTCCAAAAATGAATTAAGCCTTATGGCTTAAGTTCGGCTCACACTTTATTACAAGATGCGATCTCGAGTTCGGGTCGATCTGAACTCGATATCAACAAGAATATTTTTAAATATTACTTCATTTAAGGCCTAAATAATCATAAAATTTAAAATTATAATAAAAGAAAAAAATGAATGACTCATAAATAAACATTATAAATTTAAAAAAATTAGTATGAAAGATTAAAACACAAAAATCGTTGTCTAAATCTCTTTAAATCTATTGTATAACTTCATTAGTATAAAATAGATAAATATATAATCATACATGAAATTTTTTTAGGGGGTTTAGGCCTAATTTTAGCTTTAACACATGTAGATCAAGCTCGCCCAGAATAAAGTTCGGACTTAAAATTTTGGCTCAAGATCAACTTGGATCAAACTCACTTAAAGATCGACCCAAATTAAGCAGGCTGGATGGGAGGGTTTCGAGCTTTCTTGGGTCAATTTTCAAACCTATCGTTAGTACGTCGTGTTTGGTTTTAAATCACTGCAGTTTTTTTTTTTACGTCGATGCTTAGAATGATAGAAATTGTTTAATTTCCCCGATCCTCGACACGTTAACCTGATGAACAACATGTGGGAAGATATGGGTGTTACAGTATAACAATCTAGGATAAATCCCAGATGCAGATTCCTCTCGAATATGATTTGAAAAATTCTCATATAATGATTTCCCAATTTATGGAGATTTAGACTCAATGAATCGCACTGACGACCGTCAAAGCAATAATTGTGTGAACATCCCAATCCTCATAATCCTCAGGATTGAGAATATATGAACCATTTGCAAAAATCGTAAGATTGTGCAAGTCTAATCTAATTAACACCTAGACTTGAATCTCACCATTTGTTCTGTTTAATGGATTTCTGACATACCAAAATTATACTCTTTGAACTATCAAATCAAAACCTACACCATCATACAGGTTCTCATAGTTAAGGTGAACTACTAAAATCATACGCAAAATTTTACCGATGGGTTGTCAAAACCCCATCAAGGAAGTAAACAATTTGACTGAATTATAATTGGACTTCAGATCTTCCATGATTAGGGAAAACCCAACTCACTAGATTCCTAATAAGTGTGTGTGTGTATATATATGCAGGTTCTTGGGCACACAAAATTTGTACATATGCCGGTGCACACCTATTTTTTAAAATATTAAAAAAATATATTTTGATTTGATTTTTTATGTGATATTAAAACATTTAAAAGCACCCATATAAAATAAATCGGCTCAAAAAATATTTTTTGCTATTTTCAAAAAATTGGTCAAAATTTCACTACTTTTAAAGTGCTTTAAAGCAACGAAAGTTTGACCAATTTTTTTAAAATATCAAAAAATATTTTTTTGAGTTGATTTCTTTATATGGGTCCCTTGAAATGTTTAAATATCACAGAATAAAATAAACTCAAAAATATTTTTTTCGCTATTTCAAAAAAATGATATGCAAACTTAGTGTACATAGGAGCCTCTCTCTCTCTCTCTTTCTCTCTCTCTCTCTCTCTCTCTCTCTATATATATATATATATATATATATATATATATATATATATATATATATATATATAAAATAAGGAGTAGAATAGTTTGCCTATTCCATAAGTCGACAACTTAAGTAGTGGTGCGGATTCAGCCACATCACTCACAAATGAAGGGTTGAGATTATTTTGGTTTCCCCCTCAAGCTTTATTTTCAAAATAAGGGTAATTTAGTAAATCCTACACTTCAGAAAGACATGAAATCCCACGATTTCTCTCCTGACACTTCAGATACACACGCAACCCCCTCATATTTTTTTCCGACTCTCTCTCTCAAACACCATGGCCAAACCCTCTCTTACCCCACGAAGGTTCTCGCTCTATTAACACTTATTTTCTATGTTTTCTCCACTATTTTACCACTATTTACCTCAGCATCACTTTTTTCCCTCTATTCGTCTCTTAGTTCTGATTTTCGGCTTTGAAAGTGGGGAATAAGGGTTTGTTTGACTCTCTCACCGCCGATCGACTCTATCAACGACAATCTGCTCACCAATTCTGTTAGAGGTACTTTCAAAACATGGTTTATAAAGTTTAGGGTTTTTCAAAATTTTGGGGGTTGTGATTTTAGGGTTTAAGGTTTTGATTTGGTGATTTTCTTTAAATTAATGGTTCCAAACATAGTTAATGTGCTTTTTGTATGCATGATGAATTTCAATAGGTATCTGTGAACCAACACCAGTGGGAGTTCACATTCGTGGGTAGTATTTTTGGTTTTTTGGTTGTTCTTGGATGCTTCTATGTTATCATTATGGTTGTTGGGCTGTTATTAAGTTTTCATATGAGTAGTTTCATGTATGAAAATCATAATTTTTTTTATATTTGTGGTTTTCAGATTCAAGAGTGGTGGTCCCGAGGAATCACAGTGCCCAACTTCAACTTATCTCTTTCACATTTTTATGCATTTTTTAGAAGAATGAACCATCAGGTATACCACCATTATTTTTGCATTGATATTTTTTTAGTTTGCTTTGGACTTTAAAACTCTCTCGCTGTTCTCATTTTCATTTTCTATGTTGTTGTTGAGGTTTCAGATATAAGAACTTTTTGCTTCGTACAGATTTTAAACCATTAACTTATCATTTTGGAGTTTTTTTTTGTTTTCTCGTCCCATCTCTTCGATTTGTATTTTGTTTCAGTTTTTGTATTTCTTTGTTTGCAATTTATACACAGTTGTTTAGATAGGGTTCCAAGATCAAATTCTTTTCTTTTCGTGTCTTCTTCTACCCCGTAGCTATATTTTTAGTGTCTTATGTTGTGTTAAACATATATAAATTGTGTTGGCGTTTTATTTAATCTCGGTTTATGGTCATATATATGAAATTATATAGTGAATGTTCTATGTTATACATATTTATTAGGTTTTTAGTGAGATTTAACCGTTTCTATGTTTATACTTGAGTTGACTTCACCCCCTTTATTATTCATAGCTTAGATGTCTGATAAATACCATTTAAAACACAGATTTAGGTTTATTATTACTCACTCTATTTGCTTAATCTTTTCTTAATATATGTCGTAGTGCAATTAAACTATGATTATATTGAATTGTTACTATGAAAAACCATTAAAGTACCCACTGCCACTAGACTTTTTTGTGTTACTATTTTTCCACTTAATCTTATTTTCTATTCTTTTAGATGAGTATAATTCTTACTATGTTCATATTTAGTGGTGCACATACTAATCAGCATCCTTTTTTTTGTTCTTCTCATCCATTGTCAATCAAAAGATTCGTATGTGTTTCCACCCCATTTTTGGGTTGTGTTATTGTATAAAATTATATTTAATCCTTTTTAGTCTTGAACTTCAAAATATGTCTCATCCGTATTCTCATGATGGACATTTACTTAAATTTTTTTCAAGTTTTTGTCATGTACCAATGGGTTAGAATAGTTGTGGGATATATGGGTGTTTTTGGTTCAGATATGTGTTTAGTTTGGTGTTAGGGGTTCATAGACTTCTCTTTTTTTATGACCAACCAATACTTGGAAACAAGTATACGGGTGAAACAATATTACATTACATTGTATCACTCTGATACATAACTTTATCTTTTTATGTGAAATTGGAGTTTTATGTGAAATTGGACTGTTCTTGAAGCTCAGTAATGCTTATTGTTTGGTTGCATTTGGAGTTCTGAAAACTTCAACATTTTGAGAGAAGATAATCTCTCAAGCCATGGTACTAAAATGGTTGTACCATAGTTGTTGAAGTACTAAAGTTAGTGATTGTATTGAGGTTGCAATCAGTTGAAGTACTAAAGTTAGATGTTGAGATAAAGTTAGCTGTTGAGAGCAGAGTTAGCTGTTGAAGTACTAAAGTTAGTTGTATCGAGATTTTATGTTGTGTTTAGTCTTTTATTTCATTGTTGTTTTCTCACTTTACGCAGACAAACAATGGGGTAATCTGGTGCTATTTTGGCTTTAAAGACAAAGGTAAAAGCTAACAATACCACCAGTTTATAACGACGTGTTAATTTATTAATTTTTGTTTTTAATTTAAATAGTTTTAGAGAATATACCTTAGTTTGTACGTTCTGTTGCTGAGTATGAAACAATTATTTTTTTGAATATATAATGCTCTGATTGGCTTGATTTCTTCACTGGTGTATTTCTTAGGGGAGGTGTGATTCCATCACCCACTATCATTTCGACACCACCATCTGAATTACAATCATTCTGGGACCACCATGCCAAGCTACGTCTGAACTACAATCTTTGCGTAGTTTAGAGGTTCTAATGATTTCCATTCTTTTTTATTTACATCTTGGGTATTTACTATTTTGAGTATGAAGAAATTTCCATTTCCATTTTCATTTGCGGTTCTGATATTACATTAAAAATGGTTGGTCGTGGGATTTGAGTTTGCACTTTGACATAAATAAGAAAAGAATGAATAGAAGAATAATACAGAAAAAAAATGTAATAGAAAAGAGAGATTTCCCTATGCTCTTTGAAAGACTCGAAGATGATGTAATCAAAAAGAGTGATGCTGATTTTTTTGGTTTGTTTCATTTTTTACTCTCTTAGATTTTTCTTTCAATATCACATTGGTTGTAACAATGTTAGTGCTTTACTTTTTCTTCTAAGGATGAATGTGATATCATGTGACTGTTTGTATACATCATCTCTACAAATGCATACATAAATGTACATCTTTTCATTTTGTCTATGGTTCCAATTCAACTACTGTTAATTATAACTGTCATTGCTGATTATAACTGCTACTACATGTTTTGGCAGCACATGTTTGTGAGTCGTGGGTAGTCTCATGCCATGAATTTGCATTCAAAACTCTTATAGGGACAATATCGGCTCTGGAGGTATTAACACTGTTGACTCGGATGCATGGGAAAAAATATCAGCGTGAGGTTAAGGTAACAATGGTATATTTGTAAATCCCCTCTCTGAACATTTGAATGGATCTTAAACTTTGATTTTCATTCAGAATGTTCAATTGTCCCAGTATGGAAGCAATTCATGGCTTACCAATCTTTTTATTCGCCAAGAACTCCTTATTCTCTATTCTAGAGATGATAGGAAAGCCAATCAAAATGGATGTTACTAACAGTTGATACGTAACAACTTAAATTTCATGGAACATTGCGATCACCACAATATCATTGTAACAACTGAAATTTTCCCTGTTTGGTATGCATTGGCTTACTGTCAGCATCGTGTGTGTATGCGTATATCAATAATATATATCAATTAGTCAACAATGTGTATATCAAACTATCAATATTGCAGTAATCATTGAAGTTTTAGCATTAAGCTAGATGCCTCATGCTTAAGATTTATATGTTGCTGCTTATGCACTGAAACTCGAGGCCTATGAACATTGTGCGGAGAATATAAAAGCTCTCACTCGAAGCCTATAATTGGGTAATACATAGTGATCCAAACCACTGGGCAAACACCTTTTTTTGGAGGGACAAGGTATAATCTCACATGACATCCAATTTCGTACAACTAAAATGATTGTTTCATCTGATAGGTATAAGTGCTCTGATGAGATCACATCTATAGCGGCCATGCTTTCTGTTGGGAATTCAATATTTTACTGCCCAAAGGACAAAAAGGTCCATGCTGATAATGCCCGAGAAAACATTCACAGGGGTGATGTTGGGGATCATATTGCACTTCTTAATGTCTACAATCAATGGAAAGAGACTAACTACTCAAGCCAATGATGTTATAAAAAATTTATTCAGGTGAGGAGTATGAGACGGGCGAGAGATATTAGGAACCAGCTGAAGGGGCAGTTGGATTTTAGTATTTTGAGTTTTGCTTTATTGATTTATGAATTGTTATAGGTTTGGGCTATTGATGTTGGTTCAGTAAATGGAACATTCATTTCATCAAAATATTGTTGAACATCTTGGCAGGTGGTCGTTCGACAGTTGCTTGACAGATGTCATCAATGGCAGGTGGTCGTTCAGAACATCAAAATATTGTTGAACATTAAAAATGTATGTATTTCACGTTATTATAATTTATTACACGGTCACACTGTAGCCAAACATTTATCAGTTGGTGACTCCGTATAAGCTTGATCAATTCTTTTTAAGCAAATTACATTTAGCTGGACAACTCATTTGAGATCAGCTCAAAAACTAACCAAACTAAACAATATTTTAATTTTTTTTACAATATGCTTTTACTTTTATTCTTATGATGGTCATCCATGGTATATTTTTTTACAGTATTCTTTTACTGGACAAGGTGTTGTTGGCTGTGATGCTTTCGGCTGGGGATTTCCAAATATCTTCAATGCAATTACAACACCGGGGTGCTCTAAAAGAGGGTTTTATTGAATACGTAAGTACATTCTGTGAGTTTTTTCATTTTAGTTGTATAAAATTGTGAAACTATAGATATAATTTGTATAATGGTTGTATAAAACTATTTTTATAAAGTACGCAATATACATGAGTGTGAGGTCTTGATCGAATGCTAACTCTTTTCATTCAATAACATTGAGATACCGACAGGACTGAAGCACTTCATCTTATATTAGCTTTTCTTTATCATGCTTTTTCAACTACTTGAGAATGAAGAAGATGTGATAAAATATTGCGCACAATCTGATATCTGATATTATGCAGGCTACCGTACTAGGAGGGGCTATCTTACCCAAACAATATTCAACCAACAGTGAGTCATCGGTTTCTATCACAGTATTCGTGAGGGCAAAATACTGTACAACATTGCACCCCTCTAACACAGAAGCTGCTTCACATGCCAATGCTGATTCACAATAGGGGGTTAGTTTAAGATTTTCTCTTTACTTCATTTTTTGGGATAAAAAATTGGGCTCAGATTTCCAGTGTAAAACTGGAGCCTAAATCAGATTTTCATCAACCACTAACTCAAGGGTGTGTTTCACTGTTTGATATAAGTCTTTGATTTGTTATGGGGATTTTTATCATTCAAATTATGTGATTTATTATGGTTTTCCCACTAATGAACTCATTCGAATATCCTATTCATACCAAACTCCAAGCTCATGCGGGGAAAGGTCCAAATGAATTCAAGGGGCTACATGGTGGCATGGTGCTTGGGGATAAGATGAAGGGGTTTTAGAGGTTAGTGTCAATGATTTCAACTAACCCATAGGGAAACACCTAGCATATAGGCTTACTTCAAATTTAGGAGTTATTTCACGGAATGGGATAGTGGCACCACTAACTTACGATGATCGGTGTTATGTTCTCAATCAGTATAAGTATAACATTTGGAAACATATCAAGGTATGAATCTAAGAATAAATAACCACTTCCATCTCAATGACTATATGTGAATATTTAATTATTTGTTCTCCTAGATGTCATTAACTAGGAAAATATAAAAGCCACAGATGATATGCGATGCACTTTGTTGATGTCGGTCTCAAGAAAATGGAAGTAATGGAAAGCTACTGCCAAGCTCTAGGGTTACACTACATACAAGACTACTGAGGAGTGACTACAACATTGTCTCGACATGGTTGAGGAGAGCCAGTGGCCAACGATCGTCCAATATTGAGACTCTGCTAAGGAAAAGATACCTATTTTCATTTATTTTCAATGGTTAAACAATAGTTATAGTTGAGTTTGTTTTCTCAAACTAGGTTTCATTTATGTTCAATGATAAAATCATGGTTATTAGCTGAGTTTTTTTTTTATCTTTCGTGGGTTTCATTTCAGATATCTCCGGTGTAAAAATGCATCAGTAATCTTAATAACATTGTGTAATAAAAAAATCTTTGAACATGAAATGAAACCCAACACGGCTGAAAAGTGGTAATGAAACCATATGTATATGCATAAATAGTTGTTCTGTGGTAGAAGAACATGATGGATACTTCGATATGCACAAATATTATTTTCTGAGGACTGTACAATAGAAGTTTAACACAAACTTTTGATTTACTTCCCTCTGCCAGTTTCTACCCAACCAAGACTACTCAGTTAGCATCTTAACGACAATGATATTCGGGTATTGATTTATTTAGTTTTTATGGACTGTTAAATTCCCGTTTATATAATTTGTAATGGCATATTTGATTAGTAGCAGGAAATATCTGTTGACATCATACTTCTTTTTCCTCAAATTCCTTCTCATTGTTAATCAATAATATTTTATTAGTAGCAGGTATTGATTCATTCGTTTTTTGTAGATGAAGCAAGAAATTTTTTTTTTAGATGAAGCAAGCAGAAATCCTCCCTCAAAAAGTATTGATTCATATTTTTTTGTTTATCATAAACTTTGTGATGTGGGATGCAAGAAGTGTGAAGTAACTATTCACTATGTTTGAAAACTAATGCGAAATAGACGACTCTCCAATTGCAATAGTGATTTGCTTAATTTCGTTCAATGGATATAAGTTCTTTCATTTTTATCCATTGGTTTTGTTATTTTCTGCCAATACATCATATTAATTAAATTAATGTGCCGTAGAGTGGCTAATTAGAAAATAGTGATCTCCCATTTATTATTGAATTGATGATTGTCTTTTCAGGGCCAAAAAAGAATCGTAACAATCCACACGTGGGCATAGAGGGAAAAAAGATATATGCAATAAAAATTGTTCTCAGATGTGGGATAACTTATCGATGAAGCCTATTAACTGCGATGATTCCACCTTTTCAGGCAACCGTCGGTTAACACAGTCTTTTTGTTCCCAAAATTTTGTTCATCTGCGAACATCAGTTGATATCAGTTGCTCATCATGTTTATGTTCGATTATCATGTTTTATGCTTGATTATCATCATGATCAGCGATCATCTGTGAACAAAAGTCTGCAAAAAATATATCAGTTGATAGCAAAAAAGATATCAAACATAAACCGAAGACGCAAACTTTTCATCATTGAGTTTAGTTTTTCAAGTTCATGCTTGATTTTATTTATATCGGTTGGTATGTTGGTATTTATATCAGTTACTATGTTATTTTTTCAGTTGGTATGTTCTGTTCTTGAGTTGATGTTCTAAATTTGAGTCAATTTTTTGAAATTGCCCTTGGTTTTGAATATGCAAATGGTATTGTGCAGGGCACCAAAACCATAGCTAAATGATAGTGCTCTTACACTCATCTTGGTTCTTATTTATCATCTTACACCATCATGTACAGACCAACTGATATAAATACACAGTTCTCTCTTTAATAATTCTCACTAAACTTACTTTAAGGTGCAGGTATATTTGGAGTCCAGCTTTAGAGCAAGACCATTTACCTATTCGGAGTCCAGTTTTAGAGCATGTATATATCTCACTAAGCTTATGGAGGCACAATCATGCAGTTATCGAAGCTCATGAAAGTATATTACTCAACTACAGAAGCTTATGAATGCATAGTGTGGCAGTCAGTTTGCTGATCTCAACTCAAGAGTTATGCACCAGAGTCTATGGATGGTGATGTTACGGGCACGATAGATTAGCTGAATTGGATGAAGATCACAAGATGAAGGACTTGAATTACAATAGTGTGTTATGTTCTAAAAAATAGTGGAGGTTAGCTACTTTGAAAGAAATGGTGATTTTCAGTGTATGAAAGAGATCGTGTTTTATGATATTTCAGTATTTCATTAAGATAATCAAGCTCTAGGACATTCATCCTATTTTATTATGCATTGTGTTGTTTTTCTCTGCTATTTTTTCATAATTAAAACTTCTTTATATTGAATTTGAAGAACACCAAATAATCATTTTTTATATGAATTAAAGTACAAGTGGTGGTGGCTTACCTATTCCTTATGTCCTGTTTTGGAATTGGTAACACGTAACATGAAATTAAATCAATTTATTTCTAATTCCATTTGCAACAACAGATTAATAACATGGCCGGTCAGTAAGCTAATGGGGGCAGACAAGAGGATGATTAGCTTATAGGCTTTCATAGAACTTGAAACCACTTTGTATATTCCGGTAAAGACTTCAATTCTGCCAAACTCTTTGTCTTGCTATTTTATTATCACCCTATTAAGGGCTTCTTATTTACCTTCTTTTACACCCAACACCTAAATGTTGTACTCTTAAGAACATAGAAAGAAGTAAATGCTAGAGTCCACCTTTCTTGGGTGTACTATCCACAAGTGAGGTACACAATATATTGTTTTAAGATGATCTATTTTGAGATGTTTAATAAGAATAATGCAAATTGTCAAGTAGTTTGTGCACTCATATAGTTCACTAATAACAATATTCATGATATTTGTAGGTGATCTACAATTATACATGCAGAAGGAAGATGCAATTGAATTTTTTCAGTAGATCAAGCTGCCTCACCATTGAAGGCATGGGCATATTGGTCATATTTATTAGGAATTAAATGGGATTGTAATATCTTATTTTTAATACTTTTGAGATTCTTTGACCAATAATGGTTTGTTGTATACACATACTTGGGGTTTACAAGTGAATATTGTTAAATCGATGATGCGGTTTACAAGATGGATTATTATTATTGTTACTATTCCTAGAATACCTTTTTATTTTTTAAACAGGGTGGATATTTCTATAAACAAAGGAAATTTTGCCCAAATTTTCTAAATTGTTGAAAATTTTTGTATAGTAAAACCAAAATTTGACTTAAATATTTTGTATTTATTTTTACCATAATTTTGTGGAAATTTTAACATAAATGCGTAATTTTGTCATGGATTATAATTATCTTTATTAACTCAACTGTGTTGTAATACAGTTGATATATTGTGCCATTAGGAAAATATGTGGTGTTTATAAAAGGTCCCTAAAGGATTATTTGTTATGGTTGGAAAATTTTTTCTGTGCCTTCAGGCACGGGCATTCCGCTAGTGTGTATATATATATATATATAAGGCATTCTCAAAAAATGACTCTCCTTTAAAAATGAACCTAGCACTCCCTTTGTAATAAATAAATGCCATACATGGTTTTAAGATTAAAACCCTAATAATTTTAACTTAGTCTTAATATCATGTGCATGTGCATCTAACACAAATTCTGTCCACATGACTATTAAAATCATTATTTGGTAAGATCTTTGTAAAAGGATTTGCCAAGTTGTCCTCAGGTGAAATCTTGGTAACTATAATATTGCCCCTTCGCATAATATCCTATAACAACTGATAGTTTCACCCAATGTTCTTAGCTCTGTTATGATATCTTGGTTCTTTTAAGTTAGAAATTGCATAACTATTACCATAATAAAGTATAATAGTCGACTACACTAAAGGAACCGCACCTAAATCACTTAAGAAGTTTTGGAGCCAAATAACCTCCTTTGTAGATCCACTTATTGGAAAGTCTACAAGTTCCCAACCCGATTTGAATACATTTAATCCATGTAGCTATTCATATCCTTGAGCCAAATCTATAAGTCCTTGTCTTGGAGTGCCTTGTTGTACATCCTAGCATTGGGTTCGTGTTCCCTGGGATATCACTGAAGTTTTCACCCAAATACATGAACATGTCAGGATAACACCTGACCCTACCACTACGATGTGGATCCACATGAAGTCTAGTATAAGTTACGTATGTATTGTGATCATTAATTATACTCCCATTAATATTAGGATGTGAAGGATCGATATCAAGATGTATTTCGTCTTATATGGGTGGTTCAGAACAAATTACTTGGTCTTTTTCTCTTATCCCTTATATGATCAAATTACTCTTGGGTGTTTCGTCTATTATATATTATTCCTATAAGTGTCTGTAATTTTGGTAATAATTACCTTTTGGTCCTTAGGATCATAAAATTAACTACCCTTAATTCCTTTTAGATAACCTATAAAAAGACATAATTTTTCCTTAATTACAACTTCCCTATATCCTTCTTCGACACGTGTGCTGGGAAACCCCATATCCAAACATGTCCTAGACTAGGCTTGCTCCCAGTTCACTGTCCCTTGGGAGTTAAAGAGATCTATTTAGATGTAACTAAGTTCATTAAATAATTAGACGTCTTTAATGCATAACTCCAAAAAGATTCTGGGAAATTCGAATAGTTGATCATTGATATAACCGTATCTAAAAGAGTAATGTTCCTTCATTTTCACACCAATTTTCTTTGGAGTACCGTGTGTAGATAATTGGGATGTAATAACCACCTATGATAAATGATTCCTAAACTCCTATAATAGATACTCACCACCATAATTAGATCATTGAGTTTGGAGTAGTTTACCATGCCTACAAAACAACACATCCATAGATGCTTTGAACTTATCAAAGGCTTTAAAATTGTGTTACAAAAGGTAAACATATCCAAATATGGAGTAATCATTAATGAAAGTGATGAAATATTAATAACCACCTATTTTTTGGATTGTCATAGGATAACACGTATCAGATTGAACCAATTTTAACACATCTTTGACTTTATATTATTTGGTTATGAAGGGACATTAATAGATTCGAAGTTCCTCTACTTCCAATGATCTTAATTTCCCATTTGAATTTGGCCTTCAAAATATGTTTAGATTAATATAACCTAAGCATAAGTGACTAAGATATTTTTGGTTCAACTCAAAATATTTCTTTTTCATTAGGTTATATGTATTTGAGTTATTCATTTAAATATTTAGCAATAATTATGAAACAAGATTTATAACATACAAATAATTTTTCAATGTAACATAAAAAATATAAAATTTTCCATTTTTCCTCTATCTAAATAAGTCATCCGGACACTTGTTTTTTCTAATGTCCCGACCTTTTGCAGATTTAACATATGTCTTTTAGTTATTTCCCTTCTCCTGGAGTCTTATATACTGTTTAACCATTTATGTTGTACCTGAGATAATCCATTATTCATCTTCATAACACCCTTTTGATTTAATGATATTATACAAAAACTTGAGTTCTGTAAGTAGTTGCGCTAGTGAGTAATCATTTTTTCATATAGAATTGTTTAATCAAAACTACTTAAAAACATATATATGAGTTATTATAGCATGAAGTCAATCTAGTTTTCCCCATCGATTTATGATCCAAGCACTTATTCCTCCCCTAATATGGACACAATCTTCATAACATTGTCACACACAGGAGTTCAATCAACCATATTTGTATTTACCAACCTGGCCATAACATCAATCCTGATAATACAATTATGATCCTGAAACATTCCTCGAGGTCTAGAATCATTTCATAAGCAATAGCCATATTCTGATGCTATTGTTACAATACATTAGTCATAGAGACAAATATACAACAACGATCCATCCGATCAACTTTTTTCCACCCGTGTTATGCTTGGACATCAGACTAGGATGCCTTTTCACCATAACTGGTAGTTCATGGTTTGGTTTAATAATTTTATGATTGAAAATAGTGAGGACAATGTCTAGTTTCCTTTTCTAGTTAATTAAATTCATCTAGGTTATGTTTTATTTTAAGATTGAAGCAAGTGGGTTGAATGTTGAGCCCATTCTTGAATTTGAGAATCATCCTTGGAAAAAAAATAATTTTGAATTAAATATATAAGAATTACCTTTTAATTAATTTTAATTTGCCTTCCAACTATCACCAGTTAGACTAAATCATGTCGAGCATCCTCATGCCCTTATGAAGTGAGATATCTCGTTGGGAGTTTAAATCACCTCACCCTGAATTAGGATGAATTTGATCTTTCAATTATGTTATCTGGAGAGTCTAGGAAATCTATATCAAATATAATCAAATAGATGATGTGTTTTGGTCCCACAAATAGTTGTAGTGACTCCGTTGGAGAGGATATCTTTACTTGTGTTTAAGAGTATCCAATCAGTTCATTCTTCAAAATTATATTCTCTAGCAAAGAACTTCCCCAATGGGGGCCGGGGGGGGGGGGGGGGGGGGGGAGGGGGGGGGGTGATCACATATAATTAATTTTAAGGAACTATCACTTAAGAATTATAAAAATACCGTGATGTTTTTATTAATTCCCTCCACTCGAGAGGAAAGTCAATACTAAAGTGAGGAATTAAATACACAATATTTTTAAAATATCGATGGAGACTATGGGGATTATGTTGAAACCCTCTCCCATGTAGTATTTTGAACTTTTGGGTATTTTGAAAAATATTATTTAATTATAAATATCGAAATTTAATCACCGACAATTTTCTAACTTTTAGTACAAATTAAATTACCCGGTCTCACTATCTTAATCTTTCAAATAAAATCATTTTTAATCAAAATTAAATTGGGATACAAAATTTAATTTATACCTTAAATTAATTACCTGGTTCAATTCAATTTTAGAAAAGAACATATAAAATATTTATTTTCCCAAAAATTATGATTTAGGTGAGGCATATAAATAAATCCATGTTGTCTATATAAATGTCTATCCCTAATGAATCCAATAGTAAACTCACCATATTATTAACATATAAATATGCGATAATATAGATATAACCAATCACATAAACATTAAATTATATATCAAAAAGGTAAAACATTCCCTTTCCATTATGGCCAAGACTTCCTTCAGTAGATTTCTTTTGGAAATAGAATCTCGTTTGAAACAGACTCATTTCTTTCTCTTTATTTACCGCGACCTTATTCAAATGAGTAAACCCTTATTCGAACCCCAATTTGATGCCTAGAACTAAAGCAACAAGAAATATCATCAAGTTAGAGCATGCACTAAGGCCTCCAAATCGTAAGAAATATTATTATAAACAAATTGAATCATGTAAAATTAACTGAGTCAGTTGATACCAAAATTCACCACCTTATGTGGACCAATTATAAGACAGTACGTTTCATCTAATGTGTCATAAGTCCAAGTCAGCATGATACAAATCCTCGATCAACAAGGTAGCTCGACAAATAGGGAAGCCTGACCAACAAAGAAGATAGACAAACATAGCAGTTCGACCAACAGGGGATACCAACCAACTGGGAAGACTGACCAATGGCTAAAAATCCAACTAGTATGGCAAATGAAGCAACATCAATCTTATGTTGAATTCTCATTATGTATTGATGTAAATACCTAACAAATAAAGGCATTACATCCTTTCACATGCCAACTCTTAACACCCCTGTTGGGCTATAAATACATTGTAACAACCTCATTACAGGGGGATCGAAAAACAAATCAAGGCAATCAAGCAATACATATATAACAGTGGGCATAGGATTTTCAATTGAGTCAAACAACTTTAAAAATATATGTCTTATTTGTTTTTACTTAATTATTTTTGATTAATTAATTGGGCCTAGTCTAGTTTTTTGCATCAACTGATTGGCGTCGTCTGTGAGAACGTATTACTAAATATGTTCACTAATTCATCATACATGGATGATATCAGTGAAACAAGGACTAGAAATGAGGGAGTTATGCCTAATCCTTCTCCCCCTCCAAGTAATAATGATTTAACTAGAATTTTGGCTAGCCTAGCCAAAGGTCAAGAGGCTATGCAGGATACGATAACATAATTGGCCTAAAATCTTTAAGATGGAGCTCCTTTTCAGTCCAATCAAAGGAGTGTGCCATCACCGCCAATAAGGATTGTTGGGCATAGACATTCCATAACAAATTACCAAAGTGATCACGATAAATATCACTTTGAGTTTGAAACGTTTGCAAATATTCAATCTTACTTTTAAAGAGAGAATTTTCTTAGGATCCTTTATATCATCCTGGAGCAACTTCTTCTATCTGGATTCCTAATTCCTCTCATGGATAATCCCTCATTCCATAAAGATTGAGTACCTTAGAAAGGCTAAGTATGCCCTCTTTTTTTGATAGTTTGGGACTTAGGGGAATGCCCTTCGGGTTGCATCAGGAAATACTCGACGACCAAGCGACTTGAGGGAAGGTTAAACCCAATCCAGATGGGACGCCCAACGAACTGCTTGGTCCAGTTAAAGAGAAGGTTCTTAAGAGGAAAGCTCAACACGATCGGTTGGTCAGAATCAAAGAGCTTCCACCAACAGATCTGGCGCTGGCAATGATGCTTGGAAGGGGTCCATTCAGCATTTGGAAGATAGTTTGGGAGAAATGTCCAAGGCCAAGAATACTCTCTAGAGAATTTTTGTTAAGGGATATACGTTTGTGCAAAATATGATAGATTTCCCTACACCGACCAAGTTTAAAGCTCCAGTAGTCACTCCCAAGTATGATGGGAAGACTGATCTGGTTCATCATATAGAAAAATACCAAGCAACGACTGATATCTATGATGTTCCTGATGAGATGAGGTGTAGGGCATTTTCAGAAATAATCACTGGATCTTCCCAAATATGATATAATAGTCTTCTTTGGGGGGTAGATTTCTAACTTCGAATAACTCGTCGAGCTATTCATTAGTAATTTATACTTTGGATCCAAATTAGTGAAATGAGTAGCTTATTTTCTTAGTGTGAGACAGAAGGTGGGAGAAACTAGTTGGGATTACATCAGTCATTTCAATAATGAGAAATTAGAAGTTATTGATTACGAGGAGAAGACTACAATCACTTCCCTCATGAATGATTTGTTTCCTGACAAACTATATTATACTTTGACAAAAGATCCCCCAAAGACGATGAAGGAATTGATGGCCAAAGCAGCAAAGATTATGAACAAAGAGGAAGCTACGGTTGCCAAAAAGAATTCAGATGCAAAGGCAAAAGAAAAGTATGAACGGAATTCGGATAACAAGCACTACACCAAATCTGCCGAATTATCACGGTCATTGACCTTGACAAGTTGGACTTATCAAGGTCAATGACAGTGACAATTCCGGGCGAGACAATTTTTTTTGGCACGGACATGTTACGGTGATTGACCTTAACAAGTCCGTTAGAATTGTCACGATCGTGTCAAGGTCACTGACCGTGACAAGTTTAGTCACGATTAATAACCGTGACAAACCCGTGACAACATTTAAAAAAATTGTCACGGTCATTGACCGTGATAAGTCCGTGACAAGATTTGTAAAGGGCTTGTCACGGTCAACGACCGTGAAAATTCTGGGCAGAATTTAAAAAAGTTATGTTGTTCAATATGGCAACTACCACGGCCCAGTAGTATATTTGTACCTGTTATAACAACGTTGGTTGTACCTATTCAAACATCATATATCCAAATAAACTAAAAATAGTGCAAATATATATATTCATGACGATATAATCCAAATATTCAAAATAGAAATAATATACATGACGATATAATCCAAATATAATTAAAATGGACAAACTTAAAAATAATGTTACTACATGTCTTGGGTAAATGTGAGGAGGTGAGTTTGCCACACGATATACGAATTGACACACCCACTAATATACAGCGTGCTGCATTGTTCGCGCAACTACAATAGGGAGTTCTCCTTCCCGGGTATCACATGCGTGACGAGCACTTTGGACTCGATCCCTTGAAGCGCATGTCCATGAACTATTCCACCCTCGATGATATTCGGGTCCCTCAACCCCCGCCCTATCCGCTGGCCATCAAATACATCCAATATGAACACGCTCAGCCAACCAAGTGTCGACAATGGTCTGGGGAAGGGAGCCAAATAAGGAAGTG
Source organism: Sambucus nigra (assembly GCA_949130495.1). Lineage (NCBI taxonomy): Eukaryota > Viridiplantae > Streptophyta > Magnoliopsida > Dipsacales > Adoxaceae > Sambucus > Sambucus nigra. The sequence continues at coordinate 390,692,171 of OX422213.1, forward strand.
GATCATCGAAATACGCATGTGACGGTGAAGAAGCAGCGAGGTCCACATCCTCGTCCTCCTGCGCCTCATTCTCCCGCACCTCCTCCTCCTCCACCGCCTTCTCCTTCCCTTTCCCCTTCCCCTTACGGTCTCCGCCCTACGCACGCTTCATGAATGTGTACATATCTTGGACCGTCGCTTCCAAACGGGACATCTTCGCATCGTGTGAATCCACCGTTTGAGCCAACCCGATGTCGCTCATCTCCAATCCGATGATCCTAGATTTGGCCACCCACGAGCTCACCCCCTTGTCCTCCCCTTGCGATCAGAGCCAAGCACTTGGCTGAGTGCATCTGTGCAAAAAGACGCCTTGTCGGCGTCAGACTGCGACTCATTCACTTTCTTAAGCTTTGTTTGAAACGACAAAAAGCACATGATTAGTAAAATAAGTAAACTAAAAAATTATAACGTAATTAAAAAAAATTAAAATATCGGATTACTTACAATCGTGGCCACGACGCTCGGGGACACCTCCTTGCCTTCCCCTTCTTCGTCCGAAGAGCCACATAAGTATTGAGCCTATGTGGTTTACCCCCTGGCCCACTCCCTACTCCCTGAAATAAAATAAAGTAAAATTACTATCAGCCCCGCAAAGTAAAATAATGAAGAATAATATATTTCTGTAGTTATAGAAAAATTAAATCTTACCTTCATCCTATGCTCCACCTCGGCGTAAGAGGTCCGGTCGGAGTAGTGCACGCCTGTCTTTTTTGCCCGATTTTCCCTTCCCGATTGGCGTGATGCCAATTGTCGATCCTCGATCTCATTGTCAATGAACTTTTTTCATTGTGCCAATGAGATCGGCTCCTTGGGCGGGACGGATCCACGCCATTGTATAATGGACTCTCGTGTTTTCCCAAAGTACCGAGTCCGCATATTTTTCTTCCACGTCTTGTGTTGCTCCCTCAACTGCTCCAAGACGGAATCGCATAGCTTTGGATCCAAGTTGAATTGTTCCTATCCAAAAAATTCAATGTTAGTTGCAAATAAATATAAATATAAATATAAATATAAAATCGAAATCGAAATTGAAATTGAAATTGAAATTGAATTTGAATTTGAAATTGAAATATTCATATAAATATAAATATATTACCTGTAGTGCTGCCCAAACAGCTAACTTGAACTCATATGGCCCCTCCTTCCAACTCATAAACCCCGGGTCGATGACCGTCTTTAGCAGCTCGAGGGATCTCGCTAATAGCTCCGATTCTTTCTCGATGGTCATCCCAAATTTTTCATATTTGGTGAGCCTAGGGGCGGAGGAGCCTTCGTCACCTCCGCTACCACCGAGCCCATACGACATCATCATAAACAGCATCATCATATTCGCCTTAATACCTGAAGGAGATATTTGCTGTAAAAAAATGTTATTAGTACAGATAAAAAAAATGTTATTAGTACACATAGACACACACCTCTACCCCACCCCCACGACATACCACCACACACATATATACACACACATACACACATATACACACATATACACATACACATTTAGAACTAACCAACCCAACATTTACTAAACGAAATAATCCAAAAGCAATTTCAACAACAAATGTGTAACCCGTACTCCTTCTAATTCATCTACTCAATTAATTCATTTCATCAATTAAACTAACAATTAACGTATATAATTATTAATTTACTAATTTACAATGAGGGGCAATCCAACTTTCATATGAAATTGGTACTAATTATTAATTTACTTTCATCTAAAACTATACAATTAAAATTAGAATTAAAGCTATACAATTGTTAAAACCCCCCACCACACCCCCTACCCCCCTCCCCCACCACACACATATATACACACACATATACACATATTTAATTTCAAGTATGTTTCATTTAATTATCATACTTTGTATATATTGTTCGATATACAAAGTAATTTTAAAAAAAAGTTGAAAAATCCTACCCCCATATGGACAATAATCCTGTGGTCATGCCACTTTTAAAACTAACCAACCCAACATTTACTAAACAAAATAATCCAACAACAATTTCAATAACAAATGTGTAACCCGTACTCCTTCTAATTCATCTACTCAATTAATTCATTTCATCAATTAAACTAACAATTGACGTATATAATTATTAATTTACTAATTTACAATGAGGGGAAATCCTACTTTCATATGAAATTGGAACTAATTATTAATTTTCTTTCACCTAAAACTATACAATTAAATTTATAATTAAAGCTATACAATTTATTAATTAAAGCTATACAATTGTTAAACCCCCCACCACAACCCCTCCCCCACCACACACCACCACACACATATATACACACACACATACACACACATATACACATATTTAATTTCAAGTATGTTTCATTTAATCATTATACTTTGTATATATTGTTCGATATACAAAGTAATTTTCAAAAAAAGTTGAAAAAATCCACTCCCATATGGACAATAATCCAGTGGTCATGCCACTTTTAAAACTAACCAACCCAACATTTACTAAACAAAATAATCCAACACCAATTTCAACAACAAATGTGTAACCCATACTCCTTCTAATTCATCTACTCAATTAATTCATTTCATCAATTAAACTAACAATTAACGTATATAATTATTAATTTATTAATTTACAATGAGGGGCAATCCTACTTTCATATGGTACTTGCACGATATTAAGAGAATTACAATGGTACCTTGACTTACCCCGCCTCCCCACCCCCACCCCTACAAACAAATTGACAAATTCATGCGTTAATTCATGGGTTAATTCAAATACAAAAATAAATTCATGGGTTAATTCATGGGTTAATTCAAATACAAAAATACAAATTCATGGGTTAATTCAAATACACACACCCCCACCCCCACCTCCCTCCACACCCCCCACCCACCACTCATATACACACACACACAAAACAACCCCCCTGCCCCCAAACCCCCCACACAAACATATATATAAATGGAAGAGAGAGAGAGAGAGAGAGAGAGAGAGAGAGGGAACGGCGCGAGGGAAAAAAAAGAAGGGGGAAGGGAATTTTGCTGAAGAAGTTGTCACGATCGTGTCAAGGTCATTGACCGTGACAATTATTTAAAGAATTGTCACGATTATTGACCGTGACAAGTCCGTGACAAGTGAATTTGTCACGAATTTGTCACGATCGTGTCAAGGTCAATGACCGTGACACAAAACGCGTATTTTTTGTCACAGTGAATGACCTTGACAATGGTGGCCGACTGAAAGGTAAAATTTTTGTCATTTTGGTGTAGTGAAGGAGCATAAGAATCACAATGAGAGAAAGAATTCTAAAGTAAAACAAAGCCTAGATCGGATCAAAAAATTTACCAATTATACTCCCTCAATGGTGGATACACATCATGTTTTGGAAGAAATCAAGAACAACAACAATTTGAGTTGGCCTGAAAAGTTAAGGTCACCTGCTGATAAGAGGGATACGTCCAAGTATTGCAAATTTCACAAAGACCATGGTTGTACGACCAACTGATGTATTTCTCTCCAGAATGAGATAGAGAAACTCATCCGAAGAGGAAAATTGGACAAATTTGTATATCGGCAGGCTTGTGGGAGAGCTGGTGGTAGAGGTCGACAGAGATCTAAATAACCTGATAAGCCTAGAGAAGATAAGAAGAGAAACCCTGATGATGATCCAAAAGACGATACTGATCTCCCGAAGAAGCCTAGGTAACCTGAACGTACGTTATTCACACTCAGTTTTGGATCTTTTAATTGCCATATGATTACAGGTGGGGATGTAGGATGAGGAGACCATACAACTGAAAGGAAGGGTTACCTCAATGAGGCTAAAGTTTATTCCTATATCCAGTGAATAAACCTTGTTAAGGAAGACTGACCAAGGAAACTCAACAAGGATAAGCTCATAATTGGTTTTTCGAAGAACAATCTATTTAGAGAATTGTATCCTCATGATGATCCTTTAGTGATCAGAGTCAGGATAAAAGACGTACTGGTAGCAAGAACATTAGTGGATAAGGGCAGTTCAACGGTCATTATGTTCTATCACTGTTTTGACAGTCTCGATTTAAAACTCAGTCAACTCGATCGTCATCGCAGTCCCCTCATTAGATTCTATAGTGAGAAGGTATTTCCATTAGGAATAATCAAGAAAGATGTGTTAATCGGGACATGGCCAGCGAGCAGGATAGAGAAAGTGAGATTATTTATAATGGATAAAAATGTTCATTCTGCTTACAACGTGATCATGAGAAGATTAGGTCTGAGAAAATTTGAAGTTGTACCTTCCACTGTTCATCAATGCCTGAAGTTACCGACCAACTTTGGAGTTAGAATAGTAAAAAGAAATCAGAAAGTAGCTCAGGAATGTTAATATTCATCTGTTGAGGAGGAAGATATGGTAAAACTAAAGAGGAAAACAATCACTTATCAAGTGGATATGTCTGAGCCAAATGACGAATCTGAGGTTGAAACCTTAGATCCAAGAGATAAATCAGATCTTGTGAAAGGCCAGGTGATGGATGCAACATAAAGCATTATTTTGGACAATGATAAACCAGAGCGAACAAGTCAAATAGGAGCGTCATTGGATCCAATTATTAAACATAAGTTGATGGCCTTATTGAGACAAAGAAAGTAGGTGTTCGCGTGGAGCCACAAAGATATGCCTGGACCCAAATTTCCTGTTCCATGAGCTTAATTTTAATAAGGAGGTTAAACTTGTAAAGCAGTAAAGAAAAATTTTTATCCCGAAGAGGAACCAAGCTATACAGGAAGAAGTGGAGAAGCATAAAATATCTTCCTTTATTGAAGATGTGAAGTACCCGGACTAGTTGGCCAACGTAGTTATGATCAAGAAGAAAAACAATAAGTGGGGGATGTGTGTAGATTTTACTAACTTGAATAAGGAGTGCCCAAAGGATCATTTTTCTTTACCACAAATTGATCGACTGGTGGATGCTGCTTCGAGGCACGAGTTGCTGAGTTTTATGGATGCATATTCTGGTTATAACCAGATCAAGATAAAGCCAGAAGACCGAGAAAGTACTTCTTTTATTACCCCCCAAGGAACTTATTACTATAATGTTATGTCGTTTGGTCTAAAAAATACAGGTGCCACTTATCAAAGACTGATGAAGAAAGTATTTGAGGAGAAAATAGGAAAGAACATGGAGGTGTATGTTGACGATATGCTAACAAAGAGCAAAAAAGTTATTGATCATATTGCCAACCTCAGTCAGATGTTTGATCAATTGGAAAAGCACCAGATGAAGTTAAACCTAGCCAAATGCATCTTCAGACTTCAGGAGGGAATGTTCCTCGGCTATATAGTAAACCAAAGGGGCATTGAAGCTAATCCAGATAAGATCAAGGCCTTGATAGAAATGCAATCCTTGACCAGTAAAAAGGATGTTCAAAGGCCAACAGGGCATGTAGGAGCACTCAACAGATTTATGTCTCGAGCAATAGACAAATGTTTACAATTATTTAAGGTGTTCAGAAAAACCTTTAAATGGAACGATGAATGTAAAAAGGCCTTCCTAGAATTGAAAATGTACATGGGAGCACCCCCACTACTCTCCCGACTAGTGTTGGGAGAAAAGTTGTATTTGTATTTGACTATTTCTGAATCAGCTGTTAGCTCTGCCTTGATTAGGGAGGAAAATGGAATTCAAAACTAGTTTATTACACTAGCAAAGCTTTTTGAGGAGCAGAAGTCAGATATCCCAGGCTGGAGAAGTTAGCATTGGCCTTAATTAAGGCCAGTAGACAGATGAAGCCGTATTTTCAAGCTCATACCATTGTGTTATACACTGACATGCCACTGAGGCAAGCTTTGCATAAGCCATAGAAATCCGAAAGATTGATGTATTGGGCTGTAGAGTTAGGGGAATATGATCTTGTATATGAACCAAGGTCTTCTTTAAAAGGCCAAGCTGTTACGAATTTTAGTGCAGATTTCACTTACCCAAAGGTTCCCGAGCAACAAGGGAATTCTACCGAGTAATACCCAGGAGTCAACAGACCTACTAGAGATACCCCTTTAAGGACATAATTTTATAAATTTTTAGGTAGTATCTAGGAATTTTCTATTTTCCTAAATCACAGTTTGTATGTCTGATACTGCTACATTCGACACATCTCTACACGATCTCATATGACGACCTCAATCCGAATTCTAGCAATTAAGCATTTAATGTATCAATTATGTGTCCCACTTCTACCTCAACGACTTCACATTCCACGATTTTTATGCAAGTGGTATGCAAGAGAAGTCAAAACAGTGAAAGAAGGCATGATATGAAAGTTCAAGGAAATTTTGGTAATTTTACAGCCACCATCCGGAGACTTGGTCAACTGGAAAATTTAAGAGCTCGATGCCACGAAGACACTGGAAGAAACGACATCTCAATATGAGATACGGTGAAGAATTTATGGCCCTTTGAAAATGGATAAATTTCTGTAAAAAAAAGTGACGAAAATCTTTGTCACTTTCTTCATGACTTTTAACAGCTTTATCTTTATGTCACTTTCTTCATGACTTTCAATATCTTTTTATTCTTTTTAGGCTATATGCCTCTTTATAAAAGAAAATGCTTTCTATCTATGAATGTGTAGATTTTAAAAAAAACTTCAAGTGGTTATTTTTACTCATCTGGAGTATTTTGTGGAGAAGCCAGTCCTTTCTTCATTGCTGCCCAGCTGGAGTTCTTGCGAAAGATTCCAGACGACGACATCAAACCGACACCTACTGGTATTTCGTATGTCACACTTATTTTTATTATAATCCGTGTAATCGTTTTTACACATTATAGTGGAAATAATATGGTTTTTCCCTATGGGGATTTTTCCTGCTATTTTGTGTCACATGCTTTATTTTATTTGATAAATCATCTAGATGCGTGTTTTTAGGATTAAATTTAAAAACTATGTTTAATTAAATAAGTTCTTAATTTCAACAAAAGCGCACTCTTCAAATTGGTATCAGAGCCAATTACACAATATACCGTGTAATTTTCTGCAAAATTTTTCTAAGATATCAATTTTCTGAAAAATTGATTTTTGAAAAAGGGCGTGTTCAATGGAGAAATTATATAATAAAATGCCAGTTTTTGACGGGACAAACTATGCTTACGGGAAACCCCGCATGAAATCTGCTTTGAAAGTTATTGATGAAGGTGTTTGGATTTTAGTTTAAAGAGGGTGGACACCTCCCTCTGTCACTGCTGATAATGCGACTAATTTAAAATATGTGACTGAATGGACTGAAGACGAATTTAAATGGTCATCTTTTAATTCTAAGGGTTTAAGTGATATTTCTGGATCCGTCACACCTGACGAGTTTCGACGTATTATGATGTTCACCACGTCAAAAGAGGCATGGGATGTTTTAAAACATACCCATGAAGGAACAAAATTTGTGAAAGAGTATAAACTATGAAATTTAACAACTCAATTTGATACTATAACCATGCTTGAGACTGAATGTTTTGATGAATTTTATGCTAGGTTATCTGATATTGTTAACACTAGTTTTAATCTTGGTGAACACATTCCTAATTCTAGAGTTGTTAAAAAGATTCTAATATCTCTTCCTAAGAGTTTTATCCCTAAAGTCACTGTGCTAAATTCTATTGGTAATTTAAATAATCTTAAATTGGAGGAACTTGTAGGAGACTTACAAACATTTGAAATTGATATGTTTCTTAAATCTTTCAAACCTAAAGATAAGGGTATAGCACTTAATGCCCAGGCTAGAAAAAGTGAGGGTTGGCAAGAAAAAGATTTGAGTCATCTAAAAAAGGGAGATAGAAACATCAGATTCTGAGTGTGATGTTGATTTAGATGATTTGGCCCTTTTTGCTAAAAAATTCAAGAAAATTCTCAAATTCAAGAAAAATGAAAATTTCAAAGTTAAAAAGATTTTTGAGAAAAATAAGAAAAATGAAAAGGATTTTAAATACCCTCCTAAGAAAGACGATGAGAGATGTTATGAGTGAGACGATAGGGGTCATAGAGCTTTTGAGTGTGCTACTAGGTTGAACAGACTTGCAAAAAAAAGGGTAAAGCAGTTCTTAATGCTACCCTTAGTGATGACAGTGAGGTCGAGTCGGTGGACTCTGGAGATGAGTCACCGCATGAATGTAACTTCGCCGAATTCATGGCTAGTCATACTTCTAGTTCTCCTCAAGACGTTGAGGATGATGATTCACAGGGACTCCTTGACAGTGAGAATGATGTAAGTGAAGGGGAGGATGATGCAAGTGAGAGCGATAGTAATCTTCAATGTGCCTAGGCTGAGTTATATAATGAGTAATTTAAAACCAAAAAGCGTAACAAAGTTCTAGTTCTTAGGATCACCACTTTAGAGGATGATTTATAAGAAGAAAGAAAGAAAGAGTCCTCCACCTGCACTACCTTGAGAGAGAGAGAGAGAGAGTCTGCCTGTGTTGAGAAAGAAAGTTTGTTTAGAGAGAGAGAGAGAGCTGTTTTGAGAAAGAGAAAGGGGACTTGACTAAACAAGTGGCTAGTCTTATGAATGAGCTCCATTCCTCCCTGGAGACTCGAAATAAACTAGAAGCCCTTGTTTCCCAGCTTACTCATGATATTGAGCGAGCACGGGAAGTCAAGGTTCAAATCGAGGACAGATCAAGAAAGATGGGAAAGATGCTCCTCGACCCCACTTTAGGTTTTGGTGATCGGTACAGAATAGGTTTTGATGGTGCCTTCATGACCCAAATTGCACCTGGACTAGTTCTTGAGTTTACTGCGACTCCGTATGGCCATCGTCAAATACCACGAAGAAGAGTTTGTCCAAGGATAGAAAATCCATGTCCGCCTAAGACTGTGATCTTTTGTACTTACTACAAAATAAAAGGCCACCTCAGTGAGTTTTTCTATAGTTTGGGTTGAACACGATGTACTACTGCTTCACCACATCATATTGATAATTTTTCCAATCTGAGAGAGTGTGTTGAGTTTTTAGCTTCCACATCACAGAGTTTGATGGAGGAATTCCGATGGATGTCTTTACCGTCAGTGAATGCTTCCAGCATCCAGGATAAAACTAACAACAACAAGCGTAAACAAAAGGTTACCACTTCCTGCGTACCTAAGAAAGACGAAAAGGCCCTTGTTGTTCATATTTCTCTCAAAGTACATAATACCTCAAAGTGGTATTTTGATAGTGGGTGCTCCAGACATATGACAGGTGATGTCTCATGTTTTACCCACCTAGCGGATTATAATGAAGGTAGAGTCACCTTTGGAGATCGGAACAAGTCTAGGATTTTAGGATGAGGTACAGTAGTGTTACCAAGATTTCCTAAGCTAGAGAATGTTTTGTACGTCAAAAGTTTGAAGGCAAACCTTCTCAGCATTAGCCATCTATGCGATGCTGACTTTGCCGTAAAGTTTGATCGGGATGTGTGTAATTTCTATAATCAAGTCGATAAACTTTTAGTGCAAGGGGTGATGACAAAAGATAATTTCTATGGGACTGTGCCCATATCCTCACTTATCTACAATAGCACCATGATAACTCCTATGAATCTGTGGCACCAATGTCTAGGTCTCATAAACGTAATAGATTTGACATGTTTATCTAAAAAGGACCTAGTACGTGGCTTACCATATCTTGGAAATCCAACTTCTACGATTTGTGGACACTGTCAGTTAGGAAATCAAATTCATAGTCCCCACAGGAAGTTACATTCCATTACCACCTCCCGTGTGCTTGTATTGATTCACATAAATCTTATGGGGCCTTCTCGTACTGAGAGTCTGGGTGGAAAGAGGTATATCCTCATGATGATAGATGATTTCTCTAGATATTCGATTGTTGGCTTTCTAACAGAGAAATCCAATGATGTTGAGTTTTTAACGACCAAGCTCCGTGTCCTGTAAAATCAACACAGAGTCACTATTAACACGATACGTAGTGACAATGGCACGAAATTTAAGTAAGCAAATGTAGATCTATACTGTGACAGCCTTGGAATCAAATATGAGTTTTCTACTGTGAAGACTCCTCAGAAAAATGGGATTGTTGAGAGAAAGAATAGGACGATTCAAGAAATGGCTAGATCTATGCTTCTAGGTCGAAAGGTTTCTAGGAGATTTTGAGTAGAGGCAGTGTCTACTGTAAGCCATATGGTGAATAGGGTTTACCTGCATCCACACACTCTCAAGACGCCTTATGAATTCTAGACTGGCAAGAAACCCAACCTTGCATATTTCCATGTATTTGGGAGTAAATGCTACATCCTACGGGATAGAGAGCAATTAGGAAAATTTGACTCCCGGAGAGACGAGGGAATATTTCTTAGATATTCATCAAATAGTAGAACCTACCGGGTTTTTAACCTGAAGAGCTCTAAGGTTATGGAGACAATAAACTTCATCGTGCAAGATGACGAGCCTTCGACGTTTATTGATCCTAGCCTTCAGTGTGAGGATGAAATTTTCTAGAAGCGAGTTACTTTTCCCTCACCCACACTCTGTGGACTCTACTCCTGTGTTAGGGGACACATCTTCTTGGGTTCACAAGAGTCATGATCCTTCTGCCATTGTTGGCGATCCCACTTTAGGGGTCATGACTAGTGCTCAACTAGAAAACGTTGTTAGTCATTTTTGCTACATGTCCATAGTCGAGCCCAAGAATCACAAAGAAGCACTCAAAGATGAACATTGGATATCTGCCATGCAGGATGAGTTGCTTCAAGTTAAAAAGAATAATTTATGGGAACTTGTCCCCCGATCTAGTGAGACTAATGTGATAGGTACCAGGTGGATTTTTAAGAATAAAATGGATGAAAATGGTACCATAATCAGAAATAAGGCTAGGTTGCTTGCCCAAGCCTACAAACAAATTGAGGGTGTAGACTTTGGGGAGATATTTTCTCCTGTTGTGAGGCTTGAGTTTGTTCGCTTACTACTTGCCATCGTATGTCATCTGCGCTTCAAGTTATATCAGATGGATGTCAAAAGTGCCTTTCTAAATGGCAATTTACAGGAGGAGGTTTATGTGGTATAAATAAATGGGTTTGAAGACCCAACGAACCCGGAGCACGTCTACTATCTGAGGAAAGCCTTGTATGGTTTGAAGAAAGCCTTGTATGGTTTGAAGAAAGCACCCCGAGCTTGGTATGAGAGGCTTACTTCCTATCTCTTAGCCCGTGGCTTCAAGAGAGGGGGAGTTGATATGACGTTGTTCGTCAGGAGTGATGGCGGTGTTATTTTGGTTACCCAGGTCTATGTGGACGATATAATCTTTAGATCCACATGCTCCAAGCATGCTCACCACTTTAAGGAGGAGATGAAAAGTGAGTTTGATATGAGCATGGTAGGTGAGCTTACTTTCTTCCTTGGTCTCCAGGTTCGTCAACTAGAGGATGGGATGTTCATCTCCCAATCCAAGTATGCTAGAGACCTAGTAAAGAAATTTGGTTTAGACTCCGCTAAGAATTCTCGTACACCAATGAGTACTTCATCCAGCTTAGAAAGGACACTTCAGGCAAGGACATAGAGCAAATCTTGTATCAGAGTATGATAGATAGTCTTCTCTACTTGACAGCAAGTCGTCCCGATATAGCCTTTAGTGCTGGAGTCTATGCGCAATATCAGGCATCCCCAAAAGATTCACACTTATTGGCACCCAGCCTAATTAAACATCGGGTGATTAGGCCTTTATTAAATTAAAACAGGTTTCTCAAATGGTTCATTCTTTAGCATCACGGTCGATTTTTTTTTAATTACAAATCCCCTAAGACCGGTGCCAAATTTTATCTTTCTTAAAACAGATAAATCAACCATGCGGAACAAAGAATAAAATAACCATGTACTATAACTCAATCAACAAAGTGTAAGTACAAAAGAATAAGAGTAATACCGAACAAACCATCGGCTAAAATCCCAAAATAATATTAGAACAACCACTAGTCCGAAACTAAACATCTGAGACTGATGCCGGACCACAAGTCCATACAAAGAATAGTGTGAGATCCTGCACTAGATCTGAATGAGAGATATCATCTAATCAAAATCCTGTAAGCATCCACTGTGCTACAGCTTCGAGTCCCTAGAAGGAAATCATCATACATGGCGTCCCTGTGGCTGAACACCTAAAAGGTTTTGAAAATATTTTATAGCAAGAGTTAGTACTCAAAACATTTTGAAAATATTTAACAAGCATTTATCACAATATAAAATGCAGTTATTGATTACACATGTTAGGTTCTCGTACACTCTTTTGAGTTTACTCACCCCTCGTCTTTTGTGCACACCTAACGTTCTACACTTAGCCTACCTAGTCATATCTACCAAGCAAACTAGGACTAAGTAATCATCTGAACTTATCTATACTTAAGTTATCGTATCGCCCACACAGTACATCCATTTCATTAACATCTCGCGAAGGTTAATTAATACTCAAGTAACATTTCATCGATGTTATGTTTCAAAACTTCTCATTTAGTTTCACTACTAAATTTCTACAATTATCACAATTTCTATCTTCCCACTCTTGTAATTAAGTTTCACTACTTAAATTACTAAAATAGATATTCTCTATCTAACGTTACGTTTTGTCATTAAGTTTCACTATTTAATTCACCAGTTCGGTATGTATCTTTAAATACATAATATATATAAATCTACTAATACACAGAAGTAGAATATCATCAAGTATATATTTCACACACAATATATACTAAATGTCAGTCATTACTATTTTACCCTTTTTATACACGTAAAGGACTCTTGGTTCGGAATGATTCATCGACCCCAAGTAAGAATTGGTTCGGTATGATACATCGACCCCAATTATTTATATGCACGCGTAAAGGACTCTTGGTTCGGAATGATTCATCGACCCCAAGTAAGAATTGGTTCGGAATGATACATCAACCCTTATTATTTATATACACAAATTCTGGCTCGGACTCTTTCAACACGCCCCCAGTTCAAAGGTTTGGTTCGGTATTATACATCTGCCCCAAACATATAATAACCCTATGTTAGTTCGGAATATCACATCGACCCTAACATAGTTAATTTAGGTATAAATCTCTCGACCTAAAAGATCATATAATTCAGTAGGTACACACCCGACCTATTAATTATATTCATACATAATATTTTAATCTCTTATATCTACCGTACAATATTCACTTTACGATTTATCTCATTAATCGCATTTATTTGAGTATTCACACAACTCTAAGGGTCCTATTTACCCTCACATATAATTTCAGTAGTTATTACTTACCCTACTGGTCTATTACTTAAATTGAATTTACTTTGCCTCGTAACTCAATTCTAAATTCCCCCATACTCTACTAAATCGAATTATTCTCGTCAGTCTATAATCCAAGCCCTACACCCAATGGCCTTATTGGACCTCAACAATATACCTACTGGTCTTATTCTCACTCCCATATAAGTATAAAATAAACCCTAGGAGAACCTAACATGTGTAATCAATAAGCACATTTTATATTGTGATAAACGCTTGTTAAATATTTTCAAAATGTTTTGAGTACTAACTCTTGCTATAAAATATTTTCAAAACCTTTTAGGTTTCCAGCCACAGGGACGCCATGTATGATGATTTCCTTCCATGGACTCGAAGTTGTAGCACAGTGGATGCTTACAGGATTTTGATTAGACGATTTCTCTCATTCAGATCTAGTGCAGGATCTCATACTATTCTTGGTATGGACTTATGGTCTGGTATCAGTCTCAGATGTTTAGTTTCAGGCTAGTGGATTGTTCTTCTATTATTTGTGGGATTTTAGCTGATGGTTTATTCGGTATTACTCTTATTCTTTTGTACTCACACTTTGTTGATTGGGTTATTGTACATGGTTATTTTTATACTTTGTTCTGCATGGTTGATTTATCTATTTTAAGTAAGATAAAATTTGGCACCGGTCTAATTTTTACTTAGGGGATTAGTAATTAAAAACTTTCGACAGTGATGCTAAGAATGAACCATTTGAGAAACCTGTTTTAATTTAATAAGGGCGTGATCACCCGATGTTTAATTAGGTGGGGCATCACAGATGGTATCAGAGCATCAGGTTCTAGTGTCCATAGGATCTGTACGGCTTACTAGTTTTCAGCATATTGTTTGATTGATATAGAGCCCTATCTTAGGGTTTTTGTATTCCTCTACGTACGTAGTTTACGTTCTCCGGCTATTTAGTAGATATAGTGTTATATATACGAGATCGATTGGGCATGGTACGTCGAACATGGCGGTAGGACCAACATTAGCGTTGGAAGGACTGCAGGAGGGAGGAGCTCGGATGAAGCATGGAGTGTTCGAAGATGGTAATCATAGGAGAGATGACCGTTGTCGAGGTCACTCCTAGTGTGTAAGGGAAGTACATGCTGAAAGGGTTATTGAGGCATAGCAGGCATTTTCCAAGTGTCGCGACGGCAAGGGAGGATGCTAATCTAAACCCGCCTAATGCAGTGATAGTGGGAGGGTGTCTGAAGAAATTTTTGATGAGAACGAGCCATAAAATGTAATAAAACTGCGACTATGCATGGTAACCAATGGAAGTAGAATGTACAGAGGTTTTGGCATTTAGGGATAGAGTAGAAATACCCAGAAGTGAAAATTTGAGTAAATAGAGGGACGTGGCGGGGATACCAGACACCACATCCGGACCGAGGGTCCATATATAAATAGAAGGACCTTACGTAGAGTTTAACCGCAAAGTTCACCAATTATGACTCAGAAGCGAAGTTAATGGAAATATTTGAACCCATCACGTGAAAGCCTGGTAGAGGCCAACCATCAGAAAGAAATTTATCTGTTGAAGTGAACTTATACCGATGATATAGGTATAAGGGAAAAAGATCCCTTGAGAGAATGGACTCTCGAGTTATCATTCGTAATTTTGGTAAAACTCTTCTTTAACGACATATGTATATAAAGGCAGTATGGTGCTTCTTACAAGGTTGAGGTAAATGCTCCTAGGTGGGCGGAGCTAAGAGAGTTTAAGGATTTAGTCAAAGAGTAAGACTGAGTGTAATGGGGCTGGTGCAAGCCA
Source organism: Sambucus nigra (assembly GCA_949130495.1). NCBI lineage: Eukaryota > Viridiplantae > Streptophyta > Magnoliopsida > Dipsacales > Adoxaceae > Sambucus > Sambucus nigra. Next base: position 390,707,248 of record OX422213.1, read on the forward strand.
TAAGTGGAAACCCACTAGGGGATTTAATGATTTGATTCTAAGTCAGGACTGTTAAGTCCCATAGTGCGTTCCTCTTCGTCAGAAGAACTAAGGGAACTAGGATGATAGTGTTCAGAATCGAGGCTACCAAGTTCGAGAGGAGGGATACCCAAACCAGTCAATGTGGCCTGGAGTAAGGGGATTTTTGAAAAGATGTCTAATGTGGGTTGTAGGGCCACATATTTTATTTTTAGCTTGAAGTTATTTTAGGAAATAATAACTCCGATAAGTTTTGCATTTCGAAAAGGACAAGCGTGTTATGTCCTAAAACCATTTGAACCACCAGAGCGATGGACAAGGAAGTATATGAGTTTTAGCCTCTAGTGAATGGGTTATATGATGATGCCTCACCTGAAAGAAGGTCGAGTTATCATTATTCATCAATATGTGGGAGACTTCAGAGATTATGGATGTCTCATAGTAATTGATTCCGGTGTGTAGGAACCTAAATGATGTGAGTCAAGGTATGTCAAATGACCGCTGAGCGGAGAGATCAAGCTCACTGTTGTAATTAGTGATAAGGACTTAGTGATAGTATAAGTGCAATCCCACTTGACTCCTTTAGAAATATTGGAGTATGGTTCGACATATGGTCGAGGAATGGAATTTGAGTATCTCGACTATGTGTTGTTCCGACAATGCTCAGTAAGAATACATGGGGAGAAGTCCCTTATTTATGTTTGGTTGCGAAAGGAGATATGACTGAAATTTGTATGCACGTCAGGAGAAGAGACGTTGTTAGATGTTAGGGCATCATTGGAGCCGATAGTGTTGCGGAGGAACACTAAAAGGCTTACTTCACCACGAAGGGATAAGTGGGACTTTGTGGGTAAGGATTTAATTTTTGGTCTATAGGGGATTGATAATACCCGCAAGATTGTAGTCACGTCGTGTATACTAGGCTAGATTTGAGGAAAATCATGTTACGGGTGCGACATTTGCAATGCTTTTGCAAATGTGTACGGAGAAAAGGGTGTATGGGTGCCCTAGTCAATTGGCTTTCTTAGACATCCGAGATAGAGGGATGCAAAAAATTATTTTTAAGTACGCAGGTTGGGAAGTTATGTTGCAAGTCGTATTGACGAAATGGATTGAATGTCGTGAGAGATAGACGATGATCCAAGCTTATGTGCTGAGAGAGCCAACACACCCTATGGGATAAGAATCAGTGGGAAGCCGTTCTAAGGTTATCTCTTGATATGGGAGACCTAACTGTTGTGAAGAAGTAACACAAGGTGCTACTTGACTGAGTGTTGAGAGTGACTTACGCGTTACTAAAATGTTGATTCTTATAAAGTAACCAACCCCAAAAGTGCGCCAATTACGAAGAGTGCACTGATTGTAAAGTATAATATACCCGGAGAGAAAGGGGAATAGAGTACCACTTGAGGAAATATGACGTAAGTGGGAAATGGTGTTGTGGAAGAGACATAGTGAGATTGTCTCCAGACGCACCACTAGTTGATAGATAAAGATAGACTCGAAATGAGGAACTGGAATATGGTAGTGAACCTACGTTTCTAATGATGGAAGGAGGAGACAGACTTATAAATTATTGATGGGCTGTGAACATCATAATTAAGCCAACATTTCGTTGGGGTAGTGGAATGGGGTGACCGGGATGGATTAGTATGTAGTTGAAATGGAAGAGTGCACAAGAGCACTGTACCGCTCTATATGATTGTGAACCAGGATGAAATCCTAAAATTCCACCCTGTGAGAGATGGTCAGGGAGGAATAAAGATAAAGTGTTATTTTGAGTATGTTGTGTTGCCTACGACTCAATGCTAGTGAGAAAGGATGATGATATGCCCTTATGATTGTGGAATTTTGGAGAAGCCACTAATCAATTCATAGGTTGAATATATACCTATATGAGCATATTTGTAGGTAGTGTGAAAGTGCCTATATGGACTATACATAAGGTTTAGGTTCTTGGATACCTATTAAGAACTTATGTGTACTTTGAGGTATGATTCGACGAGACATTTCGAACTTTTAGTCCTTAACGCGTGATATGAGGACATTCTATTGGGGTATGACATTTTAGAATATAAGAAGTGTGAAATATGGCTCACAAATTGTCTACTCATGTGCGATGAGATATACATACTTATATTGTGCTCGAAGTGTGATTTCGAGACAATATAACCAATAACTATTGGTGATCGAGGTGGGATTTCGAGCCAATAACCCCAAAATTGTTATAAAAGGGGGGTGATTATAAAATAAGTGTTGATAGTATATGTTATGTGTAAGATATATATACCTTATGATTTCCTACTTATGTGTGATAATAAGTATGCTTAAATTCTGTATTGGGTTCGATGACCTTTCGAACCAATACGTGAAGGATCGATTTGGGGTCGATGATTTTTTCGAACCAAATCGATGATAAATTTGGTATCAACGGAAGGTCTGAACCAACACATGCATTACATTTGCCTTGGGGTCGAGGGATTTCCGGACCAATGTAAATGATAGGATTATTAGGGCCGTTGATTTTGCCGGACCAATTTCCCTTATAGTATATATTGTGTGGGAAATATATACCTTATAATATTCTACTTATGAGTGATAATAGACACATAGATGTTATATATAGAGATATACATCAAAAGGGTAAATTAAGTAAGGAGAAACTTAATTTCAAGAGTTGACGTTAGATTGGGAAAAATCTATGGAGAAATTAAGTAGTGAGACTTAATTATGATATATGCGGCGTGGGTAACATGCGATAAGAGTTTATAATGAAGCAAGTCATGTACTTGGGGCGACCGTTAGCATGATATGATTTGATTTTTGGTATTAGAGGATGAAATGATGTTTAAGGTCCTTAGTCTTAATACTAGCCGTATCCTAATTTCGAGGACGAAATTCCTTTGTAAGGGGGGAAGTACGTAATAACCCGTATTTCTGAATATTCCAAATATTCTATTTAATTGACACCCCGCCTAATTAAACATCGGGTGATCAGGCCTTTATTAAATTAAAACAGGTTTCTCAAATGGTTAGCATCATTGTCGAAAACTTTTTAATTACTAGTTCCCTAAGTAAAACTTAGACCGGGGCCAAATTTTATCTTACTTAAAATAGATAAATCAACCACGCGGAACAAAGTATAAAAATAACCATGTACTATAACCCAATCAACAAAGTGTGAGTACAAAAGAATAAGAGTAATACCGAACAAAACATCAGCTAAAATCCCATAAATAATAGAAGAACAATACACTAGTCTGAAACTAAACATCTGAGACTGATACCAGACCACAAGTCCATACCAAGAATAGTGTGAGATCCTGCACTAGATCTGAATGAGAGATATCGTCTAATCAAAATCCTGAAAGAATCCACTATGCTACAACTTCGAGTCCCCGGAAGGAAATCATCATACATGGCATCCCTGTGGCTGGACACCTAAAAGGTATTGAAAATATTTTATAGCAAGAGTTAGTACTCAAAATATTTAACAAGGGTTTATCACAATATAAAATGCGGTTATTGATTACACATGTTAGGTTCTCGTACACTCTCTTGAGCATACTCACCCCTCATCTTTTGTGCACACCTAACGTTCTACACTTAGCGTACCTAGACATATCTACCAAGCTATCTAGGACTAAGTAATCATCTGAACTTATCTATACTTAAGTTCTCATATCGCCCACACAGTACATCCATTTCATTAACATCTCGCGGAGGTTAATTAATACTCAAGTAACATTTCACCTATGTTATGTTTCAAAACTTCTCATTTAGTTTCACTACCAAATTTCGACAATCGTCATAATTTCTATCTTCCCACTTTTGAAATTAAGTTTCACTACTTAAATTACTAAAAAGATATTATCTATCTAATGTTACGCTTCGTAATTAAGTTTCACTACTTAATTCACCAGTTCGGTATGTATCTTTAAATACATAATATATATAAATCTACTAATACACAGAAGTGGAATATCATCAAGTATATATTTCACACACAATATATACTAAATGTTAGTCATTACTATTTTTCCCTTTTTATACACGTAAAGGACTCTTGGTTCAGAATGATTCATCGACCCCAAGTATGAATTGGTTCGGAATGATACATCGACCCCAATTATTTATATACACATGTAAAGGACTCTTGGTTCGGAATGATTCATCGACCCCAAGTAAGAATTGGTTCGAAATGATACATCGACCCCAATTATTTATGTTGACAAATTCTGGCTCAGACTCTTTCATCACGCCACCAGTTCAAAGGTTTGGTTCGGCATTTTACATCCACCCCAAACATATAACAACCCTATGTTAGTTCAGAATAACACATCGACCCTAACATAGTTAATTTAGGTATAAATCTCTCGACCTAAAAGATCATATAATTCAGTAGGTACACCCCCGACCTATTAATTATATTCTTACGTAATATTTTCACTATTCTAAAAAACCCGCATAGGCTCCGCCTAAGCACGCCTAGGCTTGAGGCTTGGTAAAAACGTCCCGCCTTAAGATTTTGACGCCTTATGCTTGGTAAAACCCTTAAGGCATACTTTTTTTTTCTAAAACCAACAATGCTTTAGTGAAACGATATCGCCTTTTAAAGACTTTTTTACAAACCGGACTATTATCTCATCCAAAATAACCAAATAGTATTTTTTATTTGCAAATATTCAGACATGTTTTTATGATATGTACAATTTTAGTATTTTAATAGCCTTGTTATGATTAAAAAATATTAAAATATATTAAAAAGTCCTAAATGCCTTTTCACGCCTTTTTACGGCTAGGCCCGCCAAGGCTTTAAGGCTTAAGGCTTGGCCTCCACGCCTCGATCACGCCCTGCGTTTCTTAGAACCTTGAATATTTTAATCTCTTATATCTATTGTACAATATTCGCTTTATGATTTATCTAATTAATCTCATTTATTTGAGTATTCACACAACTCTAAGGGTCCTAGTTACCCCTCACATATAATTTCAGTAGTTATTACTTACCCTACTGGTCTATTACTTAAATTGAATTTACTTCGCCTCGTAACTCAATTCCAAATTCCCCGATACTCTACTAAATCGAATTATTCTCGTCGGTCCATAATCCAAGCCCTACACCCAATGGCCTTATTGGACCTCAACAATATACCTACTGGTTTTATTCTCACTCCCATATAAGTATAATATAAACCCTAGGATACCCCTTCATTCCCGGAAATCAAAGAAACCTTAAACACAAAAAATTTGGGAAAACAACTTTCGTCGATTGATCGACTACTGGGTTTGATCGATCGACCTAGTCGATCGATCGACATTCGAGATTGATCGATCGATCGAACAGGGACATACGCAATTCGTCTTCTTCGTTAACCTCTTCCTCCATTAACAAATCTCCAAACTCCATTATAGTCCACAAAACTTCGACCCAATGATCCTAACATGTTTCCACATATACTAGGACAATTTCTAACGTGTCAAATACATCAAAACCCCAAATTCCTTTAAAGAAATAGTGAATTAAACCCAAAATTTCTTAGAACCCTAGTTATGGTGTTCTTCCCGTATATGTATTCAAAACCCAGATTTTATTCCGAGATAATCATCAAGTTTACTCTGAATATTAATCCTCTACATATGTTAAATCATTCTACATGCGATTCCTATCCCAACTTGTATAAATAACATTATTCTCCTATCAAGATATTGATTTAACAAAACTACTCAAAAACCCTAGACATGGGTATTATAACTTTATAATTTTTGTAATAAACAACTTGCCTTGACAACGGAAATCTGATTGCGTGGAGTTGATGATGTATTGATGCTTCTCTTCTTCAATCCTTCCTCCTTTGGCTCCTAAGGTGCAAGATCCAAACCTAACCTCCTCAAAAGCATCTTCTAAGCTTTGAGAATGGTTTTATCCTTCTCTCTAATGGTATTAGTGTTTACATGGGTTTTCTAACCCTAATCCCTCTTTAATACGGCTGATAAAAAGCTCTCAAATTCGTAGGTCTCCATACCCTCTCATGTTAAAAGACCAAAACGCCCCCGAACGGTCTCGGTTTAGTCCAAAATTACCCCGAGACTCAACTAGTACCCCCGGGTATACTATTTTGACTAATTTGACCATTCCGGACTCATCTGTGACCTCTAAATTATCATTTGAGTCACTTAAAAAATATTACTCGTTCTCACCCCAACACGGTCTACACGCGTCAAGTAACTATTTACCACTCGCACTAAGTAAATATAATGAGGCAATATAATTCCGTATCTATCTCTCGAGTTTTACTTCATAATTACAATTTTAAATAAAACTCATTAAATTACTACTCTTACGTAATTTAAATTAAGCCGTATTTTCTCATTTAATTCTCTAATTTAATTAAATGGAATATTTGGAATATTCAGAAATACGGGGTATTACATACTTCCCCTCTTACAAAGGAATTTCGTCCTCGAAATTAGGATAAGGATGGTATTACGACTAAGGACCTTAAACATCATTGCATCCTCTAATACCCAAAATCAAATCATATCATCCTAACGGTCGCCCCAAGTACATACCTTGCTTCATTATAAACTCTTATCGCATGTTACCCACACCGCATATATCATAATTAAGTCTCACTACTTAATTTCTCCAAAGATTTTTCCCATTCTAACGTCGACTCTTGAAATTAAGTTTCTCCTTACTTAATTTACCCTTTTGATGTATATCTCTATATATAACATCTATGTGTCTACTATCACTCATAAGTAGAATATTATAAGGTATATACTTCCCACACAATATATACTATAAAGGAAATTTGTCCGACAAAATCAACAGCCCGAATAATCCTATCATTTACATTGGTCCGGAATCCCTCGACCCCGAGGCAAATGTAATGCATGTGTTGGTTCAGACCTTCCGTCGATACCAAAATTATCATCAATTTGGTTTTGAAAAATCATCGACCCCAAATCGATCCGTCACATATTGGTACGGAACATCATCGACCCCAATACATAATTTAAGCATACTTATTATCGCATTTATCTGATTAATCGCATTTATTTGAGTATTCACACAAATCTAAGGGTCCTAGTTACCCCTCACATATAATTTCAATATTTATTACTTACCCTACTGGTCTATTACTTAAATTGAATTTACTTCACCTCGTAACTCAATTTCGAATTCCCCGATACTCTACTATATCGTATTATTCTCGTCGGTTTATAATCCAAGCCCTACACCCAATGGCCTTATTGGACCTGAACAATATACGTACTGGTCTTATTCTCACTCCCATATAAGTATAATAAAAACCCTAGGTTACCCCTTCATTTTCAAAAATCAAAGAAACCTTAAACACGGAAAATTCGGGAAAACACCTTTCGTCGATCGATCGACCTAGTCGATCGATTGACATTCGAGATCGATCGATCGATCGAACAGGGACAGACACAGTTCGACTTCTTCGTTAACCTCTTCCCCCATTAACAAATCTCCAAACTCCATTATAGTCCACCAAACTTCGACCCAATGATCCTAACATGTTTTCACATATACTAGGCCAATTTCTAACGTGTCAAATACCTCAAAACCCCAAATTCCTTTAAAGAAATAGTGAATTAAACCCAAAATTTCTTAAAACCCTAGTTATGGTGTTCTTCCCATATATGCATTCAAAACCCAGATTTTATTCCGAAATAATCATCAAGTCTACTCTAATTATTAATCCTCTACATATGTTAAATCATTCTATATGCGATTCGTATCCCAACATGTATAAATATCATTATTCTCCTATCAAGATATTGATTTAACAAAACTACTCAAAAACCCTACACATGGGTATTATAACTTTATAATTTTTGCAATAAACAACTTGCCTTTACAGAGGAAATTTGATTTCGTGGAGTTGATGATGGATTGATGCTTCTCTTCTTCAATCCTTCCTCCTTTGGCTCCTAGGGTGCAAGATCCAAACCCAACCTTCTGAAAAGCGTCTTCTAAGCCTTAAGAATGGTTTTCTCCTTCTCTCTAATGGTATTGGTGTTTACATGGGTTTTCTAACCCTAACCCCTCTTTAATACGGCTGATAAAAAGATCTTAAATTAGTAGGTCTCCATACCCTCTCATGTTAAAAGACAAAAATGCCCCCGAACAATCTCGGTTTAGTCCAAAATTACCCCGAGACTCAACTATTTTGACTAGTTTGACCCTCCCGGACTCATCTGTGACCTCTAAATTATCATTTGAGTCACTTAAAAAATATTACTCATTCTCACCCAAACACGCTCTACACGCGTTAAGTAACTATTTACCACTCGCACTAAGTAAATATAATGAGGCAATATCAATCGGTATCTATCTCTAGATTAATATTCCATAATTATAATTTTAAATAAAACTCATTAAATTACTACTCTTACGCAATTTAAATTAAGCCGTATTTTCTCATTTAATTCTCCAATTTAATTAAATAGAATATTCAGAATTATGGGGTATTATAACTTACTTGCTCTAAAACGTATTATCAAATACGTGAGTGGGACTCTCTCATACAGTATTTGGTGTTCCTTTGATACCAATGAATGTTTATCCGCCTATTCGGATGCCGATTAGGTCGGGGATGTAGATGAATGTAAGAGCACTTCTGGTGAATGTTTTCATTTTGGTTCTTCTCTTGTCTCTTGGTTGAGCAAGAAGCAAAACTCAATCTCTTTGTCCACTGCAGAGGCTGAGTACATCGTCGCCGGGAGTTGTTGCACGCAACTCTTGTGGATGAAACAGATGCTGGAGGATTATGGGATTTCACAGGACACCATGACCATTTCCTGTGACAACACGAGCATGATACACATATCCCACAATCCAGTCGAGCATTTGCGCATAAAGCACATCAAGATACGCGAGCACTTTATACGACAGCTAGTTGAGGAGAGAGTCGTATCCTTGAGTTACGTACCCACCGACCGTCAGTTAGCCGATATTTTCACAAAATGTTTAGATGCCCTTAGATTCGAAAGTCATAGGAAGTCTTTAGGGATTTGCACAGTTGACTGAGGGGTTGGTCCGTGTCTAGGATAGGATGCTTTGTCATGTTTATATCATATGATTCCTATTGCTAGACTATATCATGTGTATTATTATTACTTTTATTTTCTTAAAAAAATGGAAAAACAAAAATATTTTCTTTTTATAAAAATTTTAGAAAAGAATAAAAAGATTTTATTTTTATAAAAATTTTAGAAAAGAACAAAAAGATTTTCTTTTTATAAATTTTTACTAAAAAATTGTATTTTGTTTGCACCTTTTATGAGCATTTAAGATAGCCAAGTCACAATTTCATTCCATTTATTCATGTGACTATTTGATAAGTGTTTTGAGACAATATATCCTGTCATCTTTGTTCTTTATAATATTTGGAGTCATTAAGATGAAATTAAGTGTTACTTCCTACATGTTTGACTCATGATTTCCTTTATTACACACATGCACAGATTTGATTGATTATTGTACTTGTCTTATCACATGTTGGGTGGGTGTTTTCACTTCAATCCTGTCCTTAAAAAGAATAAAGCATGATAAAACTTGATAAGAAAGGTGTGCCTGTAAAAACTGTTTGGTGAGATTGTGTTGTATTTTAAAAACGGGGAGGGGCTACGACAGTTGATTATCTATCCTTTGCGCTAAAGCCACCGTTAGAACGGACTTAAAAAATTGAGGAATTTTATTATCCGGGGTCCAAAGAGGTTAAAAGAGCCCGAAAGGCAATAAAAAATAATACATGCCAAATATGGGCCATTAGGTTTCACCATCAATTCTCCAAAGTTTGAGAATTTAGTTTAACACCTCTAAATATAAATATAAATATATATATATATATATATATATATATATATATATATATATATATATATATATATATATATATATATATATATATATATTTGAGAGAGTTTGGTTGAAAAATTTAAACGGCTTTGCACATCCTTGAAAATCTTGAAAAAAACGCTAAATAGTTTTGGACGTTATTGGTGTGGAGATCACTTTAACTTTGATTTATTGATTTGATTAAGACGATGTCATCTAAATTCAACAATTTTCACACCTAAGGATACTTTTGATGTTAATTCATTAGGAGTACACGTATGCATCGTGCACATATGATTGATTGAGTTTATTTACATATCGAATGTGTTCACACCCCTACATTTATGCTATAATCGACTTGGTTGTTTTTTGTTCTTTCATGGTGTGACTCTTTATTGTATATTTTGGGTAAAAATTTTGAAAAATTCAAATAATAGAAGATTCTTTTATTCTTTGTTGTATATTTTGTGTAGAAATTTTGAAAAATTCAAAAAAAAAATAGAATATTCTTTTATTCTTTGTTGTATATTTTGAGTAAAAATTTGAAAAAATTCAAAAATAGATAATTTTTTTTGTGACATTTTCCATGTTTATGCTTCTCATATCTGTCTATTTGGGGACATCATAAAAAGGGAGAGAATGAATTATGGGGGAGAAATTATTGTTGATTTATCTATAATTTTCTTAAGCTTAATTGATCTTTGACTTTTGCATATCATTATAAATCAAACTGTTGCGTGTCACGTGTATTTGCTTTATCTCATGTGTGTAGGTACAAATTTTATTTTATTGGATTGCACACCCTGATGAGAAAAGCTTTGTGAGTTTCTAAAGTGTGGAAGATTTGAAGATGTTGAAGTTTGATTGAATTAGTATTCTCAGTTTGAGGGTTTAATGAGGATATTATCTTATATGTCATTTTTTGGGGGGAGATTGCGTAATGGTTGTTTGTTTATTTTATCTTTTACAAAATCACATTAGATGCATGCTTAGGTAAAAAGATAAAATTGGAATATTTAATTTGGTGCTAATTTAATTTGGGTAAATATTAATTTAATTTAAGTTATTATTTTTATTGGATAAAATTTGGTTTGGCTTAATTTACAAATTGAATTAATTATTTGTTAGGAAATTTTTTACGACTTGGGTTAAATTGATTTTGTGCGTGTGTGTGTTCACCATAATTCACTTATTTAGGTTTAATTTTAATTTTGTTTTTAGAAATTAAAATTTTTGTTTAATTTAATTTTCCATCTTTTTAAGAATGGAAAATCAATAAGTTTTGGAAAATTAGATTGTTAGGTTGAACCATACTTATTCTTCATTTAAAGGAAATTGATTTTTAAAGTGAAAAAATTTAAAATTGGGGGTCCTATCACGTTCTTCAAATTGGTATCAGAGCCGGAGTGCTAATTTATTTTGGTAAGGTCCTTTCAAATATTTTTGACTAAAATGGAATTTTCCCCATTTTCAAAATTTCCTATTTTCGACGGCTCCAACTACACGTATTGGAAAGCACGTATGAAATCGACACTTAGGTCTCCAGATGAGAGGGTTTAGTTGTCAGACGTTAACGGGTGGTCCCCACCTACATATTTAGTTGAAAATGAACGTGTTCCCAAACCCACCGATAGATGGAGTGAGAATGAATTTAAACTTACAAATTTTAATTCTCGACGTTTAAATGCCTTGTTTAATGCGGTCACACCGGATGAATTCCAACGCATTATGACGTGTGAAACCGCTAAAGAAGCGTGGGATACTTTACAACTCACTCACGAGGGAACTAGTGTCGTAAAGGCTTCGAAACTCCAAAACCTCACCACTCAATTTGAAACCATCAAAATGAATGGAAAAGAAACATTTGATGAATTTTATGCTAGACTTTTCGATATAGTTAATTCAGCTTTTAATTTGGGAGAGAAATTACCGGACAGCCGAGTAGTAAAGAAAATTTTAAGGTCCCTACCCGATAGATTTATTCCTAAGGTGGCCATGTTAAATTCTTTACCCACTTTAGCCTCTACGAAATTAGAAGAACTCGTAGGTGATTTACAAACCTATGAACTAGACATGTTCCCTTCTAAAACTAAAAAGAAAATAGATAATGGCAATGCTTTGAAAGACCGAAAGGAGGAAAAATAAGTAGTAAGGACTGAAAGTGATAGTTACTCGGAAGATATGGCTATGTTTGCTAGGAAGTTTCATAAATTTCGTAAATTTAACAAAGATAAATTTAAAAATGATTTTAGAAAATTGAAAATTCTAAGCACGACAAAGCCGAAAAGATCCCTAAAACTTTTAAAGAAAATTTAAATAGGGACGAGTCAAATAGGTGTTATGGTTGGGAAGGGTATGCCCATAGGGCTTTTGAATGCCCCACTAAACTGAGGATAGAGGGTAAGCAACTAATTTCCTATAATTCTACCCTTAGTGAAAGTGATAAGGAAGAGAGACTCGATTCCCCCACTAAGCCCAACTTTGTGGCTTTTATGGGAAGTCATGTGAGTGAAAGTGAGCACTCCTTTATTGATGAAATTTTAACACATGACACTTACAAGGCCATTGTGTGTGAATCCCAAATAAATGATGGTGGCGAGAGTGGAGACGAAAGAGAGAGTGAAAGTGAAAATGAGGTTGATGTGAGTGAACTTCAATTTTCATTTAGATAATTATATGAAGAATCTATTAAATTAAAAAGAGAAAATTTGAAGCTAGAAGCTAGTTTAAAAGAGAGTGTCAAGGTCGTTGATGATAGTGTGTTGGTTGAAGACCTTAGGACACAAGAGAGAGATCGTCGAGAGAGGCTTGAGTATGTTGAAGGCGAGAGAGATATCCTTAAGGACTTAATGGAATCCTTGAAAAAGGAACTTCTCATATTTGAAGAGCGCAATGTTTTATTAGAGTCTCACATTTTAGATTTAGAAAATAAATTAAAAGACTCTAGTAGAGTCAAATTTGATTTGGAGTGTCATTCGGAGAAATTAGATAAAATTTTAGGAACGGTCCAAGTTAAAAATGACACGTGTGGTTTAGACTTCAATACTTATAATGAATCAACTCATAAATCCAAAACCAGAGTTTTAAGAGAATCACCTAGGAAATACTTTAGAGATCAATCCTTAGGTTCCACCTTTCGACGTTTTTTTACTTGTTCACACTGTGGTAGAATAGGTCATATTAAGAAATTTTGTTTTCATCTTAAAATATTTTCTAGAAAATCCCTACGTAAGGCAATCGAGGTAGCCAAGACTCCTAAATCTCGAGATCGTCATTCGTCATTAGTTTGGATTAGGAGAACCGACTTGGTAGCTTGACACAATAGAATTTTTTATTCTCATTTACTTTCACATGCTTCCTCTCTTGCTAAATCTAAAGGTTGAATGTGATAGTTGTTTGCATACTCTAGATTTTTTTGCCTCATATTTTATATCATTTCTAGATGTATGCATGTTTAGTCATTTTCTAGTCATTGCTTTATCACATATCACATGCTAGAATTATGATGTTTGCTTATGTTTTGTAATATATTTGCTTCATTTTAAGTATGCATTGAATGAAAAATACAAAAAGATTTTGTTTATCATTTGTATTTCATCTTATGAGTTATTTAAGCTTAATGAAAAATACAAATGATTTTTTTTGTGTCTTTTGAGTATATATTTTTTTTCGCTAATTTTTTTTTCCAAAAACTCAAAGAGATTTTGGTTTTTGTGTGTAGTTTATTTTTTACACACTCTATGTGGCATATACTTGTGTTTGAATTCCTTCTTTTTCACTTCCATGTGTCTAGAACTTTTGGTGAAGATTGTTAATCCTTAAAATGTTATTCACCATGCTTACATGGAGTAGTTGGATTTTGTGTTGCTATAATGGATTATATTTTTATATGCCTCAATTCACACATGCACGAGCTCACTTGAAATTATAAATTCATATGTATAGTGTGAGGTGTTCTCCTACCAATCTTGACATCTACATGTTATGTAACCTAGGAGGACTAGTGCATGTTAAAATTCGTTGCAAGTGAGAATTGAGCAATAAAATGTTTTATATATATATATATATATATTCACAGGGAAGGGCTCCGAAAGGAAATATCATCCTTTGCGAGTAAGCCACCGTTTGCTTGGACCTAAAAGAAATACATGGTCCAAAGGCCTAAAAGAATAATGGCATTAAAAGAAAATATTTCTCAATGCCTATTTTGTTTTGTTGATTTATTCATTCAAAAGATTAAAATAATATGCTTATATTGAGGGAGTTTGGATGGATTATCAACGGTTTACAAAATGTCCATTTATCCTAGTTGTTCTTTCAATGTCATGACTCTATTGGTTTGTAGAATCATCAAAATTCTAGGCTTGTATGCATTGTGTTTGTTTCTTCATTGAGTTCAATTTATATTGTCACATGAGGTTATATTCAAATGTGATAAAGTTTGCAATCAAATGAGAACTCCCTGAACAGGTATTAAGTGATTGGGTCTAAATTTAATTGTTACTAGTTCGCACCCCTACCCTTTCGCTTCCATATGACACATTTTTGCCATACGAGAGTGAAAAACCTATTGTATTTTGTGTCTTGTGTGGTGTCTATACCTATATATATGTGCGTGTGCGTTAGTGATATTCATTATTGATGATACGAGAAATCAGCCATAAGGCGTTCTCATACCAGCAAGTCTAGAGTAACGTGTGTGTGTTAAACAAGTAAAGAAAATAAATAGAGATAAGACAAGATATAGAGTGGTTCGGCCCCCAAAATGGGCCTATGTCCACTGTGTTGCTCCATTCTCATTATATGCGTTGCATTGTACAATATAATCATGCCTAAAGAGGCGCACATGTAGGAAAATAAGGGAGAATACATGGCAGTATTGGAGATACCGGTGAGCCCGGGTGGTGGCTGTGATGTAGATTGAGTATCCAAGAGGTATGTTGAGGTTGTGTAGAGAAAATCTGTATTGTAGCGCCTGCCCCGGATGGGTATGGAATCGATCCCCCTTACCTTCTAGGTGTGGTCCTCTATTTATGAGGAAATGCGTTGAGTCACATGCCCTGAGCACGTGGCGTATACCAAGTCGGCAGTTGTGGATGAGGGGGGTGCCGCACACCATATGGTGGAGTGCCGCGGCCTATAATGGACAGGGCCGCACCCTGTGCCATCTGGCCTGAGGATCATGCCGAGTGAGTTCTGGCTGCGCCCTGAGTGAGGTTTGGTCGCGGCCTGTATGACCTAAGGCCTGCAAACTGAGAAGAGTACATGCCGCGGCAGGATGCTATATTTGTACTATCAATAAGCCCCATAGTCGTAGTGCCAAGGGAGATCAATTGGGACTGCGGCTAAGTAGCCTAGGTGCCGCGGTGCTTCCAAAGAGACGATTCGTCTTCCGCGCTCCCTTATATAAATTGTTTCTGGCCGTGGACTTCATTACGTTTCCAAAACTTTTGAGAGCACATCGAGAGCGAAACTCTGTACTTTCTTTCTTACATATTTCGGCAACCTTCCGTGGCGATGTGTGGCGGTTCAAGGCGGCCTGTAGCTGATCATTGCGAGTTTCTTCATTTCCAGGTGACTTTTCAACCACCATACTTTCATAAAAGCCTTTGAAATTTACAGTTTTCTTCCCTTTTGATATGATTTCGCTTTTTCTGGTTCAATTGCTAGAAATCTAGGGTTTTGTTTGTACGTTTTTCCCTTTCTCACATATGCTACATATGAAATACATACAACTATTCTTGGTGTTCATAATCGAACTCTTCGTATTCGGAGAGTTTGATCCTAAAAATGATTAGAATTTAGATAATCAACTGTTTAGGATAGATTCCGTGGCATGATAGGATTTCGATACCCATTCCCGTGAACTGGTATGGCCCTTCTGCGTCATACCGTGCCAAATGGCAGCGATCCCTCAAATTATCATTCGCGGCATCAAACCACCACCCTTGGTAGTCTCGAATAGCCTTAAAACTTCCATGAACCCAAGACATATCCATGTTAAATAACTGTTGGTTCTACTAGAGCACATCAAATTGACTCTGAAAAATTAGGAATGGTCGCGACCAGGAATGCCTTAAAGCAATTCTATCTTATTACCGCGGAAGCTTATGTTCCTCTGGTGATATGGAGGTCGCCGCGGCTAGTAGGGACAGTATGATTCCATAAGTAATGGAGTTTTCCCATTAATAACCGTGTTAGGGAAATAATTCCAAAGACGTTTTTAATACTTAAAAATTCCCTTTTGCGGCTTCTTGAAGTCTTACAAACCATACTGGCTGCGGCGCCTAACTGCGAACTCTGCTTTTTAGGTACTGCTGTAGCCATATGATCTTTGACCCAGACGAGTTCCTGAGAGGCTTTTGGGAAAAGAATTTTGGGACCTCCCCCCCCCCCCCCCCCCGAGCTTACCTCCGTGCCCCCTCTAAGATCAATAGGGCCTTGTAAACTAAAAGATTGCTCAAACTGCGTGATAATCGACTTAGACTCCACGGACTCTGCATCTGGGAAGGATTTCCAATCTCCAGCGATGGAAGAGGAAGCCAACTCAAGTACTCATCCAATGGGTGTAGGAGACAGTGCCACGGCTGTTAAAAATAACCCAGGAGGTATATCTGGGAGGGCTGAGAGACCCTTGGCCTCACTTGATATCCGCGGCTCAATGACCCAAGAATGGGTTAAGCATGTGGTTGAGGCCTTCGAATTTCTAGAAAATTTGACATGCTCAGCCCCTACCGCAAACCAAATACCGTGCACGGTTCTATCCGAGGATGGAATTTTCTTCCCTCTGCACGCCTTCATTTACGGGTTGCGACTGCCTGTTCCAGTTCCTATTCGCCGCCTTTTTCAGGCAATGAACCTGGCCCCAGCACAATTGGACCCTAATGACTGGAGAACCATTCTCGCCGCAGTTGTCCTTTGGGAAAACTTATTCAAAAAGGACATCACGCCCGCGGAGTTCTTTAACTTCTACCGTCCAAAGGAGAACTCAGTAAAGTTTGCGGGCTACTACTACCTCTCTAGCCATGGCAGGGACGAGACCCTTTATACTGGGAGACCGACCAGTGTGAAAAAATGGAAGGGGAAATATTTCTACATCTCCGACGAAGGCTGGGAGATGCACCCCGAGGAGAATGAAAGAGAAAAGACATATAGAATGCCGCGGCAGTGGGAGTCTCCCTCAAAATTAGGTATAAGACTGTAGTCGCGTCCTTTTATTTCACATGTAACTTCCACTAACCTTTGAATTGCCTTCTCTTTCTATAGCCCTTGACAATCTGCACTTGAACAAGTGGCAAGAAAAAAGAGTTGCCGAGGCCGCGAAAGTTCCTGCTGAACACAAGAAGTTCAGCACACTTGTAACGTCAGCAACCATATTTGAAGCAGGATTTTTCCCAAACAAATCCATTCCTCAACAAATGGGCGCGGAAGGTAATTAACTGTGCCATGACTTTTACTCCGCGGACATTTATTCTCTTGAACTCGAACTCATGCTATTCCTTTTCAGGTAAAGAAGTTGACAGGGAACTGCTAGCGGCGCAGCTAGCGGAGATGGATGAGGATGCAATTGTCCTAAATAATATGGCGCGGAGCAGAAAGAGGAAGATGTCCAAGGCTAAGGGGCCTGTCGCGTCCCCCTCTGGCGAAAATAATATTTCCCCTTTCGTGGACCCTGGCGAAAACACTACTGAACCTGCAGCGGATCAAATGGTTAATGAGAACCTTCCGCATGACCACTCTGATGATGACATAGGGGAAAACCTGGCCGCGGCGGGCTTGATGTCAACCGATGTGCCTCTTCAGTCATCCTCCCCTCCGCCGCCCAATGTTGTGGCGGTTAATACGAACTTGCCACCTCCTCAATTTCGCGGAAAGTCTGGGCCTAATGGTAGACCAAGGCCCCAATTGACACAGCCTGACCCCAATTCTTCGTAGGACACTACCACAAAGGCTGCACGGAGAATGAAGCGAGCCTTGGATGCCGCGAACCTTGAAAGGCTAGTGGGAGAAGATCATGAAGATCTAGAGGATTGTGGCCTCCACAGCCTTCTAAGGGTACGTACCAGTTGTCTTTTAACTTTTGCATCTCATATTTTTCCATGTTTTTTTCTAACGTCTTCTATTTCAGGCCGCAGATGTGATCGTGGTCCATAGGAGGAAGTACGAGGCCTTATACAGGTTGAAGGAGGCCGAGAAGAGTGCCCACGCCGTAGACTCACTACACCAAAATGGGCAAATTGTCACCTTTCAGCCGGCCAGCCTTGTCAAGGTCATTGACCGTGACAAAAAACACGTGTTTTATGTCACGGTCATTGACCTTGACACGACCGTGACAATTATTTGTCACGGTCAAAGACCTTGACACGACCGTGACAATGTTCCCAGCAAAAACCCTATCCCTCTTCTTTTTTCCCTCCCGCGCCGTTCCCTCCATCTCTCTCTCTCTCTCTCTCTCTCTCTCTCTCTCTCTCTCTCTCTCTCTCTCTCTCTCTCTCTCTCTATACTTTCAGGTCCATTTTCTCTCTCTCTCTCTCTCTCCTCCATTTATATATATATTTGTGTATATTTATGTGTGTATGTGTATATATATGTGTGTGAATGTGTGTACGTGTGGGGGGGGGGGTGGGGCAGGGTGGGGGAGGGGGTGGGGGAGGAGGGCAGGGGATGGGGTGGGGTGGTGTGTGTGTGTGTCTGGTGGTGGTGGAGGGAGGCAGGGGATGGGATGGGGTGGTGTGTGTGTGTGTGTGGTGATGGAGGGGGTGGTGGAGGGGGGCAGGGGGTGGGGTGGGGTGGGGTGTGTGTGTGTGTGGTGGGGGAGGGGGTGGTGGAGGGGGGCAGGGGGTGGGGTGGGGTGGGGTGTGGGTAAATATAATTTTGAATATAATAGTTATACTTATTAAAAATACATTTTCAATAACCCATAAACTCATCGTTGGCTCAATTCCATTTTGAATATAATAGTTATAATGATAATTAAAAATTAGGGCTCAAGTTATTAGATAAGATACTCACATAGCGCTTTTGGTTAGGGAATGCCAACACCCTAGCAATTTACGTATTGATTCCCGCGTTCCAATACATGGTACACTTCCGTTCCAACACATGAAAATTAACACATGAAAATTTGCTTTTTTAAGAGGAAAAAGATAAATTATAGTGAATTTATAATGTGCTAAAATCTAAGAATAAACTGATAAGGAGGTTTTAAGAGAAAATCCTAAAAGGCTAGGATATACTTATTAAAAGTATTATATACATAATTCTCATATAGGAAATATAAAAAATGAATAAAAAAACTCTCATATCTTGAGAATATTAGAAGATATTTATTAGAAGAATATTATAAAAAATGATCCACGTTTCAGGTAACATTAGGTAGGACCCTATGTTTTTGTATTGTATTTGATGTTATAAAAAAAATCATTTCACAAACACAAAAACACCCTATTTAAAAATAATTGCATTTGATAGTTCATTTTAAATTCATAAAAAAATCTACCAACATTGTTGTTGTAAATACAACAAATTCTTGATCACAAAAACACCTTCAGTTCTTAGTATTTTATGACTAACATCATATGATTTTGAAACAAAGAATACATACCTTGAAAGATGCTCAGCAGTACTGGCTTTAGTATCTTCGAATTTGAGATGAGAAAGCACTTGTTGATTATAAAGTGACTGTAAACAAGACAGATGAACTATGAGTTAACTATTATCATAACCATAATAAGATAAATTAGACCTAAACTTAATTAAATCTTACATATAATTTAAACAAGATCCCAAACATGACTCCCACATCGGGAGGGGGAGGGGGTGGGGGTGGGTGGGGTTTTGAATATTATTTACATTCAAAATAAATAATTGATAATAGTTGGATAATAATTGGATAATAATTGATATTTTCATTCAAAATAAATATTTCATTTAAAAATATTGGATAATAATTGATATTTTCATTTAAACATAATATAGACGGAACATTTTTGAATGAAATATTTATAGACGGAACTTACACATACGTTATAATATAGACGGAACATTTTTTTATCTGTACTATTAATTCAATTAATTCAATTAGGTAAAACGAAATGTGTACTATTAACATTTTTTTTTATCTGTACTATTAACATTTTTTTTACAGCAAAAATGTCTCCTTCAGATGTTAGGGCGAAGATGATGATGTTGTTTATGATGATGTCGTCTGCGTTCGGTGGTAGCGGAGGCGACGAGATCTCCTCCTCCCTTAGGCTCCCCAAATATGGAAAATTTGGGATTACCGTCGAAAACAAGTCGGAGCTTTTAGCGAGATCCCTCGAGCTGCTGAAGACGGTCATCGGCCCGGGGTTTATGAGTTGGAAGGAGGTGCCGTATGAGCTCAAGTTAGCTGTTCGGGCGGCACTACAGGTAATATTTATATGAATATTTCAATTTATATTTATATTTATTCGCAACTAACATTGTATTTGTTGGACAGGAACAATTCAACTTGGATCCAAAGCTACGCGATTCTGTCTTGGAGTAGTTGAGGGAGCACCACAAGACGTGGAAGAAAAATATGCGGACACGATACTTTGGAAAAACACGAGAGTCCATTTTATAAAGGCGTGGATCCGTCTCGCACAAGGAGCCGATCTCATTGGAACAATGGCAAAAGTTCATTGACAATGAGATCGAGGATCGACAATTAGCATCTCGCGAATCAGGGAGGGAAAATCGGGCTAAAAAGATGGACCTGCACTACTTCGGTCGGACCTCTTACGCTGAGGTGGAGCATAGGATGCAGGTAAGATTTAATTTATCTATAACTACAGAAATATATTATTGGATATTATTTTACTTTGCGGGGCCGATACTAATTTTACTTTACTTTATTTTATTTCAGGAGGTAGGGAGTGGGCCAGGGGGTAAGCCACATAGGCTCGATACTTATGTGGCTCTTCGGACGAAGAAGGGGAAGGACAAGGAGGTGTCCCCGAGCGTCGCGGCCACGATTGTAAGTAATCCGACAGTTTAATTATTGTTAATTACGTTATAATTTTTTAGTTTACTTATTTTACTAATCATGTGCTTTTTGTCGTTTCAGGCAAAGCTTAAGGAAGTGCATGAGTCGTAGTCTGATGTCGACAAGGCATCTTTGTCCACAGACACACTCAGCCAAGTGCTTGGCTCTGATCGCAAGGGGAGGACAAGGGGAGTGAGCTCGCGGGCAGCCAAATATAGGATCATCGGATTGCAGATAAGCGACACCGGCTTGGCTCGAACGGTGGATTCACACGACGTGAAGCTGTCCCGTTTGGAGGCGATGGTCCAAGATATGTACGCATTCATGAAGTGTACGTTGGGTGGAGACCGTAAAGGGAAAGGGAAGGAGAAGGCGGTGGAGGACGAGGCGCAGGATGACGAGGATGTGGACCTCGCTGCTTCATCACCGACACGTTCGTACTTCGACGATCCACTTCCCTATTTGACGCCCTCCAACAGACCATTGTCGATAATTGGTTGGCCGAGCGTGTTCATATTGGACGTATTTGATGGCCAGCGGATAGGGCGGGGGTTGAGAGACCCGAATATCGTCGAGGGTGGAATAGTCCATGGACGTGTGCTTCAAGAGATGGAGTCCCGGGTGCTCGTCACGCATGTCATGCCCGGGAAGGAGAACTCCCTATTGTGGTTGCACGAACAATGTAGCATGACGTATATTAGTGGGTGTGTCAATTCGTATGTCGTGTGTCCTACTCACCTCCTCAGTTTTATCCAAGACATGTAGTCACATTATTTTCATGTTTGTCCATTTTAATTATATTTGGATTATATCGTCATGTATATTATTTTTACTTTGAATATTTAGATTATACTCTCATGAATATATTTGGATTATATCTTTAGTTTGTGTTGGATATATGATGTTTGGAACAGGTACAACGTTGTTATAACAGGTACAAATATACTGCTGGGCAGTGGCAGTGGCCATACTGCCCAGCAGTTTTTTTTTAATTCTGCCCAGAATTGTCACGGTCAATGACCGTGACACGCCCGTGACAATTTTGTCATGGACATGTCACGGTCATTGACCGTGACAATTTTTTTTAAAAAGGTCACGGCTTTGTCACGGTTATAAACCGTGACAAACGTGTCACGGTCATTGACCTTGACATGACCGTGACCCAAAACGCATGTTTTTTGTCAAGGTCGTCAAGGTCAATGACCGTGACACGACCGTGACAAAAAAAGTTGTCTCGCCTCGAAATGTCACGGTCATTGACCTTGACAAGGTGGATTTGTCAAGGTCAATGACCTTG
Organism: Sambucus nigra; assembly: GCA_949130495.1. Taxonomy (NCBI): domain Eukaryota; kingdom Viridiplantae; phylum Streptophyta; class Magnoliopsida; order Dipsacales; family Adoxaceae; genus Sambucus; species Sambucus nigra. The sequence goes on from OX422213.1 coordinate 390,729,445, forward strand.
ACAAATGGGCAGATTTGGTGTAGTGACTTACAAGCTGCATAGACTTCTTCTTTTGAGGCAGGGAAGAAGTCTGCTGCCACGGCTCTTCAGGCAGCCTACATCGAACCTGAAAAAGCAACTAAGGCCAGAGAGGAAGCGGAGGATAATGTTAAGTAAGCCGTGGAATCTCTGAAATCCTCCCAGGCCCAGACTGCCGAAGCCGCCCGTGTCACGGAGATTTTAGAAGCCAAACTTGCCCTACTCCAGCAGAAATATGAAGAGCTGGAAGCCAAGTCCGCCCAAAAAGATGAAGATCATGTCGCGACAATGAAAAAGTTGGAAGTTGATCACAGTGTCGCCCTCCAGATAGCCATAGATTATGCCATGGAGTCATTCAAAGGCTCCAAGGACTTCTTCCTTATCATTAACATGGCATATCTCTGCGACTACCAGGAGCTGCGTCAAAGATTTATTAAGAGGTTCCCTGAGGCCAAGGAGTAGGTTCTTGCCTGGAAGTTAAGCGATGCCGAACATTAAGAGTTCATCACTGAACTTAGGGCCGCGGAAAAAGAGAGAGCATGGTTCAGGGCTGAGGCAGAGGCTGAGGCAGTGGCTGTAGATGGAGAGACAGAGACTGTCGTGGGCGGAGAAGAGGCTGGTGATGATGATGATGATGACGCAGTCTCTTAATCTCTTAATTTCTATACCATTAATATAGGGCTACGTCCCTCCTTTTTGTAATCTAACTTCTATTGTGGCTGCGACCTTCATCCTGTAACCTTTGGATATTAATACCAAGGCTGTGGCCATGTTTTTACCACTAATTGACTGCTTGGTATTCCTTGCTTTTTTACATTGCTTGCCATGATGAATGTTGTACGTAACTGCCTCATTTTTGAAAAAGCATTCGTGCCTCGATAGACATAACATTTTAACTCCGCGGACAAAGATCCATTGCTTCGTAGTATGATTATTCGTCAGCGTTCGCACCCACATAAATGGTGACATTTTACTCCCGTAGGATGACTGCTGCGTCATAAGGCCGTTGTGTGCAAGCCGCATCCCTTCATTATGTCGCGTCATGTAAACGTCTTCACTTGATTACCGCGGCCTTGATTTCAAGGCTGGGACTTGCTGATTGCATGGGTCCCCAGCTGCTTTCATTGCACCTGGTTGATTAAACTGTTTATCTTTTGTCATCCCATAACCAACATGGAACATGTAGAGAAAGCCTTTCCTTAGACTTGGCACAATTGATATGAGGCATGTATTCTTCTCCACCGTGTCATTTGACGTTGTGGCAGGTGTTGTGGTTTTTTCATGCTTCATGAGGTTAGTGACTCATCACTTTCATGAAAGAACGGCTCCTAGATCTATGCAACTGTAACGGTGGGATGCGGAACATTTCTGGTTCACCCGAACAATGTGCCTCCGTAGACATACGCTGATATTTCCAAGCCTTCTCGGGCTGGGTCATGTTGCTAGGCCCTAATATGCGAGACACTATCAAGCCTCTCCAGGCTGGGTTATGTTATTAGGCCACCCACAGCTAATATGCGAGACACTATCAAGCCTCTCCAGGCTGAGTTATGTTATTAGGACACCCATAGCTAATATGCGAGACACTATCAAGCCTCTTCAGGCTGAGTTATGTTATTAAGCCACCCACAGCTAATATGCGAGACACTATCAAGCCTCTCCAGGCTAGGTTATGTCATTAAGCCACCCACAGCTAATACGCGAGACACTATCAAGCCTCTCCAGGCTGGGTTATGTTATTAAGCCACCCACAGCTAATATGGGAGACACTATCAAGCCTCTCTAGGCTGGGTTATGTTATTAAGACCCCCACACCTAATATGCGAGACACTATCAAGCCTCTCCAGGTTGGGTTATGTTATTAAGCCACCCACAGCTGTCGATATATATAAAGCCATCCCTGGCTAGATATTATAAACCTCCCGGATCGATGACGCATCCTGAAAGCTAAGAGCGAGCATTGTAAGCCCCCGTGGCTAATAGAAGCTCCTTAAATCCTCCGATGCTTTCATGAACATGATCATCAGAAAATAAGATACAGTTGCACCTTGTGAGAGGAACTTTTGAGCTAATTAAGATTGCAATCCCTCCATAAGTGCATCCCGAAGTAAAATAATCCTTCGAGATAATTTTATTATTACTCCTCTGGAATCTGTTTGAGACAAAAGGTCTTTTTGTGAGATAGCATATTATGAGACCAAGAAAGATATCAGATATGGCAAAATTTGCTAATTCATATATTTATATATGCATGTTTCAGCTAATGACTTTGTGAACAAAACATAAAGTCTTGAGTATTAAGGCTCTAATGAGCTTCATAAACCATAAACATAAATAGTAGAAATTGGAAAGACTAAGGTTGAGGTGCGGCATGCAGCCTCTGTCAGGTCCGGCTGGGTCCTTTATGCATTCTTCAGGAATCGCTGCAGCATCCCTTGCACAATTAGCCTTTCAACCTCATCCTTCAGAGCATAGCATTGCTCTGTGTCATGGCCATGGTCCTGATGGAATTTTCACCAAGTAGCTTTGTTCCTCTTGTGGTGTGGAGCTCTCAGCTTTTTTGGCCACCTCAAAAGATTGACCTCTTTGATGAACTCAAAGATATCTTCAACCGGGAAAATCAACAGAGTATAGACACCCGATTGCTTTTCTGATTTCTCTGTTCTCCTTTTCTGACTTCTACTGGTTGATTCTATGGCTTCTTTAACTGCCGCGGCAGGCAAGGCTGGTTGAGTTTTTTCCTCCACCCCCGCGCCTATATTTTGAGAGGCCGCGGCCTCTAGCATTAGCACCCTCTGAGTTAGGTAATTGACCTGGGTCTGAATTGAGGCATGGCTGTCATAGAGGTGACTAAGGTTATTGTACAGTTGCACAATCTCATCCTTGACTTCTGCATTCTGGCTGGATTCTCCTTCCATTTATGCTCTTGTTAGTCTTTATAAAGTATATAGAATCTGAGACAAAACTAATAGAAGTGAGTGATCACAGGAATATTGGGAAGGGGAACTTGAACTGCTCCATAATATGTTGAGGAGGTCGCGACAAGTATGGCACACAAGTGTACTGCCGTAGCCCTTTAATGTTATTCACCAAGGTCGATCTGAAGGCCACTTAAGTCCTTCCCATAGTGATTTTGAATTGTCGTAATAGATCCTCACTAGTAGGGGTCGCGGCATGAGATATTGTTGAACTTACAGGCCGCACCCCTGTCTAGGCAGTGGAGAGATCCCAAGATAGGAGCCCAAGAACTGATATATTCTCCCCCAATACGCGAAGAAAACCTACTAGGGTCCATTGATGAGAGAATTCCCTTGCGGTGCGCAATACAACACAACTTTAATGATAACCCCTAGATCATAGGTAGATGGCAACAAAAATGGGAGTAAATATAGCCCTTCCCTAATCATCCACCTTTTCGGGACTAAAGTCCACTATGCCTTTCAGCATTATCTAGATGGAGTGATATCAGAGGGGTATGTAAAATAGATCCAAAGTCATCAAATGAAGATCCAAAGACAGATCCAGAAATATGAAATACCCTTTAAAGGGGGCGAATGTAAAGCGTATCCTAATAACCAGCAACCGACCCGTGAGAAGATGATCCATAGGACCCTCAGGGGACGAATAAGGTGTTTAAGAACTCATATGTATAGAGAAACAAGATTGAAATACCTCGTTTCCCACAGACGATGCCAATCTGATGATACGAGAAATCGGCCATAAGGCGTTCTCATACCAGTCTAGAGTAACGTGTGTGTGTTAAATAAGTAAAGAAAATAAATAGAGAGAAGACAAGATATAGAGTGGTTCGGCCCCAAAAATGGGCCTACGTCCACTGTGTTTCTCCATTCTCATTATTTGCATTGCATTGTACAATATAATCATGCCTAAAGTGGTGCACAAGTATGAAAATAGGGGAGAATACATGGCAGTATTTGAGATGCTGATGAGCCCGGGTGGTGGCTGTGATGTATATTGAGTCTCCAAGAGGTATGTTGAGGTTGTGTAGAGAGAATCTGTATTGTAGAGCCTGCCCTGGATGGGTATGGAATTGATCCCCCTTACCTTCTAGGTGTGGTCCTCTATTTATGAGGAAATGCGTTGAGTCACATGCCCTGAGCACGTGGCTTATACCAAGTCTATAGTTGTGGATGAGGGGGGTGTCGCACACCATATGGTGGAGTTCCGCGGCCTACAATGGACAGGGCCTCACCCTGTGCCATCTGGCTTGAGGATCATGCCGAGTGAGTTATGGCCGCGCCCTGAGTGAGGTTTAGTCGCGGCCTGTATGACCTAAGGCTTGCGAACTGAGAAGAGTACATACCGCGATAGGTTGCTATATTTGTACTATCAATTATGACTACATATATATGGTATTTTTTTGTCTTTGCCTCGCTTTCTAGTCCATACATGATTCTATTTCATAATTGGTATCTATCATGCTTAGTATCTTATGTATCACATTGGTATCATTTGTTTTGCATCTTCATTGGTATCCATTATTATTTGTATGGATTAGTTATCATTTTTTTGCCTATATGATTTCATGCTTTTATCACTCTAAGCTTCATCGTGTTTAAATTAGTTTTTATCCTTTGCATATTCCTGAACAAAAAGGGGGAGAATGATAGGGGAGAAATGATAGGGGAGAAATGATATATAATCCTATTGTAATCATATCTTAGTTTGGGTGATTTAACTTAGGCGAAGACGTCTTTCTAAGTAGGTCATTTATTTGATAAAGGGGAGAATTAATTTAGGGGGAGTAATTATTTTAATTGCATTTAATATGTTGATATTCGCTATGCATTTGATAGTTTGCTTAAGTGTGCAGGAATTATTCTAAGTGACAACTTTCATTGACAAAGATATTAATCCTTCGATCTTGAGTCAAGTTTGGGTGGGATGTTTTTCAGTCTAGTAGAGCTTGATGGCCCTTAAGGATTTTGTTTTGGTTTTTTTCCCGAAATAACCAAAGGGGGAGATTTGTAAGAACACAAGTCTCCAATTGAGTCTTAATGTAGTGTTGACTCAATTCCAAACAAAAACGTTTGAGTCATAGGATAGTGTTCTTGTGTATCCTTCAAGCCTATGACATGTTAAAAGTTGAAGACATTACGGCCTACTTATCAAGAGAACATCATTGTCGGTTTACATGTGCCTCGTTTCATGTCATCAACATCATATTCCTTAGTCTCCAAAAGGTATGAATGCATTTTTATACATATAGGGAGACTTGGAATAATTTTCTAAAGGGTGTAATTTTATTTTAAACTGAAGTGTATTTTCAGAAGGTTACTTTAGAACTTTAAAATAAAGTTTTGGGGCTTAAAATCGAATTATAAAATTTCTGGGACTTCGTTCGATATTGTCCTTCAGAGGATTTGTTCGTTCGAACGAGTTTGCCAACGAATTTTCCCTTTAGCCTCTGGAACTTCGTTAGAAGGGCCGTTCGAACGAGAATGTCGTTCGAACGAAAATCTCGTTCGAACGAGAATTCTGGGCGGGAACAGTTTGGTAGTTTTATCCCATTTTCCACTACTTTGTCCCACGATCTTTTAATAGTTTTAAAGCCAATTTCGGGATAGACTTTTGGAGAGACTTTTGCAACATACTTGAGAGATTTTTGAGAGCCAATATTTCATAACAAAATTCCCAGTTCTCATGTGTTAAAAATTAATTAGTAATTCTCTTATACACATGTGATTTAGCCCATAAAATCAGTTTATGTTTATACCAAGTACCATATATATAAATTTTCTTTGAGTGTTTAGAACCGGGTTTTCTCTACACCTTAAAGAAGAGAATTTTGGGTTTACTTCTACATCCCTCAAAGAAGAAGTTTGGTTTTTGGCTGCGGAATTCTTATACGGTGAAAGGCACCGTGTGTGGTTAATGGGATCCTAAAGCTTCATTGGTTGATTCCAAAGTTCCAGTGGATTCCAGTAACACCCTGCCTAATTAAATATCGGTTGATCAATCCTTTATTAAATTATAATCAAGGTGAACGTTTAGTTCATTCTTAGCATCACTGTCGTAAAAATAAATTTTCCAATTTAAACACCCTAAATAATTAAGCTAATTTTCAAAACCATATAAAACATTATTTTCATTTCATTAAATCCAATTATAAAACCTTTAACAATATATAGTTTAAGAATCACACAATTATTAGAATGGAAATAAACACCCATGAATTTAATCATTCAAATAACTAATACCAACTTTAAAACCATAAAGGAAAACTATCTTGACAGTAATGAAATCCCAAAGAGTAAAATACTAAAGATAAATGAGCATAGTCTCTGACAAATCTAACTGAATAAGGAAAAAGGGCAACACATGCCCAACTAAATAAAACGGAACTAAGAGTGGAATCAATAATGAGATCATCTAAGCAAATGGCCTGCAACTCCCACATAAGTTGCAGCACATCCCGTCCAAAGAACTTAAGTATGACGCTCATATGGCTGGGCACCTGTAATCTATACATATATACACAAGAGAGAAGAGATAACAAGAAACGGGACAGAGCCCGAGTGTAAAATAGTTTAAAATTATTTTAGCAAGTATTTGAAATCCTTACCGGCTAATGAAACAACCATGTTAGTATGAGACACTCTCTTGAGAATTCTCACCTCTCATCCATTGTGCACGGCTACCGTACTAATAAATCTCATCAGTTTACCTATCTTATTCTCCATAAGGTTTTATCATGTGAAAAGCGAGGTTATGATATTTACTTTAGCAAATCATTCTCTTCAAGATTTCTTACGTTATTTAAAATGACTCATTACCATTATAAAGTTCCCGAACATTTATAACAAAGTTGAAGTATTTATTCATTACATATCTACTTATACACACAGTAGAAAGTTTCCATATAAATATACGTATATATTAGTCACACACACAATATATATACTAACGGCACCCGACATAAGATCTATGGTGTTGGCATACTCTGCTATCAAGTCCCCGTATCACATAAACTAAGGGAAATACTAGTTCGGAATCACTCTCGAACTGTTTTAATACAAAACACATACAAATGAAGGCGAAGCATAGTTCCAAGTCACTAAGAGGTCAGCACATACCCTCATGTCTCTTAGGACCGTCTGACTATTAATTAGATAGACTGTACCAAGGAGTCCTATGTCCTAGGGTACAAGTCAATATCCCCCATAAAGGTCCCATCGAGATAAAGCCGTCCCGGCGCGGTAACCTCCGTGATAGCAAGTAGCGCGGGCATGATTTTACACATATATAATATATATACAAACACACAGTCATATATATATATATTACTATCCATATTTCTAAATTAGGTGTACCCACGAACTATAATTATGATTATTCGTTCTTATTACACTTTGTACTCGTTTATCCCGTATAACGGACTCGTCTCTTTTATTTCATTTATAGTTTATTCCATACTTACTTCATATCTCTCTAAGTATTCTATCTCCCTAAGTATAATTTCAGTAGGTAATCTCACTTACCTTCTAGTCTAACTCCCTTACGAGTTTCAAAATTTGATTTCAACGTTCGCATAATTTCACATGTGTAAGTCACTCTTCGTTAACCCTTAATTTCATCTTACATTAAATTCTCCATTATTGAGGTCTACCAAAACCCTACTGGTCCTATTTATATCCCAAAATGTTCTAACAATAATACTCAAGGGTTACTACGCATTTTAATCGCAATAAACCATAATAAGAGAAATAAGTAGTTTTTCAGGAGGGGTCGATTGATCGATGAAGCAGTTATGGTGAAACTGTAGAAACCCAGTTACGGGAATCCTTCTCGAAACTCAACCTAATCGTCATATTTAACTCCCAACAAATGATACTACAAGCACTATATGCCTGAATACATAATTTTCTACGTAAAACATGTGGGTTGCCATTAAGTATAACGATTTAAATGAGTAAAATCTACATAAACTTCAAAAACCCTAATCTTTTCCTTAAATTTCAATTCTTCCAATTCTTGTCAAGATTTTCTACTTCGAAATCAATAAGAATTCGTTGTGTATCCTCTACATGTGAATTAAATGTCCAAGATAGGATTATTACATCTACAACATGCGAATTCTACTCTCCAAATTACACTTTCTTTCATGAATCTAGTTCTAAGCAACCCTAGACTAACATAATTGAGGCATTAACTAAAAATAAAGCAAGATAGATACTTGCCTGGAAATTTTGTTTTGATTTGTTGAAAAAAGTGGTGTGGTTGTGTTCCTCGTCGCGCGATCTAAAATTTGGCGGTGACGGCGGTGCAAACAGTAGAGTTTTTGACCTAGAACTCCTTGGAAATCTTCTCCACTTCTTATCCAATGGACGTTCTTTGGTTTTACTTATGTTAACCCTATATGACAACCCCTAACATCTGATATATCCTTGGTAGATTCGTGGGTTTAATTACCGAAAAATATGAATTGTCCAAAACGCCCTCCCGAGATGCTAATTAGGCCTAAAAATGCCCCAAGACCCAAACTAAACCCCCGGGTACATTATTTTGACTATCTCGACCCTTTCGGACACTTTGGCATACTCAAAACAACCATATAAGTGACTTGTAATATATTCACTTTTAATAATCATAATTTAGTCCAGACACGATACAGAGGCGCCCCGAATTAAATTTCCATAATTGTCATTTTATTCACTCGTGACAATTTTTATAAATTCAATCTTATACATTAATTTACTCATTTAGTAATATTTAAAAAAATTCCAATAAGTACTAACTCTCGTCACGCTAGTAAATAATAAATAATTTTATGAATTAATATTAAATTAATTTATCTCAATTAAATTTAATACATCCTTAAATTTAAAAGCCATAAAAAATACAGGGTATTACATACTTCCTCCCTAATAACGGAATTTCGTCCCGAAATTTGGAAAATAAGGCCTACCTGGTAAAACAAATCTGGATACCTTATCAGTATGCAAACTATCTACATAGTAAGGCGTGCAATTACTATAGCCCCCGCCTCGCACCAAGCTTGTTTAACATTCTCATTAAATACACTTCACATTGTGCTCCCATCCCACATCATTCGCATATGACATGCCTATATATTATTAATTCCAATTATTTCAATATCATTAGGAGGCCACACCTCACTACATGACAACTGCTCAAATTTTTAAACACAAAACTCCCATTCTGAGAGAAACCATACAAACATCTGACCACTCTTATTCGCCTAAAACAATCGTGGAATTCTACCATTGTCATCAGACTAACTCAACCTATCCAAAATTCTGATTATCCGTCACTCTCTTAACATTCAGAGTGAGAACGTTAAGGTTTTTCCCACATCAAAACCTCAATAAGCATCCTGTTCACAATAAACAGGTGTGCGTGCTCCCACGAAACTCTACCATTAGGTAATCTCATCCCCAAATTATCATACTCTACTCCACTTGTTAGTTATAACCGTTGCGGAAGTGAAATGATCACAATGAATCCAAAATTACTTTCACGCGTCTCCACTAATAGTTAATCACCGTGCGCCTATTCCCTGGATATGGGTGATACATCCTACTCAAAACGAAACGTTACCCCCGCTTCCTCCTAAAATCCCATATTGAAGGTGGGATGAGAAAAAAATCTCATCCCAATCCAGAAAATACTACCGTGTAGGTCCACGTACCGACGCGATCCTTCCTTTCAAAGGAAGACTGGGGCACAAAAGTTAATATTATAAATCACCCCAAAGGAATATCAATCACTTACCTCTTGGGTGACTTATCCCACGTGTTCGAATGGACCCTCGATTTCATCTTGAGGATGACAACCCATCCAATAAACTTTACTGACTTTACCGGCCTCCTCCATTACAGGAATTGTCGATAGCCCCACAATTTCTTTGGTTGATCCTCTTATTCCAACCGATCTCTCTCTATGAGTGGCGCATGCAGACACTACTCACTATGTCCCGCTAAACATCGAATTTTACTTGAAATGTTTTACGTCAAGTGACACTTAATACTCCCCTTCTTTCCTTAGCGTATACCGAAAGTTCCGACCTGTGCACTTTTCTCCACGATGTGCACTTCGGGACCTTTTATACCATACTAACATCATCACTCTTTGTATGCGCAAGTCTCTCTCACATTTGAACAATTATAACTCTGCTCCGAGTGTTCTCCATAACAATTAAATTCTACCATTATCAAGGAATACCCCTTTTTAAATGGCTTCCCACAACCTCCTACCCAAATTCGGGTGTGCTACTCTAGTCGCCCACATATATATGGATTATCGTTCTTCATGCGATGCTTACTCCACTCTACCACTTCCTCCTCGTTATGCTAGTCCCATAAACATAAATTCCACACTTCTATTTCCACGTCCCTTCAATTCAGACGATTCTAACATCAGCTAACTAGGATACCCACATTTTGTAACACCCCGACTGCCCGGAGAGAGACAACAATGCGCTACTCATCGATAAAATTACCCAAATCTAACAAAATACAAGGAATAGAACATCTAAATCCCATAACAATCAAAGTAGGAACCACTAATCTCAAATCTCTTTATATAAGTACAATAATTCTCTCGAATAATTACAATAAATAAAATAACTCACTAATGCTCTATACATAAAAATAAATACAAGTCTTCTCTCTTGTATTAAAAATTCTTCCTAGATAATCCACATAAAAATCATCCCAACTCTCTATTTCCCTTGTGTTTCGAATGCGGTTACACCACTTGGGTACTCTCAATCACCCTAGAAGTTGAAATTTTTATGTCCACCTTATCATTGTCCCACCCCTCAACTCGTGGTGATAAAACAAAACTTTCAATGCTTTCTTACCACACAATCATCTCCACTGGCCTTAAATCATAATTTAACTTCCAACTTACAGATATAATTACTTACTCCTAGTACGACCGGGTTACCGAACTTATGGACGAATGACCAAACATCTCCATATTTCTAACATTACGCTAAGTTTCATGCGTGGGATGTCTCGCAAAGCGAAATCCAAATAAGAAACCCCCCGATACACTACTACCTATCATTGTCAGTTATCAAAATCCATTAGGCCATCCGTCCATAGCATATACCCCTTTATTCCGTCTCCTGACAGAAAAGTTACATCTCCTCCCATAATTACAATTAATAAGGAACATTTCGCCGATTGCACTATTGTTCAGTGTTGGTTGTAATCACATTCCATTAATCTCGAATACATACAATCAGGTCTCTCGAAATCATGTCCCCAAACACATGAGTCTAACTATTAACTCCCACATTTTAAAGGATAGATATAACAATACACTCTTCCTAACACCAAGTCTTAAAAGCCAAACATAATAATGAGTTAAAACTTTTCACTCATCTGTAAATCTAATATATTCTGAATCATAACAACAAAGTCCCTACACACACCGGGATCGAATATCTCGAGTCCACTATGCCCTCCGAAGTCTCTAAAATATATAATATAAGTGTGAGTCCGACCCTCTCGCAGGTGAGGCCTCTCCAGAACAAAACATGCGGTACTACGACAACCACCTCTATAGCCTTGCAATAACTGCCTACTATCTTGCTAACCATTTCTATATAGTTGTAACCAAGACAATATCATACTCATATGTCACATCACTAAAATGAGTAATCTCCATAAAGTATATATAACACTATTAATACACACATTTATCCTCCGCGAATAGTACTAAAGATAATCCCGTTACACTAGGGAAAATATTCACATAATAATAATGTTTATAGTTATACGTATTAAACTCATCTCACATGCTAATATAGCAATGAACAAAGAAGTAGTGACTCGCTCGGGTCACATAAAAATACGCCTCATCCTTTGAGGGTAAAACTCATACTTCTACCTCGCCAATTATTTTGACTGCACAAATGGTCTCCGAACATGACACACCTGTCCAAACCAAGAAAAAATTAATTTAATCATTTTCCTTTATTAGGCACCATACTCTTATCCCCTATACTCGCTTCAGGAAAAATTTAGCGCGTGATTTCACTCTCTCCAAAGTACCTCAACACCTAATCTACTTATCACATGTCATACTCACTATATTAAGATTGTCCTTCTCTCGGACTTTGGTAGGCTCGATTCCTAATGGCAACCCCATTTGTTCCCTTAGCCTTGTCGTCTCTAAAGAACATGCTACTGGCTACGACAGTTCTTACTGAGCTCACCATCACTTGGTAAGGATTCAGTTATCCGAATCGTTTAAATGAGCCCCCTGATGGGTCTCACCCTTCCAGTGCATTGCTAACTGCATTTCACCTAGTATCACTCTACGATAAATCTTTCAATTTCTATATCTCCCTTTACATAAGAGTGTTAATATTTCGACGGACAATGCATGACATTGTTTCCATATGGATCGACTATCCAATAGAATTTCCTTTTTAAGTATTATTAACCATTTTTAGGAGTCGATCTCCCACTTGGAATCCTCTCCAACATTTGTATCTACACTCTTCGATATAAGATTTTCTAACAGTTTAGACTCATATTCACAAATGAACCTCTGTTCGACCCTCCTGTGATGAGTTCAGGACAACGTTCACATCTTATTCTACGCATCTCATAAAGGAACATGTGGTCAAACTGTACCTAAGATTCTTCTATAGATATAGCATTCCACTTCTAAAAGTGGTGGCTGACTCCCACCATGATAACTTTGTTCTTACAAGTCAAAAAATTTGTCCAAATTTTCACTTTCAGTTAGCCACACTCCGTCCCATGTCCAAACTTTTGGATACTTTACCTCCTCTTACTAACACACACGATTTTCACAATTCTACAATTCCCACTGACAACTCTCTTCAATGTTTCGTCTGACTTTGTCCCGGGCATACCACGTTTGGTGAGTTTACTCTCGCACCTCTTTCGACTATAGTAGTACATGGAAATCATAGGTTTCGCCCTAGCCATATGTAAAGTACTAGCTTCTCATGCCATAATAAGGGTGACCTTAACTATGCTCACCATCCTCGAATAAACTTTACAACCTCAACTAAATCCTGTCTCCTGATGTTCGCTTAACGGCCCTCGTCAGACATCCTTCATTGCTCGGCACACGCACACATCCGAACGCAATTAGAATTCACTAATATACATACGTTATAGCAGGAGAACGGAATCTCACCATAAAAATCAACAATCCTAAACTTAGGGCTCTATATCAAACAAAGCAACGCTGGAAGCATAATAAGTCGCACATATCCTAAAAGACACTAGAACCTGATGCTCCGATACCACCTGTAACACCCCACCTAATTAAATACCGGGTGATAAGTCCTTTATTAAATTATAATCAAGTTGAATGGTTGGTTCATTCCTAGCATCACTGTCGCAGAAATAAATTTTCCAATTTAAACACCCTAAATAATTAAGCTAAGTGTCAAAACCATTTAATACATTATTTTTATTTCATTAAATCCAATTATAAAACCTTTTGCAATATACAGCTTAAGAATCACACAATTATTATAATGGAAATAAACACCCGTGAATTTAATCATTCAAATAACTAATACAAACTTTAAAACCATAAAGGAAAACCATCCTGATAGTAATTAAATCCCAAAGAGTAAAATACTAAAGATAAATGAACATAGTCTCTGACAAATCCACCTGAATAAGGAAAAAGGGCGAGACATGCCCAACTAATTAAAACGGAACTAATTGTGGAATCACTAATGAGATCGTCTAAGCAAATGGCCTGCAACTCCCACATAAGCTGCAGCACGTCCCGTCCAAAGAACCTAAGCATGACGCCCTTGTGGTTGGGCACCTATAATATATACATATATACACAAGAGAGACGAGATATAAAGAAACGGGTAAGAACCCGAGTGTAAAACAGTTTAAAATTAGTTTAGCAAGTATTTAAAATGCTTACCGGAAAATGCAACAACCATGTTAGTATGAGACACTCTCTTGAGAATTCTCACCTCTCACCTATTGTGCACGGCTACCGTACAAATAAATCTCATCAGTTTCCCTATCTTATTCTCCATAAGGTTTTATCATGTAAAAAGTGAGGTTATGATATTTACTTTAGGAAATCATTCTCTTCAAGATTTCTTACATTATTTAAAACGACTCATTACCATTATAAAGTTCCCGAACACTTATAAAAAAGTTGAAGAATTTATCTACTTATACGCACAGTATAAAGTTCCCATATAAATATACCTATATATATTAGTCAGAAATATAATATATATACTAACGGCACCCCACATAATATCTATGGTGCTGGCATACTCTGCTATCAAGTCCCCATATCACATAAACTAAGGGAAATACTAGTTCGGAATCACTCTCGAACTGTATTAATACGAAGCACATACAAATGAAGGCGAAGCATAGTTCCAAGTCACTAAGAGGTTAGCACATACCATCATGTCTCTTAGGACCGTATGACTATTAATTAGATAGACTGTACCAAGGAGTCCTATGTTCTAGGGTACAAGTCAACATCCCCCATAAGGGTCCCATCGAGATAAATCCGTCCCGGCGCAGTAACCTCCATGATAGCAAGTAGCGCGGGCAAGATTTTACACATATATAATATATATACAAACACACAATAATATATGTATTACTATCCATATTTCTAAATTAGGTGTACCCACGAACTATAATTATAATTATTTGTTCTTGTTACACTTTGTACTCGTTTATCCCCTAAAACGGACTCGTCTCTTTTATTTTCATTTATAGGTTATTCCATACTTACTTCATATCTCTCAAAGTATTCTATCTCCCTAAGTATGATTTCAGTAGGTAATCTCAATTACCTTCTAGTCTAACTCCCTTACGAGTTTCAAACTTTGATTTCAGCGTTCTTATAATTTCACATGTGCAAGTCACTCTTCGTTAACCCTTAATTTCATCTTACATTAAATTCTCCATTATTGGGGTCTACCAAAACCCTACTGGTCCTATTTATATCCCAAAATGTTCTAACAATAATACACAAGCATTACTACGCATTTTAATCGCAATAAACCATAATAAGAGAAATAAGAAGTTTTCCAGGAGGGGTAGATCGATATAAGGGGGTCGATCGATCGATCATCTTTGATCGATTGATCGATCAAGCAGTTATGGAGAAACTGTAGAAACCCAGTTACGGTAATCCTTCTCCAAACTCAACCTAATCGTCATATTTAACTCCCAAACTCCCAACAAATGATACTACAAGAATTATACCTGAATACATAATTTTCTACGTAAAACGTATGGGTTGTCATTAAGTATAACGATTTAAATGGGTAAAATCTACATAAACTTCAAGAACCCTAATCTTTTCCATAAATTTTAACTATTCCAATTTTTTTTCCAGATTTTCTACTTCTAAATCAATGATTATTACCTCTACAACATGTGAATTCTAGTTCTAAGCAACCCTAGACCAGCATATTTGAGGCATTAACTAAAAATAAAGCAAGATAGATACTTTATTGGAAATTTTGTTTTTGATTTGTGGAATAAATTGGTGTGGTTGTGTTCCTCATCGCGCGATCTACAATTTGGCGGTGACGGCGGTGCAAATGACGGAGTTTTTGGCCTAGAAGTCCTTGGAAAGCTTCTCCACTTCTTCCCCAATGGTCGTTCTTTGGTTTTTTCTTATGTTAACCCTAGATGAAAACCCCTAACATCTGATATATCCTTGGTAAATTCGTGGGTTTAATTACCCAAAAATATGAAATGTCCAAAACGCCCTCACGGGATGCTAATTAGGCCTAAAAATGCCCCGAGACCCAAACTAAACCCCCGGGTACATTATTTTGACTATCTCGACCCTTCCGAACACATTTGTACACTCAAAATTCCCATACGAGTGACTTATAATTTATTAACTTTTAATAATCATAATTTAGTCCTGACACGACACAGACACATTCCGACTTAAATTTCCATATTTGTCATTTTATTCACTCGTGACAATTTTTATAAAATCAATCTTATACATTACTTTACTCATTTTGGAATATTCGACAAATTTCCAATAACTACTAACTCTCGTAATGCTAGTAAATAATAAATAATTTTCTAAATTAGTATTAAATTAATTTATCTTAATTAAATTTAATACATCATTAAATTTAAACGCCACAAAAAATACGGGGTATTATAATTCTGGGATTTTCGGTTAAGCAGAGGTAGTTGCAAGAAGACACATCATGTCTTTAAGGAGTCGAGTCGAGTGTAGTAAGTCATTTGTCTTGTAATTGTAATTCCGTACTTAGTGGACTTAAGGCTAGGGCCATCCGAGATTTTTTCCCGTTGTGGGTTTTTCCTCGTACATGGCGGCGTAGTAGTTGTTTATTTATTCTATCTTTTGTAAAATCATATTAGATTCATTTTTAGGTAAAAATATTAAATTTGAATATTTAATTTGGTGCTAATTTAATTTGGGTAAATATTCATTTTATTCAAATTATTATTTTTATTGGATGAAATTTGGTTTGGCCTAATTTGCAAATTTAATTAATTATTTGTTTGGAAAATTTTTAGGACTTGGGTTAAATTGATTTTGTGCATGTGTGTGTTCACCATAATTCACTTACATAGGTTTCATTTTAATTTTGTTTTTAGAAATTAAAATTTGTGTTTAATTTAATTTTTAACCTTTTTAAGAATAGAAAATCAATAAGTTTTGGAAAATTAAATTGTTAGGTTGAACCATCCTTATTCCACATTTAAAGGAAATTGATTTTTAATGTGAAAGATTTTAAAATTGGGGGTCCTATCACGTGCTTCAATTAATTCAATTAAATGATTACATATTGTTGTTTGATACTAAACATGCAGAAACAAAATATAAAGCCTTATTCTATAGGGCGTTTCCCTTCAACCTTAGAAACAGGATCCATGCCAACTAGAGGATCATCCAAATTATAAGGAGAGTTGATGAAGCTAATATTTTGAATCATCTTGGTATTACTGCTACTAGGATAATCAAGCAGATGAGGAGGTCAGGGGATCTCTAGTTCATCATATAGACCGTAGTCTCCTAAATACTTTGAAATCTCCTAAATACAATGAACAAGAATCTAGTTAACATCTAACTTGAAAGGAGGATTGTCAAGCTCAAGCAAACCTAGGTCATACGAATCCCAAAATGAACTGTTCCGATCTACCTTCATCACTACCAAAGCATTTGTCTAACCCCATTTATAAGCCTCATTCTTAGCTTGTTGAAGCCTATTATAAAAATGCCCCAGAGCTTCATTATACCCGTCCATACAGACTTCCCTTGGTTTCTTATGGAATTGAAAGGTTAATTTATTAACCTAAGAATGCAGCTTCTTCAGCACTCCATCCTTAGATTGTAAATGGGAAGATTGAGTGGATAGTTGTTTGAATAAAGTATGCAGCTTCTGGGACATCTCAATAATAGATCGGTCTTTAGCTTTTAACTGCACAACATTGTTGGCAAGGGTCTGTTGGGTTGTAATTTCCTCTGTGGTTCCTTAGCCAATAGTATTTATTTCTCGGGAAGAAGATGCATGCTTAATATTTTTTAAAGCTTACAACTCGTCGCTTAATGTTGCATTTTCATGTTCTAAAAAGGAGTACCCCTCATAGGTAGTAGCAGTAGCAGTTCCAGAGGAAAATTTCAAAAGATTCACTTTATCCCTCAAATTATTATTTTCCTCTTCCAGAAGTTTGGCAACAGTTCTAGTTTCTTCAACCTTAATCTTAAGTATAGATTTCTTATTATTATAAACAGAAACAAAGTTATCAAAACCCCAACCTACACTTAAGCTTCGATATTTCTGCTCGTAGCTTTGGTGATACAGAGCAGTGGATTCTTTATGTTGTTCTTGAAGTTCTTCTATCATCTCATAGTAGGAGAAATTATTTTCTAATGCCCTATCAACTAAGTACTTCAAATATTTGTAGGCTTCTTTAGCCTGCTCTGATGCATCGTTACCGAGAAATTTAATAATTTCCTCCTCAGATAAGTCAGTATAACCAACTTTAACAAAGCATTGCACTTAATCAGTAGCTCGATATCATTGGAAGACATTTGTTCCATCTTTGCTATAAACTAACAAGTAGAAATTATCACCAGTCAATAATAAGAACGAAAAACAGGCAAAATCAACAAGAGCTAAAAAGGAACAAAACGTTTCTTTTATTGATAATGAAGAGCTCAGGTACAATAAAAGTAAATAAAGAAAAAAAGGGAAAATGCCGAACAAGTTTATACATTATCCATATTATTCTCAACCTTCTTATCCTGCTCAGAATAAGGAGCTACAGCCTGGAGTTTCTTGGTTGGAGGAAGAGAAGACTCAGTGATTTTAGGTTGGTCGGCAGCAGATTCAACCACTATTTTGGGTTGGTCAGCAGCAGATTCAACCACTAGATAAGACTCCCCAGAACCAACTTCATATTCAACTTTATCCTTAATTATAGGAGGATTACCATCAGTATATTTCTAAAAAAGTTCAGAGCCTTTAACAGTATTTAACTCATGGAGAGCAGTAACATTACCATCTCTGAAATATTTTTATTTTGCATACTTAATCTGAGCAGAGGCAGCAGAAATGGATTTGTTCCATCCCTTGTCCCAACCATTACTAAAGGACTCCTTTACAACATATTTTCTTTTAGACTTTTTAGAGGTTACAACCTCCTCAGCAGTCTTAGCCATGCGCTCAACTTCCTCACCCCTGTGCATAGCTTCCTTTGCCCTGCGCTCAGCTTCAAGGGAATTTCCCTCCGACGTCTTTTGAGAAGTTTCAACGGTCTTTAGTTTATCCACCTAAATACTCTTCTCAGTCTCCAAGGCTTGCTGAGAATCGATAAAAGACTTCTTCAAGATAGCCAAATCTTCCTCTACATCATTTGAAGAATAAACCTGAATTGCATCATCCTTCTCCATCATATTAGTGAAATTCACCAAGAACTGCAGGGGAAGAAGATCAAGTTATTATATGCGAAATATAAAGACAATAGAATCAAGAAGATGGAAATAACTTACATACGCAAGGATTTGAGCAGCCAATTCAGAAACCTTTACTCAGGGTAGTATGGCATCCACTTCCCTATGGTCTGGAAGAGTTCCAGACATAATCAACTTCCTGTCCAAACCAAGAGTAATAACTGTTGGAGGACTATCATCAAAAGAAGGTAATTTGACCAAGGTATATTGGTAGGTTACCTGTTTAACCTGCTTCTCTGCAAGCCCTCTCCTAAGTTTTCTCAAGGAATTTCATCATCTTTGGGGGTTGAGTCTTTGGGGGTGGGGGATCTTTCATGACATCCCCTGTCTTCTTCATGGCTCCTTCAACAGGTTTTTGGGATCCATAAGTTATACCCCTAAGAAGATCAGGAAACTTTCTTATCTTCATGATATCATAAAGAGGAGTATCTGAATCAGCAGCAACGTTCTGATCAAGATCAATCACCAGAGGATAAGAACTTGTTTGTCTAGAAATGAAGGAAGAAACATTATTTCTAAATTAAAACAAATAAGAAGCATACCTAATGTGATCCTCAACAATCGTCTTTTGAAGTCCCTGGATGAACTTCAATTCTTTCAAGTTTATTTCACTCTCGTTGGGGGACTTTCTTTTCTGATCAACTTCAATCAAAGTTACAAAGCAACAGTCAGTACAACATTTTATCTTATATAAACAGAGAAAAATTATTAAACACAGAACAACCTATTCCTTTTCCCAAAGAGAGGACATCTACGTCATGGATATTTATCACCTCCATCTAAGGGAGCATGTTGCCAATTTTATAAAACTACCTTGTGATCAAAATAATCCCTATTAGAATCAAGGAGGTTAACTACTAAAGCTTTACTAACTTCCCTAGTTTTTAAATAATAAGTGGTGTCACTAGTTATCCATCTATAACAAAACATTATTTCTAGAATCCCTAGATGGATTCCATGGATTCGATTTAACCACTATATATAATTCACTACACTCCATGTGTTAGGAGCTATTGTTGCAGGTACAACATCAAAATACTAACAAAACTCCAGACAGAGGGGATTGGGAGGAAATGTGAACCCACACTCAGCAATAAAGATTGAAGGGAACCAATGGCCCTCAATAAGAGAGAAAAAATTGGAAGGAAAAGTGGGATGTTCTAATACGACCCAAGACGGAATGTTAAAGTCATTCCTGAACTTATCAAGATACTCAATAGAATAAATCATGATGAAGAAGCAAAGAACAAGAGATAAAAGTTCTTACTCGGGTTTAAGGATTCAGCAAGAATTGAAGACAGAAAATAAAATGATTGCACAAATGTTTAAAGAACACGATGGCAGAATCATAAATGGAAGATAGAAGATGATCGAAGTTTTACCACCCTTTTATAAGTCACCTCAAAAATTGGGAAAAGTATTGATTAAAGATAACGACGATTAAGTTTACGAAAGTTAATAAGAGAAAATTCGAAGATACCCTAAAAATGCTCCTTAAAATTTGAAATATTTACAAAACTGACACTCACGCTCAAAATTGTCAATTAGAAGGATAAATTTCATAAGTCTGGAAGGCCTGCAGCCGAACAAGAAGCTCGAACTACTGTTAAAACATAATGTTCCACACTTTCGTATCCGCTCCAAGTATGAAACATTGGGGGTTTCTGTTGATACCAAAATTAACCACCTTACATGGACTAATTATAAGCCAGCATGTGTCATTTAATGTGGTATAAGTCTAAGTCAGAATTATACAAATCCCCGATCAAGAAGGCATCCCAACCAACAGAGAAGACATACCAACGTGGTAATTCAGGGGATACCAACCAACTGGGAAGACCGACCAATTGTCAAAAATCCAACTAGTATGGCCAATGAAGTGCCAACAGTCTTATGTTTAATTATCATTATGTATTGATGTAAATGCCTAACAAATAAAGGCATTTCATTATTTCACATGAAAACTTTCAACACCCCTCTTGGGCTATAATTACATTGTAACACCCTCATTGCAGAGGGATCAAAAAACAAATCAAGGCAGTTAAGCAATACATATATAAAAGTAGACGTAGGCTTTTTGTAACACCCCGCCAAATTAAATATAGGGTAATCAGTCCTCTACCAATTCAAAATAGGATATTTAGTTGGTTCATTCTTAACATCACTGTCGAAAAACTTTTTAACATATTAATCACCTAATATAAAATTAAGCTAGGTGTCAAAACATTTCCAATTTAGTAAAACCAAGTAAATCCATTTTCATTCAGTCTTAAAATATCAACCATTCACCACACATAGGAATGTAATCAATACGAAACATGAATCAAATACTGAAATAAGACTGGATAAAACCTCCGAGTTCAAAAATCCAAACCATAAAAATAAACTGAATACAATATCCCAGATGGCGAACTAGAAGTGGGCGACATATGCCCTAAACAAGAAGTCTAAATGAAACTGAATGGAAAAGATAGATGCGTCTACTACAAGGATATACAGCTTCCACAACAGCTGCAGCACGTCAAGCAATCCAAATCTCTAAATCTGATACTCATGTGGCTGAGCACCTGATATAATACATATATATAGCAAAAGAGAGAAGAGATACAAAAATGGGTCAGAGCCCGATGTGTAAAAATGATTTAGCAAGTATTTAAAACTAGTTCTTAAAACAAGTCTTATACGCATGTTAGTTATCGAACTCTCACATGAGTTTCTCACCTCTTGTCTATTGTGCACGCCTAACGCACATCTAATCTCTTCCTAGTTATACCTCCCAGTCTAACTAGTCAGAAACCATACTAATACTAACTATCCTCACTAGTAGTATTCCCGTATCGCCCATACAATATGCTATTCAGATAGTTTATCTCACATACTAAGTTTCATTATTCATCGTTTGAATGGTTAATCTTTTATTCACTAAGATTATTTTACTTCTCATTTTCATTTTTATCTACTAGTCTCACAAAGTAAAAATTTACTCAAGTACACTCATACATATATATATTCCACCATCCCTATATAAATACACTAATCCTACACCCTTAGGTTAAGACCACTTGGTGTAATGTAATGATTATTATTATTACCAAGTCTACTAATTTCATACCGTAGAAATATTCACAAGTTCATATATATATATATAGTCACATCATCCCTATACATATATATATACTAATCATGCATCCCCGGGTTAGCACCCATTAATGCACCTATTAATAATAATCCAGCACCCCGAGTTATCACCCATTAGTGTGCCTAATAATAGAATCTTGCATCCCCGGGTTAGCACCCATTAATGCGCCTATCAATAATAATCCAGCACCCCCGGGTTATCACCCATTAGTGCGCCTAACAATAGAATCTTGCATCCCTGGGTTAGCACTCATTAATGCACATATCAATAATAATCCATCACCCCTAGGTTATCACCCATTAGTGCGCCTAATAATAGTCATCCTTGTACCCCCGAGTTATCACCCATTAGTACACTTAACAATAGAGTTTCTACACCCCCGAGTTATCACTCATTAGTGTGCTTAACTATAAGGTTCTTGCACCCCACGGGGTTATCACCCATTAGTGATCTTAACAATAATATCACATAATAGGCATACACACATCCTATTATAATTTATAGGTATTTCTTCAACCTACATATATACTCCGCATACGTATTTTAACCTCATCACTACGTATAGTATAAATAATTAGATTGATATCTCTCTCGTAATCTCCAAGGTACATTCTCTCTATACCAAAATAATTAAAGTATTAATTCTCACATACTTTTCCCGAAATTCCATCTTACTTAAATTTGATAATTGGCACATTCTCTCACTCCAGTAAATAGGTAAACTCAAAGCTGGACTCTAAGAAAATTCCCAAAAATTCACCCTGTCGTTCGAGCCAGAATGACATGTGGTTTGAACCAGAATGACATGTCGTTCGAACCAGAATGACATGTCTTTCAAACCAGAATGCATGTCGTTCAAACCAGAATGATATGTCGTTTGAACCACTTAACCAGAATGACATGTCGTTTGAACCACTTCGCGCGAGATCCCCATCTCGTTTGAACCACTTCGCGCGAGATCGAACTGTTCGTCTTGTTCACCAAATCTCAGCATTCTTCCTCCATTTTTAAGCCTAAAACCTCTATAGTTTAATCCCCATCATCTCATCATCAATCCCAAACAATAATAACAAGACTATATATCATTCAAACCATCATAGGATCATTAATTCGTCATTAATCATCATAATTACATAAAACCCCCAAATTAATTCACATGAACCCTAGTTTCCAAAATTCCAATTAAAGAACCTAATTAACCCAGATTTGTTCATCAATATATAATCAAATTTCATAGTTCATCCTATGCATTCGTGACAAAATATTAACAACTAATTACCCCAACCTCTAATCATCATTTATCCTCCAATTTTCACCCAATTAACATGTAAATCAAGGATTGAATTAACCTACACTAACATGAGTATGATTATTGGTAAAGAGAGCAAGTAATAAACACTTGCCTCGAATATGACGGTATGATCCGTTGGTGATTTTCGTGTATACGCGTTCCTCTCTTCTCAATCTATGCATTGGTGGTCACGATTATGCAAGGTGAGGATGATTTGGCCCTTTGCTCTTGGAATTAGCTCTCCCTCAAACCTCATATAGCCGTTCTTAACTTCCTGTAACTTGTTCACCCTAATGGACTTTCCTTGGCTGATATAATTACTCTTAACTTTCGTCCATTAATTTAGCCCAAAAATACAATTTACCATAATGCCCTCCCGGGGTGCCGGTTAGGCCTAAAATTGCCCTGGGACCCAAACTAAACACCCGGGTATACTATTCTGACTATCTTGACCCTTTCGGACTCAACGGAACACTCGAAATGACCATACGAGTAAATAAAAATAAATTCTCTTTTTATTCTATTCAATTAGTCCCAACATGACTCACACGCGTGTCAGACTTAAATTACAAAACTGCCATATTTCTCACTTTCAAAAATTTATCAAATAACATAATTCCATATAACATATCACACAGTAATATTTAATAGTTCACAACAATAAGTATTAACCCTTGTCATGCTTGTTAATAATTATTTTAATCCGAATTAATAACAAATTAATTCCTCACATTTTAATTTAATTAATCCAACAACAATAATTAATCGCATACTTATTCCTATAATAATAATTAGTCACATAATTATTTAAATCGTCAAAAATACGGGGTGTTACATTTTTCCATTGAGCTGAACCACTTTAAAAATATCTTTGTCTTATTTGTTTTTACTTATTTATTTGTGATCAATTAATTAGGCATAGTCTAGTTTTTTGCATCAACAACGTCCAACCCATCGTAGGATTTATTCACATAACAAAAGTATGTGACCATGATGGAGGGAGTAATAGTAATCCTATGAAACCATGATAATACAAAAGATATTCATCCATGAAAAATATTTTCTGACATGAGAACTGAGGATTTCAATGGTGTATGTTAGAGAATATGTATAGTGAAGTTCCCTATATATAATTGGTTTGTCTTATTTTCTTCGAAAAATATATTTTGTGTCTTGTACTCCTTGAGGTCATTCTAACTTAGCACAATTAAGCTACATTTGCATTGGATAAGTTTCAAATTCTCAACCCGACATCGACATGATTACATACTGATGTTAACATTTGGTTGATGTATTTCTACTTTTTAACTACTCTAACACTTTATCTCACTCAAAGTAAACTTTTATTGAAATAAAAAAAAGATTTGTGTGTGTGATTGTTGCTTTATTTTTCGATTTTAGATGGCATACGCATGCAAATATAAGATTAATATAGAAAATATTCTTTTCAAAGTTCTTTACATAAGTAGTTCATATGAAGGTTTGATTAAGGTTCGAACTATACTAGATTTCAATTTCCCTAAAACAATGTCTGGGGACTTTCGCTTAGCAGTCGCTTCAACAAAATAAGACTTCACTTCAGTGAAAGTTAGGAGTTTGCTAGTTTCATGATCATTTGGAATTTTTACCCCGGATATGCCATTTATCTTTATGACTTCCTTCACTGACCCATTACTTCAACCACATAATTATTCACTTCAGCTAACAACTGAATCGTTGGTCGTGACTATTGTATGCTAAAGTAGATATTTCATAAATATATTTTTAGAAATCGTGAAGACTTTTTTGTAATCCAAATCTTCTCTAAAATCAAGTGCCTTGACCTCTCTTGAGATGTCACGCTTACCACTTTTCCTAATCTTGTCTTCGAGACTTGCAAGAGCTTGATATGTATGAGTAGATTGATGTCATAATAACCATATCGGTCAAAACTCAAAATACAAAATATTAAGCAAATTTATAGTGAAAATAAACTTGATCAAAGAAGAAAATTTAAAGACATTTTTGTTTTATTGTAAGTACTTTAAATAGTTAAACCATAGTTTTCTTATTTAATTTTTTATTTATGTTCATGAGGTGTTTTGATTTCAAATTTCTATCTTAATTCCTATTGAATCCTAAAAAATTCTACCTTTGTTCTTGAACATGAATACTTGTATTGTTTATCTTTAGGAACATGTGAATATCTCAAAAGCACATTGTGAGCGGTTTCTCATTTTTGTAGGTACAAACACCTTGAGGTCGATTCAATGTGCCTTTAATGGATTTAAGTTTTTATGACGACATTAGTGACTTTATTAGTGAATGTAGTACCCATGCCTTCATCAAACTTGTAACCATGTACGACTTCTTAAATCACTCCATTGATATTAAAAAGACTTATGTTAAAAGTTATAGTGATAATGAATAAGATCATCTAGACTCTTCTTGTGATAAGATTGTTTTAAAATCAAAAGTTTTATTAAAATCAAATGTGAAATTTATTACTGAATAAAAAATTTAGAAAGAGAAAAAGCTTTTAAGAAGAATGAAGACCATGCCTCTTTCATGTTTTCTAGTTGGCATAGATTATTTATTTGAGAAAATAAAAACCCTTTAAAATGATAATATCAACATGTTTAATGAGATCAATCTTTTACAAGAAGAATATGAATTTTTTCAACTTATAGAAGCTCGTGGACATTATCATTACTATAGAATTAAAGCCCTTGATTCATGCTTTAATGACTTTTTTATAATTTTTAGATGAACTTATTGATGATAAGGAGGTACCTGCATTTAAAGATGAATGTGTGTACATGTTATAAAGGAGATAGATGATTTTATCATTTTTGTAGACACTTTGAAAAATAAGTTTTGAAGTTGCAAAAAATCTAATGCCAGACATTTAAATAAGATTGAAATGACTGTTAAAGACTTGGATGCTAGAAAACACATAATTTCCAATGGAATTGCATTTCTTATCAATGCTTCACCATCAAGTGAATCACCTTTTTCAAAACATATTTCCAAATTCTTTTCAAATCAAACAAATGTGGTGATGTAAGTCATTTGAAGGAGAAGAATTTATTAGCCCCAAAATTTGTGAAATATGTTTATGAAGTACAATCTCTTGTTTTTAGACCTTAACTTCTTAACTGGACTCATTCTCATAAAGTAAGTCATATTTAAAACCTTTTCCTTCTCTCAATCCGACATTTTAATATTATAATGTTGGGAAGAATATGACCTTTGTTTGGATTAATCTAGAAGGAACATAAGGAAAACATGATCTCCACGTTCATAACAAAAAGGAAAAAATGATTCAAAATACGTCCAATGTTTGACCTAACTCCAAATTTCGTTATGAGAGTCAAGATTATATTAGGAAGGATAGTATTGAAAGGATAAATATAGACATAAAAATGGAATCTAAATTGGTTCCCTCAGTCTCTACTAGATGTAGTGGGTTTCGATGTGCCTTGGACTTTAGAACACTTATTTCAATCCTCGGTTCATCCTATTCTCTGTGTGTTTCTTTTAAATACAAGTATTGATTATGTTCATGAAGGTTAATTGTCTCATAATTATTAATTGATGTATGAACTCTTCCATATGATCAATATTGGTTTCATTTATGATGATATACCTTCGAAATGGAAATTTAAATCTTTAAAGTATTAATAGTGTTATCGCCTAAAATGGTATATGGATTTATGTGTCTTGGCTGATTAATACCAATAATAAGAGATAACAGATAAAGATATTAACTACTTAGATTTTGGAGTGATGAGAGACAAAGGAGGAAACATAAGTTTTAATGTGGTTTAACCCAAAGAGGTGCATATGTCCATAAGTGCAATGCCGTTTGTATTAACAACAGAATAGGTGAATACAAGCACTCAAGAATCTCTTTAGAGATTTGTGTGTGGCCATTAAGGTGAGTATTTCAGGATCCCTTATTCTATGGGATTGTTTGCTATTTATAGGTAGTTAAGAGTGAGAGAAGTGGAAGAGGTGGAACCTTTATACATTCCAGGAGATAACTAATGATGAGCTAATTACGAGAAGCTGAAAGGACTAACCCATGTGTGTGTATAATGAGAGTTGTAGATATTCCCACACGTGGTCCACGCACGTGTTTGGTGACTAATAACATTAATTCCCCATAGTAGGCCACTCAGCCGACCAAGGGTAATACTGAGCTACCTCAACACACTTGCAAATCCTAAATGAGGATTTCTCATTACACTTTTTCACAATAAAACTCCTTTTTCTACACACACATATAATTAAAGTCCACTGTTAGTTTTATAGTTTAAACCTCGCCTCACATTTTCTATGAAGTACATGGAATTTGATTCCCCCCAGGCTACGTAGGTATATTGGGTAAATTCCTAGACTCAAGTCCTCACACACACTTTTGTTACCTTGTTCTTATTATATATTCTTAATATATATTTTATGATTGCTTTCTTATGTATGCAATCATTTTTTTTATAACGACTTGTGAATTGAAAAACACTTACATTATACT
Source organism: Sambucus nigra (assembly GCA_949130495.1). Taxonomy (NCBI): domain Eukaryota; kingdom Viridiplantae; phylum Streptophyta; class Magnoliopsida; order Dipsacales; family Adoxaceae; genus Sambucus; species Sambucus nigra. The sequence continues at coordinate 390,757,402 of OX422213.1, forward strand.
TTGAATTACTATTTTGGGAATACTTCAAAGCATGAACTCGCTCCACCTTTATCCATGACGCGAGTGGAGCCATTTTGTTCCTCATTTATATTATGCACATAAACAAACACATCACGGAGTTCAACAAGAGAAGATTAAGACATGTTCATGAGAGACCGAAAGGGTGGGATAGGTTCCTAACACCTTCCCATTCGGTAACTGAGTCCCCGGACCCTTAAACTACTTGATTTTGTAAGCATCAATATTGTCCTTCATGCCATTCTCTCCAGGTTGCAACATTTATTTTGCATATTTTGAGCAAAATTGGCCGATAACTCTATCTCTACATATCACCCCACATTGATGACAATCGAGCGCCCCGAGAAAGGACGTAATCATATGCGTATGTCGAAAAAATGGGTAAGAATGAGGGATCCACCTATGGAGAACCCCTAACCCCGAAACCTCAGGATGGCCATAATGGAGACTCAGTTGGGGTCTATTTAAGAGGACTAGACTCTATTTTTGCATGGAGATAGTTATTTTCTACATGTGTACGTATGCAACTACCTATATCTTCCCTTTTTTCTCTTTATTTACCTTTTGTATATCTCTCTCATGTATATATTACTTTCCACTCATTTATACAGGTACACTTGACACACCTGCATTTAGCTTCACATTACACACACATGCTTCACACACCACTTAGTATATCCATGCTTGGGCTTCAGTAGCACACAACCAAACTTCCTACACTTATATATATGCTGACATACACATATCACACATCACTAGTAGTTGATCCATGTATAGGCCCACTACCACACACACTCACTTGTATATATTCCCATGTCATCTACTCACTTACATGTATCCATGCGTAGTATAGTTTCCATGCTAGATTTACTTGTATACGCGCCCAATTACTGTAGTATTCCCTTTACTCATCATGCCAATAAAAAATGATAAAAAAATACACTCACTCTATAATATGTTAATTAAGACTCATGCATTTTTGCACACTACATCACCAAGAGCATGTCTATATTGACCAAAATTGTATCCCGTATTTGGGGGTCACTTTGTAATGGGTGCTGGTCCTAGAGGTCGCAGTTAGCATAATCGATATGACTCTCGCCTTCCATTGTCCTCGTAGCTTCGATGTTTATCGAACGATTCCCCTCTCATCGTAACGCTTGACCAAACTCATGACGGGAGGTATATAGCATGGAACTCCTTCACGTACATCGAGTATATTGAATTCTCTTTCACACATACAGTTCCCAAGAGGTATATAGTGAGGCAATTCATGCATGCTCGGGTAAATCAAATTTATTTTCCAAACGTATTGATGAATAATTGCCCTTGTAGGCAAGACGTATATCGTGGAATTCATGCTAAAGGGGAAAACCCTTCCGCTAAACCAACAATTTAATAAACCTATTATAGGTGTCAAACCTAGAACACTCATATTTAGTTTGTCGTTTACCATACAAAACTCTGCCAAAATTTTAGGTTGGCATCCCACTCGAATTTTCCCACAATTTTGCCCCTTTTTCAAAACATGGCTCCGTCCGTGAGCCTAAAAACAAGTCAAACCGTGTCTTGTATATTCTCAAACCCTATTTCCCAGGCTCGTGTTTTGTCTGACCTTTTTTTTGCAATTAGGCAAGTCTAATACAAGTTAAAACCTAATTATAACATTAATAATAATAATAATCATGCTAAGATTCCTCTCCTTTTTAAAAAAAATACTGAAATTTTTGTCTCCTCCTCCCAAAATACAAACTATTTCTCCCTCTTTTCAAAAATAAATTCGGACCGTTTTCCCTCTCACGTCGATCACATGCACGATTTTTTCTTGGCTCCCTATTGTCTTGGATTTTTCATCAAATTGCCCCGAAGCTCTAACGGTTTTTTTTCTACTTCATTCGAGTTTGGGATTTACCTTCACTAAATCTTTATGGAGAACACCGACCAAGCACCGAATGTGCAGCCCATTCTGATGACCATCTTAGCCTCACTCAGTGCCAAGTTTGACAACCTTCAAACTAAGGTCCATTAGATGTAGTGTCACCGAGCCCAGATTTCTCAAGAACCCAAGGTTCGTTTCCTTATTGCCATGGGTACACTCAATCCCGAGCCTATTTAGGGCCCAATAAAGTATCAACATGCTCCACATGTCTCGCCTACCAATGGATCATCGTTCGCTCGACTTCACATTTCGAACCTTGCCCAACCAGGGGCTAACCTTCTAGTACCCACACATACTAAGGAGGAGGAACTGAACAAGGTCAAAGAAGACCTCAAGGTGTTATCGAAGAAGTTAGATCAAGTCAAGATATCTGGGAACTACATCAACTACACTCATATGTCTCCCTATCCCAAATTTACACTTTGAGATAAGTTCAAGGTGCCAAATATCAAGAAGTTCGGGGGGAAAGAACCCCAATTATTCACCTTCAAAGCTATCGCTGCGACATGACCCTCCCTGGTGCCTCCGAAGTGATAATGGCCCAGATGTTCTAGAAGACCTTAAAATAAAGCACCCTTCATTGGTTTTTGTCCTTTGAAGAATCCATAATCTCTAGTTAGGAGGATGTCACACGAGATTTCATGTCTCATTAGAATTACAATGAGGAGATAGAGGTCATGCGCCGAGATCAAAAGCTTTTTAAACATAGCCCTGAGGAAACAATCAATAGCTTCATATGAAGGTGGAGAGAAAACGTTGCTACCATGACCAACCAACCCTATTAGGAGGAACAAGTCAGTATCGTGAAGAAGAACTTCTTACCTCATATTCGATCCTCTATAGGAGGATAGTACTACCTATACTTTCAATCCCTCCAAGAGGCTGGTGTGGAAATTGAGAAAGGCATTATCAAAGTTGAATCTAAACCAAAGAAAGTGACCAAACAATTCACTCATTGAAAGTATGAAAAGACCGCTAATACTATAGTTTCAAGCATAAATAACATTTTTAAACCTCTTACTTCTTGGGAACTAAAAAGTCTCCCTAATCCTAATAAGAAAGCGTACACTGAGATCCATGCTCCCCTATCCAAAGTCTATCAGGCCTTATTCAGCCAAAACCTTATCAAACCCTTAAACTCTCATCTATTAAAAAACCCACTACCTAAAAATTTTAAAGTCGATGACCATTATGATTTCCACCGATCCGCTAGCTATACTATTGACTAATACTTCCACCTTCGGAATGTTATTCAAGGCTTAATTGACCAGGGTATCATCACCCCACCAACCAATCCTAAACTCAATACCACTTATAACCCACTTCCAACCTATAAAAAATCCATCTTGTTAGAGAGTGAGCCAGAATTTGATCCATTTGCTCAAATTGTGCCCAGAAAAGCACCCATCATACCCATAATCTCACCCAAACCACTCAAAGTTTTCCCATATTTTCTCCTACACCTTACCTACTTTATCGATTAAGCTTTATCTCTTCTTACAAGGGCCTGCGTTACTATTTGTACCAGATCTGAAGGAAAAGAAATGGAGTTACCAACTATGTTAAACTAAATCTTAGAGTTTGGACTAAAATTGCCCGCTGTGATGACACTATTGATTATTGCAAATTTAGTGGCTTGTTCATGGATGCCCGAAAATGGGTTCGAGAATTATATGAATGGGTGGTACCTATTAAAGTAGTAAATCCATATGATATAGTATATATAATGGCCGATGCATATTAACATATAAATGATATTTGTAGTATTGATGAGCCACTAACTACTTTGAAGCTTTAGAGATGGATGGTCCCTTAACTCATACACCTCTATGTTGACTGGGAAGATTTGTACGATGAAGCCATCAAGGTTGTTGAATGTACTAATTTCTCTTGGAAGAGGACGTGGTCGCTACCGAAAGTGGGGATGACTTTGACATTTCAGATGACGAACCAAGTAGAGAAAAAACCAGTTTAGTAGTCAGCCTGTATTGAATGATATCATTTATAAATCTATAGGGGGAAATTAATAAGGTAGCCATTCAACTAGGGGTAGATGAAGACATGAGGTTCTTATTCTTCCCAGCCTTAGTAAATCACATAACTAGGTCAGGGAGACACTACAAAGATCCGATTCCTCATGTGACCAAGATAAATAAGGGAAATGGAGTTGTCGAAGAATTTTTTATGCCATAAATAACCATTAAAGAAAGTAAAGTCCTTGTCCAGCTCAAGAATATTCAAGAAAACATCACCATTTTAGGGATTTTCATATCCACATAGATACACCAAAATGATTTGATAAATCTCCTAACCAGGCCAACAATCCCTCTTTCCACCACTCCTGAAGAAGCCATAAATATGGTTAGGTTCTTAACCTCTTCCAAACTTTTATCCTTTTTCGAAGCAGAGATATCGAAGATTGGCCCTTATCATAATTGTGCCCTCAACATCTTCGTTGAAGTATTGGGAAAGATAGTCCCAATCTCACTCGTTGATAACAAATATTCTCTCAATGTTTGATCTCTCAGAACCTTCAAATTCTTGGTTTTGAAAGTCAGTGATCTCACTCCCACTTTCACTGTCGTGGGTGCTTACGACAATATCCGTCGAGAGGTAATCGGGTCCAAAAAAATCATAGTAGGGGATGGCCCTATCAATACTGTCACTGAGTTCCAATTCATTGACATACCTATATGCTTCAATCTACTCCTTGGTCGTCTATGTCTCCATAATATTCGAGGGGTATCTTCTTCTCTTCATTAAAAAATGTAATTCTTCTCCAAGGGCCATGTTATCACCATTTTAGGAGATTAAGATAGTTTAGACACTGCCAATAATAGCAACCCAGTATTGGAAATCCATCATGGGGAGAATGACATGCTCCTTTTTGTCTTCATAGTTTATCCACTCCCCCTTTTAGTAGGAGATAAATTCAAAGACCGAGTCTGTTCGAAACATAACTGATGGAAATGCTAATATGATTAAATGTTCAAGAACATGAACTTCTTGCTTAGAATGGGGCTAGGGCAACGCCAGCAAGGAATCCTTGAGACCATGGTCCTGAAGAAGGTGTTTACCCTATTTGGCCTTGGTTACCAGCCCTTACTAGAAGAACTAAGAGCCTCCAATGACCACGATTGAAAAGAAGCTTAGAAGAAGAAAGGAATATTTTAAGAGACTCTTTGAACAAAATGTTTATCAAGGAGGGTGAAGATTTCCCCTTCTATGACTTTTCGAAACCAAGACATGACCATGTTGAAATGAAGATGAAACGGAGGCCAGAAATCTTCTTTCAATATAATAACTCTTGGGTCAAAGATGACTAATATGAAGTGTAACATCTCACCGAGAAAGTCGTGACAGTTATTAAGGATCCCGAGGTAAGTGATTTTGAGGACTCATTTAGCTGGCTAAAACTGGATCAGAGTCTCTACATGATCTGCTCGGATATGGTACCGTCAGACCCATATACTCAAATCAAAGATACTGAAATACCTCTCCTTAATTGGAATATTGGGCCTGTCCAACCTTCTCAGACTCAACCTGACCCTACTGTCTACCATATCTAAGTCTCTTCACCTGTTGTTTTTATTACTCTTTTTTATGTCAATGTAATTGAGACCTCTTTTAACGAGGTTCTCAATTCTATTTTTCTGAAAATGAAATAAATGAAAATTTAAAGTATATTGTTCTTCCTTACATTAATTATCTTGATTCTAATCAAACTTTTGTTGATAATGATTTTTCAAATGAACAATTCTTAGTTAATCTTAATAAGGATATTAACAAACAACATTATCGCGTTCAAATTAATGATGATGAGACTTTTATTATTAGGATAAGGTTCACCCTTAATGAGCATGATTGTGTGCAATTTGAAGAAGTACTAATAGAAGTTATGGACATATTTTCATGGTCCTATGATGACACGCCCTACATTGATCCAAAAATATCTCAACACAAGATCCCAACATTCCTAAAATGCAAGCTGATCAAACAGAAGCTAAGGAAGATTCACATCGAATGGTCACTCAAAGTGAAAGAGGAAGTGTTCAAGGAAATAAATGTGGGTTTCATTTACATAGTATAATATCCTACATGGCTGCTAATATCATCCTCGAGCCAAAGTCAAGAGGAAAAGTACCCATGTGCATTGACTATCGGGATTTGAATAAAGCATCCCCAAAAGATAATTACCCATTACCCAAAATTCGCATGATCGTAGACAACATAACCAGCCATGACGTCAAGTTATTTATCAATGGATTCACTCGATATAACCAGATGAAGATGCACCCCGACTGTCAGGAGAAAACTGCCTTCATCACCCTACGGCGAACCTTTTGCTATACTGTCGTATTATTCGGACTTAAGAACACTAGGGCTACCTACCAACGGGCTATCATAACCACCCTGCATGGACTTATTCACAAAGAGGTCAAAGTCAATATAAATGACATGGTCATCAAATCTAAGACTTGAAAAGGTCATATTCCCGCCCTTCGAAAGTTTTAAAGCGACCATGACAACACTAGATGCAAGTAAACCCATAAAAATTTGTTTTCAACATCACAAAAGGAAAAATGTTGGGATTCATGATCAGTGAGAAGGTAATCGAAGCAGACCCTGTGAAGATGAAAGCCATACTTGAGATGCCACCACCACTAATGGAGAAGGAAGTCCAAGGATTCGTGGGTAAACTACAGTATATTAGTCGGTTCATCAGCTAACTGACTTCTATCTGCAAAACCATTTTCAAACTTCCTCGAAAAGATTCAACTAAAGTTTAGAATGAGGACTGCTAAGAAGACTTTTGTAATACCCCATATTTTTATGGCTTTTAATTATGAGATTAAATTAAAAAAAAATTCTTTTAATAATGGGATTAATTCAATTAATTTGGGATAATTAATTGGAAATTAATTCGGATTTAAATATCTAGCGAGATGAGATTTAGTATTTAAATATGATGATAGTGTTGAATATTAATGAGTGATTATGGTAATATGTGATTATTGAATTTATTAAAAATTGTCGTGAGTTAAAAATACGGCAATTTTAGTAATTTAGTTGGGACACGCGTGTCAATCGTGTCAGGACCCAATTTAAAGGATTTAAAAGTATTTTATTTTTATGTCATCCGTATGACCATTTTGAGTGTGTCAACGTGTCTTGAAGGGTCGAGATAGCCAAAAAACACTAATCGGGGGTTTAGTTTGGGTCCCGAGGCATTCTTAGTCCTAACCAGCAACTCGAGGGGTATATTAGTCATTTCCATTTTTGGTGAATAGTGACCCACGAAATTAAGAAAGATTTATCAGCCAATAGGTTAGAGCCGTAGGGTTTCCAACACCATGTTTCACAGACGTCCATTAGAGATGAAGTAGAGGAAGTTACCCAAGGAGAACCACCATCTTTGGACTTTTTGCACCACCATCGGATTGATCAGAATGAGAGAAACATTTCTATACCATCTGCTTCAAAGGATCAGAATCTTCATTACCAGGCACATTATTTAACTTGAAATAAATTAGTGCATATATCATCCATGTTAGTTTAGAATTGCAGAATGACCTTGAATAATAATAATTGACTCGATTTGAAGAATTGAAATCGTAATCTGGGTAGGTTTTGTATGTAGATTAACTTCTGCGGTTTTAGCAGCCACGAAATTATGATCCATGTGCAGAGAATTATGAATTTGTAATGAATTATATAGTGTTCTTGAATAAATAGGAGAAGTAGGGTTTTTATTTGAAAATTTATATAAATTGATCCAAGAATTTGATGTCCCATTTTGATTTTATGATTCTAAAACGTTGGAAATTATGCAAACTTGTTGGTAGGATTATTAGTATACTTGGTTGGGAGTTTGGGACGTTAAAATGAACAATTAGAGGTGTAAAAGGAGGAAACCCATAATTGTTTAAGAAAATTCTGGGCAAATACCTGCTTGATCGATCGATCGACTGATCGATCGATCGACTGATCGATCGATCGACCCCTTTTCTTCGATTGATAGACCCCTTCTGATTTTTGGTAATGGGTCCCCTTTAAGGTTTAAGGAAAATCCCAAAGCTGATAATGATTCTTAGGGTGATTAATATGATATTGTGGGACTTAGTTAAGGTCAGTAGGGTCTTAGTTTAAGCCCGAAAAGATTGATTACCTTAGGGAATTCAATATTGTTGCTCGCGAGGGACTACCGAGTGAGGTGCAGGTAGAAATCATTTGAATTGAAACTATAATGGGAATAAATACTGAGGTAAGGATAAGAACAATAACGGAGGGGATTTAAGTTACTGAGATAACATTAGAAATTAATAGGAGACCTAGTAACCTTTTGGGATAGGTTTAGGTACTCAAATTGATATGACGAGAGTGCTATCAAGTTAAATATATATATATATATATATATATATATATATATATATATATATATATTACGTATGATGTTCGGGATAAAATTGCTATGTACGAGACTTAATATATGTAATGTGTGAATACCTATATTATAATATGATTACTTAGGTTGTGTGAATGCCTGGTGCGCGTATTTCTTATGTGTATGACATACCTACCATACTTGCTATCACGGGAGGTCGATTTTCGAGAAAAGGACCATGTTATCTTGTGTGCCTTCGGGGGGATTTAGATTGGTATCTTACGAACATAGGAATGTAAATTACTTATTTGTGAGTTGATAAGTCAGCTGACCATGGGAGCGTAGGTATGTGCTTGACCCATGGGTATGTGAACTATGTTCGCCTTTAATATATGTGATTTGTATTGAGACGGTTCCTGAGTGATTCGAAACACGTGATCCTTACGTATGTTATGTACATGGATTTGATAGCAGATTATGTGTGCACCGTAGCTTAGCCTAAGGGTGCCTTATATGTATATATTTACTAAGAGTGATTTATATATATACTTGTGACTGGTTCACTGTTACTTAGTAGATGTGAATAACTAAGATATTGTAATGGACTAAGAATGTGAGAATTAAATTAACACTTGAGATAAGTAATTTAATGAGCGTGAATATGGGTTATGAATATAAATGTTGGGTTTTACAAATAGATACCCTATGATAGAATGCGAAAGCAGGAGTGATACAGACTAGTTAGTTAGCGGCATAACTAGGATGGGTTAAGGGAATACGTTAAGCGTGCACATTAGTGGAGAGGTGAGAAACTCATGTGAGAGTACGCAACTAACATGTTTATAACATGTATTGTTTAATTGTAACTTAAACACTTTCTAAACTTTTAAATTGTTTTCACCTCAGGCCCTGAGCCATTTTCTTCCAAATCTATTTAGTTTTATAAAAACATTTTTAGGTGCCCAGCCACAGTGATATCGAGCATAGGAGTTCCATTACATTGATGTGCTATAGCTGCTGTGGAAGTTACAGGATCTCAATTAGGCGCCTTCACATTATGTACTTGATTCTACTCAGGGTTAATCATTTGTTAGGGCATGTCGCCCATTTCCATTTAGAGATAGCATTCTCAGACTTTTAGTTTTACTTCAGATGTTGGTTTATTTATTCAAACTCTTGTATCGGGACTTTATTTTACTCTGGTATTATTATTGGAGTGTTCACTCCAGACTCATTTTATTTCTTTTCGTTGATTATTCATTTGAGATTGTTTATGCGATTAATGGTTATTGACTTAATTACTTGGATTATGTTAACTTAATTAATAAAATTTGACATCTCTCTTTTTAAATATTAGGTGGCTAGTAATTAACTAATTGTTTTCGATAGTGATGCTAAGACTGAACTAACATGATATTCTGTATTAATTTTATAAAGGAGTAGTTACCCAATATTTCATTAGTCGTGGTGTTAAAGGTGGTATCAAAGCGTCAGGTTCTAGTGTCCTTTAGGATTCGTGCCGCTTATTATGCTTCCAGCGTAGCTTTCTTTGATGTAGAGCCCTATGTTTAGGATTGTTGATTTCTTTAGTGAGACTTCGTTCTCCTTCTATAATGAATATGGTAGTGAATCTTATTTATATTCGGGAGTGTTCGTGTGCTGAACAATTCAGTATGTAGGGCAAGTTGGGCGGACAGCAGGAGGCAAAGCTCAGTTGAGGTTGTAAGGTATATTCAGGAATGATGACCGTAGTTGAGGTTACCCCTATTATGATACGGAAAGCCAGGACCGTAAAGGCGTCTCGGGCACAACATGTGACTTTATAGTACAGCTACAGTAGAAAATGGGGTCCATTTAGACTCACGCAGCAAGGTTGGAATGGGAGAGAGTCAGACGAAACTTTGAAAAGAACCAGCAGTGGAAATACTAAAAATTTGGAAATGGCTGTGAAGGTAAAATATCCAAAGTCTTGGGCATATGTCGGAGTATGGCTAATCGGGAGTGAAAATTTGGGGTAAAATTTTTCTTGGCTCGTAAGAGCAGACTTACAGTGGTGAGAGGCAACCACCACACTTAGAAGTGGAATATTTTGTCAAGAAAGGCGCATACTTATGGTTTGACCATAAGTTCCTTCATCGGATGTTCAAGATAAGATGCGAACGTGGTTCTGAACTCACATAAGAGGGTCGAATAGAAGTCACTTTGTGAAGATAAATTTAATTAATTAGCGAACCTTACACCGGATGAAGTAGGTGCAATGGATAAGAGGACATTAAAGGGGAAAATTAACTTATAAGAAGAATTGCCAGCACTTCTGGGGAATTTTTCTTGGACGGTCAATGCAGATGATGATAATATCGCATTTGGTTAATATGAAGGTAAACACATCCTTATGTGAGGAGCTACAAGAATCGAAGAATTTAGATAGAGCAAGAGAGGGGGAAATGGTGTTGGTGAAGCACCACAAGGGGGAGACCCATCTGGGGACCCACTCAAATGATTCAGATAGCTAAATTGTTAGTGAGCGATTGTGATTTCAGTAAGAGTGGTTGAAGCGAGTAGCATGTTCCTTAGGATCGTCAAAGCTAAGGGAACAACGGAGGTAGTCATCAGAGTCGAGACTACCAACATCTGAGAGAAAGACAACCTTAATATGGTCAGTTTGATCGGAGATAAGTGGAGTATATGTAAACGTATTTTGCGGGGAGTAAAACTCGTGCGTTAAAATTTTTCCAAAGCGAGTAGAGGAATAAAGGGTACGGTGCCTATCAAGGGAAATAGTTATTGAAATTTTCGGTTGGTATGGACAGGTGTGTTAAGTCCAGGAACCATTTGAGCAGCCACATCGATTGGCAAGATAGATGTATGAGTTATATCCTCAAATGATGATGCGTGTTTTATGTGACAAGAATGAGTTACTACATTTTTATTATTTCAATATTTGCATGAGAGACGAGTTTAATGAGTATCTCGACAATGTTATTATTTATGTGAATATTAACCCTGGTCTAGTGGGGTTACCTTTAGTGTTATCCGCGGAGGATGAATGGGTGTATCGATAGTGGTATATACTTTATTGAAATTACTCGTTTTAATGTAGTGTTATACTAGTATGATATTATCCTAATTATGGTTTTATGATAATGATTAAACTGATGGTGTGCGGTTATTGCTAGTCCATCGGAGTTACTGCGGCGAGGCCCCATCTGCGAGAGGGTCGGACTCACGTTTATATATTTGTATATAGGTATATATATTGTTGAGACTTTGAAAAGTATAATGGTCTCGGATATTTGTTCCCGGTATGTGTAGGGACTTTATTGATATGATTCAGAGTGTATTTGGTTTACTATTCAGTGGAAAGATTTAGTTGGTTATTACGCTCAGGATGTGGTAATAAGAAGAGTGCATTGTTAGATCACCCTTTAGAGACGTGGAAGTTAATACTCATAGTTGTATGTCTGGGGATGGGATTTTGAGAGGCTCGATTAGATTTGCATGATGTTAATGGAATGTGATTACCATCAATGTTAAGAGACATTATCTTTCGGAAGGAGTTCCTTGTTTAAGTGTAACTGCGAAAGGAGATATAAACTTGTTGTCAAGATACGGGAATATAGGGGTACATGTTATGGACTGAGGGACTAACGGATTCCGAAGACCAATAATGCTAGGTAGTAGTGTATCGATGGGGTTCCTTGTTTGTATTTTTCTTTGCAAGACATCCCACGCATGAATCTTAGCTTAAGGTTGGTAGTAAGGAGATGTTTGGCCATTCGTCCATGATTTGGTTACCTCGATCGTTAGGGAAGTATATAGTTATAACTGGAAGTTAAAGAAGAAATTATGATATAAGGACAGTAGAGCCAGTTGTGTGGTGAGGAAGTACTGATAATTTTGTTTTATTTTGGCGGGTTGAAGGATGAAATGATGTTTAGGAGGATTTAGAATTTTGAATTCGGGGGTGATTGAGAATACCCAAATTGTTGTAGCCATATTGCAAATGTAGGGACAATAAAGACTTTGGAGTACTTATGAAGCGTATGTGATGTTTAAACCCGTTTGCACGATGTATAGGGTGTATGGACACCTTGGTTTGTTGGTGTCAGGATCGTCAAAAGAAGAGACATAAATGGGTGAAATTCTTACTTGTGGAAGTAATGAAATGGACAATCTATAAATTCATGTGCAATCAGAGTAGCACGTCCAAAATTAGTTGAAGGGCAGTGGGAAGACATTTAAAAAGACAGTATCCCTTGAGAAGATAAATATTTAACTATTATGGGCAATTTGAAGTGGAGTTCCACCCAATCGAAGGTCCAGGGTGGCTTACGGGTAAATAGAGTGAGGATGTCAATAAGGTATAAAGAGTCCAGATATGCACAACGTGGTGAATAGTGCACGAGCCGGAACTTTTGTATACGTCGTAGGAAGAAGAGGGTTATTAAGTACCACTTAATGGGAGGAGTTATAAGTGGAAATCGGTGTTGAGAGGGACATAATTAGTAGCCCCCACGTGCACCACTTATATATAGAAATCGGTCGAAGTAGGGGTATCAACCAAAAACTTGGTGTCTAGACGACAATTCCAGTAGCAGAAGAGTCAAGATGATAAATTTCTTTGATGGGTTGCAATCATAAAGATGAGTAACGAGTTCCTTCGAATGTGTGGAACGGATTTTCAAGAAGGAAATAAATTATTATATTCGTGGGTGATTTACACTATTAGATAGTGATCGCTCCCGTATGAGGTCCTACCCAGTTTTAATCTGAATGAGGATAAAATAACCGAAACCCACCTTCAATATGGGGTATAAGGAAGCAGTGGGAATAGTTTCGTTTTGAGAAAGTTATATCACCTATATCCCGAGGAATGGGCGCAAGGTGATTAACGACCGGTGGAACTACATGGAAGTAAAGTTTTGGACTCATTGCTATCATTTGATTTACACAACGGGTATAGATCGTCACTGACGTATAATATGGTAAAAAGGAGAGGATATTACCTAATAGTATAATTGTATGAAAGCACTCGTACCTATTTATAGTAGACAAGGTGCTTACTGAGGTTTCGAGTGGATAAACATTACCATTCTTCCTCTGGATGTTTAGAGGTGAGCAAATTATCAGAGTTTTGGGATCCGTCAGAAGCTAGAATCCGATGACTATAATGGGTTAACCACCAACCGTCTGAAGTGGCTTTCCCTTGTGTAAAAGTCACAACGTCGGGAACAGAGATTCAAAGAATGGACAAGAGTAGTCAAATGTTTTATGGTTTCTCCCAGGAGGGGAGAGCTTTGTGTTTAAAAAAGTACAAGAGTTTATATGAAGTGAGGTGCGAACTCACAATAATATTGAGATAATTTGGTCAATGATGTATAGGTTATTCTTATTCGAATGTTGTTCAGTAAGAGCACAACGTGAGGTGCATTTATTGAGGTGTAACCATATAACTGATAGAGTGTCAAGAAGTGTTCAATAAGATTATTGTGAAGCGAGGGTCGTAGTGATTGAGCCTTTCTTTATATTTCATTTTGAGTACCCGAGGATACCTAATTTTTCCTGGTATGCTCTACTTTCCGAATTTCGGGATGAAATTCCGTTATTAGGGGGGAAGTATGTAATACCCCGTATTTTTATGGCTTTTAATTATGAGATTAAATAAAAATAATTTCTTTTAATTATGGGATTAATTAAATTAATTTGGGATAATTAATTGAAAATTAATTCGGATTTAAATATCTAGAGAGACGAGAGTTAGTATTTAAATATGATGATAATGTTGAATATTACTGAGTGATTATGGTAATATATGATTATTGAATTTATTAAAAATTGTCGTGAGTTGAAAATACGGCAGTTTCGATAATTTAGTTAGGACGCGCATGTTAGTCGTTTCAGAACCTAATTTAATGGATTTAAAAATATTTTATTTTTATGCCATCCATATGAGCATTTTGAGTGCGCCAACATGTCCGAAATGGTCAAGATAGCTAGAAAATACTAGCCGGGGGTTTAGTTTGGGTCCCGGGGCATTTTTAGGCCTAACCATCAACACGAGGGGGTATATTAGTCATTTCCATTTTTGGTGAATAGTGACCCATAAAATTTAGAAAGCTTTATCAGCCAATAGGTTAGAGCCTTAGGGTTTCCATCACCAAGTTTCACAGACGGCCATTAGAGATAAAGTGGAGGAAGTTATCAAAGGAGAACCACCATCTTTAGACTTTTTGCACCACCGCCACCACTATCGGATAGATCGGAAAGAGAGAAGCATTTCTATACCATCTGCTTCAAAGGATCATAATCTTCATTACCAGGAAAGTGATTTAACTTGCAATAAATTAGTTCATATATCATCCATGTCAGGTTATAATTGGAGAATAACCATGAAATATGATAATTGAATGGATTTGAAGAATTGAAATCGTAATTTGGGTAGGTTTTGCATGTAGATTAACTTCTGGGATTTTAGCAGCCACGAAATCATGATCTATGTCTAGAGAATTATGAATTCGTAATGAATTATATAGTGTTCTTGAATAAATAGGATAACTAGGGCTTTTATATGAAAATTTATGTAAATTGATCCAAGAATTTGATGTTCCATTTTGATTTGATGATTCTAAAATGTTGGAAATTATGCAAACATGTTGGTAGGATTATTAGCATAATTGGTTGGGGTTTGGAACGTTGAAATGAAGAATTAGAGGTGTAAAAAGAGGAAACCCATAACTGTTTAAAGAAATTCTGGGCAAATACCTGCTTCATCGATCGATCGACTCAAGAATGTCAATCGATCGACTGATCGATCGATCGACCCCTTTTCTTCGATCGATCGACCTCTTCTGATTTTTGGTAATGGTTTCCTTTTAAGGTTTAAGTAAAATCCCAAAGCCAATAATGATTCTTAGGGTGATTAATATGATATTTTGGGACTTAGTTAAGGTCATTAGGGTCTTAGTTGAAGCCCGAAAAGATGGATTACCCTAGGGAATTGAATACTATAGCTCACGAGGGACTACCGAGTGAAGTACGGTTAGAAATCATTCGAATTGAAACTATAATGGGAATAAATACTGAGGTAAGGATAAGAACAGTAACGGGGGGGCTTTAAGTTACTAAGATAACATTGGAAACTAATAGGAGACCTAGTAACCTTTTAGGATAGGTTTAGGTACTCAAATTGATACGACGAGAGAGCTATCAAGTTAAATATATATATATATATATATATATATATATATATATATATATATATATATATATATATATATATATATATTACATATGATGTTCGGGATAAACTTGCTATGTACGAGACTTACTTTATGGAATGTGTGAATACCTATATTGTAATATGATTGTTTAGGTTGTGTGAATGCCTAGTGAGTAGATTTCTTATGTGTATGACATACCTACCATACTTGCTATCACGGGGGGTCGATTTTCTGGAAAAGGACCATATTATCTTGTGTGCCTTCGAGGGGATTAGATTGGTACCTTAAGGACATAGGATTGTGAATGACTTATTTGTGAGTTGATAAGTCAGTTGACCATGGGAATGTAGGTATGTGCCTGACCCATTGGTATGTGAACTATGTTCACCTCCCATATGTGTGATTTGTATTGAGACGGTTCTTGAGTGATTCAGAACACGTGATCCTTACGTACGTGATGTACATGGATTTAATAGCAGAGTATGTGTGCACCGCAGCATAGCCTAGGGGTGAGTTATATGTATATATGTACTGAGATTAATTTATATATATACTTGTGAATGGTTCACTTTTACTTAGTAGATGTGAATAACTAAGATATTATAATGGACAAAGAATGGGAGAATTAAATTAACACTTGAGATAAGTAATTTAATGAGCGTGAATATGGATTATGAATATAACATGTTGGGTGTTACAAATAGATACCCTATGATAGAATGCGAAAGCAGGAGTGATACACACTAGTTAGTTAGCGGCATAACTAGGATGGGTTTAGGGAATATGTTAAGCATGCAAATTAGTGGAGAGGTGAGAAACTCATATGAGAGTACGCAACTAACAAGTTTGTAAGGACATTTTTCTCATGTCCGACATGTTACTTTTGTGTATGTCGTACGCCGCTACATTTGGCACGTCACCTCACGATCTCACATGACGGCCTCTATCCGAATTTCGAGAATCGAGCATTCAACATCTCCATTAATGTGTCCCACATCTGCCTCAACGACTTCACGTTCCAAGATTTTAGGTACTTAATGCAAGTGGTACGGAAGGGAAGTCAAAACAGTGAAAAAAGGCACGATAGGAGAGTTCAAGGGCATTTTCGTAATTTCACATCCATAGTTCAGAGGTCTGGTCAACTGTAAAGTTGAAGATCTCGCCGCAACAAAGATACGGGAAGAAACATCACCTCAATCCAAGCTACGATGAATGAGTTATGACCTTTTGAAGTTGGAGATAATTCCTTAAAGAATGCTGTTTTTTTTAACCCCAAACCAGAAAGGTACCCCAAATCGATGTACCCCAAACCGCATAAGGTACCCCAAACCGGTTCGGGGTACCTAAACGCTGGATAGAATTTCAGTGTTTTTATTTTGCAAAACTCTTCATCTGTTTTGCTATTTAAACCACCTTCGGGGGAGCAGTTTTGCAAGACTTTGGAAGACGTTTTTGAGAGTTCAAACACCTCTAGTCTTCATATTTTTTGAGTCCCAAGACTCATGTTTTGATTCACACAATTGCCAACCCTTTGTGAATCTTTTTGGTAACCCAAGAACACAACCTTGTGTTTGTTCAAACCTTTGTGGAAAGATCTTTGCAACCGAGGGCTGCGTGTCATTGCTGAGGGAGTCTCTACAAAGTTTTATGACTGCGTGTCATTGAGGAGTGATGCGGTTCTTCCTTTGTTGATTGGACTGAGGTTCATGTGGGTTCGCTGCGTGTGGATTCATTGCTGACGACACCAACCGACGCCTGCGGGTATTCGTGTGCCACTGTATTTCATTGTAATCCGCGTAAGTTGCGATTTACTTATTATAGTGAAATAAAAGGTTTTGCCCTGCGGGGATTTTTCCTTAACTTTGTGTCGCATGCTTTATTTATGGTTTGACACACACACACGTAGTTGTTTGTTTATGGGTTGTTTCTAAATAGACTCGAATTAAATAAGGGTTACTTGGAATCTTGCGAATTCAATTTAATTTAAAACAATTATCACACACCGAACCTATTCGGTTTCTCAAATTGGTATCAGAGCAGGTTGCGCTAATTTATCGCGTATTCCTATTTTCCGCAAAAATTTGTGTGATGTTGATTTTTTTTTTAAATCGGCTTTGTGAAAAATCACAATTTTTCAATGGAACGCCCATTTAATGAGGAGCCTATTTTTGAAAAAGTTCACGACCATGCTGAAAAATTAAAAAGTTTGAATTTGAAACTTTGCAAAAGAATTAAAGTTTTGGAAAAAGAAAATTCTCTCTTTAAAAGTAAGATTGAATATTTGCAAGCGTTTCAAACTCAAAGTGATATTTGTCGTGAGCACTTTGGTAATTTGTGTACTGATTTTGATTCTTTAAAAATTGCCAAAAAGAAGAGTGATGAGGGAGTCCTAGTTTTAGAGAAGGAATTAGAGGTCTTACAAAATTCTAGGGTTCCCGTTTGTGCCGTCGAGGATAAAAAATTAATCGATGATTTTATGGCACGTGAAAAGACTCTTAGAGATAATTTTGTTTTTATTGAGGGAGAGCGCGATAAACTGTTAAGTTTAATTGATAATTTGAAAAAGAAATCCCTCAGATTGGAAGAGTCTAATTCTTTGCTTGAGTCAAAAAATTTGAAGTTAAAAAATGATTTGATAGACTTAAGTAGGTTTGATAGTGATGGTAGTGGCTCATCTTGTTCTCATGTTTCTAATGCTAATGCTAAAGCCAAAACCATTATCTGTTTTAGAGGGTCAACCAATTCTAAGGATATTAGAAAAGGTCATCCCATAGGTGTCGTTCCACCCATTTACACATGTTCGTATTGTGGTAGGAAAGGTCACCTTAGGAGATTTTGTTTCGATCTTGAAAAATGTCCTTGGAAGTTTATGTCTAGTGTTCCCATGGTTCCCAAATCCCCTACACGACGTTTCACATCTATTTGGGTTAGGAAATCACTTTTAGAGGCACTAGATTTTAGACAAGTTGATTCCCATTTGCTTGCACATGATTCTTCTCTTGCCATATCATATAGATGATTGTGTTTGCATGTTTGTCATACGCTAGTTATGATTTTTGTTATATGTTTGCTAGCGTTGTGACATGTACTTTTTGTATAAATTTTTACTTTTGAAAAATACAAAAAGATTTTATTTTTATAAAATTTTAAAAATACAAAAAGATTTTTGTTTTTTGTTTTCACCGTTTATGGATGCACACTTAGGATGACCGAGTCACAGCATTATTCCATTATTTTCATGTGACTATTTGATAGTGTTTTGAGACAATAGGTCAATTCATCCATGTGCTTTATAATGTTTGGAGTTATTAAGATGTAATTAAGTGTTACTTCCTACATGTTTGACTCGTGTTTACTTTATTGCACACATGCACAAATTTGTTTGATTATTGTGCTTGTCTTATCACTTGTTGGTTGGGTGTTTTCACTTCAATCCTGTCTTTAAAATGAACCAAGCGCGATATTTTTTATAAGGAAATTGTACATATAGGAACCGTTTTGTGAGTTTGTGTGCTTTGTTTGAAAACGGGGAAGGGCTGCGAAAGGTTCATTTTACCTTTGTGAATACTAAGCCATCGTTAAATTGGACCTAAAAAAATGGAGGAATTTTATTATTCGAGGTCCAAAGAGGTTAAAAGAGCCCGAAAAAATTGAAAGGCAATAAAAAGATATTCATGCCAAAAAGGGGCCATTTAGGTTTTTGCACCAATTCTCTAAAGTTTGAGAATTTAGATTACCTCTAAAAGAATATATATGAGGGAGTTTGGTTGAAGAATTAAAACGGATTTGCACGTCCTTGAAATTCTTGAAAATGCGCTATATGGTTTTGGACGTTATTGGTGTGGAAATCATTTGACTTTGATTTGTTGATTTGCATAAGACGATGTCATCTAAATTCAACAAATTTTTACACCTAAGGATACCTTTGATGTTCATTCGTTAGGATTACACGTATGCATCGTTCACATATGATTGATTGAGTTGATTTACCTATCGAATGTGTTCACACCCATTCATTCCGTTTCCATGACTTGGTTGTTTGAGTCTAAATCCATGGTGTGATTTTTGTACCATTTTTTTCAAATGGTATCTATTTTTTTTTCACGCAAAATTGAAAAATCAAAAATTGTTTGTGTATTTTTTGAATACCGTGACACCCCGATATTTCTTGTTTGATTCATTCTTCTTATTTGTCTATTTGGGGACATCATAAAAAGGGGGAGAAAGAACTATCTTATTCTGGGGGAGTTTGAATTTTGGGGGAGTTTTTGAGATTTGACTTATGCTTATCATATATTGGTATCTATGTTTATCTCATTTCAAACTCAATACGTCACTTGGTATTTTTCTTTATCTCATGTGTGTAGGTACTACATTGATGATCTTTGAATTGCACACCCTGATGAGAAAAGATTTGAGATTCCTGAAGATTTGAAGAACAAACGATGAAGACTATTCATGTGTACCTTTTCCAGTTTTGGGTTCATGGGAGGGTATATTTATATAGGCAATTTCATATTTGATAATTTGGATTTTTTATGTATGTACCGGCATAGACATAGGGGGAGATTTGTAAGGACATTTTTCTTATGTCCAACATGTTACTTTTGTGTATATCGTACGCCGCTACATTTGGCACGTCACCTCACGATCTCACATGACGGCCTCTATCCAAATTCCGGGAATCAAGCATTCAATATCTCCATTAATGTGTCCCACATCTGCCTCAACGACTTCACGTTCAAAGATTTTAGGGACTTAATGCAAGTGGTACGCAAGGGGAGTCAAAACAGTGAAAAAAAGGCACGATAGGAGAGTTCAAGGGCATTTTCGTAATTTCACATCTATAGTACCGAGGTCTGGTCAACTATAAAGTTGAAGAGATTTCCGTAACGAAGATACTCGAAGAAACGGCACCTCAATCCGAGCTACGGTGAAGGAGTTATGACCTTTTGAAGTCAGAGAAAATTCCTTGAAGAATGCTGTTTTTTTTTTAACCCCAAACCAGAAAGGTACCCCAAACCGCATAAGGTACCACAAACTGGTTCGGGGTACCTGTACGCTGGATAGAATTTCAGTGTTTTTATTTTGCAAAACTCTTCATCTGTTTTTCTATTTAAACCACCTTCGGGGGAGCAGTTTTGCAAGACTTTGGAAGACATTTTTGAGAGTCCAAATACCTCTAGTCTTCATATTTTTTGAGTCCCAAGACTCATGTTTTGATTCACACAATTGCCAATCCTTTGTGAATCCTTTTGGTAACCCAAGAACACAACCTTGTGTTTGTTCAAACCATTGTGGAGAGATCTTTGCAACCGAGGGCTGCGTGTCATTGCTGAGGGAGTCTCTACAAAGTTTTATAGCTGCGTGTCATTGAGGATTTCTGCGGTTCTTCCTTTGTTGATTGGACTGAGGTTCATGTGGGTTCACTGCGTGTGGATTCATTGCTGACGACACCGACCGACGCCTGCGGGTATTCGTGTGTCACTGTATTTCATTGTAATCTGTGTAAGTTGCGATTTACTTATTATAGTGAAATAAAAGGTTTTGCCCTGCAGGGATTTTTCCTTAACTTCATGTCGCATGCTTTATTTATGGTTTGACACACACACACGTAGTTGTTTGTTTAAGGGTTGTTTCTAAATAGACTCGAATTAAATAAGGGTTACTTAGAATCTTGCGAATTTAATTTAATTTAAAACAATTATCACACACCGAACCTATTCGGTTTCTCAATGTTTATAATATGTGTTATTTAATTGTAATTTAAACACTTGCTAAACTTTTAAACTATTTTCACCTCAGGCCCTGACCCGCTTTCTTCCAAATCTATTTTGTTTTGTAAAAACATTTTTAGGTGCCCATCCACAGGGACGCCAAGCATAGGAGTTCCATTACATTGGCGTGTTGTACATGTTGCGGAAGTTAAAGGATCTCGGTATTAGATGCCTTCACATTCTGTACTTGATTCTACTCAAGGTTACTCATCTGTTAGGTCATGTCGCCCATTTTCATTTAGAGATAGCATTCTCAGACTTTTAATTTTACTTCAGATGTTGGTTTATTTATTCAGACTCTTGTATCGGGACATTATTTTACTCTGGTATTATTATTGGAGTGTTCACTGCAGACTCACTTTATTTCTTTTCGTTAATTATTTATTTGAGATTGTTTATGCGATTAATGGTTGTTGACTTAATTACTTGGATTATGTTAACTTAATTAATAAAATTTGGTATCTCTCTTTTTAAATATTAGGTGGCTAGTAATTAAATAATTGTTTTTGACAGTGATGCTAAGACTTAACCAACTTGATATTCTATATTAATTTTATAAAGGAGTAGCTACCCGGTATTGAATTAGACGGGGTATTACAATTTTAACCAAATCAAGTGATACCTTACCCCACCTCCGGTGCTTTTGCCTCAATAGTCCAGTCTCCCCTACTCCTTTACTTGACTGTCACAAATACAGCAACAGGGGGTTTTACTAGCCCAATACTTTGAAGAATCCCAGAAGTAAATAGTCATTTATGACGCCAGTGGGAAATTTGTTGGGTACTATGTCAACTACACTTCTTTGGAGAAAGCATGTGTCGCCCTGGTCTGGGTCACGCATAATTTATGGCACTACATGCTTGCCTCCACCATGAGACTAGTATCCCGTATGGATCCCATCAAGTAGTTGCTACAAAATCCTACTATGTCCAGTCGAATGTCCCGTTGGTTGATGTTACTGGCCGAGTTCGATATTGTGTATGTCACATAGAAATCTATAAAAGGGAAATCCATCTCCTCCTACCTTAATGATTACCCTATGAAAGAGTCAATATTTGGGACTCTGAATTATCGGATGAAGATATTCTCTACACCTCTTAGGAGGACCTCAGATGAAAAATGGTCTTTGATGGAGATGCTAATAAGAAAGGATACGGAATTTTGATACTCCTAATCGACCATGATGACTCTCTCACCCCTATTGCCATTAAACTAGACTTTCCCTGCACCAATAATATGACTGAGTATAAGGTATGCATTGTAGGCCTCAAGATTTCCATCAAGAAAGGAATTCGACACCTAAATATCTACGAAAACTATGCCCTCATCGTCAACCAAATCCTTAGTAAATGGAAAGTCCAATACGAGAAGCTCTTACCCTTCCATGAGCACCTAGAAGAACTAGCCTCCAAGCTTTTAGATGTCACTTTTCCACTACCCATCTCATTAAAAGAACAACCTAGATGACTCCCTTGCTATTTTGGCCTCCATGGTCAACATTCCTGAGGGAATAACAATATACCATCTCCTGCTTCAGAAACATGCTAAACCTACCCATTGCTACCACATTGGACTTATTATTGAGGAATATTATAATATGGTAGGGTTACGGTACTATGGCATTTGGCGCCTCCTCAAATATGGCAGGTATCCTCAAGATGCCGATAAGAAAGACCATGCGACCCTTCGCAAACTGAATGCTCAGTACATCGTCTTTGATAAAGCGTTGTTTAAGAGAAACTTATATGGAACCCATTTGCACTTCATAACATGGTCTGTTGTAAAAAAATGATGTAGAAGATCCATAATGGGGATGCGAGCCCCATTTAAATAGCCACATGCTTGCCAATAAGGTCATACGTCAAGGATAATATTAGACCACTATCGTTCAAGATTGCACGGCCTATGTCAGAAGATGCCTCAAATGCCAAGAATTCGTAAATATCTAACACTTACCTCCTTAAGAACTATACAACATGAACTATCACAGGCCTTTATCTACCAGGGCATTGACATCATAGGGAAGGTTACTCCTAAAGCTTTAAACGATCAAAAATTTATCCTGGTCACCATTAATTACTTCAACAAATAAGTCAAATCCGAGTCATATGCAATGTAAATGCCAAGAAAGTGGACAAGTTTATCAAAATGAACATCATTTGTCGATACGGAGTTCACTACGAGTTAGTGTTAGATAATGGGCTCTATTTTAAAGCTAAAGTCACAAAACTAGTCGACGAGTACAGAATTTAGAAACACAAATCTTCTCCTTACCGACCCCAAACCAATGGTGTTGTTGAATCCGCTAATAAAAGCCTTAAAACCATAATCATCAAGATGACTGAGAGTTATAGAGATTAGTTCGACCGAATCCCTTATGTCCTCTGGGGCTACCTCACTTCAATCCAAACACCTAAAGGCTCAACCCTTTATTCTTTAGTGTACGACATGAAAGCATTCTTATCCACTGAGCTGGAGATACCTTCCTTTCGTGTCCTAATCGAAATCAAAGTTGGCGAAGAACAATGGCATCAGAGCCACTTTGATGAATTATCACTCTTGGATGAAAAGAGACTCAAGGCTCTAAATCATATACAGGGGTACCATCATCGGATAGCGCAATCATTTATTCCAAAGGTCAAGGACAGTGGTGTCCGTGAGGGAGATCTCGCCCTCAAAGAGATCATAGAACCCTTCTAGGACCCCGGAGAGAAATTCAAGCCAAATTGGAGTGGGCCCTACCTTGTGAAGAAAATTCTATCAGGAGGTGCCACAATGCTTATAGACCTTAAGGGAAAAGAGATAGCACATCTAGTCATCCTTGACCATCTCAAGAAATTTTACTGTTAGTCCAAAATCTCGATACTCTACGACTCTTCTCATCCCCCTACTATTCTAAAAAAGTTTCTCCATTCCCCTACCCACAACTATGTGGGACCTGATCCTCTCAAAAACCTTTTCAAAATGAAACTCATGTAATTTTTCAAAACCCCCAGAGATACGTAGGCAACCCATACAACATACATGGGTCTGATCCCTTTCTTTTTCACAAAATGCTATTCTTTTCTAACCTCTAAGAACGATAGTCAATTTTATCATTTATGTGAATAAAATGATTATTCATGCCTTAGAAATTGGTATAGATAATTAAAATGCAAAAACTCATCAAGAGGCACAAAAAATTATCAAAATCATTTTTTCATTTCTAATAAGGAATAAAATATCGATACATGAAGTATCGGCAAAATGAGTTAAACCAATCACACCATTTTACTGACCAAAATGTTTCTAAAACCTAACCCTAAACCAAGATACACAAAAATTATTCCAAACTCCAAGATACAAGAACACCAAAATCACCGTAGCTTCATAAAAAATCACCCAAACTTTACAAAATTATTGTCTTCAACTTCCTGATGGCCCCGCTTCATCATTGTTACCAGCTTCTGGGGGTCCTCAATTTTACCACTCCTACTTGAAATTCTATATGAGCTCCATAGAGTGGTACGACCTAACTAGCCTGGATAAAACCATAACATCATCTTCCATGGTGTCAAAGGCAACGAACCACCTTTGACTGATCTCTTTTACCATGATTTTCTTTACTACTCAGTTCCATAACCATTTCACATAGTCCCCATACACATTCCAAGCCCCTCCCACAGATTATGACGGACGGATAGATGGCGACGACACTACCACAAGGAGCCTAGAATCATCCTCGGTGATTTAGTTAAATCCTCCCTCGGGAAGAAGTTTGTTATGCAAGGGGGAATAATTTATTCCCACCCGACATGGCACAGGAGTTTCCAGAGAAAATAAAAAGAAGTCTATCGAAGGCCCACCAACCGCACATGCGAATACTCTCTAAGATGCAAGATAGGAAGTAAGTACCCCATCATGGCATTGACCAGATAAGACATCGAGCTCCATGATCTACAAACTAGTTAACCAAACTCTCTATAGATGGAATAAAGCTAAAGAAATGATGGATAAAGAAATTGAGAACAATTGCCAATGGGTAATCAGGTTGGGTCGCCAAATGAAACCTCCCCATAAGCCATATAAATAGCATTACTAGACTCCCCCTTAGAAAGTTGAAGTGGCCCTCCTTTCAAGCGTCTAGACCTTTCAGGGTCTTATCCAGCACCATCACTGCAGGATTATGGCGGTAAGACATCCATGCCCTTATCGTAGACACCTGGGGATCCACGATCAAGTCCTCTGTCACCAATAATAGACTCGCAGTAAGGCCTAAGGCGACATCTATGACAAAGCCGGTATCCTCAAAACCATTTAGGTGCACTGAATACATTACCACTTGAAGATAAATATCCCCTCCAATAACCAACGATCGAGCTGCCGATGGAAAAATATGAAGCAACTCCGATAGGAATACCTAGGGAGAAAGAAAAAAATTAGGCATAGTCTCCACCACACTGGGTAAAACCCCAACATGGTCAATAACTCATCAAAGGTGGGATAGACCTCATCCAGGTATAAACGAAATACATAGTCCTTAGGGTACTGATAAGCACCCGAAACTGTACAATTTATACCCCGAATAGATGTATTTTAGTTGCTAATTCTCGACCATATGGGTCTTATGCGCTTAATTGTTCAATATGCAAGTCTAATGTGCATTGCAGAGTTCAAACGCTTAAATCAAGACAATTACGCGTTTTATGGAGCTAATACCAACCCCGTAACATTACTCGACCCTAAACTTAACCTAAACCTACGCCAAGCCTGTGTGTGTTTTGTTTGTGTCATTTTATTATTTTTTAGATTTTTAATTTGAGTCATTTTTATTTTTAGGATTAATTTTAAATTTATTTAGTATTTTCTATGTTTTGTTTTCTTTTATTTTTTATTTATTATTATTTTTTTATTAATATAATTTTATTTTATTTTGATTTTTATTAATTTTTAGTTTTATTTTATCTTATTAGGATTAATTTTTAGGATTTCATTTATTTCTTACTTTTATTAGATTTTATTTTTTTTAGGATTTTAATTTTTTAGTTTAACAGAATTTTATCTTTTATTTTTTAATTTCTTTTATTTTTATTTTTTTATTGAGTCTTTATTTTATTTCTAGAATAGAAATTTAATTTTTAGATTTTTTATAGTTTTATTTTATTAGTTAGTTTTAATATTTTTTTAGGGGTTCAAAGTAAACACACACACATAACTCCCTCTACACACTATCCTACAGCCTAATCTATCCGAGACCCTCATCCTCACCCATATTCCCTACACCCTCACCACACCTAGGGCTGTAAACGGATATTCAAAAATCCGCATCCGTCCGATATTCGAATCCGAATTTGCGGATATTTATCCGACAATATGGAAACGGATACGAATATGGATACTCTATAAAAATATCCGAGAAAACGGATACGGATACGGATAGTACTAGTATCCGACACGGATAATCCGTATCCGATGCGGAGTATCCATTTTATCGGATATCCGTTTTACCGGATATCCGTATCCGTTAAACATATGTTTAAAATATTACTAATAATATTAGTATTTGTATTACTAATAAAATAATATTAAAAAATACTTAATCGTTTATTACCTAAAACAAAATAAACATATACTCCGCTCAAAACAAAAAAGCCCTAAAGTTATTATTTTATTGGGTATGTTATAAAATGTCATGTATTATTATTTTATTGGGTATATTATCATGGAGTTATACTAAAGTTACAATACACCCTATCACACACAGCATACACACACTTAAGAACATATACTCCACTCAAAACAAAAAAAATACTAACTTCATTTCATTTCTCTTTTGTACAAAACAAGAGAAAAGAAACCCTCATGTGGTTGTTCATTAGTTTCCTTAATTATAAATAATTGTAAGAGAGAAACAGAAAAGAATATAAGAGAGAAACATAATAGAATGTAAAAGAGAAACAGAAAAGTAAAGAGATTGTTTTGATTGTGATGAGAACTGAAGTTAACAACAGGTATATTATATACAAAATAAAAATATCAGTATATTTTGAAAACAAAAGGTCCATGAGGTTATCATTCTCAATAAATTTGATTTAATCTAAAAGGTGCATATTTATTCCTACTGTCATGAAATGCGAATGTTATATTTCTTTGAATTGCTTTAAGCTTATATGGATGGCTTTAACCATATTATCATTATGGATTGATACTATTATTATGGAATCCATAATTGTTAATGTTAGGAGACAGTAATTTTGTTATATATTTATTTGGATTGGATTGGATTGGATATTTTAATAGTTATTTTTTGCAATGGCTAAATAATGTAAACGGATAGGGATATTATCCGAATCCGAGGTATCCGAGCGGATACCGATATGGATAGTTGTTTTAACTATCCGGGCGGATACGGATACGGATATGGATAGTACATTCAGATAGTGGATACGGATATGAAAAACATGGTATGGATATGAAAAACATGGTATCCGATCCGTATCCGTCCGTTTACCACCCCTAACCACACCTTATACCTCCTACCATCGTTTTCAACCTCTCACCACTCTTCATCTTTTCCACCTACATACCCTCTCTCTCTCTCTCTCTCTCTCTCTCCTCCATTAACCCATATCTCCACCTCCATTAAAACTCAACACCACATCCACACTAAACCAAACCCCCCTCAACCTCCATCCCTCATCTCTCCACTCTCCTTACCATCCCCATCACCGACGGCTCAAATCGGCGGACAAACCCAACTCCGACGAGCACCTCCGTCCGGCGACCCATCACCTTCCCCTGCCTTCCGTCGTCGACTGCCTTAACGGCGAGCCACCATCCACCCGCGACCCATCTCTCAGCGAACCACCAGCCACCGGACATGTTCACTCCGCCCCACTCAACCCCTCTCTTCCCAACCAGAAACCCGGCGTCCCCCAAACCGGCGGCACCAGCAGCTCGTCGCCGGTGCCCTAACCCGGTGACATCCACCCCAAGCTCCGATCGACTGACCCTCTAACCCCCTACCCACTGGCTACCTCCAAGCACCTGTCGACAGCCACAATGGAACCAACTCAATCCGCCACCACCTGCTCGGACCCCCGTTCAAATATCCAGACCCTTTTCTCCAAACCCGTCACCAGCCATCGACCTCCGGCGACTTCCTTCAATCCAAACCCAACCAATCTCTATCCATGCCAAACCTTATTCCCATCTTCCATTTCAAATTCAAAAGCCATTTTCCTTTTTTAAATCCACATACCCATCTTTTCCAAAAGACACGATTCAATCACCTGCTTTCAAGCCAAGGCCAAATGCAAGCGAGGACCAAATAAACCCACATGTGCCATTTAAAACCTTTTACCCCTTTTTCCCTATTATACCCCCAACAAACCTTTTACACCTTTTTCAAAAATACCCATAAACCATATCAGATTTTTATATTCTCTCCCCTCACTACCGACATGACTTCACACAACCCATGCACATGTGTGCATAATTCCTAATTAACCCTCACCCAAATACCTTCCATACCTCTTGCACTTTTATCCTCCCATTTTTACCCCTAGCTCCATACCTTGAATAAAATTAAAGAAGAAGACCCCAATTTAAGAAGAGTTTTTTAGATATGAATTTGTAGAGAGAGAAAATACCATTTTAGTGAAGTTTTAGAATAGAATTTTAATTTTATTATTTTTAGATAGTGGGGAGAAAATAAATTGTTGTGAGGATTAAATTGAGTGAGATTCTTGATGTAATTGTGTTTGAATCATTCAAATTAAGGGATGTGAATTTCAACTCATGGATTGAAGATCAATTAAGCATCAAGAGATTGGGGTTTGATTGTTCTTTTCTCATCTCATTTATTTTATGCCTATTGAATATTTGTTTATTATGTTTGATATCATGTTAGGCTAAATCCCCTTTCAAGGGGTGGGGTAAAACTCTTATTTGATGTTATTTTATTTTAATTAGTTTAATTACTTGAAAAGTCCTTTGAATGTTAATTTTAATCCCTCACCCTTAGATTTATGCCTGGAGAGAGGGTAAATGATTTTCGAGAGAAAATCGAAATTTTAGTTATAATACTCATTTTAGATTCGAACTAGAGATAGAAGTTTCTTAAGTGGAGTATTATAACTTGAATTTCAACTCTAAATTTATTTTCTAAGGTTGATATAAATTTTAATTGATCAATCCTAGTGGGTGATTAATTAAAAGGAGTGTAGATCTAATTTTCTAGAGTTATGGGGTGTTAAACTTAATTTTCTAAAATATTACTATTATAATTACACTTGCAACGAGAGTTGGTTTGTAATTTTGATATTAATTTGGGAGAATTCAAATAATTAAATTAATTAATTAGAATAACTAAAATTTGTGGTGTAATCCCACTCCTTGATTGTTCTCACAATTATTTACCTCACTTATCTCTTATTTTTAGTTTAGACTTTATTTTCCATTTTAGTCATTTTCTAGTTAGTTATTTTCACTTTAGTTTAGTTAATTTAAATCTCACCTTACCCATATTATTTTAATATTGAAAAAGCTAAAAAAAATTAGAAAAGTGAAAAAGTATAAAAACATAATAAAATTTGAATTACAATTGAATTTGTCTCTAGCCTACACCCTTGAAAGTGGATTGATACCCTTACTTACCTCTACACTTTAGATTGTTATAATTTGTAGGTATTTGAGGATTTTAACTAATTTGGCTTTCAACAACGACATACGCAAAAATCTAGTTATCAAGAACTCATCAAAGGTGGGAGACCCCGTCCAAGTATAAACGAAAAACATGGTCCTTAGGATACCATAATTTTATCGCTACTGCCAACAGGTTCTAGTTTATGGCTCAGTTACGCCATAGAGAAACTCGGCGCATGTTGAAAGTATCGTAATCCATAATGTATAAGAACATGGATTTTAAAACACACTACACCAAAAAGGATAAATTAGAACCCTTGACCCGTCATCCCTGTCCATTATAAAAAATTGTCACGGACTTGTCATGGTCAAAGATCATGACAAGTTGTTTGTCACGGACTTATCACGATTAAAGACCCTGACAACCATGTAAAGTTGTAACAGTCAATGATCGAGATACGTCCATGATAATATTAAAAATATTAAACCTTCTCGCTTCAATTTTTCTTTCCCTCTTTCGTTTCCCTCATTTATTTCTCTTTCTCTCTAAGGCCTTCGATTTTTCCTCTCTCAATAGGTAAGTTTCTCTCTCTTATTTATTTCATGTATGTGTGTGTGTGTGTGTGTGTGTGTGTGTGTGTGTTTTGTGTACGTCAGCGTGTGTATATGTGTGTGTGTATGGAGATTTGATGGTGGTTTGTGTGTATGTGTATGTCTATATGTGTGTGTGTATGTGTGTGTGGTTCAATGTGTGTGTGTGTATATGGATCAGTGTGTGCGTGTGTGTGTGTGTGTGTAAGTTGGTTTGTGTGTTTGTGCGTGTGTGTATGGGGGTCTGTGGGTGGGTGGGTCACTGTGTGTGGGGGGTATTGATTTGTTTTTTTATAAAATTGAAATTGGAATTGAAATTGGTATCAACAATTAGTAATGTAATTGTGTGTGTGTGTGTTGGGGTCACTTCGTGTGAGTTTGGTATTGAATTGTTTTTATAAAATTGAAATTGGTAATGTAATTTTGTGTTTGTTTATTGAATTTTATGTAATACCCCGTATTTTTGGCTATATTTATTTTTGGGATTAATTAATTAAATGAGAATTAATTTGAAATTAATCCGGGGAAAATACTAGCGAGTTGTGAGTTGGTATTTGACTATATTGAGTATATATGATGTTATAGAATATTGAATTGTGAAATTTGTCGTGAGATTGATATACGACAATTTGGTCATTTTATTGGACGCGTGTAACAGTCGCGCCAGGATATAAATATTTTGATTATAAAAGTGAATTTAAATTCTATTAACCGTATGGTCGTTTTGAGTGCGCCAACGCGTCCGGAAGGGTCGAGATAGTCAGAAAATACTAGCCGGGGGTGTAGTTTGGGTCCCGGGGTATTTTTAGGCCATACCGGCAATATAAAGGGTATTTTGGTAATTTCGTATTTTTAGGAATTAAAAATGACGAAAATTAGAGAAGTAAATCTGATTGGGAATAGACCCACTAAACCCACTAACCAACCCTTAATGACCCAATAAGCTACGGAGGTTATCATTTAGGTTTCCAACTTTCCCAAAGAAAACCCTAGCCACCATAGCCACCTTTGGAGAAGAAAGCTTAGAGAGGGAGAGAAGGAGAAGGAATTCTGCAGAAAACCTTTACAAAATCAACACCAAATTCAGAGACAATCGAGGCAAGTGGTTTAATATCATTTAATTTCAGAGAATGCTCTTTCCATGTATAGGAATTTAATAAAATTGATTTGTTCTTGGTGTAATATGAAAACCCATGTATTTTGGAACTTAGAACTTGAAATCTTGAGGAGAATTGCATGTAGAATGATAGGTAGATGATTATACTGAGAATATTAGTGATTGGGTGAAATTAAAACGGATTTTTATTGGGTTAATTCATGAATTAAAATTTTAGGGTTTGTGTTCTTGAATAATTGGGGGAAAGTGATGAGACTTGATGATTTAATGATGATTGGGATGAATTAACTCAGTAAAATACGTTAGTTTATAACCTTGTTATGTTTAGGAGTGATTAGAAACCTTTAAACATTGTTGGGACGAAGTTTAGAGGAGATTTGAGGAGTAAAAATTGATGAAAAACGTAACTAAGAAATTCTGGGCTGAAACTGGTCCCTCGTTAGAAGACCTTCCCAGGTCGTTCGAACGAGCTCGTTCGAACGAGCTTCTAACGAGTTGACCAGTCGCTTCTAACGAGGGGAGTCTTCGTTCGATACCTTCGTTCAATACATTCGTTCGAACGAACGGGAATCTCATTCGAACAGCCTCATTCGAACGAGACTTCTAACGAGCTGGCAGTTTAGGCCTTTTTGGCCTATTTTGATTTTGGGAGTCCCGTGATCTTGTTCGAGGATATAGATAACCTTCCTTTGATGATGTATTGATAGGTTTGGGACGTTTGTGTTATTTTGAGGAGTAAATTATATATGAGCGATTTAAATTAAAGGGATAGTTGGGTTGAGACGTGAGTGTCTACTACGACGTGAGAATAAATTAAGGCGCGTATGATTATAAACCGGAATCTTATAAAGTGTATAAATTATATATTGGTACTAGAATGAGAATAGTACTTCAATTAAACTACGGGATTACTAAGATGTGTGTTTAATTAGTATTGATATATGAATTGTGTGTATGACATACCTACCATACTTGCTATAATAGGAGGTTTGCGTTCGCTTAGGGCCCTCTAATCCTTGTCTTGCCCGGATTTAGACTGGTTTCCTCGATGAACATAGGTCAGAGAAAGACTTATTGGGATGTTAATAAGTCCGCTGATCGTGGGAGCGCAGGTATGTGCGTGACCCATGTGACGTGACTGTGTTCGCCTCCACTATTTGTGATTTGTGTTATCTGAACTATTCCTAAGAGATTCGGAATATGTAATCCTTATGTACGTGATGTACCGGGATGGATAGCAGAGTATGTGTGCACCGCATCTTAGTCTCGGGGTGCTTATATTGTATATTTATGTTGTGGAAATATACGCTTAGTAAACTGGGAACTTTCATATAGCATTGTGTGTAACTATGGAATAACATAGAGGGTTAATTTATAACGAGCTGTATTACTCTTGTATGAGAACCTTAATTTACGTTAAGCACCTATTTAAACTGAGATCGTTATAATGTTAATGAGAACCGAGTAATAAGGGTAGAACCTATAGCAGTCTAGCTAGTTATGATGTCACTTAGCTAGTAGTTGTGTCATTTTAGATGGGTACTTACGTTAGGAGTGCACAGTTAGACGAGAGGTGAAAATATCATGTGAGTGCACGTCCTAACATGTACTTTACATTTAATGTTTTAAATGTTTTTAAAGCACTTGCAGGTTTTTAAAATATCTCAACATTCGGGCTCTGACCCGTTTGCTTTCAAATCTATTTTTCTTGTAAAACCATTTTAGGTGCCCAGCCACAAGGACACCATGCATAGGATACTCATTCAGGTGACGAGCTGTTGCTGTTTGTGGAAGCTACAGGGATTTTCTTGTCGACGCTTCTATCATTTGGATTCCAGATTTGTTATCTATCAGTTGTAGGGCATGTTGCCCATTTCTATTAGAGACATCTTTCCATTTCAGTTTTTTAAACTTTGGCTTGTATTGTTTCAGTATCCAGTTTAGTTATTTCAGTTGTGGGATTTGTAGTGAGGAGTTTTCCTCCAGACTTTATTTACATTATGTGATGGTTATTCTATTTACTTCAGTATGGTGAATGGTGTTGTTATTCTTCATTACGCTTATTGCATGTTAATCAGACTTCAATTAAAATTTGGCAACTTACTTTTTAAATACTAGGTGGTTAGTAATAATAAAACGTTTTCGACAGTGATGCTATTAACTGGACCAACTTGGCATTTTGAATTAATTTAATAAAGGAGTAGCTACCCGGTATTTAATTAGTCGGGGTGTCACAGGTGGTATCAGAGCATCAGGTTCTTGTGTCCTTTAGGATCTGTACGGCTATTATGTTTGCGCTAAGTTTCTTTGATATAGAGCCCTATATTTTAGGACTGTTATACTCTTTTTGTGTATGCTACGTTCTTCAGCTATATTAAGTTTATAACTGCGAACTTATAAACTTCATTCTTATTTCAGAACTTTATAACGACGTGCACGACGAGTTCCCAGGGATGCAACGCCCGAACCCCAGCCCGCTCCAGTTCAGGGCATGATGAACGCCGCTGAGGTTGCAGCTATAGTAGCCCAAGCGGTAAATGCCGCAATTGCCGTTGTTCAGCAAGCACCACCTCAGGCACCGGTTGTCGCGCCAGTACAGGAAAATACATTCCTGTCTGCTTGGGAGTGTGTACGTGACGCTTTTCAGAAAGCGCATCATCCAGAGTTTGCAGGTAGCTCAGATGTGGTAGTCTCGAGCCAGTGGAGGAAGGATATGCAGAGGCACTTGAGGATGTATGAGTGCACGGATGTTCAGAAGCAGGTGCTAGCTACTTTCAAGCTAGTTGGATCTGCACTGCAGTGGTGGGAGTCTATTACCACCGTGGAGGAGAGGGATACTCTCACTATTTAGGGCTTCTGGGTGCGGTTTGACCGCAAGTACTTTCCGTCGGCTGTTAACACGGAAATGAGGAGGAAACTGATGAATCTGAGGCAAGAAGGTAAGACCGTGGCCGAGTATGAGGCCGAGTTCACGAATCTGTTGAATATCGTTCCAGATGAGATACTAATAGAGAAGAAGAAAATTGAGAAGTTCACGGACGGGTTGACATGGAGGATCCGTCAGCATCTGTTAGGGAACCTTTCGTTGGCCACGTATTCTAATGTGGTTAACGCTTCTTTGTTACACTGCCAGGACCACCGCTTTCATATGGCTGAGAGCAAGAGGTCGGGAGAGTCTAGCCATCAGGGCAGGACAGGAGGACATGGTGCCGGTGGGGCACAATCTGTTCAGGGGCAGAGACAGGGTGAGCAGGGTACCCAGCAGGGGGATCAGAAGAGGTTCCAATCATGGAACTACAGACAGGGACAGGGAGGTTTCCGTCAGGGCCATCAGGGTCCAAACGGCCATGAGGGCCAACAGGGGCAGAATGGGCAGCAGTTCACCAGGGCCAGCAGGGCTAAAGGAGGAACGGTAACGGCCACCAGAGTCGGGGACCGCAGGGGCAGAGAGGAGGGAACTTCCCAGGGAAGTGTTTTGTTTGTGGAAAGACTGGCCATAAGCGACAGGATTGTCCTGATAGGGGCAGGGCCCCACAGCAGCAGCAGCAGGGTGCTCGCCAGGAGCCGCAGAGGCCTATGTTTCCCGCCGCTCTCCCCGCACCGCCACAGATGGCAGCATTGCCACCCATTCCAGCAGTCCAAGTTCAGCAGGGGCAGCTACAGTACGGACGTGTCTACAACGTCCACCAGGCGGCAGTTCCACAGGCACCGCCTGCGATTGAGGGTACGTTTCCTATCCATGGCACTATGGGTCGGGTGTTATTTGATACGGGTGCTACACATTATTTTATAGCTACACACTTCGCGAAAGCCTTAGGATTGGTAGCTACGGCAGAGAGCACAGTGACGTGTGTCGACTCACCATTGGGGAGTGGGTCACTTGTATTCTTTATATGCCGGGGAGTGGGGGTAGAGATTAGTGGTTTGGTATTACCTGCAGTCATGTTGGTATTAGATATGCATGTTCACGATATGATTATCGGTATGTATTGGCTCGTAGCTTATAGGTCCATGATTGATTGCTTCAGCGGGAGCATTGTTTTTGCCATTCCGGGGCAAGAGATGTTCGTAGTGGCGATGCCTCGCCCAGAGGGAGGATCGACCGCTCATCTGTATTACATAGAGGAGGATACCTCTAAGGAGGTTGTGATTCCTTTAGATTCTATCCCAGTTGTCAGGGAGTATTCGGATGTGTTTCAGGAGATACCAGGCTTACCCTCAATCGAGAGATAGACTTTGTTATAGACCTATTGCCAGATACGAGGCCTATAGCACGCGCACCATACCGTATGGATCCAGCTGAGATGAGGGAGTTACGGGATCAGATTGAGCAGCTGTTAGGTTAGGGCTTTATTCATAGGAGTACCTCACCTTAGGGCGCTCCAGTTTTGTTTGTGAAGAAGAGGGATGGTTCACTGAGATTGTGTGTGGACTACCGAGAGTTGAATAAGGTCACGATACAGAATAAGTATCCGTTGCCTCGAATCAATGACTTATTCGACCAGTTGAGAGGAGCTTCTTTCTTCTCAAAGATTAATTTGAGATCGGGGTACCATCAGTTGCGTATCAGAGAGGAGGATGTCTCGAAGACTGCGTTCTTGTTGAGATATGGTTCTTACGAGTTTCGGGTTATGCCTTTTGGTTTGACCAACGCTCCAGCAGTGTTTATGGACTTGATGAACAGAGTGTTCAAGGATTTCCTATATCAGTTTGTCATTGTCTTCATTGATGATATACTGGTTTACTCCCAGACAGAGGAGGAGCACGTCGAGCATTTGAGGCAGGTTTTGCAGACACTTCGTCAGAACGAGTTGTATGCAAAATATGAGAAGTGCGGGTTTTGGTTGAAGGAGGTCCAGTTTTTGGGACACATTATTTCCGACCGGGGGATATCTGTTGATCCGGGTAGGGTATCCGCGGTGAGGGAGTGGGGACAGCCCACGACACCGACTGAGATTCGTAGTTTCTTGGGTCTAGCAGGATACTACAGGAGGTTTATCCGGGGTTTCTCGAAGATAGCAGGTCCTTTGACACATCTGACTCGTAAGGGTGTGCCATTCATCTGGAGTGATGCCTGTCAGTTGACATTCGATGAGTTGAAGGATAAATTGACCTCAGCACCTGTGTTAGCATTGCCGAGACCGGGAGTGGAGTATTTGGTTTACACCGATGCGTCTTTACAAGGGCTTGGAGGTGTATTACAGCAGGAGAGACATGCTATAGCTTATGCTTCCCGTAAGCTTAAGACTCACGAGAGGAATTACCCCACACATGATTTGGAGTTGGCAGCAGTGGTATTTGCCCTACGGTTTTGGAGGCACTATCTTTTGGGGGAGAAGTTTCAACTGTTCACGGACCACAAGTCCCTACAATACCTGTTCACGCAGAAAGAGTTGAATATGCGGTAGCTTAGGTGGCTTGAGTTTGTGAAAGAGTACCAGTTCGATATCCAGTATCACCCAGGTAAGGCTAACGTGGTAGCAGACGCGTTGAGACGTAGGCCAGCAGATGAGGTGGCAGAGGTGTGGAAGGCAAAGTGGAAGGAATTGGGACACTAGGATGCAGTGGCCCGATCTTTCATGTCTGTAATGACCGTTACACTGCAGATTGTCACAAAGGTAGTACGGGCACAGTCTAATGACTCGTTCTGTCAGGAGCAGATAGTTCGATTACTAGCAGAGGGAGCCGAGTCCTATACCGTTAGCTCAGACGGGGGATTACGCTTCAATGGGAGATTGGTAGTTCCGGAAGGGGAGAAATTGCGACATGAGGTGATGGCAGAGTCGCACGGCTCACGGTTCGTGGTACATCCCGGTGGGGACAAAATGTACCAAGACATGAGACGCCAGTATTGGTGGAGAGGTATGAAGAGAGATATCGCTGAGTTTGTTTCGAAATGCGCCACTTGTCAGCTTGTAAAAGTGGATCATCAGAGACCGGCAGGACTGCTACAGCCGTTGGAGGTCCCGGTGTGGATGTGGGAGAGCATATCCATGGACTTTATCATGGGGTTGCCTACGTCGCAGAGGGGTCACGACTCCGTTTGGGTAATTGTGGATAGGTTGTCCAAAGTCGCTCACTTTTTACCTGTAAGGACTGACTACACTACGGGACAGTATGCCCAGCTCTTCATTTCAGAGGTTGTGAGACTTCACGGTGTGCCCCTAAATATCGTATTTGACAGAGACAAGATATTTGTTTCGAGGTTTTGGGAGAGTTTCCAGGAGGCCATGGGCACGGAACTGCGGTTGAGTACGGCTTATCATCCGCAGACCGATGGGCAGACCGAGCGCACAAATCAGATGTTGGAGGACATGCTACGCATGTGCATTATTGACTTTGGGGGTGGATGGGAACAGTACCTTCCACTGGTGGAGTTTGCTTACAACAACTCCTATCAGTTCACTATTGGCATGGCTCCGTTTGAAGCATTGTACGGTAGGCCTTGTCATTCCCCAGCATGTTGGTTAGAGGTGGGGGACAACAAACTACTTGGGCCAGAAGTGATTCAGGATACTTCGGCAAGGATTGAGTTGATTCGGAGTTGCATTCGGGTAGCTCAAGACAGGCAGAAGAGTTATGCTGATGCGAAGAGATTTTTCAGGGAGTTCCAAGTGGGGGACTAGGTTTTTCTCAGAGTATCTCCTATGAAGGGGATTATGCGATTCGGGAAGAAGGGGAAGTTGGCACCGAGGTATGTGGGGCCGTTTCCTATTATTGAGCGGATCGGACCGGTTGCGTATAGACGTGGGTTACCGGAGCATTTTCATCGGATTCACGATGTCTTCCATATTTCCTCGCT
Source organism: Sambucus nigra (assembly GCA_949130495.1). Classification (NCBI taxonomy): domain Eukaryota; kingdom Viridiplantae; phylum Streptophyta; class Magnoliopsida; order Dipsacales; family Adoxaceae; genus Sambucus; species Sambucus nigra. Next base: position 390,795,876 of record OX422213.1, read on the forward strand.
GAGGAAATACCTTAGAGATAATTTGGCTCATTCTCACATTGCTGTGGAGGACATAGATCTCCAGCCGTATAGCTCCTACGAGAAGGGGCCGATTGCTATTTTGGACCGAAGCGAGAGGAAACTGCGGTCAAAGATAGTCCCGTTAGTGCGTGTTCAGTGGCGACATCACAATGTCGAGGAGTCCACATGGGAGAGCGAGGATGAGATGCGCGAACGTTATCCAGAGTTGTTTTTAGCAGGTACTTTTTACTTTCGAATTTCGGGACGAAATTCAGTTATTAGGGGGGAGTATGTAATACCCCGTATTTTTGGCTATATTTATTTTTGGGATTAATTAATTAAATGAGAATTAATTGGGAATTAATCCGGGGAAAATACTAGCGAGTTGTGAGTTGGTATTTGACTATATTGAGTATATATGATGTTATATGAATATTGAATTGTGAAATTTGTAGTGAGATTGATATACGGCAATTTGGTCATTTTATTGGACGCGTGTAACAGTCGCGTCAGGATATAAATATTTTGATTATAAAAGTGAATTTAAATTCTATTAACCGTATGGTCATTTTGAGTGCGCCAACACGTCCGGAAGGGTCGAGATAGTCAGAAAACACTAGACGGGGGTGTAGTTTGGGTCCCGGGGTATTTTTAGGCCATACCGGCAATATAAAGGGTATTTTGGTAATTTCGTATTTTTAGGAATTAAAAATGACGAAAATTAGAGAAGTAAATCTGATTGGGAATAGACCCACTAAACCCACTAACCAACCCTTAATGACCCAATAAGCTACGGAGGTTATCATTTAGGTTTCCAACTTTCCCAAAGAAAACCCTAGCCACCATAGCCACCTTTGGAGAAGAAAGCTTAAAGAGGGAGAGAAGGAGAAGGAATTCTGTAGAAAACCTTTACAAAATCAACACCAAATTCAGAGACAATCGAGGCAAGTGGTTTAATATCATTTAATTTCAGAGAATGCTCTTTCCATGTATAGGAATTTAATAAAATTGATTTGTTCTTGGTGTAATATGAAAACCCATGTATTTTGGAACTTAGAACTTGAAATCTTGAGAAGAATTGCATGTAGAATGATATGTAGATGATTATACTGAGAATATTAGTGATTGGGTGAAATTAAAATGGATTTTTATTGGGTTAATTCATGAATTAAAATTTTAGGGTTTGTGTTCTTGAATAATTGGGGGAAAGTGATGAGACTTGATGATTTAATGATGATTGGGATGAATTAACTCAGTAAAATACGTTAGTTTATAACCTTGTTATGTTTAGGAGTGATAAGAGACCTTTAAACATTGTTGGGACGAAGTTTAGAGGAGATTTGAGGAGTAAAAATTGATGAAAAACGTAACTAAGATATTCTGGGCCGAAACTGGTCCCTCGTTAGAAGACCTTCCCAGGTCGTTCGAACAAGCTCGTTCGAACGAGCTTCTAACGAGTTGACCAGTCGCTTCTAACGAGGGGAGACTTCGTTCGATACCTTCGTTCGAACGAACTGTATTTCGTTCGATACATTCGTTCGAACGAGATGTCGTTAGAAGGTACAGTTCGTTCGAACGAACTGGAATCTCGTTCGAACAGCCTCATTCGAACGAGACTTCTAACGAGTTGGCAGTTTAGGCCTTTTTGGCTTGTTTTGATTTTGGGAGTCCCGTGATCTTGTTCGAGGATATAGATAACCTTCCTTTGATGATGTATTGATAGGTTTGGGACGTTTGTGTTATTTAGAGGAGTAAATTATATATGAGTGATTTAAATTAAAGGGATAGTTGGGTTGAGACGTGAGTGTCTACTACGACGTGAGAATAAATTAAGGCGCGTATGATTATAAACCGGAATCGTATAAAGTGTATAAATTATATATTGGTACTAGAATGAGAATAGTACTTCAATTAAACTACGGGATTACTAAGATGTGTGTTTACTTAGTATTGATATATGAATTGTGTGTATTACATACCTACCATACTTGCTATCACAGGAGGTTTGCGTTCGCTTAGGGCCCTCTAATCCTTGTGTTGCCCGGATTTAGACTGGTTACCTCGATGAACATAGGTCAGAGAAAGACTTATTGGGATGTCAATAAGTCCGCTGATCGTGGGAGCGCAGGTATGTGCGTGACCCATGTGATGTGACTGTGTTCGCCTCCACTATTTGTGATTTGTATTATCTGAACTATTCCTGAGAGATTCGAAATATGTGATCCTTATGTACGTGATGTACCGGGATGGATAGCAGAGTATGTGTGCATCGCAGCTTAGTCTCGGGGTGCTTATATTGTATATTTATGTTGTGGAAATATACGCTTAATAAACTGGGAACTTTCATATAGTATTGTGTGTAACTATGGAATAACATAGAGGGTTAATTTATAACGGGCTGTATTACTCTTGTATGAGAACCTAAATTTACGTTAAGCACCTATTTAAACTGAGATCGTTATAATGTTAATGAGAACCGAGTAATAAGGGTAGAACCTATAGCAGTCTAGCTAGTTATGATGTCACTTAGCTAGTAGTTGTGTCATTTTAGATGGGTACTTACGTTAGGAGTGCACAGTTAGATGAGAGGTGAGAATATCATGTGAGTGCACGTCCTAACATGTACTTTACATTTAATGTTTTAAATGTTTTTAAAGCACTTGCATGTTTTTAAAATATCTCCCCATTCGGGCTCTGACCCGTTTGCTTTCAAATCTATTTTTCTTGTAAAACCATTTTAGGTGCCCAGCCACAAGGACACCATGCATAGGATACTCATTCAGTGACGAGCTGTAGCTGTTTGTGGAAGCTACAGGGATTTGCCTGTAGACGCTTCTATCATTTGGATTCCAGATTTTTATCTATCAGTTGTAGGGTATGTTGCCCATTTCTATTAGAGACATCTTTCCATTTCAGTTTTTCAAACTTTGGCATGTATTGTTTCAGTATCCAGTTTAGTTATTTCAGTTGTGGGATTCGTAGTGAGGAGTTTTCCTCCAGACTTTATTTACATTATGTGATGGTTATTCTATTTACTTCAGTATTGTGAATGGTGTTGTTATTCTTCATTTCACTTGTTGCATGTTAATCTGACTTCAATTAAAATTTGGCAACTTACTTTTTAAATACTAGGTGGTTAGTAATAATAAAACGTTTTCGACAGTGATGCTATTAACTGGACCAACTTGGCATTTTGAATTAATTTAATAAAGGAGTAGCTACTCGGTATTTAATTAGTCGGGTTGTCACATTTTATTTTATGAAATTGAAATTGCTATTGAAATTGTGCGTGAGCTTTTAGGTCAATAATATATTTGAAATTTGGTTTCTCTCTCTAATTGCAGCAACGACGACCATCTCTCTCTCTTTACACACATTTCGATACATATCTTTCTCTCTCTCTCTCTCTCTCTCTCTAGAGAGAGAGATAGGGAGAGATATGGCCATTGAGTTTGTGGATTTGAATATTTTGATGTCCATTAAGTTGGTTGTCCCTAGGAATTTCTAATATATCTCATTGTTATTTGAATTGTTGTTTGGGATTCTTGAGTTGTTATTGACTTGTGGATTTGAACACTTATATGGCCATTGAGTTGGTTAGCCCTAGGCAATTCTAACATTTTGGGTTATGATTAAATCGAATATAAATAAGTAATCATACATTCACATGAGAATACATGCATGCATGTAGACAGCAAAGCAAGTGTTATATAACAAGTAACGACGGTAAAAAGTAATAATGAGAACTGCAATAGATAGTCATTGGTTATCTATTGAGGTTATTGTTACTATAATTTAGGCATGCATGTGTAAATTTACATTAAGTCAACTTGTTATATAACACTTGCTTCGAGTGGTGCATGCGTACATGTATTCTCATTGTGAATGCATGACATAATAGTTCTGTAACATTTATAACTAATCTAAATTGCATATAGTGTCCATAGATACTAGCCTTCTAGTTATTAAGCATGCGCATTCAATATCCCTTAGACCCGTTCGAGAGTCATTACCTATAATGAGATCTCTCGAATTGTCCCGTTTGGACAGTTTTGGACTCCATAGTTTCTGTATAATAATGTTCTTAGTGTTTTAAACTTGTTACTATTGGGGTAAGTTCTAATGACGTGTCTTAATATTCTCTGGGTACATACTAAATGAAGTGATGTTAAGTGTTATCTCAATTGATAAATTGAAATAAAACTTACACTTGAGAATTTACGTCGTGTACTTAAAGAACTATGGAATATACTATCAAATTTTCGTCAAATTGGAACAATGTGGATGATATGTTAACTATATTACAGAAATATGCGGTCTTAAATGGGATAGGACCACTCACCCTTTCTAGGAGATGGAGAAAATAAAAATTATATTATTTTTATAATATAACACCGAAAGATGAAATATCAATCTTGTAGTAAATTATTTAATGGGAACTAAATGTTCACACTTTTGTTTATACTTATCCATATGTTTCTTACTCATAATAGGTTGAATTGTTGATTGGTGGAATTGAACATTTAAATGGCCATTGAGTTGGTTGGACTTAGGAATTTCTAATATATTGCATTATTATTTGCATTGTTGTTTGGAATTCGTGAATTGTTGTTGATTGGTGGATTTGAACACTTAGATTGTTATTGAGTTGGTAGGCCATAGGCAATTCTAACATTCAGGGTTGTGATTAAACCGAATATAAATAAGTAATAATGCATTCATATGAGAATACACGCTTACATGTAGCCCGCAAAGCAAGTGTTATATAATAAGTAATGAGGGTAAAAGGTAGTAACGGGAACCACAATATATAGTTATTAGCTATCTATTGCAGTTCTCTTCACTATGATATAGGCATGCATGTGTAAATTTACATGAAGTCAACTTGTTATATAACCCTTGGTTTGGGGTGCATGCATGCACGCATTCTCATGTGAATGCATGACATAATGGTTTTGTAACATTTATAACTACTTTAAATTACATATCGTGGGCATAAATACTAGTCTTCTAGTTCTTATGCATACGTATTTAATAGCCCTTAGACCCGTTCGAGAGTCATTACCCCTGTAATAAGATATCTTCAATTGTCCCATTTGGAAAGTTGGGACAACTTAGTTTATGTATATTAATATTCTTAGCGTCTTAAACTTTTTACTTTTGAGGGAAGTTATGTTGCCGCATCTTAATGTTCTTCGGGTACATACTAGATGATGCGATTTTAAGTGTTATCTGAATTGATAATTTGAAATAACACTTACACTTGCGAATCTATGTCGTGTACGTGGATAATTATAGGGATATCTTGCCGAATTTTCCTTAAATTCGAACAATGTGCATGAGCTATTATATATATTACAGAAATATGCGATCTTGAATGGGATAAGACCACTCACCCTTTAGAGGAGATGGAGGAAGTAGGAATTATATTGTTTTTATAATATAACACTGAAAGATGAAATGTCAAGCTTGTAGTAATTTATTTAATGGGAACTAAATGTTCACACTTTGGTTTATACTAATCCATGAATATACGCTTCTTACCCGTAGTAGTTGAATGTTTCTAGTAGATGTGATGGTATATCCTAAATACGAAGAGTGGATGGGTGAGACAAATAGATTAGGGGATGTGTTTCACAGATGTGCTAATGAATTTGTGAAATAAACAAAGAGATATCATAACGATGACGAGTTTACGTGTCTGTGTGCTAAGTGTAAGAATTGTAAGGTGTTCAAGTGGAAAATAGTTGAAATACATTTGTTAAGATGGGGTATACAAGATAGTTATCAATTTTAGTTTTTTCACACGGAATCGAAAGTTCCTTTTGTCCCCGAGAAACTTTCACAATAACCTTCAACAACTAGGATAAATCTACAAGGGAAAGAGGACAATATAGATAATGATATGCTAGAAGATTTAGTAGATTACATGTATGGAGTTCATGAAGTGGATGAAAATGAGGTCACTAACGATGTACAAGGTTCGGGTGCTAGTAAAAATATTAGGATAAACCTGGATGATGACAACCAAAGTTTAAAATTTAAGGTAACCCAGTCATTGTACTCTAGTTATGATAAAGATCAAGCAACTTTGCATGCCATGGAAGGTTTGTATAGTTTAAAGACCCATTATGGTTTGTTTGGCAATAGCATGACATGAATTTTGAATTAGGTTAAGGGCTTACTGCCCAAGCAGAATATGCTTCCAAATAGCTATCCTACTATGAAGAACAATTTGAGAGGTTTGGGAATGAAGTATAAATCAATTCATGCTTGTGTGTATGACTGCATACTATACCAAAAGGAGTTTGAAAATCTCGATCGGTGTTCGGAATGCGATGAACCTAGATATGTCCAATCTACTGGAAAGGAATGCATGTGCTAAAAAATGCCTCAAAATTATTGAAATATTTTCCCGTTGGGCCTAGATTAAAGTGATTTTTCATAGTACCATGGATAGAGGAGGAAATGATTTGGCATGCTAGGGCAGAAGTGAGATATAATCTCATACGTCATCCTATTAATTCTACAGTTTGGAAGAGGATGAGTTTTGAGTATCCCATTTTTTCTCGAGAATAGTGTAACGTTCATTTGGTAATATCAATAAGATAGTTTCAATCCATTTGGAAATCTAAGTTCCAATCAGAGTGTATGGACAATGATCTGAGCCCCAGTCAATCTCCCTCTTTCACAGTGTATGAGACCTGAATTTTTGATATTGTCTTTTTCCATACTTGGGGGTAAAGTCACCAAGTGAAGACACCGATGTCTACCTAGATAATTTAAGAATCAAAGTAGTTGTGGGAATAGGGTGTTCAAGAATTTGACTCTTTTATAAAATAATAATTTATGCTGAAAGCTATGTTGATGTGGGCAATTCATGATATTCCATCTTATGGGATGTTATCTGGTTGTGTAGTACATGGTTATTTGGGTATGGAGAGGAGACTGAATCTCTTCGTCTCCCCACTAGCTAAAAAAATATATACCATTCCCATAGGAGGTTTTTATCCCCAGCTCATAGTTTTATATTTGAGAAAGGTTCTAATTTTTCACCGAACAGAGTTGCACATAGGCTACCTTCGAGAAAACTTTTTGGTTCAGAAATTGAAAGTAAATCTTCTAATTGTGGTCCTAATATGCCATGTAAGAATCCTAAATTTACGAATGTCAAGCATACCCCAATTGGGAATGAAACTGAGACAAGAAAGGCATGGTCTAGGAGGTCAATTTTATTTGACTTTCCTTATTAGAAGAATAACCTGGTGCGCCATGTATTTGATGTGATGCACACATAGAAGAACATCTATGAACATATTGTGGTAAAATGCCTTGGGGGAGTTATTCGAAGGACGGAGAAAATGCACGAAAAGACCTTTAATCATTGAAACTTAAGCCACAACTATGGTTTAAAAAAGATAGTAGGGGAAGGACAATAATTCCCCTTGGTGCATTTACTCTGGAGAGTGAGGAAAGTAAGGTTATTTTAAACATAATATATAATTTGAAGGTTCCATCTAATTTTTCATCCAACTTGAAAAGGATTATGAATTATGCTACCCATGATTTACATTAGTGTAAGTCCCACGATCGGCATGTGATCATGCAATTGGTTCCTTTATTATTTAAGCACTGTTTCTCGAAGCACAAGGATTTGTGGAGGGCTATTTTGTAAATTAGTATATGTTTCTTACTTTTATGTGAGAAGGTAGTCAATCAAGATCACATAGTGGCTGTAAAATTGGCAGTGATCGAAGCAATTTTTGTGTTGGAGAAGTACCTTCCCCATCATTATTTGACCTAAGTGTTCACTTATTGGTACACTTATGCGACGAGGCACTTCTTTGCGGACCAGTTAGATATCAGTGGATGTATCCATTTAAAAGATTGATGAAATTTTGCAAAGATTATGTCAAGAATACACAATATATTGAAGGATCAATCGTAGAGGAATACATAACCATGGAGTCATCAATATGCACTCGAGAATATATGCCTGACCCGAGCAGCATGGGTGATAGTGATGAGTTCATCGACGAGGTTGCTCATTTCATGGGCAAACGAGTGAGATTAACAAATTTACAATATGAACAAGTAGCTCATTATCTATTTGACACACATGAAGATGTAGAAGAGTAGAAGAGATAAGTTTATAGTATTTAACTTTTACATTATTTTTGTTTTTATACATGATCAATTTTGTAATACGTTTGTCAGGCACAATGCAACAAATATGAAGCGTGTGGGAACAATAAAAGATGAATAATAATGGCACAATTGCCTTGCATAATTGGCACAGTTTGCCTTCATGATGGTCCAATAGTGGGCTTATGTGCCTACTCATTTGACCAATGATCTTCTTGTTGAATGTGATCCATAGGAAACTTCATGGATCTCCTTTATTAAGTTGTTGGCTTAAATTGTATGTACATATTTAAGTAATAAAATGATGAACCGACTTCTAAATAGGAGTCCTCCTTTTATCACATACCTTGATACTTTATATCGAAGTCTCGTTTGTTTATGCTGGTATAATGACTTTTTCTAAGTATGCTCTAATTGGATCCATCCATGATGTCCCCGCATCTAATTTAGTGGCAGTGATAATTTCTTCATCGATACTTCGGTGCATTATAATTTTTATAGGAATTATTCTTTTGAGCTCTGTTATGGTGGTTGAAGGTGTGTCTTCTAGAGCATTTTTTTTATCTTGGAATTCTCACCATTCTGACTGCTAGGAATTTTTCCAACCAGCTCCTAGTTCTAGCCAGGTATATAACAATGGAATCCTTTATTTCCTTATAAACTCCCAATAACTATTTAACTATCAGTTGAGAGTCGTTATATGCATGTATCTTCTCGGCGCCAAGAGATGATGTTATGCCAAATCCAGCTGTGAGCACCTCATACTCTGCCTCATTGTTGGAGGCTTCAAATTGGAATCTGAGAGCGTATTCCACGTCAATGTCATCCGACGTGGTAATAATCAAACCTTCTCCGCTACTTGAGGCATAATATGAACCGTCTATGAACATTTTCCAGATAAGAGGGTTTTCTTTAAAATCTCCTTCGATCAAGATCCCATAATTGAACAATTTTTTTAACGGCTCCAAGTTGCAAGAAATTTCTTCCTACTTGGATGTTGACCCTGGGACCTCAATACTCTGATCAGTCGGCTTAATATTATGAATTTTTTCCTTTAGAAGTTTCCTCATCTTATTTGACTGGTGAGATATCTTCAGAAGAAGTCGACTCGGTATATGGCGGAGATGATCTCTCTTTCGTAGAAGTATGCTTTAATATTTTAGTCAATGAGGCTTCTTCCTTAGAAGTTTGATCAGTGGGTTCTTCCTCGTACGTAAACTCACCAACGAATCTGTGATGACTTGTCACTTGATTATCAGTCTTAGTTCAAATTGTATATTATACTCTCCTAATTCTATTGCCTAAGCCATCATCCTACCCGATTTCTTAGGTTAATGAATGGGTTAGCGTAATGATAATTCTGTATAGACTATAATGGTATGTGATTAAAAGTACGGCTTTATCCTCCGAGAAGATTTGATTAGGGTTAGTTCTAGTTTTTTCGATCTTCGATGTTGGATCTCCGCTCCTCGGTATGATTTGCTGGGATAGTAAACTGTTTTTTACTCCATTTTCTTATCAGACTAGCATCGAGCTAGCTGTCAATTTAGATGTGGCCAAGTAAAAGTAAATTTTTTCTCCCATTATAGGCCTTAAAAGCAGATGTGGATATCCCAAGTACTTATTTAATTCCAAGAAAGCAATATTGCATTCGTTATTCCACTCAAATGTCTTTTGTAATACTTTAACGATTGGAAAGAACTTGTCGGTAGCTCGTGAAATAAATTGATTTAGCCCCACCACCCTGAAAGTTAACCTTCTCACTTCCTTTTTATTTTTTGGAGACTGTATATTAATTAATACCTAAATTTTATCTGGCTTAGTTTCAATGCCTCCCTAATTAACTATATAGCCTAAGATCATTCCTTTTCGTACCCCAAAGATATATTTTGTTGGTTTGAGTTTCATTCAATGTTTTTCTAGCTAGTCGAATGTTTGACCCAGATCTTTGATGTGATCGGTGGTTATTTTTGCTCTTGGTGAGAATGTCATAAACATACACCTCCATGTTTTTCCCGATATGTTCTTCAAAAACTTTATTTACCAACCTTTGGCATATTGCTCTAGTATTATTAAGTCCAAAAGGCATGACATTGTAGTAGTAAGAACTTCGACTTATGATAAATGAAATCTTTTCCCTGTCGACGGGTTTTATCTTAATTTAGCTGCAGCTTGAGTACTTGTCCAAGAAACTAAACATCTTATGTCCATAAGTGGCGTCGACTAATTGATCAATCCTAGGAAAAGGATAATGATCCTTCAAACATGCTTTGTTTAGTTCGATGAAGTCAACATACATATGCCACTTCTCATTCTTTTTCCTAACCATCCCTACGTTAGAAGGGCAGTCTGGGTACTTGACATCTTCAATGAAATTCTCTTTTTTTAACTTCTCTACTTCTTATTGTACGACCATGTTCCTCTCCTATATGAATACATGTCATTTTTTTAGTAACTTGGCAACCTTGACTATGTTTAGTTCATGATAGGTGAATTTTGGATCAATTCCAGGAATGTTTGCCTAACTCTAAGTAAACATGTTTTTTTGTTTCTTAAGAAAATATTCTAATTCCTTCTTGAGGGTAGGTTTAAGTGATGAGCTGATTTGGGTTGTTTATCATCCAAGATAATTGCTTCTGTTTCTTCGACAACCTTCCCTTTGACCAGATCTTCCTCTTTTTATGAATCCAATATTTTAATTTGGTAGTTCATGGTTATTTTATTCTATTCCTCCTAGTTAGATGAAGTATAGTAGCACTCTGTGCCTTCAAACGGGTTCCTTTTAACCAGGTTGACCCTGTAATGAGTCTGGAACTTCAAACATTGATGCAGAGTAGAAGGTACTGCTTTGAATTTCTTCAACCCTACTTTATCGAAGATAATACTATTCGTTGAATTTGACATTCTTATCCAAGAAAAAAACTCTTCTCTGTTCGACAAGTTGGCCAAGCGTCGATTACCACTTCTAGCTTAATTACTCCTAAGGGGAAACTGATGAGAGGAATATGGTAAGCTTCAAGTTTGCTACCTCACAGTCCCAAAACTCTTAAGCAATTATAGAATAAGATGTCGATTGTACTACCGTTGTCAACCAAAACTCTTATCACCTTACCTTTATATACCATCATCGTAACAACTAGGGGGTCGTCATAAGGGTAAAGCACTCTTGCTAGATCATCTTTGGAGAAATCGACTACTAAATGATCTTTGTTCATCTTCTTTGAATGAGTAGCTACGTCGCTGGTTAGGTTGATCTGCCTAATATAAGTACAAGCCTTTGCCTTTTTAAGGTAGGATTTCCTCTCTACTAGTTCATCTCCTTTGCTAGCGTCACCTCTCGTAATAAAATAGCACCCAAAAGATATCATATTTACCTCATACAAGGGCTCCTTACGCCTTTAAGGTTGGTCCGAGTCAACTTCAAAATCATCATCTCTTCCTATTTTCTTTTCTATATGGAAATTTTAAACGTGTCATGGGTTTCTTCTCGTTTCTTTTATCTACTCGACTGCCCCTCTCTATAAATTTTGATAGTTTACCTTTTCAAATCTGGTTCTCTATTTTGTTCTTCGAGGATAAACAATTATCAGTATTATGGTCATGGTATTTGTAGAAATCATAGTACGTACTCTTATTTCTTCGGTTTGGAGGAGATTTTAGCTTTCTAGGCCATTTCAGGCCTCTACTCCCATGAATCTCTTCTACAATATAGTGAACACCAACGATCAGAGGAGTTTGTTCATTTTATCTCTATGGATTGTCCATCTTTCAATCTTTCTTCTTTATCTTCTATGAGCTATTTTTGGCAATGGCCTTGTAGTTATTGGACACTTTAGAAACCATAGCTTCCTCTGAGTTCATAATTTTGCCTACCTTGTCCAGTAATTTGGTCATAGTCCTAGGCGGCTCCTTCGCCGGATCATAATATAACTTCTCAAGTAGCAGGCCACTCATTAACGCTGTTATAGTTATCTTCTCATCATTGTCAATTACTTCCATAATAAAAAGTATGAATGGATATCCTTTTATAAAACTTATATGTAATGGATTCTTTCATTTGGTCATTTCTACTAAATGATCCTCCAGTCATTGGATTGATCCCTTCCAGGGTTGGTCATTCGGATCAGCCTTTACTATGACAATCTTAGCTAGTCGACCACTATTTTATGTTGAGGTCTCTTCCTAGGAAGTCTTATAGGCACATACTCACCCACGTGCAGCCGTTCTTGACATGATTAAACCTTCTCGGCATTCTTTAGGCCCTCTAGGTTCTCTGTGGTACCATCCTCTTACTGTTCGAGGATCTAACTGATCAAATATGGATCACATGTTCAGTCTCTCCAACACACTAGGCCTCTCCTAAAAGAATGATTGGTCATCACAGTAACTATTTTTCCCGAGGGACAAGGTGTCTCCTGGGCAATATGACCTAATAATTTATGATCTAGAGTATCTGGATCTACTTACTTCATTTTGTGAAACCTAATTCATCCTCGTAAGGTTCTACAGAGCCAGTTAAAAATAGGTCAGTTGCCAATCTTTAAAGGGGTATGAAGAAACATTTCACCTCTCCTATCAAAGGGTTCTCTCCTAGTTGGTGTGATAAAATATGCTCCAGACCTATTTTGACAATCCTGAATCTTCTTCGTTACTCGTTTCATCATTTCCTTCATCACCTGTTGGCCTCTTGCTATATTCATCAAAATTCCTTATATATCCCTAATCCTAACAGGGTATAGGGTGGAATATTTTCAATCGCCCGGCTACTTTCTGTATTATCATTCATTTTAAGAGCTGGCATGTGTCTGAACAGACTTGGGTTAGGTTTTTTAATATGGAATGGTAGTAAATAATAAAGGGCTTGTCGAGAATTTCCACAGATGGTACTAATCTATTATCTCCTAAAAGATGTATATGCATTTTATGGGTCTTAGCTGATTAATACCAATAATAAACTAAAACATATAAAGAGATTAACATCTCATATTTAGGAGTGATGAGAGATAGATAAGAAAACATGAGTTTTAATAAGGTTTAGCCCAAGGAGGAGCCTATGTTTACAGGTGTAATGTGGTTTGTATTAACAGTGAAACGGATAGATACAAGCACTTAAGAATCTCTCTAGGGATTTTTATATGGTTATCAAGTTGAGTACTTCAGGATTCCTTATTCTGTAACATTATGTGTTATTTATAGGCTGTTAAGAGAGAGAGAAGTGGAAGAGGTGAAATGATTTTATAAATTAGGTAGTTACACCTTTTTACATTCCAAAAAATAGTTAATGATAAGGTAATCACAAGAAGCTAAAAGGACTAACACACGTGTGTGTAAAATACGAGCTATACATATTCCCATATGTGGCCCATGCATGTGTTTGGTGACTGATAACATTAACTCCCTATAAGTAGCCATTTAGTAGACCAAAAGTAATATTGATCCGACCAAAGAGATGACATGTCGATCATGTCTAGTGAGTCAGGTGAGCATCTTATGATTATAGGTATAACGATACCACTAGTCCATATCACAATACATTTTTATTATACTACAAAAAGTCTTAAGCTTGATCAATATGTAGTATATACAATAAAGTGAATGCATTTAATACCACATAACATTCTTGATAATTATTCTATCGAAAGATTAAACGAAGCAATTTGATTTATGCTTAAGGATTTTCAAAACGATTGTGATTTGAAAAATGAATTTCATTTTTATGTCTTGTATATGTGAGAAGTTGTGACACCCTGTAAAATTTAATACTAGATTGATCAGGCCTAATACTAACTCATGGGATTTAAAATAATTGAATATCGTTGTAAGCATGACTGAAAATAAAATTAAATGCATAAAGTAAATAATTGGAACACAAAACCACATAAACTTTAATACCAAAACCAACATTGAGTAATAAAATCCTCGCATACAAGCATTGACGTTTCATACATGTTAATACCACTATAAAGTAGTGTGGGATCCCATTTAATACAATTCATGAAAGTATCCGACCAAACCAAATTGATCAAATTATTTCCTGGCCCAAATCATGAGTTGATTTATACAAGATTGCTTTAAATATATTATAACACTTGCGGATATAGTCAAACCAGGAACTAATAATCTCATAAGAGATATTCAGGTACTCATTGGTATATCCATGTATTATTTTGAGTTCCTTGTACAACTCAAACTTAATGATGATTCACTTATAAATTGTACACTCTAACCCAGGGCGAAAGGATGTAACAAACTTTGTTGAGAGACACTATAATAAATAGTAACCCCTTCGTGGACATAGGCAAGTTCCCGAACCACGTATATCATTGTTGTCTGTGATCTTTTTGTGATTGTTTTCGTGGATCTCTTTATTGTGATATTTTATGTACTCATAATTGGTGCCGTTTATGGGAAGCGAATTCTATTCCTACGAAAATCTTCATAAATAAAAATTATGTCATGTCTCACCATAGCAGTAACATTCCTCAAGTTGGTGATGTTCAGGAAGACCCATTTATCCTAGTATCAGGTCTGAAATTTGCTAGCGTACAAACCCCAGGTTTCGTCAAAAAATCCAACCTTCTGAAGAAATTCAGGGATCACCTAGATCTACACAGATCTCTAGGTTGGTAGATGCTTACAAAGACAGACTTTGCGAATAATAGGAGGCTACACGCCTCCAGGTAGAATAAAATGCTCACCTCCAAAAGCGACTTGAGAGGATGGAGACAGATCTCCAAAGGGGCATCTAGAAGTTCCGAGATAAGACTTATAGTCCTCAGGTCAGTAACACTCACAGCCGAGGGAGGAGCTCCAGGTATAACCAGGAAAAAATTGAATGTGACAGGTCAGAGCATGGTCGATTCGATCATTTCTAGCTAGAGAGACACCACGGGAGTAACGATCAACAAAATTAAGACATTAGCATTCTGGTTCGTAGGGAGATGGACCAACATACAGCCCAACGTAGATCCACATGCACCAGAGAGCTATCTGAGAGGGATCTCAATACTTAGATGAAGTCCCCTTTTTCAAGGACAATCGAAGAAGAGTAGCCCCCGAAGAATTTTTCCTTCCCCCGGTTTAAGAACTAAGACAAGAAAATAGTACCCATAGATCATGTTCGACAATACAGACAAGTAATGACCTCATGTAACCACAATGATGCACTAATGTGCAGAATTTTCCCTTCTATCCTACACAATGTATCACATAAGTGGTTTATAAGGCTACCTCACTGGTCGATCAGAAACTTTGCAACTCTAGCAGAAGCCTTCACCGCTCGCTTTGTAACCACTAGCTCCCACATCAAGCGGATGGATGCACTTATTACCATGAAGAACAAACCATAGGATAACCTTTATGATTATGCCAAAAGGTATTGGGAAGTCTTCAATAAGATCGAGGACTATTCGAAGAAAGTTGATGTAACATCCGTTAAAATCGGTCTAACGACCACCTCTTTGTTGCACCAGTCCCTGAATAAGAAAGAAGACAACACCATTGATGACCGTATGGCTCGTATTGAGAAATACACAAAGGTGGAAGATATGGTTCACTATAATGCAGGGCATAATGGTCGAGAAAAGGCGAATAAGGGGATAGAGAAAAACGATACTCCGAAGAAGGGAAACAAGAATGGAGAAAGAATGGCTCCAAGAATGGGAACAAGACTGACCCCTCCAAGGCGTTCTAGGTTGTTAACACAGTTTTCAAGGAACCCATTTACAAAATCCTGAGCAAAATCAAAGATGATCCATTCATCAAATGGACCAAGAAGATAGGTGACGACCCAACCAAAAAGAATAATGCGCTAATATGTGCATTCCATAAGGAGGAAAGTTAATCGAGAATTATAAGGATCTGAAGTCACACTTGGAGTCGATGGCTCAAGAAAGGCACCTTAATGAGTACATCAAGAAGAAAGAAGATAAGGTCGCAGCCAATGGCAACTAGAAGCTGAGCAATATCCTCGACAATGATACATAAAATGAGTTTGCAGTAATCCATGGGGCATAAGACCTTAACTAGATCAAGGGTTTTGCTATTCGAATGGAGCTTAAGAAGGTTACTGACGCTATGGAAGCTTTTCAGATCGACCCCGCCAAAATCCAGGTTAGTAAGCGTCAGCGACCAGAGGACGTAAACTACACCAAGCATATAGTTTCCACCGAGGAAGATATGGTTGTGGTGAGAACCTCACATCACGACGCATTGGTAATCACACTCAGAATAGCCAATTGGGATGTTGACAAGATGTTCATAGACCAGGGGAGTTTGTCAGAAGTGATGTACCTGTAATTGTTCTCTAAACTCAAGATGAACATCATCGGCCTTAAAGAAGCCACAATTCCATTGGTCGGCTTTGCAGGATGGATCACGATGCCGTCGAGGAAGATAATCTTGCTTGTTAGGGCAGGAAACACCTCAAAGTTAATTTAGTTCTTAGTCGTGGACAGTTAGTCCCCATATCATGCCATCTTAGGCAGAGGATGACTGCATGTTGTGAAGGTCGTACCATCCACGTACCACTAGAAGCTAAAGTGCATTATTGATCGAGGAGTGGTTAAAATTCGTGGGGATCAGGCCACAACTAAAAAGTTCTTTATTTCATCTATTCATCCTAAGAAATAAAAGAAGAAGGAGGTAAAGGATGCTCAGGAGGAATCCTAGAAGAGGGTTGTACTCTCCAAATAGCAACTACAGTACGACCAACCAGGGGTGAAGGAGACTATGGTCCACCTGGTCGATATGGTCATTGAAAACCTAGAAGAAGATGGAGTCGGCGATAACTTTCCAGAGAAGAAATTTCTTATCAGAGTGACACTCATCGATCAAGAAAATAAAGATTTGACTGCATTTCTCAAGAATAATCTGGATATTTTTTCTTAGGAACCATATGACTTTCCAATGATTGATCCCAATGTCGCCTTCCACCGCTTACATGTTGACCCGGCCTTCAAATCGATCGCTCAAAAGGCTCGTCGAATAGCCTCTGATAAGGAGAGAGCAATGGAAAATGAGGTATGGAAACTACTGGATGCAGGATCCATTAGGGAAGTTCATTTTCTCAAATAGTTGTCCAACCCGGTGGTGGTGCTAAAGATAAATAACAATTAGAAGGTTTGTATTGATTTCAAAGACCTCAGCAGAGCATGCCACAAGGATAGCTTCCCTCTTCCCAAAATATATCATTTAGTCGATGCTACAGCGACGCACTAAAAGATGAGCTTCCTAGACGCCTACTCTGACTACCATCAAATTCCTTTATTCAGACCCTACTAGGATAAAACCTCCTTTATAACCCCCATTGGGTTGTATTACTACAAGATTTTGTCGTTCGGCTCAAAGAACATAGGGGAAACTTATCAAAGATTGGTCACCAAGATGTTTAAGAAATAGATGGGAGGCATGATGGAGGTCTATATTAATAATATGCTAGTCAAAAGCAATAACAAAGGCTACCACCTCACAAACTTAGCCAAAACCTTTGAGATCCGCTTAACGCGAGTAAGTATTCATTCGAACTCTAATCAAGAAATTTCGTGGGCTATCTAGTCAGTAAAGGGGGATTAAGGACAATCCGGATCACACCGATGCTATCACTAGAGTCCAGCATTATTAGACATCATGAGATGTTCAAAAGCCCGCTAGTATGCTCATGGCACCCAATCGCTTCATCTCCAAGTCTTCGAAATGTTGTCGGCTATTCTTTCAGTTTCTAAAAATGGATAAAGGTCTTATATGGAACGACGACTGCTCACGAGCTCTAGAAAAGATCAAATCCCACCTTAGCAAGACACCACTGCTAGTTATTCCAAATCTTGGAGACCCACCATACCTTTATCTTATAGTATCAGACCACTTGTAAGCTCCTCCCTGGTATGTGAAAAAGATGAAAGTCAACATCCTATTACTTCCTCCAGCAAGACACTTATGGACGCAAAACAGCGGTGCCTACCTCTGGAAAAACTATCCTATGCACAGGTAGTCACCTCGTGGAAATTGAAGCATTAATTTGAGGACCATTTGATAATCGTAAATCCGACCTCTCCAGACAACTCTCAAAGTGGTCATTATTTGGGAGATTTGATATCCATTTTCAACCAAGAACCACGATTAAGGGACAAGTCTTAACAGACTTTATTACTGAATTTATAGGGGATCAACCAATCAATCAATTGGGAATGGAGCAGTGAATAAATGAGGAAGCATAGTCTAAGGAGTGGATCTTATATATTGATGGAGCCTTTAATTCCAAGGGGGTGGTAGTAAGGATCATTCTCATTACTCTAGAAGATACCATAATCGAGTAAAGAATAAGATTGAGATTTAAGTCCTCCAATAACAAAGCTGAGTACGAAGCATTGATCACTAGCTTGCGCAAAGCCCAACTACTTGGGGCTAAGCGCCTTCATGTATTCAAAGACTCTAAACTACTCTCCAAGCAAGTGAGCAGGGATTTAAATGCCAAATATGACATGATGGAAGGCTACCTTGTCGTGGTAAGAGGACTTATGGCAAGATTTGAAAAAGTGTACATTTAATAGTTCCCCTGGGGTAAAACAGTTATGAAGATGCCTTAGCGGCCTTGAGTTCATTAATCAACTCCAACCAGAAGAGAACTATTCAGATAGAATTCCTCGCACAACTAATTATTGACCGGACAGTCATAGAAAAGTAGATCCTCCTCACAGCAAAGTTCCCTAGTTGGATGGATCCCATTATAAATTATCTAAGGAGTTACACACTACCTGATAACAAGAGGTCAGTCGATTAGGTAAGGGTCAAGGTTGTTCTCTTTTATCTCTCCCCGGAAGGAAATCTATATAAAAAGTTATTTACATTTCCTTATCTCCAGTGCGTCAGCCCATATGACATCGAGCAAGTAGTGGCAACCTTTATGAGGGCATTTGTTGGAGTCATGCAAGAGGGAGATCTCTGGCCTTCTGAGTAATTAAGGAGGGTTAGTAGTGGCCTCATATGCAAAATAATTCTAAGCACTTACGTTCTTAAGTTTCAAAAGTGTCAGAAGAACAATCCTATGATCCACCAGCACGCCAGTGACCTGAAATCACTGATAAGCCCATGGTCATTGGCGCAATAGGCACTATACATAGTGGAACCAATGCCTACCACATTTAGAAATCGAAAGTATTTACTGGTAGGCACAAACTACTTCACCAAATGGGTAGAGGCAGAACCCCTGAGGAATATTTGTGCCTCGGATATGGTGAGGTTTATCTAGAGAAACATCGTAACAAGCTTTGGTTACCAAGGACCATCGTCACCGATTACAACACACAATTAGAGAATGGTTTCTTTCAAGGTTTTATGATGAACATGGAATCAAGCGCCACTTTAGTTTTGTGGTGTACCCCCAAAACAATGGATAGACAGAGGCTTCTAACAAAAACATGCTCGATAGACTAAAAAATCAGTTAGAAAGAGACAAGGGTGTCTTAGTGGATGAGCTTCCTTATTTTATATAGTCTTATTGCACCACCCCTAGGTGACCAACACCATTCACACTTGCTTATGGTATGGACGTTATCATCGCATTAGAAGCAGGACTCCCCACAATGAGAACCGCCTTGGTCGACCAAGGCCTTAATGATGATTCATTATGCACTGAACTTGACTTAACAGACGAGCGAAGAGAGCAAGCCTTGATAAATTTGGATTCCTATCAATAACAACTGGCCTGGAAATAAAGCAAGAAATTTGTTCCGAGGATGTTTCTGATAGGAGATTATGTCCTAAGGAAAGTTCTCGGCAGTCTCGTGAAACCACAAGACGATAAATAAGGACCAAATTTTGAAGGACCCTTCAGAGTAATCAGAGATGACCTTCAAGGAGCATATCACTTAGAAACGCTGGAGGGAAGGGAGATACCAAGAGCATGGAATGCAACCAATCTCAAGAAGTTATATTTTTTAAGTCTTGTTTATCTTTTGTTAGCACATTTAGTTTAAGGAAATTTTAATTTTCAAACTTATGTTGCTCATCAGAGAATATTTTATGAATAAAGGATGGTTGAGCCCTTCACTATCGTATTTTTCATTGGCTGCTTAAATTCTCTTGTTTAAACATTATTAATATGCAAATTTTTCAAATAATAACTCCTTCGTTCATGGCTAAACTCCTGGGACTACAACAAGTTGATTCAACTCACTTTTAGTCAGGGAATCTCACGTGTCGAGCAGGATTACTGTAACCCTCAGGCCCTTGTTATGAACACAAGGGACCTCGTGAGTTGCCCCGGCAACAACAAAATCCCTACATGGGATCCTTAGGTAGTAAAGACAACTTATGTTGGTCGCCAACTTAGTTGGTCACAAGAACCTGTTAGGGTGGATGGCCTAATTAAGAGGTACATTCTCGCCATTATCCTACTTAGGCATAAGGGAGTGTGACGACACGGCCTAAAAGGTAAAGTGGGCAGAATGATACTGTTGAGGCATATTGGACTGTGAGAATGTTTAAAAGTATAAACGTGTGTGGCTAACGCTAGTTCTAAATGCTATTTAGTCTGCTATGAGGCTTAAAGTGATAAGGCCTAAGTACTAGCCCACGTAAACAACAGAGGACCCAAGGTGGTCGATCAATATTATTTGGTCAATAAATATGCATGTTTAGTCAGCAAAGGCTCAAAACACAAGAAATTGATAAATAAAACTTTTCATTTACTATAATGAGAAAGTACATTTACAATAAAGACCAAAAATATACAAGAACTTAAGTTGTCTCAGGGTGGCAAGCAAGATACTCAGCGACGGCTTCCCTTTCACCATTATCTGGTTTTGGAGAAATATCTTCCACATCACTATCTAGATCGGGCTCCAAGAGATGGGAGGGAATGGAATCAGATCGAATCCATTGGTCATCCCTCGAGAAAGAATTATGATTGTAGGCAAGGCACTCGGCTTGGTACTTACAGCATAACCTAGAATCCTTGGGTGTCTTGACCTCCCTGAGGCATCCTCTACCTCTTTAAGCTTTGTTGGTCATCTTCCCATCCTGCATTATATCCCTTTGACCAAGATTCTCAAGGTCCCATTTTAAAGGCATTTCTTAATCTCTCAGCGTGTTCCTCGAGCCTAGTAACCTTGACTTTTAGCCCAGCTACCTCCCCTCACAGAGCATCATTTTTTACCTGAAGGACTTCAGCCACTTGCCTAACCTCAGGGTTTTTTGAGAGTTTGGCCCTCAAGGAATTGACTTCTTATTGAACTGAGGCACCTATATCCTCTATTTATTAAAGATTTTCTTTTAGTATAGTTACCAACTCATATTTGTCCTTGTATTGATCATTTTTTGCCCTCAAAGATTTACAGATATATACGAAGTCTTTACGAGCCTTCAAGATAATATTTGGCCTAAGGATCTTCCCTAAGAGGGAGTTAGGAAGAACGTATTACTTTAAATAAATAAAAAACTACAAACAACACACACCAGGTCATAAGCAAAATATCATCACACAAAGATCGAGAAAATGCATGCACAAGAAAAAGATTTTTTATTCATTAATTAACAAGGGGCCAAAGGCCAGTATAATATTTTTAGAATTAATTACAAACTTCCAAAAGATAAAATTATATAAGGAAAAAAAGGAAAAATTCCTAGTCTACGGGCCTTAGTCTTTCACCTGATCGTCTTTTACATTGTCCATTCCCTTTATCAATGATGGGTTGCTCCCTACCAT
Organism: Sambucus nigra; assembly: GCA_949130495.1. Classification (NCBI taxonomy): domain Eukaryota; kingdom Viridiplantae; phylum Streptophyta; class Magnoliopsida; order Dipsacales; family Adoxaceae; genus Sambucus; species Sambucus nigra. The sequence goes on from OX422213.1 coordinate 390,817,723, forward strand.
CATCATTATCAATGTCGACCTCAGCAGAAACAAGCCCATCATGAGTAGCAGGTTAACCATCACCATCTTCGCCCTCCTCGAAGTTATCAAGACCAGGGGAGTAGAGGCCGAAAAGATCAGACTCAGTAGAGGTTTCTATGGCCATAAAGGCCTGATCCCAGCCCTTTTTAAAGTCCACCTTGCATACATATGCCAACTGCTACTCTGCATAATCGTAAGCTTTGTTAAAGTCCTCGCGATAGCTGAAGCTCTTTTTATGGGCAAGATCCACCTCTAGTTTAATAACCTTGTCGGATAAAGCATTCTTTTCTTCAACCAACTAAGCCTTCTCAGCAACTATCACCATCGACTTCACCGTAAGATCATCTTAAGCTTTATTCATCCACTATCTCTCTTTCTCCTATGGCTGGAGAACCTCTACAAAGGCCTTCTCCTTAAAACTTAGAGCCCCTTTCATCTATTACTCTGTACTCGACTTGGTGGAATGGTTGTCTAAAAGAGTTGTGAAATTAGACAATAGATGTGCAAAAAGAAAAAGAGAGGCAAGTCAATATAGAAGTAGAGAAAGTGCTAAAAAATAAATAGTGGAGAAGAATTACCAAGGTCATACCCCAAAAAGTTTTAAGGGCGAGTTGGGACGACCCTAACCATGAAGAACGCTCACAATCGGTAGCAAGCACTACCATCTTCAGCAAATTGGGGGGAGGTAGGGGCATCGCCCATGCTAGCCCCCTCAACAGTTGTGACGAGAGGGGGAAATCCAAAGGCTTTCAGAGCAAACATTCTTTTGGTCTCCCTCATTTATTATTCTTTCTTCTTCACCTCTTTATTCTCTCTCTCTCTCTCTCTCTCTCTCTCTCTCTCTATATATATATATATATATATATATATATATATATATATATATATATATTCTACCTCCCTTTTATTCTCCTTCTTTTTCTCTTTCCCCTTATCCAACGGGCTAAAGAAATTAGTCCTAGGGGACATGGTATCAGATTTCTTCAGAGATTTAGGGCAATTAGATAGAACGACCTGATCATCATTAGCATCATCAGGGAGCCTCAACTTTCTTCTCTTTATCGGAGGGGTCATGTATTCTTATTTTTCTTCTTGTTCTTCTGGTTCTTCTTCTTCCACTTCCTCTTCCTTTTCTTTAGATCCTTATCCCTCCTTTTCAGATCCCTTTTCCTCCTATCATAATAGGGTCAGAAGGACCAACCTCAGGATCTTTTAAAGTTGGAACCTTATTGATCCGGTGAGCAATAAAACTAGTAATTGTATTTTTATATCCCAACAGCAAGGCCGCCGACCTCAAGTGTTGATAATCTAATAACATTTCCTTTATGTTTCGGGATTTCAAAAGCTCATCAGCATCAACGTCACATATATCATGCTCTTGATTTTTAACATGAGCTATAAGAACAAAGGGAAAAGAACGTTAGATAAGAGGGTAGAGGACAAAAAGGCAAGAAAATTCACATTCCAGAATAAAAAGAGAAGAATTAACCTTTTTGGTTCTCTCCATAGTTTTTCCCACACCAGTAGGAGAACGTTGCCAGTTTCAAGCAATGAAATCGTGTTCGCAGTAATCCTTTCTTGGTTTTTAAAAACAAAATGCATTCCTTAGTTAGCGACCACATATAGTAGTAAAAGATCTCGGCAAAGCCTAGTTTTGTTCCATAAAGGATGTTTATCCTATGGACCCCATTAATTATCTTCCAAACATTAGGGGCACACTGGGCAGACACGATTTCAAAATATCTAAAAAATCGAAGGAACAACTGGTTTGGGGAAAATGTTAAACCTCCTTACGTTATCAGGAGGGTGTCAATCCAGTTCCCCCCTTCAACATCACATATATTCCGAGGAAAAAGGGAATAATCTTTGATCACCCAGTCAGGAATATTGTACTGGCGCCTAAATTCATCTAGCATTTTTTTTCTCTAGCATTGACATAATTGTACGAACATGAAAGAAAACCCTAGATACAATTACACAATAATTTTCAAGATAAGATTAAGAAGGTAAGAGCTAGACTTACAAAGATTGATGAAGCCCTGGAGGAAAAGAAAATGCTGAAAAAGATGAACTTAGCAAAACCTTAGCAAGAAAGGAAGGAAGTGAACTGAACTAAACTCACGTGAGGGATTGTGACTCTGATTGGAAACCCGATGTTAATGATGAACACAATCTCCTAAAATAATTTTTGGTGGTTCATATACCTTGTAGGATAATAGTAGCATCGTTCATTCAAATAAATCACAAGTATGCCATGACGATCTGTTCAGGGCAAGCGTACCCCTGCATGTCTCTCGTATTTACAAAAATGTAATTTCAGACTTAAGGCATGGAGATTTCAAGTTATGGGACTTTAAAAAATTATTTACCCAAAGTCCACAAGGCCCAAAAATTTTAGGGGTAATTGTGGGAGCCCATTTAATACAATTCACGAAAGTAACTAACCAACCCAAATTGATTAAAATGTTGTCTGTCCCAAATCATGAGTTAATTTATACACGAGTATTTTAAATATATTAGCACACTTGCGGATATAGCCAAATTAGGTACCAATAATCTCGAAAGAGATATTCAAGTACTACTTGGTATACCCACACGTTATTTTGACTTCCTTTTACAACTCAAAATCTGTGACGATTCACCTATAAATTGTACACCCTGACCCCGGGCAAAGTTATGTAACAATCTTTGTTCAGAGACACTGTAAGAAATAGTAACCTGTCCATGGACGTAGGTAAGTTATCCAACCACGTATATCGTTGTTGTGTGTGATCTTTACTTCTTGTTCTTTGTGATTGTTTTCATGGATCTGTTTATTATGATATTTTTTATACTCACAAGTAGCAACTAACTCCGGTGTATAAATCGACTTAAATTATAAAAGGAATGTACAATATGAGCATGCATTCTCAACACCTCCATCCTATATGATGACCAATATGGAGTGGATTAAGACTGCATTAAGGGTGGGGCTACACTAGTGGATTATGACTTGAAAATGTAAATAAGAGACATTAACAACAAGTCTAGGTAGCATAATATTGTAATTGACTTTGGATTACAATATAACTACACATATTCCTATAGTATTTACGTTATTTTTATGTTAACCCAAACCCAAAAAACCTAAATATCTGACGTGTCTACTCCCAAGGCCATACGTTCCTCATAACTAAGTCTTTTACACCGCTATAGATTTTTTTGTAATAATTCCACTTATCCTTATTTATACTTCACAATGGTATAATATCATTGGGGAAATAAGTATATACATCTAAATCAATATAATACAAGTTCAATTCAATACGTGTACCTCATAAAAGGGCCCCATCATAAGCCCACACATAATGAAGGCCTCTCATATCGCCTACGGAGATATTTTGCATGTAGTAGGCATGGTTATAGGTTGTCGCATACCTATAACCTCTCAAGAATCTACTAGTAATAATCATTATTCCTTCACACAAGTCATATGAAACCATACCTAAAGCTATATAAAGGATCAACCAACGAACCTGAATGAGAATTTCAGCACGTAATGTCCGGGGTAAATATAGAAAACCCAAACCTATCATCATCGCATCAGGGTACCAGTCTCTATCGACTGTGTCCCCATAGGAATACCTCTCTACTATGTATAGCATGAGTACACACGCCCGGTATGTTGCACATAATACACCATTCAAGTAATCCTATATGTTTAAGGGTTATAATCAAATTTTCAATTTTATTCTTGATTAACCTCTTTTAATTCAAATTAAAAAATTTAGAAAATATCATTTGATCTCCACATTCGAACGAGAATACATATGTAGTTCGAATGAGCCCTTCATCTCATTCGAACGAGATCACAATTTTGTTTGAATGAGATTCGCCCAAAACTTCATCTTCTCCATAGAAATATGCCAATGTAATCTAATACATTCACACTAAGCCTATAAACCTCTCTAAACATCTATATATCGATGTATAATCGTCCAAACAGTATTCCTAACAAATATATAATGGTTTTATATTAATATAACACAATTTAAGGTATTAATTTTAAATTCTTATCTCAAGAACACTAAATATGATGTGATCCCAATTCAACCCAATTTGAGTTTAATCCACAAAATTAACAAGGGGATTTAAATCCTTTAACATGGAACATCATAACTATAACATCAATTTAACCAATTCTACTCTAAAGCATGATAAATCAACCCAATATCATAATATTATAAGAATATGGATTAGAGTCTAATTACACAATTAAATTAATTTTAATAATTATTATCTAATTCAAATTATACTAATTATATATTAAGATTTCAATGACAAGCATACTATAACACAACTTCAATTTTAAAATTATACTGAATAAAATTCTCTCTATATCAAGTGGGTTGAATCCTTAGGCCAAAAGTCTCAATTCTTCTTATCCTTACTTGAGCCTATTCTCCTTAGCTCTAGCATTTTATCTAAAGTGTAAAAAGTGGTTTACCTGACACTAATCTTCATTTTCTAGTATTATTCACGAAATTAATCTTAGAGCCCATATGGACATTCACCCAATAAGCCCAAAACTAACTCAAAAATCATAGAGACCAGCCCAAGTCATATACTAACCTATGGGCCTTAATACCCGACCTTTTGAGCTGTAAATAGACCTTATACACATCCCGAACCTCAGCCGAATGATTCCATTCACATAATTATTTTTATTCAATAATTAATTATTTTTTATTGCTACATTTTACATGCAATCCAATTCCAAATAATATAATTCTAGTGACATCACTAGTCAACGCAGATAACTACACATAATTAAACACATATAAAAAAATTACTTTATATTATGGGGTATTAAAAAAATTTCTTCATGGTTGTAGTTGAAAAGACAAATTCAAAAATATTCAAAATCATGAGAGGTGATGTCGTTAAGGATGCAACTTCAGTGCATGTGAGCTACCTTTGACAAATTATAAATACTTGTCCGACCCTTGTGATTGTGCAATAGCTATCACATGAATTTTTTGGATAAGGAATGTCTCAAAGAATTATATCTACCCGAAATGTGTAACATCAAGGATAAGAAACTAGAAGATTTTAATCATAAATTGCTCAAAATGAGGAAAACAAAAGTACAAGTTAAAAAATTTATACTATCAAGGAAAATGAAAATTTTCTATGATTAACATAGAAGTATATTTTCCAAAAGTATTTTTCATTGAAATTTGGTGTTGGTTTCATATCTAAGGCTCAAATGTGTTCATTTTCGTTCTTAACATGAGTTATTTTCAATACATCCTATGATTAATCAAACTTGAAAATGTTTTAGGCCTTTTAATGGTTATTCATCTCCATTAAGTTATGTGATATAACCACAAACATTGATTATGATGTTAAAATGCGTATATTTTTATCATTAATTAATATGTTTGAAAATATAGACCTTAATGTACATAGACTATTTCCTTTGATTTGGAAAATTCAAATACCTCTACTAGCGTGCCTTGAGGAATGACAATTCACTTTAAGGAAGTAAGGCATGACCCACAAATACAATAGGTCATTGCATAGAATACAAGGTACTGAAAAATCTATAGCAATGGGAGATACCTGTAAAAAAATGTCTCACTTTAGCAAAAAATATTTTTATGTGAGAAAATATCTTGTCTAGGTCACGATCAGTAAAAATGGGGTTTTATTGAGTGAAGGCTCTCACGTGAATGAAGCCATTTGGTTCGCGTCAGCGAAATGGTTTTATAAAGATAAAGACCTTATTTTTTAACCCTTCACAGCTACAAAATCTTTCTCTCTTTTACTCGTTCAGTATTTCAATGACCGTATGTGTAAGGATAAATTTCTAATTGAGCCAATTTGTAGTATTGGCTATTTTTGCTAGACAAAACATTAGTGTCATATTACTCTCCTCGATGAATAATTTGACCATTCGGGATTTCATCAGTCTACAAATCGTTACATCTACATCTGATTATTTTTTTCCCAAAGGTAAATAACATGGTTCTTTTATATGTTATTGGAGTGATCTTTTATATTGTTACATGCTTCCTGATGGAATTTCTCAAATCATTTTGTTCTTTTTAAAGTTAAATTTTATTTTCCAAAATTACGTAGGTTGTTCAAGTAAGCATTTTCTAACGAGTATGCTCGAATGAGTATGCTCAAACGACTTCAAACGATTTCTCTTATATTAATGTCTGCTATGTCATTTGAAATCTCGTTCTACCGAGTCCGTTCAAACGACCATATTTGAATGACATCAAACGATTTCTATAATGGGAAATGTATGCATTATCGTCCGAAGTTAAGTCATTCGAACGACTGGTTATTTTTTTGAAATCTTCATTTTTTGTGAAGTTTTTCTCCTTACCTTATCTTAACCACTTCTTTCTCTTTTGTAACCAAAAAAGGGGTAAAAAATCTACACAAATTTTTTCTTAAACTTTAATAGAAAAACATATGTCCTTTTTCCAAAAAGTGTTCAATATTTTTATGTGATCTTTTTAATCATTTTTCAAGAACCAAAAACCCCAATTTCATCCTCTCACACATTCATCCCCGGGTTGGGTGCAGTAGACCTCCACACAAGTTTGGATTGGAGAGGGCATTTGGCTTTCGATTGATACCGAGACACAATAGGTGTCATGCAATGCGTTTAATCTATGCATACTACAAACGGAGATATTAAATACGGCATCAGTGGGTATTGTTATGTCAAGTCTGTAAGTCTTTTTTGTCTTTCTGTAAAAACCATTTTTATAGTGCATTTGTCTAGGCCAAGCCGTTCGAGATTTTTCCCATTTGAGTTTTTCTCATACATCAGTGCGTTGTGGTTGTGCTTTATTGTTGCATATTTATGATCCCATGTGCTCAATTAGGATTTAGTAAGTAAGATTAAAATTTGGAAAGTATCAACTTATTGGCGTAATTATTTGTATCACGGAGTGTATTCTACGAATTTGAACCGAATTCATATAACATTGCAACTACAAATTGGTATCAGAGTTTGTTTCTAAAATTTATTTAGATGGATCTTGGAGGTTATATGGAAAGTTATTAGTCAAATGGACCACCTATATTTGATGGAACTAATTATGCCTATTGGAAAGCACGCATGAAATTTGTATTAAAATCAATAGATGAACGTGTTTGGGTTACTGTTGAAAAAGGGTGGTCCACACCTATTGTTGTTGTTGAGGAAGAACTGTTTTAATTCTAAAGGTTTAAATGCATTGTTTAGTGTTGTTACTCCCGAGGAGATTCGTCATATCATGACTTGTGAAACTTCAAAGGATGCATGGAACATTCTTCAATTTACTCATGAGGGAACGAGTGTGGTTAAGGCATCTGAAATTCAAAATTTAACCACTCAATTTGAAACTATCACCATGAAACAAAGTGAAACATTTGATGAGTTTTATGCCCGTATTTTCGATATTGTTAACTCATGTTTCAACTTAGGTGAAAAAATTCATGAAACTCAAGTAGTCAAGAAAATTATTAGATCTCTCCCTAGTAGTTTCATTCTGAAAGTCACGGTTCTTAATTCTATAGGAGTGTTAAATTCCATAAAACTCAAAGAGCTTGTAAGTGATCTCCAAACATATGAATTAGACATTTTTCCTAAAGATAACAAAAGGAAAGATAAGGGAGTAGCTCTAAAAGTTAATAAGTAAGAAATGTACGAATCCGAAGAGTCTGATATGGATCATGTTGATATGGCTTTCTTTGCTAAAAATTAAAAAAGTTTCTCAAGTTTAAAAAGAAATACTTAAAATTTTAAAAACCAAAATTTGAGAAAAACAAAAAGAATGCAAGTAAAATTTTTAATAATCAGGATCAAAAGAAATTTTAAAAATGACAACTCTAAAAGAGATAACTTTAAAAAGGATGATTCAGAGAGATGCTTTGAGTGTGAAGGACGAGGTTATAGAACGTATGAGTTCGTCACTAATCTTAAGAGACAAGGCAAGGATAAATCCATTTATAATGAAACTCTTAGTGATAGTGAGAATGATTCTGAGGACTCTAATGATTCCTTTCATTCTGGAAACCACTTCACTGCCTTTATTGTAAGTCATGTCAGCATTTCAAGTGAGTCACATCCTAGTGTTGACATTTTCAAGCATGATCTTCAGGTTGTATCCATTCACTCACAAGATAATAATGAAAAAGAATAAGAGAGTGGTGTAAATGAAAGTAAATTGCAATCCGCCTATTTTGAGTTGTAAACCGAATCTATGCATATTCAAAAGATAAATAAAAGGTTAAATTTTAAGGTGTTGACATTAGAAAAGGAGTTGAAAAGCCTGAAGGAGAAGGAGGTTTTAGTTAGTCAACTTGAGGCAATTAATATTTCTCTATTTAAGAAGAATATTTTGGTGGGTAAAGAAAAATGTGATTTGACTGGCTCTCTAGCTCGTGTTAACAAAGATCTTCATGAATCCTTGGAGATTAGAAAGATACTTGAAGTAAGAATTATCAAACTTAAGAAAGATATCGATTCATCTCAAAAAGTCAAAGTCAGACTTAAGGATAATTCCGGAAGAATGGGGAATTTATTCCTAAATCCAGTTTTAGGTTATAAGGAGAAAGGATACCAAGAGAGAAAGGGTATAGGATATGAAGATAGTAAGTTATCGAATGTTAAATCCGAACCTTAAGATAAGTTTGTTACCAAAACAAACTCTCTTAAAACTAACCCACCTAAGATAAGTCAACTTAAGCAACTTATGAAAGTGACTCCAAATCAACCCTATGTTTTTACTTTTTGCCATAAAAAGGGGCCATTTTAGAGATTTTTGTTACAATCTTGGGAAGAATTATTATTTCATAACTCCTAGGCCACAATATAGCTCCTTATCTAGACTTAAAAACCAAGTTGAGTATATAGTTAACACATCCAAAGGTTTAATGTAAGAGTTTATAACGTTCTGAAAGAGTGCCCGATATTTGTGTTTCAACAAAACCAATTTTTCTTTGACAAAAGATCTAACTTTTAATTATGCACCAACCAAGTTGTGAAATCCCAATTCTTAATTTAAACAAATTTTATCTTGATTAATCCTAAACATGCATCTAGTGATTAAATCAAGTAAAGTAAAGTAAAGAATACTCACAACGCCGGATGTACGAGGAAAAATCCAAAGTGGGAAAACAACCTCGGACGGCCCAAGCTAGACAATCACTATGAACAATGGTTTTACAAAGACAGATTAACCTTACACTAAGACTCAATCCCCATGGGTCTTGACACTCCTTCTGATCTTCAACCGTTCTTCATTAGTGCCCACGTAGAATTCCGTCTTCCACGATCTCTGTCCACAACACACGCGTCCACGTATGTCTCGGTGTCCACTGATATGGCTTTGATACGTCTACGATGTCGAACACAATGTCCGTCGCTTCTTCACCGCAAAACCCTTTGTGTTCAATGTGTAGAACAAACAACTTTGGTGCAGCAAGATCACGTAAACATATAAGAATGATAACTCGGATCTTTGCAAACTTTAAGGATGTGTTTAAAACTTTTAAACCTTATAAAACATGTGCAAACAAGGTTCTAGTTTGTAAAACAATTTTCCAGAAAGCACACTTCCAAAATTATGATGCAAACACTGTTTAAATAGGATTTAAACTCTGCCTCGAAAAATGTGTCGTTCGAACGACTTAAGCATGTCGTTCGCGCGACATTGTATCTCGTTCGAACGAGATCTAATGTCGTTCGAGCGACCTCGCGAAAGTTTTAATTTCTTTGACTTTCAGATAAAAATGTTTCTTATCAAAGAGATACAAATTAGTCAATCTCTATTTTGAGATTATCATCATAAAACGAAGTTTAAACCATTAAAACACTTTTAAAACATTTAAAAACATTTTTCTTTATAAAAATTACATCCTTATCTTTTATAAGATAATTTTGAGCACCATTAATTATACGCATTCATATCTGAGTGATCTCGGAATGAAATTAACTTTGAAGACGATTAAACTTTCACCAAAATGAACATCGGCATGATTATTTCTTTGAAGCTTTACCGCAACGTCTTCAATTTCTTCAATACGTCATAGACCAAGTGGGATCGTGACAAAATAAACATCTCCCTATGACATATTAAAAACACTGTTTTGTTCACGGAATTAAGTCAAAACAACACAGGGACTCAATTGGAAATTTATGTCCTTACAAATCTCCCCCTTTGACTATTTCGGGACAAAACTAAACCAGTGAAATGCCTAACCGGGCCGTCAAGCCGTATGACGCCTAAATCCCATCCCATAAACCCAAAGTCAAAAAGTACAACACACGGACTAGTATATGTAGAACCAGCAAGCATGAACTGTCTGAATGTGATGTAGACTTGAAATCTCGAATCGCTGAAGCATACCTACACACATGAAACAGACAAATAAATACCAAGCGAAGTATGGAGGAACAAATGAAACCAACTTATATAGTCAATAAGAGTACATGTGAGAAAATAATTTTGATACCAATTTGTCAATTTGTTACCAATTACCACTTAACCAATTTGAAACAAATATAAGCGCTCAACAAATCTCCCCCTACATCACATACCAAATCTCTCCCACTTTTTGTCTCGAATAGACAATCCGGTGAAAGGATAAACTAATATGAAATATCTAGCATGAGAATATGATACCAAATAGAATCAAGTTGATACTAATTTTGAAAAATGAAAATCGCTAGATAAACATGAAACAACCAGCTAAAAATATCAAACGATAACTGATCAATAGCTAGTAAACCAAGGAATCACACAAAGAATATTGCAAGTTAATCAGGTGTGATAAACGGACTCATATGCAAAATAACACTTTAGAACATAAAAGAACCTGCATATAAACTAAACAGTCCAAAAATGCTTCCCGCAGTACCAAAAAAACATAACAAAATAACCAGAGGACTGCAAACCAATCAGAAGCCATTTTTGGCCCTGTCGTTCGAACGAGCTAGGGACTTCGCTCAAACAAGATGAGGAAGTCGCTCGAATGAAGTACATAAGTCGTTCGCGCGAGATGCAATGTCGTTAGAACGACTTCGCTCGACCTGCCAAAATTTCCCAGTTTCTCAGAAATATTATAAAGTATTACCCAGTGAAAAAATTTCCACAAAAAAATTCCAGGAAGGGCTTGACAGATGCAAAACAGTGCTAAAACAGTAGGCTTTCGCACAAAAAGCAAAAACTAAAAAAACTAAAAAAGAGAGTTACATGCAAACATAGTACCGATGTGATCAAACATGGACATGGAATGAATGGGCGTGAAACTACAACAAATGAGTCACAATTCCAACACATCGAAACGATCAAGAAGCTCTAATTGATAGCGATAAATCATCAAACTTTATCATAGCCAAATGACAATTAAAGTGTGAGCTTAATGAACTAACCATACTACATGCACACAAATCCATAATTTTGACGATTCAGCAAACAATAGTGTCAAATTGCAATGTTTCAACATTAGGATTAGATGTGCAAACCCATTTAAATTTTCTCCAACCAAACACCCTCATATAAACATACTTTTTCAAGTTCTTTTGAGGTTTCTAGCATTCTCAACTTAGAGAAAATCTTATTGGCCCTTTTCTTAGCATTTTTCTTTTTCTTTTGGGCTCTTTTAAACGGTGGATTTCACGACGAGTATGTTTTGAACTCTCGCAGCCCTTTCCCGTGAATCACTCATCATTTTTTCAATTCAAATCCTCACGGTAAATGGTTATTACATGCACACTTATCCTTAAGAACGCCTCACCAAATTCAACTATGCAAGAGAAGCCAAACATCCATATAAACTCGTGCATGTGTGCAATGTTGGCATATATACAAAGTCGAATTAAGATGCATATCAACTTCTAAACAACCCCATATAAACAATGGTTAATATCATTCTAAGCATCGATAATAATGACAAAAAATATCCTAGCCACATGGATAATGAAACGATGGGGGGGGGGGGGGGGGGGCAAGCACACCAATATGCCACATCAAACATGTAAACTCAAAAACAAAAACTGAAAATCTTTTTGGCTTTCCAAACATATTTTGACTCAAAGAAAAGCAAAATCTTTTTGGATTTTCAAAAGTTTTCTCAAAAACAAAATCTTTTTGTATTTTTCAAATAGGACTCAAACAAATGAAAACTATAATACGAAATGATACACATGTCATAATACTAGTAATGAATATATCATGAAACAAACTAGCATATGACAAACATGGCAACATTATCATCCTTTAGATTTAGTATGGGAAGAATCAAGTGCACCCAAACGAGAATCATGAAGTTTAATTCCAAAAGCCACTAAATCCGATTTCCTAACCCAAGTAGGTGTAAAACGACGCATGGGAGTATGGGTAACCGGGGAAACTTTATTCTTAAACTTCCTAGGAGCTTGTCTAAGGTCGTAACAATAATGCCTAAGGTGACCTTTCCTACCACAAAACGAGCAAGTGAAGCGGTGGTGGGAATGATTACCTTTATGTGGACCTTTTCTAACCAACCTAGTGTTTCTCCCACGTGCGGGGGGAATGGGAACAACTCTCTCATCAAAACCTATACCTCCCCTATCTCCCTTAATTTGGACGGTGCCTAGGATTTTATCTAACTTTTTCGACCTAGCCTCCAAATCAAACTTGACTCTAGATGAGTCTTTCGATCTCTCCTCCAACTCGTGAATCCTAGACTCGAGTAAATGCCTACTCTCCTCAAACTCTAAAATATCCTTTTCCAAGGACTCCATCAAACCACGAAGATTGTCTCTCTCTTTCTCCACAAACTCTAGTTTCTCCCTAAACTTCTTTTCTCGTGCCCTAAGACCCTCAATCAAACTATCATTATTTTCTATGGCATGCTCATTCAACTTAGATTGTAATTTTGAGTTAGCCTTTTTCACCTTCACCGTTTCGGCATACAACTCATTAAACGCATTTTGCAATTCTTTCACATCTATATCCTCCTCACTCTCTTCACCCTCACTAACATGAGATACACTCAAAACCTCCTCGAAAGTGTCATTCACATGAGTATTATCGTCGTCGCTCACATAACATGCCATAAACGCAGTAAAGTTGTGCTCAATGGGGGAACTCTCTCCCTCTTCCGGTTCACTATCACTTAAGGTGACACTATAGACAATGGGTTGCTTGCCCTCTTTCTTAATTCTAGTGGGAAACTCCTTAACCTTGTGACCGTACCCCTCACACCCAAAACACTTATCCGACTCATCTCTCTTAGGCTTCTTAAACTTATCCTTAGAGGTGGGATCTACTTTGTTGTTCTTGAATTTTTCAAATTTCTTAGCATCTTTAGATTGCTTTTGAAACTTAATAAATTTTTTTAAATTTCTTTGCCAACAAAGCAACATCCTCAAAATCGAAATCGGAATCGGAATTCGAAACTTTAATTTCCTCCTTTCGGGTTTTCAAAGAAATACCATTTTCTTTCTTAGGCAGTTGCTTGGAGGTAATCATGTCGATTTCATAGATTTGTAAGTCACCTACAATCTCTTCTAGTTTTGTTGACTCTAACCTACCCAAGGAGTTTAAAATGGTCACTTTCGCATCAAACCTACTAGACAACGACCTAAGGATTTTCTTAATGACACGGTTGTCGGGAATTTTCTCACCTAGGTTAAACGACGAGTTGACAATATTGGACAACCTAGCATAAAACTCATCAAAGGTCTCACTCTCTAACATCCTAATGGTCTCAAACTGTGTAGTGAGATTTTGAAGTTTTGACGCCCTAACCGTGCTAGTGCCCTCGTGAGTGAGTGCCAATATATCCCAAGCCTCTTTTGATGTTTCGCAAGTCATAATTATGTTATATTCTTCCTATGTGACATGTGAAGAAATAACGTGCAAACCCTTAGAATTATATTGTGCAAGTCTTTGCTCCGTTTCGGTCCATGACTCAACAGACTTTAAACTAGTGACTTCACCTACAATAGTGACAGGGGGTGTCCAACCTTTTTCAACTGCAAGCCAAACTCTCTCATCAATAGATTTTAAAGCACATCTCATTATCATCTTCCAATAAGTGTAATTAGTGCCATCAAAAACAGGAGTTCGAGAAAATGCATTATATTTAGAATTCATCTTTGAAAACACATGGGGTCACAAAACAAATAAAAATATTTTCTAGCTCTGATACCAATTTGAAAGAGTTCCCGATATGTGTGTGTTGATACCAAATTTAGTCTGCTGACATGACTCAATTGAGTGAAGACACGTGGCAATCTGCATGGCAATAACAAACACTTCCGAACAACACCTTGACCCACTCGGATACTCCTAGCAATGGATGCTCTCCGAGGAACCATACTGCAACGAGGAACTCTGCTTCCCCGATCAACTCAGACGCTTCGACCAACAAGAGTTCTCCGAGGAACTTTAATACACCGAGCAACTTATGAGTACCGAGCTACTTAGGCGGTCCGAGCTGCACCTCGAATAGAGCATTAATAGCAGGATAACCAACAGATTAACTACGCTTATTATTATCATACAGATGTATACGCCTAATGGACAGCTATGTATTACCCTTTCACATGTACAGCCTGAGGGCTATAAATACATTGTATCATCCTCATTGTAAGGCGATCGGGAATTTCTTGACTAAACTGGTAATCAAGAATTCCCAAATAGTCAGCAATAATAGAAACAGTGGACGTAGGCCATTCTTATAAGGCTGAACCACTTTAAAATTTTCTTTGTCTCATTTTATTTTATCTATGATTAAATAATTAGATATAATCTAATTTTTTACATCAACAGATTGGCACCGTCTGTGGGAAACGACTGGTAATATCGTTTTTCATAAAAACCAATTCATTACAAATGACTGATAATCCAGAACCCAGCAATTGAAACGCTGGAAGCCCTCCAAATCCATCTGCTCCGCCAAACGGTCCAGATCTGGCTGGAATAATGATAAATCTGGCCCAGGGCCAGACAACCATGCAAGAAACTATGCGACAACTCATACAAACCCTTCATGGCAGAGTACTGACCCATTCAGGACATCGAAGTGTTCAAAGAAATACCCGTTTACTTTCTTCGCGTATTAAGCGTACCGATTCATATCGTACTGAGGAGTCTGAAAATTTTTCTTATCAACCTGGACGAACTTCGTCAGTACGAGCCACAGATACTGAACAATGTATCACTCTCTTTCCAAAAAGGACTAGTGCGCTAGAAAGGTTAAGCATGGTATCTCCTTTTGATCGATTAGGTTCTAGGAGGAATAGAAGTCATCCTAAGGTTGCTTCGAGGATCTTTCGACGATCATTAGACTTAAGGGAAGGATCTACCCAGTCGCGACCAACTACTCGTCAAGATAAATCACAGGAAACCACTGCAACGCGATCAGTTGCTCAAACCAACAGGCTCGAGGAAGGAAATGATGCGTGGAAAGGCTCTATTCAAAGGCTGGAAGACAGACTAGGGGAAATAGCTAAGTCCAAGAACCCCCTACAACGAACTTTTGTTTAAGGGACACCCTTTGTCCAGTCCATTGTGGATTTTCCCACACCGTCAAAGTTCAAAGCACCTGTTGTGACTCCTAAATATGATGGAAAGAACGACCCTGTTCTTCTTGTAGAACAATACCAAGCTGCCACCGACATCTATGATATTCCAGATGAGATGAGATGCAGAGCATTCTCAGGAACTCTTATCGGATCTGCTCAAATATGGTACAATAATCTTCCTTGGGGTAAGATCTCAACTTTCGTTCAACTGGCCATTGGAAATTTCTGTTTTGGGGTAAAGCCATTTAAACGAGTAGCGCATTTGTTAAGTGTTAGACAAAAAGCTGGTGAGAGTACCAGAGATTATATAACTCGTTTTAATAACAAGAAACTCGAAGTCATTGATTATGAAGAAAAGACAGCGATTACTGCCTTGAAGAGTGGGCTGCTGCCCAACAAGTTGTACTATACTTTAGCCAAAGATCCACCCAGAACCATGTCAGAACTGATGGCAAAAGAGGTCAAGATCATGAATGCCGAGGAGGCTATAGCTGCGAAGAAGAATATGGACTCCAAAGAAATCAAGGTAGAAGGTGATAAAGTTAGGAAGAAAGAGCATAAGAACAATGGTGGTGACAAACAATCAAACACAAGGTCGTCATGGGAGGTATTGAAGAAATTTGATAATTACACTCCTTTGAAGATAGACATCAACCATGTTCTAGAAGAAATCAAGAACAACGAGGAATTAAACTGGCCAGAGAAAATGAAGGCAGACCCTGACAGGAGGAATAAGGCAAAATATTGTGATTTTCACAAAGATCATGGCCATATGACCAAAAATTAAATAGCTCTTCAGAATGAGATTGAAACACTTATTAGACGAGGAAAATTGGCAAAGTATGTTGATCGTAGAAATGAAAGAAGAAACAACGATCGAACAAGAGAGAGGTCTAGATCTCCTCGTCGAGCAGAGGAGAACAAGAAAAGAGACCATGAAGTTGATCCAGAAGACGACCCCAATCTTCCCAAGAGACCAAGGTAGCCAGAACGTGAGGTATTTTCAATACGCTTTGGGTTATTTGATTGTAATGTTATTACAGGTGGAGATGCAGGAGGAGGAGACCTTACTGCAGAGAGAAAAGCTTACCTCTGTGAGGCTCAAGATTGCTCATACATTCAACTAATAAATCTAGCTGAGGAGGATCGCCCGAGAAAGGTAAACAAAGAGAGATTGGTCATTGGTTTCTCAAAGAACGACCTCGCAGGTGTTCTATATCCTCATGATGACCCATTGGTGATCAAAATGAGGATGAAGGAAGTAATGATTTCAAGAGTACTGGTAGACAATGGTAGCTCGGCAGACATCATGTTCTACTCGTGCTTCGACAGTTTAAATCTAAAGCTATCTCAACTGGAGCCTTATCATAGACCCATCCTCGGTTTTGCTGGCGAGAAAGTTTTTCCACTTGGGACGATCAAATTGGATATATTCATTGGTACATGGCCTGCTTGTCGAACAGAAAGAATACTCTTCTTCGTGATGGATAAAAATGTTCAATCAGCCTACAATATCATCATGGGAAGGGTAGGATTGAAGAAGTTCGAGGCAGTGTCATCTACGTTACATCAATGCCTAAAATTTCTAATAAATTTTGGAGTAGGAGTTATAAAGGGTGATCAAAAAGTAGCTCGGGAATGTTACTATTCATCTGCCGAGAAAGAGGAACTGGAGGAATCAAGGAAAAAGACTACTACCTATCAAGTGGAGGAAGGTGCAGAAATTGAAGCATTGGATCCTAGAGATGAGTCCCAACTCGTGAAAGGCCAGGTGGTGGAAGCTACTGAAAACATCATTTTGGACGACGAGCACCCTGAACGAACAACTCAAAAAGGTTCGTCGTTGGAGACCTCACTAAAACATAAATTGATAACTTTCCTAAGAATCAGAAAGCAAACTTTTGCATGGAGTCATGAGGATATGCCCGGAATAAACCCAAATTTCTTATGTCACGAACTCAACGTGAATAAGGAGATCAATCCAGTAAAGCAGAGAAGAAGAGTATTCAGTACCGAAAAGAATCAAGCTATACAGGAAGAGGTCGAGAAGCTCCAGAAAGCTTGCTTTATTGAAGATGTTAAATATCCAGACTGGTTAGCAAATGTGGTGATGGTAAAGAAAAAGAACAACAAATGGAGGATGTGTGTAGATTTCACCGACCTCAACAAAGCATGCCCAAAGGACCACTTTCCCTTTCCCCGAATTGATCAATTAGTAGATGCTACCTCGGGACATGAGATGTTGAGCTTCATGGACGCTTATTCTGGATACAACCAGATTAAGATGAAACCTGAAGACAGGGAGAGTACTTCTTTCATTACCCCTAGGGGAACTTACTGTTATAATGTTATGACTTTTGGTTTGAAAAATGCAGGTGCAACATATCAGCGGCTGATGAACAAGGTGTTTGCAGAACAAATCAGTTGCAATATGGAAGTCTATGTTGATGATATGCTGACAAAGAGCAAGAAAGCTACTGATCATCTAGTTGACTTAGGCCAGACCTTTGATCAACTAGATAAATATCAAATGAAGCTGAACCAGACGAAGTGCATATTTGGAATAAGAGAAGGCATGTTTCTCGGGTACATTGTCAATCAACGAGGCATTGAAGCAAACCCTGAAAAGATCAAAGCTCTGTTAGAACTGCGATCTCCAACGACAAAGAAAGAAGTGAAAAGTCTTACAGGACGAGTAGCAGCACTTAACAGATTTGTATCGCGAGCAACTGATAGATGCCTCCCATTCTTCAAAACACTCGTAAATACTTTTGAGTGTTATGATGAACGTGAGAAGGCTTTTCAAGACTTGAATAAATATCTGGGATCACCTCCACTATTGTCCAGGCTAGTGATGGGAGAAAAATAGTACTTTTATCTGGCAGTGTCAGAAAATGCAGTTAGCTCGGCATTAATAAGAGTGGAGAATGGAGTGCAAAAATCGATTAATTACACTAAAAAAGACTTCCGAGGAGCAGAGATCAGATATCCAAAGCTAGAAAAATTGGCACTAACATTGATCGAGGCAAGTAGAAGAATGAAGCCATACTTCTAAGCTCATACTATAGTCGTATATACCGATATTCCATTGAGGCAAGCTCTTCATAAACCAGAAAAATCAGGAAGATTGATGTATTGGGCAATAGAGCTCGGTGAATATGACATAATTTATGAACCCAGATCATCGCTTAAAGGGCAAGCAGTAGCAGATTTTATAGCAGAGTTCACCTATCCTGACACCACCGAGGAGAAAAAGCTGCTCACTGATCAACCTGTGGATGTTACACAATCATCAAACTCAAGCCCAGACAAACTTAGGTTGGTAAAAGGGCAAGAAGTGATGATCGACGAACAACAAGAAATATTAGGAGAGGGTGAAAGGAAACAATAAATTTTCCACCGAGGAACTCTTTCAGCTTAAAATTTTGAAGACGAGTTACCTATATGGAGTTTATATGTGGATGGCTCATCTTGCACAACAGGCTGTGGGGCAGGTATTATTCTTAATAGTCCAGACGAGGTCGACATGGAATATGCCCTACGCTTCCAATTCAAAGCTTCGAATAATGAGGCTGAATATGAAGCCATGATTGCAGGTCTTAGTTTATCAAAAACCATGGGGGCAGAGCAGGTTATTGTCTTCAGTGACTCGCAATTGATCATAAATCAAATGATGGGAGTATATGCAGCCAAAGGAGAATTAAGGATTAGATATCATGCAAAGGCAAGGGAATTGGTATTAGAATTTGCTGCTATTCAGCTGGTCAGAATATCAAGAATGGAGAATGCGAGGGTCGACGCCTTAGCTCGATTAGCATCAGCTACTCGTACCGAGCTACGAAGAACAATCCCAATTGAAGTTTTAGCTGGTCGGAGTATAGATGAAGATTTGACGATGAATTTTATTACCCTTAATTTAGGACCATCTTGGATGGAGTCCATCAGGGCATATATTGAGGAGGGGGAATTACCAACTGACAAACTTGCAGCCAAAAAGCTGACATTTAAAGCTGCTTGTTATGTACTGAATAATGGTATTCTATACAGATGGGGAATTATATCAGGTTTGCAAAGATGTGTGCATCCCACCGAGGTGAAAGACTTGATGGAAAAGATCCATGAAGGGTCCTGTGGAACCCATGTAGCAGGTCGAACGCTTTTGCAAAGGGTTATGACGTAAGGATACTACTGGCCAATGATGAGGGCTGATTATATAGCCTATGCCAAGAAATGTGACAAGTGTTAACGCTTATCCACTATCCGAAGAACTCCCCAAGCGATGTTGACACCCATTACTTCCCCTTGGCCATTTGCTATGTGGGGAATTGACTTGGTCGGACCACTTCCAATGACCAAAGGAAGATTTAAATATCTCATCGTCGCAGTGGATTATTTTACTAAGTGGGTAGAAGCTGAGCCTCTTGTCGACATGACGTACGAGAAGGTGTATCAATTTATTTGGAAAAATATCATCTGTAGATATGGTCTTCCCCATGCATTCATTACCGACCATGGAACACAATTTAACAACGAGGAGTTCGCTGCCTATTGTCATCAGTCAAATATCTTGAAGATCCACTCGGCACCAGGCCATCCCTAAAGCAATGGAAAAACTGAAGTAACAAACAGAACACTACTGAATGGCTTGAAGAAAAGACTGAATGACGCGAAAGAAAATTGGATCAACGAGCTACAATCAGTACTATGGGCTTACCGAACTACTCCCCGAGCAGCAACAGGGGAATCTCCATATATGCTGGCATTTGAAAGTGAAGCCATTATACTTGTCGAGTTGGGTCTCCCGACACACAGAGTACTGAATTTCAATTCCCCTGTCAGCGACTTAATGAGAAGATTGGATTTAGACATGCTCGAGGAAGTTAGAGAAGAAGCAACCATCAGGAATGCTGCTTACCAACAACGAACAGATTTGTTCTACAACAAGAGAGTAAAGAAGTGCGACCTGAAAGAAGGAGACTATATGCTAAAGAAAGTGACTCAAAATCATAACAAATTGGAAGCAAACTGGCATGGACCTTACCGAGTTATAGAATTTGTTCAACCAGGAACCTACAGAATAGCAAATTTAGAAGGGCACGAGTTTAAGAATGCATAGAATGCAGAACACTTGCGCAAGTATTATCAGTGATGTAAACTCTCATATAATACGTTTTCGTTAGTATGAATAAAGTGACAATGTTTTGCCCAGTTCTCTCCTTTTATTGGAAATTTTTTGCGGAATACTAGAGCTACACACTACTCAGCAAAACTCAGACTACTCAAAACTATTCCTAAAAATGCCAACTAAGGTTGTTTAAGAAGAAAAACTATTCCTAAAAATGCCAACTAAGGTTGGTTAGGAAGAAAAAATATTCCTAAAAATGCCAACTAAGGTTGGTTAGGAAGTAAAACTATTCCTAAAAATGCCAACTAAGGTTGGTTAGGAAGTAAAACTATTCCTAAAAATGCCAACTAAGGTTGGTTAGGAAGAAAAATTATTCCTAAAAATGCCAACTAAGGTTGGTTAGGAAGAAAAACTATTCCAAAAAGTGCCAAAGTTGGTCGGTAAGAAAAAACCCACTAACTGTAGTTGGTCGAGAAGGAAAATTTACCGACCTTGGTTGGTCGAAAACATTTTATGAGTACGAGAAAGTGATCGAGCAAAATTTTTGATACTCGTAACTTTTTAAATTACTACCAAGTTGGTCAAGAAACAAAACATCATTGAGTTTGGTTAGTTGTCAAATGATTACCACAAATTCAAACTAGTCGACAATAAGTTTTAATCAACTCTAAGTTGATCGATAAATAACACAATGTTGTTATCTTTTTAACAGATATACATATATAAAGTGTTTTACAACCACAAGGCAATGGCAATCAAGATTGCGAAAAAAAATAAAAGTCTTTCATTAAATCCAAAAACAGAATACATTGAGAATGAAATACAAATTAATTATTACATCAAGATTCCTATTCTATTGGTTTCCTCCCCTCTTCTTTTGAAACAGGTTCCTCGCCAGCAGGAGGATCGTCTAAAGCATAAGGGGAGTTTATGAACTTAAGATCTTTAAGCATCCTGATGTTCGTCGCAGATGGGAGATATTTCAGCATTGGAATGGAGACTATAATCGCCAAGGTATTTGGAAATCAAACACTGAGGGATTGCCCGGGAAGGGATCCAACTCATGTCGAGTTTGAAGGGTGGCACTGGCAAGTCGAGCAATCCAGGATTATGATAATCCCACAAGTAGTGACCTTGTTCTCGTTGCAGTACACCCAGTTCATTCAACCACCCTTATTTGTAACCTTTATTATTCGCATTTTGGATCCTATCATCCAAATGGTAAAGAGCCTCATTGTAGCCAGCCATCCAAAATTCTCTAGGCTGCTTGTGGAACTGATAAGTCAACCTTTCCAACTGCTCGTGAAAACTTTTTATAAAGAGTTCTTTATTCTCCAGGGCAGACTTCTGTGCAGAAAGATGCTCATCCAGATTCCTGATCTTCTTAGACATCTCAGCCAATGCTTGGTTCTTTTCCATCAGTTGGAAGGCCTAATTCTCCAGAGCAGATTGAGTTCTCTATTCCTCGACAGTAATCCGAGCAGCTCTTGCTCGTCCCCGCGGAGCTCTTTCTCATCCCCGAGTAGATGTAGAAGGGACAAATCTCTTCAAGGTTTCTAATTCATCCCTCAGGTTGGCATTTTCGACTTCCAAGAAAGAGAATCCCTCGTCATTCATAGGGACCAAAGCGTTTGAGGTGGAAGCTGCAGACTTCAACTGAGACACCTCTCTTTGCAGGTTATTATTTTCCTGCTCTAACAACTCAACTATCTGTCTGTGCTCTTCGACTTCAGCCTTCAAAGTTCTCTCCCTCACATCATAAGCAGCAAACAATTTATCGTATCCCTTATCAGCACTGAGTTGCTCATACTTCTTCTCGTATCTTTTGTGCAAAAGGGCTGTAGATTCCTTATATTATTGTTGAATCTCTTCAAGAGTTCCTTGGAGATCTTCAATCATTTCATAATATTCTACATTGTTAGCCACCGCACGATCAAGCAGGCACTTCAAATACTGGTAGGCTAAAATTGCTTGCTCTGAAGCACCTTGACCGAGGATGTCAATGATTTGTGTTGCACTCATATCTGTATGACCAACTTTGAAGTACTCATTGCATTGCCTCAACAATTTTCTATCATGAGCATACATTAACTCCATCTTGGACATAAACTAGTAAAGGAAGAGAAAACAAGAATCAATAAGAGTTCAAACAGAGCATGAAGAAGAGAAACAACAGTATGAATAGGCAAAACTTCAAATTTTATTACATCATAAAGGAGAAGTAAAAAATTCAGATTTACATTTGATAAAGAAAAATAAACAGAGAGAAAAATCCGAACAACTCTACACCTTTTCCTTGTCTCCCAAAAATTTCTCGGGAGGCTGGGATGAGGAGGTAGGTTTCTCGGATGGTACAGATGGTTACTCGGGGAGTGCTGGAAGTTGCTCATTTGAAATAATGGATGGTTAAAGATGCTCGGTGGTGGACTGGATAGCTGGGGAATGAGGAATTTGATCTCCCATCACTATGGAGGATTACTCAGAGGCGGCTTCGTCCTCTTCTTCTTCTTCAGGAGTTGGAGGGGGGCCCGGGATGTGTCGCTAAAATAGGTCAGAATTTTCATCGACCTTCATCTCTTGCAGAGTAGCGACCCAGCCATCCCTAAAGTATTTGTGGCTACCATATTCCACCTG
This sequence comes from Sambucus nigra, assembly GCA_949130495.1. Classification (NCBI taxonomy): domain Eukaryota; kingdom Viridiplantae; phylum Streptophyta; class Magnoliopsida; order Dipsacales; family Adoxaceae; genus Sambucus; species Sambucus nigra. Next base: position 390,841,068 of record OX422213.1, read on the forward strand.
CGACATCATGGCAGCTAGACCTTTATTCCAACCCTTATCCCAGCCAGTGCTGAAAGACTTTATTATAGCCAACTTCCTTTTCGCTTTTTCCAAGGAAAGCTTCTCGAAAAGAAGATCCTCGGCAGCCTTCAGCTTATTCTCTATTTCTTCCTTTTGACGACCTACTTCACGATGTCGGCCCAACTCTTCTTCAGCATTTTTTAGCTTACTTTCGAGCTCCCTAGCATTTTTGAGCTTCTCATCGAGTTCTTTATTCTTCTCTTCCAAGTTTGTTATGTTCTTCTCCAAACATTTGGAGACTTCAACAGCTTGGTTTCTCTCCTGCTCGGTGGAATCAAGTTTCTCCTCCCAAGCAGCCTTATCATCATCATATTTCTGACGATAATCTTTCAAAGACTGCGTCAGGACAACCAAAGCTTCCTCTACACCAGACAAGGAGCTTGAAGCTTTAATAGCTTCATTTTTCTTTAAAATGGTATTAAAACAGGTCACCAACTGGGAAAAGAAAATGATATCAAGTAAGTTTACAGATGTAACAATGGAAAAATGAAAGTTGAGGACAATGATACTTACAGAAGCTATATAACGAGTAGCTAATGAGGTAACCATGTCCCGAGAAAGATTTTCTTCCATACCTTGGATATCAGGAATGATCCAAGACTTCACCGAGCTCATGGCAGAGCTCGGGGCAACAAAAGTGGGAACACCACTTCCAGTAATCGGGGGCTGAGAGATGGATTCAGCCAAATTAACAGAGGAGCTCTTCTTCAGCTTCCTCGGGGGAACAGGGATGGTCTCGACTAACGATGTAGTCTTAGTCGGAGAGATAAAAATCACCTCGGTTGGAACAGCGGCCTTGCTCAGATCCACTGGGGGCTTCTCGACAACCTTCACAGTAGTAGCCGTAGGGGGTGCATCAATCTTCTTTGTCCCCTCTTCTGAAACATCATGTTTACTTCTCTTTGCCTCTCCAGCAACAGAGGTAGATTTCTCGAAGATGACAGGATCTCTTCTTTTCTTCATTCTTTCACTCAGAGGGATATGAGACTCAAGTGAAGAACTTGCAGAAGCAGGTACTGGTTCTACCTCACTTATCACCGGAATAAAGGTTGAGGTGTAACTCTTATACTACAACAAATATGAAGCTGACCTGATATGCTCGTCAGCAACAGTCTGATGCAAAACCCAGATAACTTTTAGATGTTTTAAATTAACTTCTGTCTCTTTTGGAGACCTTCTTTTGTTGTCAACTGCAAATAAATGAAAATTAAAATATCAGTGACACATTATTTCAAACACAAAGGAAGCATAATTTCAAAAATAAAATAAAATAAAAATAACCTATCCCATTGCCATAGGGAGGACATCTAGGACCCTAGTACACATCATTTCCAGTCATTGGAAGGTGTTGCCAATTTTTCATAACAACCCCGAGCTCGAAGTAGTCCCTATTGGCATATGGGAGATTGACCACTAAAGCCCTATTTAAAAACCAAGTTTTTAAATAAAAAGTATTGTCACCAACAGCCCATCTATAATAGAACATAATTTCTGGAATTCCTATACGAGTTCCATGAATTTGATTTATTCTATGAACTCCGTTAACTATTCTCCACGTATTGGGGGCTATTCTTGCAGGAACCACGTCAAAATATTGACAGAATTCCAGACATAAAGGGTTTGGGGGAAAAGAAAAGCCACATTCAGCGACAAAGAGACTGGGGAACCAATGTCCCTCAGCCAAACGAAAATAATCTGAAGGCTCAGAAAGTTCCTCCAAAATAACCCATCAAGGAATAGAGAAATCAGAACGAAACTTATCAAGCGACTCTACAGGGTAAACCATGATGAGTAAAGGAAATCAAAGAGAAAGAAGAAGATATTACAGGAAAAAGGATGAGTCTATTGACAACGAATGATGAAAGGGATGAACGCACAAGAGAGAGAGACAATAGAAAACTCAAAGAGACAAATTTGAAAAAGTAAAGGGGATTTTCTGCAACGCTTAAATACCCTGTCTTGGGAATGGGTAAAGGTAATGATTAAAAAAAGAGACGGTTACGTTACCAGCGGCTAAAAAGACAAAAAGGGCGCGAGAATCGAAGCGTTTATAAAAATTCAAAAAGTTCGATTCTACGAATTTGGAAGGAGAAATAAATACAAAAGAAAATACTCCTAAATTTCAGGATGACCAATTAAAATCGCTATATTTCGAGAAAGAATGTTCCACACTCCTCAAATTTCGAACTGTAAAACATTGGGGGCTTCTATTGATACCAAATTTAGTCTGCTGACATGGCTCAATTGAGTGAAGACACGTGGCAATCTGCGTGGCAATAACAAACACTTCCGAACAACACCTTAACCCACTCAGATACTCCGAGCAATAGATGCTCTCCGAGGAACCGTACTGCAACGAGGAACTCTGCTTCCCCGATCAACTCATACGCTCCGACCAACAAGAGTTCTCCGAGGAACTTTAATACACCGAGCAACTTATGAGTACCGAGATACTTAGGCGGTCCGAGCAACTTAGGCGGTCCGAGTTGCACCTCGAACAGAGCATTAATAGCAGGATAACCAACAGATTAACTACGCATTAAATGCTTATTATTATTATTATCGTATAGATGTATACGCCTAATGGATAGCTATGTATTACCCTTTCACATGTACAGCATGAGGGCTATAAATACATTATATCATCCTCATTGTAAGGGGACCAGGAATTTCTTGACTAAACTGGTAATCAAGAATTCATAAACAGTCAGCAATAATAGAAACAGTGGACGTAGGCCATTCTTATAAGCTGAACCACTTTAAAAAAAAATTGTCTCATTTTATTTTTCTGTGATTAAATAATTAGATATAATCTAATTTTTTACATCAATAGTGTGTTTCAATAAAACCAATTTTTCTTTAAAAAAAGATTTAACTTTTAATTATGCACCAACCAAGTTATGAAATCCCAATTCTTACTTTAAACAAATTTTATCTTGATTAATCCTAAACATGCATCTAGTGATTAAAGCAAGTAAATTAAAGTAATGAATAATCACAATGCCGGATGTACGAGGAAAAAACCCAAAGCGGGAAAACAACCTCGGACGACCCAAGCTAGACAATCACTATGAATAATGGTTTTACAAAGACAGATTAGCCTTACACTAAGACTCGATCCTCACGGGTCTTGACGCTCCTTCTGATCTTCAACCGTTCTTCATTAGTGCTCACATAGAAATTCTGTCTTCCACGATCTCTGTCCACAACACACGCGTCCACATATGTCTCGGTGTCCTTCGATATGGCTTTGATATGACTACGATGTCGAACACGATGTCCGTCGCTTTTTCACCGCAAAACCCTTTGTGTTCAATGTATAGAACAAACAACTTTGGTGCAGCAAGATCACGTAAACATATAAGAATGATAACTCGGATATTTGCAAACTCTAAGGATGTGTTTAAGACTTTTAAACCTTAGAAAACATGTGCAAACGAGGTTCTGGTTTGTAAAACAATTTTTCAGAAAGCACACTTCCGAAATTATGATGCAAACACTGTTTAAATAGGAGTTAAACACTGCCTCAAAAAATTTATCGTTCGAACGACTTAAGCATGTCGTTCGCGCAATATTGTATCTCGTTCGAACGAGATCCAATGTCGTTCGAGCGACCTCGCAAAAGTTTGACTTTCTTTGACTTTCGAATAAAAACGTTTCTTATAAAAGAGATACAAATTAGTCAAACTCTATTTCGAGATTATCATCATAAAATGAAGTTTAAGCTATTAAAACACTTTTAAAACATTTTTCTTTATAAAAATTACATCCTTATCTTTTATAAAATAATTCCGAGCACCATTAATTATACGCATTCATACCTGAGTGATCTCGAAATGAAATTAACTTTGAAGACGATTAAACTTTCACCAAATGAACATCGGCATGATTATTTCTTTGAAGCTTTACCGCAACGTCTTCAATTTCTTCAATACGTCATAGACCAAGTGGGATCGTGACAAAATAAACATCTCCCTATGACATATTAAAAACACAGTTTTGTTCACGGAATTAAGTCAAAACAATACAGGGACTCAATTGGAAATTTATGTCCTTACAGGTTCTCTATGGCCTAAAGAAATGATTCCAACCAAAAAACTAGAGCCAACAATGGGAAGAACACAAATCAAGTTGGGGTTATGAAAGATGAGACAAAGAAGGATTTTGTTGTTCATGTCTCTCTTAAGGCACAAAATAACTCCCAATGGTATTTTGATATTTGATGCTCCAGACATATGACAGGCGATAAATCTCTTTTTACCACTCTTGAAAACTACAAAGATGATAAATTCACCATTAGCGATGGAAGTAAATCTCAAATCATGGGTAGAGGTACCATTGAAGTTTTTGGTTTTGCAGAACTAAAAAATGTTCTTTATGTTGACGAACTCAAAGCTAATTTGATAAGCATTAGCCAATTATGTGATGAAAACCTAGTGGTTAAGTTTAGCCAAATAGAGTGCATCGTTTATGATAAATCTAGTGAGGCTATTCTACAAGGTGTGAGGATTAGTTACAATTGTTATATAAATATTCCAAAATCTTCTTACGTTTGCAACAGTGCCAAAGCCTCATTTGTCTATCTTTGGCATCAGCTTCTATGTCATGTAAACTTTAGAGATCTTGATCGTCTAGTGAAGAAAGACCTTGTTCGAGTCTTACCATCCTTAGGAAAACCAACCTCCTCAATTTGAGGTCCTTATCAACATGGAAAGAAAATTATGAGTCCTCATAAGATGGTGAACTCTATAACCACGTCTCGTGTCTTAGAATTAATTCACATGGACCTTATGTGACCCACTCGTACCGAGAGTATAGGAGGAAAGAGATATATTCTAGTGATGGTAAATGACTTTTGAAGATATTCAATAGTAAGATTTCTAAGAGAAAGTCCGTTGTTGTTGTTGATTTTTTTAACGGTTAAATGGCGAGTCCTTCAAAATCAACATGGTGTCATCATAAACCGATTTAGAAGTGATAATGGATCTTAATTTAAGGAATCTGGTGTGAATTCTTGTTGTGATGAATGTGACAACCCACCTACTAAAATAATAGGTGGCCAGCCCAATACTCTAATAATCACAGGAATCATAGATGGTTTATTCTTAGCATCACTGTCGATTAAAATAATAGTACGAGATAACCACCAATCATTTTAGAAAATGGACTGTCAATTTAAAAATTTAGTAAGTAAAAGAAAAACACATAGACAATCCCATTTGCAAAAACGGTGGATATCAAAATCAATGAATAAAGAACGACAATATAATAAATAATCACCGAATAAATTGTGGGTGAATAGACCAATAAAAATAGTTACACCGAGTATTACATATTAAATATTACAATATAATAAATACGTGCAACACTTGGGCAACACGCCCGAATAAATAAACTGAACATAACTAGAGTACAAGGGAAAGAAGCGTCTAATGCGAATAACTTACAACATCCGTAATATGTCGTAGCTCCTTGACGACTGGAAAGCAAATGCAAATACAGGTATCCAAGCGGTAGAGCACCTATACGGCAAGGAGTATATGTAGAAACAAAGAAATATAGACGGGTCAGGGCCCGATTTGATATGATTCTCATGTGACTAAAATGCATGACAGTTAAGTGCGTAATTATCTCGCAATTAACAATAATATTTCTCACCTATCAATCTAAAAGCAACTTAGCGCAATATCCATGAGATGATCTAGTTAACCCAAGTACTAAAGGCTAACTTCTCCTCAGTCTCAACACTATGCCCTATTCGTGTGTGGGGTGTCTCGCAAAACGAAATCCAAACAAGGAACCCCCCCGATACACTACTACTTAGGCAAGTTTGATCGTTGAGATCCATTAGACCATCAATATGTAATTAATATATATGTATGCATGGGAGATTGCATCTACAGCTATTCAAGGAAATATAAAGAAACCCATTCACCATCTAAAAGCATAATTCCTAATTTCTTCTTTAGGAATATATATGTATATGGTAAGTCATTTTATCAAATGTTTACCAAATCAATCACATTTTAAAACTTTCTTTACCAATTTTATTTCCTTTCTTCCATCCAGGAAAAATACATATTTTAAAGCCAGTTTTATTATCATAAAAATGCTTTACCTTTCCATTTCATAACTTTTCATTTTCCTTATTCCATCCGGAAAATATATAATTTAAAGCAAGTTTTATTATCATAAAAATGCTTTAACCTTTCATATCATATCATCCATTTTCCTTCTTCCATCCGGAAAATGTATTTAACATCCCATTTCCCTTCTTCCATCCGAGAAATGTAAATTAAAGCCATTCTATTATCATAAAATGCTTTAATAACCAATAATGTCCCACATTATTGAACATAGTTATATATCATATTATATAACGCAATCTAAGACTTCCCGTCCGAGTTTCTCCACTGTGTGCGCCCCTAAATGGCTATCATCTTCCAGGGCCTATCATCAAGACAACCTGAGATCCTACCGAAACATCGGGAAGCGGTCATATGCCTGCTGGCTAGTCATAACCACACCCGGAATTACCTAACCATTGCAAAAACATACAATAAACGCTCTTATGGCCTAGGGATATATCCACCCTCCATTCACTAGCCAGGGGGCTTCACCACAATGCGCGAACTTCCCTTCAGATAGCGATTTAGAGAGGGTGTGTATCCATATCTTTTAACATTTATGAAAATCATTTTTCCTTTTCATTTGGAAACATCCATTTTCACATTCTCAAAAATCATTTGTACTTATTTATTAGTACCACATTTAATTATATTCATTTCTTATTCTTAGAGTCATATTTTATAAATGACCTAAGACCCGATGCGTCAATAACCTCCAACTAGTCCCCAAGACTTCAATATAATTTCCTAAACCATTAAAATGAATCTCCCTCAAGGAGTGACTCCCAAATGTCTCAACATTAACATTTTATCTTCTATTTATCATTAGGTTAATTTCCTATTTCATTCGGACATCCACCTATACATTCTAGCCCTCGGGGTAGGCTCAAATATCCTATTTTAGTCTAGGAAATTAGTCTACCCAAAACATCCCTCTAGGACTCTTAATTACTTACCAAAGGAAGGTTCCTAAACCTTGAACCTAAAATAAAAGGGCACAAACAAACTACAAAAAATCTCACCTTTTCAGAAGGGGTCGATTGATCGACCCTTGGTCGTCGATCGATCAATCCCCCAAGCTCGATCGATCAATCCTGGCGGACAGCTTCTTCTCCGAGAAGCTATTTTGTCCATTAACGAAACCTCCAAGAATTTATCCGTAAATCCAACCAAATACAACAACAAGAAATGCTACCAAATCACTTCTACACAATTACTAACTAATAATTTACCCTCAAATCAAATAAAAACACAAGATTAAGGGTTTAATCACCAAAATCAACAAAACCCCATTTATGGTTTATATCTCCCAAAAACTAACTATACATGCAAATTATCACATTAAATCAACATCTAGCAAGTAAGAAACTTGCCTCGAGTTCTTAGTCTCGGATTCACCTCCGGTAGCAACAGATTTCAGCCTCAAATCTCCATTTTTCTCTCTTTCTCACCATTTCTCCCAACTTTCTCTTCTCTTTCAATCTCCTTTGGCTTCTCTCATAAGAATGAGAAAATAAAAGGGGTGGGGAGCTCATACGAGTTATAAAACATAAATACTCCTCTTTTAATGGCTAATACACCATTAAAATGACTCATAACTACATAATTAAGTCATAACACCCCAAAAGCACCCGAAACTCAAAAATAAAACATGGCACTTATTTCGACTATCTCGACTATTCTAAAAACAATCACACCCCCTATTTTAGCATTCGAGATAATGTGAACAAGTTTTATGTTCTATATTCACTTTATTTCATTAATTATACTCCAATTTATTTATGAGTCATAACTGTCGTTTTACATATAACGACGCAGTATATCACAATATAATGTTATTTACCTTCTCATTTGGTAAATCGACAAAACATAGTAAATATTATCCCTTAATATCACGGGAAACAATATTTACTCCAACATCCCCTATTTTATAAAATTAGCCCATCGAGCAACAATAATATAAGATAGCACTCAAAAACCTGGGTTGTTACAATGAAGTTGGAATTAAGCATGAATTTTCGATCATTCGGACTCCATAATAAAATGGTGTCACACCCCAAAACTCTCATCGTGAAGTATGGGATTCATTATGAAGTTTGGGTAAGGGCAAACCTTGTAACTAAGGGAAAATGGGTTAGTTCACTTTGACTAAGACGTTCAGCTAGAACAAAGTGGTTATGCTATTCGAAGTTGTCAGATTGTAGGGAGCTGGGTTCTTTTTGATCATTTGGTAGTTGACGTCTACTGCTACCACTCTGGAATTTTTGTTAAGAACATATATAAGGAGGGGGTACCTCCGAGGCAAAATTCGATATTTATCCATGAGCGCTCCTAGGCTCTAGGCAACTTCTTGGGCATGTTGGGTTATCCATATACCAAATGTGGGATTGGTAGTGCATGGATTTTGGGTTGTGATCGAGAATTTCTCAATCACACCTGATATGCAACATCGGGTTGCATCGGTGGGCTGAGTTGCTTATATTTTTAAGGTGGCATTGTTTTAATTCATGGGTTGTTTCTAGTTTGACTTCAAAGAGCAGTTTTGTTTGTCCCAAAAATGGATTTGGGTAGTTTTCATGGGAGTTACTAGGTTGGATAGGTGCAAAAACGGGATTGCACCAATGTGGCACATGTGGGAGCATGGGATAACTCCTTAGAAACCTGTTGGGATACTGATGCAGCAGTTTTAGAGCAGTTCCATGGCAGTTTTGGGTCAGAACAGGTGTAAAAATGGGAATGCATAAGTTGGACACTTGGAGATCATGGGTAACTTCTCTAGACACCTGTTGGAAGGATAATGCAGCAGTTTTGAAGGCAGTTTCGTGGAGAAACCTGATAAAATTTGATTAAGACACATGTCCTAGCAGTTGGGGATGTCAACTGCAGTTTTGTACCATATTTATATGCATTAACCCCTCGTATTTTTAGGCAGGCAGCCTTAGGACGAATTTGAGTGTTCCTTTGTAATCTTTGAGTGATTAAATAAAGGCTGGGAGTTGAGTTCCTGTAATTTTGTGTCTATTGTGTGTGTGCCTCATATATGTGACTTGGTTTGCTATTTTTCTTGCTATAAACGTGTTAAAAGCAGGCCGTGTTGGTGAACCTCGTGTATTGGTTGGCTGATCAAGTTTTATGGGGAAAACTTGATGCCTCACCGGAGTATTTTAGAAAAAAAAAATTATCCGTGTGACAATTGGTATCAGAGCTGAGTTTTTGGGGGGGAAATTCTGGTGTGTTCCAGCCAGTTTTTGAAGGGAGAAGTTCGAATTTGTAAAGGTTAGCACAAGTTTGGCAAGAGTTTTCTTGAATTCTACAAAGAAATGGCAGGAGGCAGCAGTGCAGAATTGCGAGAAGGGGTGCAAAAATTGGAGGAATTATTTGCAAATCCTCCAACGAATGGTGCACATACAGCACTCTCAGTCAAGTTGGAAGAATTGTGGTTGGAACTGCAACATGTTCGAACGGTGTAAGAAAGTCACATCCGGGAAACTGAAGAAAAGGTCGAGAACCTTGCTGCAGATGTGGGTGTTTTGGCTGACGAGCTTCGTACTCATTTGGGCAGACTTGATGAGGATGCCGGGTTGCTGAAAAAGGCGTGGCTCAATGCTGGGAGTAATGAAACCAGTGGTGTTGGTGTCAAGAAATACAAAATTCCAGAACCGAAGGCATTTGCTGGTGCAAGGTCGGCAAAGGAATTGGAGAATTTCGTGTATGATATGGAATAGTATTTCAAGACTGCTCATATCAATGAAATGGATATGGTTACAATTACCACTATGTACTTATGTGATGATGCAAAACTTTGGTGGAGAACTCGGACCGAAGACAAAAGCAGGTCTGAAATCAGTTCATGGAGAGAACTAAAGAAGGAATTGAGGGATCAGTTCTTGCCAGCAAATTCTGGTTGGCAAGCGAGGGAGGCGTTGCGACGCGTGAAACACGATAAGACTCTGCGGGATTACGTGAAAGAGTTCACATCGGTGATGCTGGACGTTAAGGGGATGTCCGAGGAAGACAAGGTATTCAATTTCATTTCCAATCTTCAGCCTTGGGCGCAGGATGAATTGAGGAGACAAGGTGTGCGTGATTTTCAGCAAGCAGTGGCAGTAGCAGACAACTTAGTGGATCTCAAACTTGACCTGTCAGATGTTGTTTCATCTAAGTCCAAAGGTAAAGATAAGGTCGTCTCAGAATCGGGCAAAGATGGGGTGACAGAACATGACAAGGGAAATGGGGCTGATGGAGATCCAAACAAAGGCAAGAGTGGTTATTCTGGGTGTTTCATTTGCAAGGGTCCACATCGGGCAAGGGATTGTCCAACGCGTGAAAAACTTGCTGCAATTCAAGTGGAAGAGTCAAAAGGTGGCTCAAATTATGGTGCGGGAGATGGTGGTGTCAACTCCGTGGTTATGTTGGGGGGACTCCAAGCAAAGGAGTTCGGATAATGGGCAATTGAAGACTTGGTATGTGGGGAATGCAGGAACCTCGCATTACCAAGATAAATTGCTGTGTAGATGATGAAAACGTGGAGGTTAGGGTCCTACAGGGAGACATTGAATTGAGTGGAGTTTGGTTCGGTGTTACACTTGGGTTGAATCGAAGACATGGTGCTGTTCTCGATTAAGTTCAAGGCATTGTTGGGAAATTTTCAGTGGAAGTTGGAATTTTCTTGATATCGACGAGGTCGTCGAATTCTTTTAGTGGGGGAGGGTTTGTCACACCCCAAAACTCTCATCGTGAAGTATGGGATTCATTATGAAGTTTGGGTAAGGGCAAACCTTGTAACTAAGGTAAAATGGGTTAGTTCACTTTGACTAAGGCGTTCAGCTAGAACAAAGTGGTTATGCTATTCGAAGTTGTCAGATTGTAGGGAGCTGGGTTCTTTTTGATCATTTGGTAGTTGACGTATACTGCTACCACTCTGGAATTTTTGTTAAGAACATATATAAGGAGGGGGGTACCTCCGAGGCAAAATTCGGTATTTAGTCATGAGCGCTCCTAGGCTCTAGGCAACTTCGTGGGAATGTTGGGTTATCCATATACCGAATGTGGGATTGGTAGTGCATGGATTTTGGATTGTGATCGAGAATTTCTCGATCACACCTGATATGCAACATCGGGTTGCATCGGTAGTATGAGTTGCTTATATTTTTAAGGTGGCATTGTCTTAATTCATGGGTTGTTGCTAGTTTGACTTCAAAGAGCAGTTGTGCTTGTCCCAAAAATGGATTTGGGTAGTTTTCATGGGAGTTGCTGGGTTGGATAGGTGCAAAAACGGGATTGCACCAATGTGGCACATGTGGGAGCATGGGATAACTCCTTAGACACCTATTGGGATACTGATGCAGCAGTTTTAGAGCAGTTCCATGGCAGTTTTGGGTCAGAACAAGTGTAAAAATGGGAATGCATCAGTTGGACACTTGGAGATCATGGGTAACTTCTCTAGACACCTGTTGGAAGGATAATGCAGCAGTTTTGAAGGCAGTTTCGTGGAGAAACCTGGCAGCATTTGATTAAGACACATGTCCTAGCAGTTGGGGATGTCAACTGCAGTTTTGTACCTTATTTATATGCATTAGCCCCTTGTATTTTTAGGCAGGCAGCCTTAGGACGAATTTGAGTGTTCCTTTGTAATCTTTGAGTGATTAAATAAAGGTTGGGAGTTGAGTTCCTGTAATTTCGTGTATATTGTGTGTGTGTGCCTCATATATGTGACTTGGTTTGCTATTTTGCTTGCTATAAACGTGTTAAAAGCAGGCCGTGTTGGTGAACCTCGTGTATTGGTTGGCTGATCAAGTTTTATGGGGAAAACTTGATGCCTCACCGGAGTATTTTAGAAAAAAAAAAATTATCCGTGTGACAAATGGTATAGTTGAGAGGAAGAACCTAATCATCCAAGAAATGGTAAGGGCCATGCTTCTTGGTAGGAAAGTTCCTTATAGGTTGTGGGCAGAATTGGTAAGCGTTGCTTGTCATATGGTGAATATGGTATACTTGCATCCCAATACTCATAAAACTCCAATTGAATTGTGGATTGGAAAGAAACCCAACCTAGCCTATTTTTGAATCTTTAGGAGTCCTTGATACATCCTTAGGGATAGATGTATTTTAGGTAAATTCGACTCGAGGAGTTATGAAGGTATTTTTCTAAGGTATTCACAAAAATGTAGAGCTTTTAGAATTTTTAACTTTTCTAGATCTAAAGTTATGGAATCAATAAATGTTACCATAAAAGATGATGCTCCAGCTACATTTGTTGATGATGAGGATGATCTCTCATGTGAGTGTGAAGCACATCTTAGTGTTGAAACCATTAAGGCTCAGAATTACTCGGTGAACCCCACATTTGAGAAAAAGGATCCATCTCCTTGAGTTCATAAAAGTCATGACCCTTGCAAAATTATTAGGAATCCCAAATTCGGTGTCAAGACTAAGCTGCAAATTGAAAATGAGGTTACTTATTTGTGTTATACCTCTAAAATCGAACCTATAATTTTCAAAGAAACACTAAAATATGAATATTAGATAACTGCCATGCAAGAAGGTCGAATACAAATCCGCTAGGAGTTGTTTCACTCACATCATTTGGATGGAACAAATGTTTGATGTTTTGTGATATTTCACAAGGCACAATGACTATTTACTATGATAATACAAGCGCAATCCATATTTCTTGAAATCCCGTTCATCATTCTAGAACAAATCACATTAGGATTCGAGAACATTTAATTTGAGAGTTAGTTGAAGAGAAAGTCGTTTGCTTAAGCTTTGTAGGCACCGATCATCAATTGGACGATATTTTTACCAAACCTCTAGAGGCCCTTAGGTTGAAAACCTTAGGAAATCCATTGGGGTTTGATCCATTGATTGAATTCGGATTCATCCATCTAGTTTGGCTTGAGCCTCATGTCTATCTATTTACCAATGAACTAGATTATATTTTATACATATATTTTTTAAAAATTCCAAAATATTTTCATTTTTCTTTAAGTAAAATGGATTTCATGAAACTTTTGTCCAATATAGGTTATGTGTGTGAAATTTTTGGATCTCTATTTCATCCCATGTCCATGTGGCTTTCGATGAGTAGTTAGTCTGGACTTCGTCTTGCTTGCACGCTTTGGTGCTTGTTTATGATATATTCTTCTATGCTTACCTCATATCTTTGCCTTTCATGCACACACCTTTGCACGGAATCTTGAGTATGTCTGCATCACTTTACATACGCTAGGCAAACAAAGGTGTTGTCATATTAATTTTGTCACCTCATCCCATAAGCAATCGATATTTCAATTGTGCATGTAAGAACCATTGCCCGAATTGAGAAAAATAGAAGAATATATATCCGGTTATGTTTTTTTTAGCAATGGAAATGGGTTTCGAAAAGGCAAGTTGTTTTTGCATAAATTGACACCATTTGCAAAAAGAAATATTGCCTAAAAGAATATATGGCATAAAAAATTTAATTGCAAAGGACAATATATTGTGGATATTTCAAAAGATTATTTGATCTTGTGGGAGACATAGGTTGAAGAGCAATGGGTATGCACAATAAATCATTATATGGCTTTCTTAAGGTAATGCTATTGTCTATCAATTTTTTAGACGCTTTTTTATTTTTGTGGCCAGTATCCAATTGTATTCCTTTTATTGCCACAAGGCCTATGTGAGTGTATATTGTGTTAATATATTATTTGTCATTGTGCACTTGTGCGTTGTCTTAGGTAATTCTCTCCCCCTCACTGTTCACACCCATTCATTTTGTTTCCATGGTTAGGATATTTCTATGCTGCCTAGTACAATTGAAAATCAAATTTGATGGGTTTATAACCTTTTTAGGACCTTATACTATTTATTTTTGCAAATTTTTTTGATTTGGTTGAGGTTAAAAAGACTGAATATTCGTTTGAACGAGATTTCGAACGAACCTTGTCCAAGCTTTTCCTGCATTCTCATTAGATGTTTCGTCTGTATGTTGTTCAAATGATGTCGTTCTAACGAGTTCCCCAATTCGTTCGAACGAACAAACTTTCATCAAGTTGGTTTGTTTTCTTTTTTTTTCGTTCCATTTCCTTATTTTCTCTCTCCCTCCTTTAGTCAAACACAATATTTAAAATCCTCCCATTCTCCCTGTCTTTCCATATCTTCACTCCATATCCCCCACTCCCTCCATATTCTTAACCCCTCACCTCCATTATCTTCCATTTTGAACCCCTATCTCCTATAATCTACAATATAGTTTCCTCGAAGGGTGTTGGGTTTTTCTAGTTTTGTTTTTCAGGTATTACTTTTACTCTCCCGTCTCTTTTATTTTTTTGTATTGTTGAAGTATATTTACTTCGGGTATATTTCAAAACATGCAACACCTTTGTGTTAATTTTTTTCTTACCCATTTCATATAATCTCAAATATATATATATATATATATATATATATATATATTTATTTATTTATTTATTTATTTTTTTTTGGGGGGGGGGGGGGGTATGTCTATACTATCCATTTTCTTTGATACCAAAAAAAATTTTCTTTATAAAAAGTTCTTAGTTCATCTCATCAATATTTGACATTTAATGTTATCATATGAATCTTTGATATTTTTTCAAAAAACTTCATATTTTCAATAAAAAAGTTATGATAATGCATATATATATTTTTTTTGTTTTATATATCCATATTTGTGTTTCTAATGGAGTATGGGATTTTTGTTGGTGTTGTTGGTTATTGATGTTGTGTCGGTTCGGTTCGTGATTTTTGGGTTGGTTGTAGTCATTTATCTCCTCGTTCACGTGGCTATAAGTAGGCGTACTAGGTGTGATGATGCACTCGATTGGGATCATTACTCATATGAAGATGCCTTTATTCCCAACATTCTATTCCATTGGGGAACACATCCAATCACACCCTCTTCCACACTCAAGGGTTCCCGATTAGGTTAATTGTTAGAGGAAAAAATTATCAACCTAGTTTCACTTTTCGAAACCATCACATGGCTTGCCAATCTTGATTGGAATCCCATTTTCAACCTTCGTGACCCTATATATCCTGACCTCATCCGAGAGTTCTTATTTTCATTGCTTGTGTATGAGAGACGTATTTTTTCCAAAGTATGTAGTACGAAAGTTATCATCACTTCCGACTCCATTTCCCGTCTTACCGGTTTGCCCCGAGTAGATAACTTTACCTTTCCTTGGTCTAACGATGTTAGGACTGACTATCTTCTTTTTGTATTATAAAAATCTTAACGTTGATTTTATGATCCTTAATTGGATTGTTTGTGCGTGCCTTCTTCCGCGTGAAAACCATACTCAGATTTCATGGGATCATGCGGATTTAATGTATGGTATCACCATTAGGGCGTCTATTGATCTTCCCGATTACATTTTCGGGGTTCTTAAGGTCGTTCGTATATCACCCTCTAATCCTGTTAGGCAAGAATTACTTTTTGTGGTTTTAGTTACTCGTCACTATCTGGATGTCGATTGCCCTCTCCTACCTTCGGATATTCCTGCAACCCGCTATCATACCATTGATAGTTTATCCATTGGTCGTTCCCGAGTCCATCTCAACCCACACCATCCCACTCCGAGTCATCCCACTCTATAGCGTCATCCAGTCCAACTCAGTCCACACCCTCTAGTTCTTGCCCACACCATCCCACTCTGAGGTGGGATTTATATTGTTGTTGTTGACGATCCTAAATGCCCGGGGTAGACATTATATTACTGTGAATGATGAATGCCCAATTAGGCTTTATATAATTATTAATGGTTAAACATGTCATATTATTTTGGATTATTAAAAAACATAGGAAACTTTGCTGAAATTTTCATGATACCTTCCCCATTTATCTCTCCCCTGCCTTAATAAAGAATGGAGTAAAAAATAACTTTGAGATTACGCAAATGTTTAAATTTTAATGCTCGATATTATGTTAGAATATCATTATTGTTTGAGTTATATTTTCTGTAAGGTTAATCTGTTTTAGTTGTTAACTTCTGTTTGTTTCCTTCGTTTGTTCAGATATTGATCTCGTTATTGCATATTATGTATCCAGTGCAACTATTGATATTTCATGTTTCCATGCTACACGAGTGGAGTTAATGTCGTAGTTTAATTTGCTATTTTTATGTCTATTGTTGATGTAAAAAATTAGATTACTCTAATTATTCAAGTACAGATAAATAAATGAGACAAAAGATTTTAAAGTGGTTCAGCCTTATTTGAATGGCCTACATCCACTGTTATGTTATTGTTGAGTGTTTGGGAATTCTCGATTACAAGTGCTCTCAAGAAATTCCGGTCCCCTTGAATGAGGGTAATACAATGTATTTATAGCCTTGAGGCTATAATCTGAAAGGGTGATACATTAAATGATATACATATGAAGGGGTAATACATTTAATGCTCTTCAAGCGTGTGCGTCATGATGATAAGCATTCAATAAATAGATGAACTGTTGATTATCTGGTAATTAATGCTGTGGTCGAGATGCAGCTCGAACCGCCTTAGTTGTTCGTCATTCGAGAGTTCCTCGGAGAGTTGGTGTTCCTCGAAGAGCTGGAGTTCCTCGGAGTATACTTATTGCTCGGAGTGAGTCTGACTTGGTCGAAGAAATATACTTCCTCATTGCTATTGTGACATGTAGGTTGACACGTGTCTTCTTATTATCGTCCATATCAGCATACTAATTTTGGTATCAACAGAAGCCCCCAATGTTTCGTATTTCGAACTTTGAGGAGTATGGAACATTCTTTCTCGGTATATGGCAATATTAAATGACCTTCCTGGGTTTTAGGAGCATTTTCTTCTTATTTGAATTTCCTTCCAAATTCGCAGAATCCGCCTTTTTGCATAAGCGCTTCGATCTTCGTGTACTTTTTGTCCTTTTAGACGCCGGTAGCGTAATAGTTTCCTTTTTGTAATCATTTCTTTTGCCGTTTCCCAAGTCAAAGTATTTAAACTTCTTAGGCAATCATACTGTCTTCTACCTTTCCCAATTTTCTGCTTTCGAGTTTTTCATAGCCTTTCTTTCCCTTGTGCGTTCATCCTTGTTTTCGTTCGTTGTCAACAGATCTTCCTTTTTCCTGTAAGATTTTCTTCCTTCTTCTTCATTTCTTTTATTCACCATGGTTTATATTATTGAATCTCTTGAGAAATTCCGTTCTGACTTTTCCATTCCATCTTGGGTAATCTTGGAAAATCTTTCTGAGCCTTTAGATTATTTTCGTTTGGCTGAGGGACACTGGTTCCCCAATCTCTTTATTGCTGAATGTGGATTTTCTTTTCCATCAAACCCTTTGTGCTTAGAGTTCTGTCAATATTTCGATGTCGTCCCTGCAAAAATAGCCCCCAACACATGGAGAATAGTTAATGGGGTGTATAGGTTAAATCAAACTCATGGAACTCGTATAGGAATTCCTGAGATTATGTACTGTTATAGATGGGCTATTTTAGATAATGTTTATTATCAAAAAACTAGATTTTTGAATAGGGCTTTAGTAGTCAATCTCCCTTATGCAAATAGGGATTATTTTGAACATGGGGTAGTTATAAAAAAATTGGCAACATGCCCCTTTGGTTGGAGATGCAGTATATGAGGGTCCCAAATACCCTCCATATGGCAATGGGATAGGTTATTTTCATTTTTATTTCATTTCTGAAATTATGATTTCATTATGTTTGAATAAATGAATTATTGACATTTCAATATGTTTTTGTTTGCAGTTGACAGCAAGAGAAAAACTCCCAAAGAATCAGAAGTTAATATAAAGCATTTGAAACATATCTGGAGTTTGCATCAGAAAGTTACATACGAGCACATCAGGTCTGCCTCATACTTGTTGCAGTATAGGAGCTATACATCGTCCTTTACTGCTCGTCATGTGGTTAGCATTAGTGAACCATTGCCAGCTTCTGAGGATTCTTCACCAGACTCTCACATTCCTCTGAGTCAAAAAATGGGCAAAAGAAGAGTTCCTGCTCTCTTCGAAGAGACTACTTCTGCTGGAGATGGGAAAAGAAATAAGGCTGATGTCCAAAAGGGGACAAAGAAAGTAGATGCCACCCCTTCTATTGCTCCTCAGAAGGCCGCCGAGAAGCCCCCAGTGGCTCCTGTGCAGAAGGATGCACCTGTGGAAGTAATCACCATCTCTCCAACCAAAAGTTCTTCTTTGGTTGAGATTGTTGAGAAGACACCGAGGAGACTGAAGAGATCCTCCTCGGTCAGTTTTTCTGAAGCCATTCCCTAGCTCCAAGCTAGTGGAGTTGGTGTTCCAACCATTATTCCCCCGAGTTCTGCAATAAGCTCGGTAAAGACTTGGACCATTCCTGAAGTCCAAGGAATCGAGGAAAACATGTCTAGGGATATGCTGACATCCCTAGCTACTCGTCACATTGCTTCAGTAAGTTTCTCTTATCCTGAATTTTTCTTTCTTTTCATCAATACATGTATCTCAGCACTGACTTATCATTACCTTCTTTTTCAGCTGGTGAGTTGCTTTAACACCATAGTGAAGAAAGATGAAGCAATCAAGACTTATAACTCCTCGTCTGGAGTAGAGGATGATTTACAGGGCTTGGCCCAATCTTCGAAGGAATCCCGTCAAAAATACGACGAGGATAGAGGTGAATGGGAGAAGAAGTTGGATGCATCTGAGGCAGAGAAGGTGCAGTTGGGAAGTAAAGTGAAGGATTTGGAGAGAGAGAATAAAAAATATGTCGAGAACCTCACAAGCTTTGGGGAGCTTGAGAATAAGTTGAAATCGGCCGAGGAAGAGCTGACCCTTCTGCGAGAAGTAAATAGCCAGAAGGAGGAGGTGGAGGCCAAGTTGAAAGCCTCCGAGGATCTTCTATCTGAGAAGCTCTCCTCGGAGAAAATGAAAAGAAAAATGGCTGTGAAAAAATCATTTTGAACTGGTTGGGATAAAGGATGGGACAAGGGGGTAGTAGCAATGATGGCTCAGGTGCAGTATGGAAGTTTGAAATACTTATGAGATGGTTGGGTTGCTGCCCTGCAGGCACTGAAGGTGAACGAGGACTCTGAACTATTTCAACAACATCTTCCTGGCCCCCCTCCTGTAATTGAAGATGAGGAAGAAGACGAAGCTGCGTCCGAGGAGTCTTCACTGATAGGAGGTGATCAAGTCCTTGATTCACAACCCAACCAGACGGCCACCGAGGAGATCTCGTCTTTGCCTCCTCCTGAACAAGTCTCAACTTCTGCCAATCAACTCATTGTTCCCACCCAGCAACCAAGCTCCTCGTCCCAGCCTCCCAAGAAAGTCTTAGGAGACAAGGAAAAGGTGTGAAGTTGTTCGGTATTCTCTTTCTGTTTTTCTTTTACTTGTACTATGTATTCTGAACGTTGTACTCCTTTTGATGATGTAATAAAATCACCTTTTTTTCTCCTCTGCGTTGATGATGTTCTGTCTTCTTTTTTTATTAACTTTTGCTTTCTCTTCTTTACTAGTTCATGGCTAGAATGGATATGCTATCTGATAATGATACAAAGTTGATGCAGCAATGCCACGCATATTATAAAGCTGGTCACACAGACCTAAGTTCATCTGAAGTTGCTGATATCCTTGGTCATGATGCTTCCGAGCAAGAAGTTGAGGCCTATCAGTACCTGAAGGGTTTACTTGACCGGGCTGTGGCCAATAATGTGGCCTATTATGAAATGATCGAGGATCTTCAATGTACCTTAGAGGACCTTCAAAATCAGTATAAGGAATCAAATGCCCTGTTGCACGAGGGGTATGAGAAGAGGTATTAGCAGCTTTCTGCCGAGAAGGGCTACGACAAACCCCTGGCTGGGTACGATGTCAGAGAAAGAACCCTAAAGGGTGAAGTTGAAGCCTGTAGACAGATTGCTGAACTGCTAGAACAAGAAAATAACAATTTGCAGAAAGAGCTGGCATAGTAAAAGTCTGCAGCATCTTCTTCAACAGCTGTAATCCCAGTGACTGACGAGGGATTTTCCTTTCTAGAGGTTAAGAATGCCAAATTAAGGCAAGAGTTGGATACCTTGAGAAGGTCGGGTACTTCTACTACTATTTAGGGACGAGGAAGAGGTTCTCGTGGATGAGGAAGAGTTGCACAGGATGTTGACGAGGAGCAAAGTATTCAACCTGCTCGGGGATGACCAAGAGGTCTTCGTCGTTCTGTTGAAGAAGTTCGTACTCAATCAACATTGGAAACTCAAGCGTTCCAATTGAATGCAAAAGATCGTGCTTTTTTTTTAAATGTCCAAGAAAATCCAAACTCTGGAGGATCAACTTGCTTCGACAAAGTCTGCTCTGAATAATAAGGATGTTTTTGCCAGGAACCTTCATGAGCAGTTAGAGAGAATAACTTTCCAATTCCACAAACAACCTCGTGAGTTCTGGATGGTAGGCTACAATGATGCCCTTTTTCACTTGGATGCTCGCCTTGAAAATTCCAATAATGAAGGTTATAAACAGGGATG
This sequence comes from Sambucus nigra, assembly GCA_949130495.1. Classification (NCBI taxonomy): domain Eukaryota; kingdom Viridiplantae; phylum Streptophyta; class Magnoliopsida; order Dipsacales; family Adoxaceae; genus Sambucus; species Sambucus nigra. Next base: position 390,861,726 of record OX422213.1, read on the forward strand.
GTTGAACGCCCTGGGTGTTTTAAAACTAGAGCAGGGCCATTATTTATGGGATTATCATGCTCCTGGGCTACTAGACTTGCCTGTGCCGCCTTATAAATTGGACATGGAATGGATCCCAGCTCGTGCCATTCCTCGGAGCTTAATTTCAAAATACCTTGGTGACTACAATCTTCATTCTCAGATCGAGGTATCTCGTCCCGAGCATCTACTGGACACACCTTCTGTGATGAACGTTAGGATGCTGAAGGACTTGAACTTTATTAACTCTCCTCAGACTTTAAATGATCTGCCTGCTGGCGAAGAACCTATTTCAAAAGCAGAGGGAAAGAAACCAATAGAGTAGGGATCTCAATGTAATAGTTAGTACACATATGTAACTTGTAATTCGTTTTGAATTCTAATGGAAGACTTTCATTTTCTATTTGCAAATCTGTATTGTTATTGTCTTATGCTTGTTAAACACTTTATATTTGTGCTTTCATAACAATATTGTGTGGTTCATCGACCAACTTAGTAATAAAAAGTTATAAGTATCAGTAATGTTGCTCGATCACTTGATAATAAAGTAATGAGTAAAAAAAAAATTTCCAACCAACCAAGGTTGTTAAATTGTGCTTGTCGACCAACTATAGTTAGTGGGTGTTTATCCCGAGCAGCTATACTTGGTAATTTTTAGAATATTTTCTCCTCGTCGACCAACTACAGTTAGTGGGTTTTTATTCCCGACCAGCTATACTTGGTTCAGTTTGGAATATTTTGTTCTTCGAGGAACTTTTTCTAATAATCTTACCTCCCGACCAACATAAGTTGGTATTGAAGGCATATCTTGTTTCTTAACCAACCGAGATTGGCCTTTTTAGGAGTCCCGTGTTCTCGCTCTTTTACCAACCGAAGTTGGTCTAAGTTCGAACTATCATGTCCACTGGCTCTTTTAACAACCTTAGTTAGTCACGCTAGTGTACGCCTCCTAACCAAAGGAGTATAGTTTGTTCTCGCCCTTTTACCAACCGAACTTGGTCGTGGGTTTGAACTATCGGTGTTGCTAAACAGCGTAGTGTTGCTGAACAACGTAGTGTTGTACACTAGTATTACCCGAAAAATTTTCGATATAAAGAGAGAAGATAGAGAAACATCATCGTTTTATTCATATTGATGGAACTGCTTTACATTTTACATCACTGATAATACTTGCGTAGGTGTTCAGCATTCCATGCATTCTTAAACTCCTCTCCTTCTAGAGTTGCTATGCGGTAAGTTCCTGGTCGAACAACTTCTGTAACTTGGTAAGGTCCATGACAGTTTTCTTCCAATTTATTGTGCTTCTGAATGACCTTCTTTAGCACATAGTCTACTTCTTTTAAGTCGCATTTCTTCACCCTCTTGTTGTAGAATAGAGCTGTTCGTTGTTGGTAAGCAGCATTCCTAATGGCTGCCTCTTCTCTAACCTCCTCGAGCATATCAAAATCCAATATTCTCATTAAGTCGCTGACTGGGGAATTGAAATTCAGCACTCTATGTGTTGGAAGACCCAACTCGGCAGGTATTACAGCTTCACTTCCAAATGTCAGCATATATCGTGATTCTCCAGTTGCAGCTCGGGGAGTTGTTCGGTAAGCCCACAATACTGACTGTAGCTCATTAATCCAATTAGCTTTAGCCTCAATTAGCCTCTTCTTTAAACCATTTAATAATGTTCTGTTCGTCACTTCAGTTTGTCCATTGCTCTGAGGATGGCCTGGTGCTGAATGAACCTTCAAAACGTTTGACTGAGGACAATAGGCTGCGAACTCCTCGTTATCAAATTGTGTTCCATGGTCTGTGATGAAGGCATGAGGGAGACCATATCGGCAGATGATGTTCTTCCAAATGAACTGGTACACCTTCTCGTATGTCATATCAATAAGTGGCTCAGCTTCTACCCACTTAGTAAAATAATCCACTGCGACGATGAGGCACTTGAATCTTCCTCGGGTCGTTGGCAGTGGTCCAACCAAATCAATTCCCCACATGGCAAATGGCCAAGGGGAAGTTATGGGTGTCAACAATGCTTGTGGAGTTCGTCGAATGGAGGAAAAACGTTGGCATTTATTACATCTTTTGGCATAGGCTATACAATCAGCCCTCATCATTGGCCAGTAATACCCCTGCGTCATCACTCTTTGTAAAAGTGTCCGACCTGCTACATGTGCTCCACAAGATCCTTCATGGATCTCTTCAATCAATTCCTTCGCCTCGGAGGGATGTAAACATCTCTGCAAACCCACCATAATTCCTCGTCTATACAAAACACCATTAGTTAGTACATACCGAGTAGCTTTAAACTTCAATTTCTTTGCAGCGAGCTTATCCTCGGGCAATTCTCCCTCATCAATATATGCCCTGATGGGATCCATCCAAGATGCTCCTAAATCAAGGGTAATAACATTCATCGTCAAGTCTTCATCTATGCTCCGACTTTCTAATACTTCAATTGGTATCGTTCTACGCAGCTCGGTACGAGTAGCTGATGCTAGTCGGGCCAGTGCGTCTGCTTGTGCATTTTCTATTCTCGGTATTCTGATCAACTGAATGGCATCAAATTCTGCCAGCAACTCTATCGCCTTTGCATGATACTTGACCATTAATTCTCCTTTAACTGCATATGTTCCCATCATTCGATTCACAATTAATTGAGAATCACTGAATACCATTACTTGTTGCGCTTCCATGTTCTTTGCTAATTTAAGACCTGCTATCATGGCCTCATACTCCGCCTCATTATTGGAAGTTTTGAATTGGAATCGCAGGGCGTATTCCACGTCAATCTCGTCTGGGGTATTTAAAACAATCCCTGCTCCACAACCCGTTGTGCAAGATGACCCATCGACATACAATCTCCATGTAGGTAACTCATCTTCAAATTTCTTATCTGACAAAGTTCCTCGGTGAAATATCTGTTGTTTTCTTTCATCCTCCCCTGGTAATTTTCACTCCTCGTCGACCATCTCTTCTCGCCCTTTTACCAACCGGAGTTGGTTTGGGTTTGAATTTGATGATCTTTCTATATCCACAAGTCCTTTTACCAATCGGGGTTGGTCTGGACTTATGTCTGTTGATCGTGTAACATCCAGAGGTTGGTCAAAGAGCATCTTTTGTTCCCTGAGGGCATCAGGATAAGTGAACTCTGCTATAAAATCTGCTACAGCTTGCCCTTTTAATGATGATCTGGGTTCATACACAATATCATATTCACCGAGTTCTATTGCCTAGTACATCAGTCTCCCTGATTTTTATGGCTTATGAAGGGCTTGTCTTAGTGGCATGTCGGTATACACGACGATGGTATGGGCCTTGAAATATGGCCTCATTCTTCTACTTTCTTCAATTAATGCCAATGTCAATTTTTCCAGCTTTGGATATCTGATCTCTGCACCTCGGAAAGCCTTACTTGTGTAATAAATTGGTTTTTGGACTCCATTCTCCAATCTGATCAATGTCGAGCTGACTGCATTCTCTGATACTGCCAGGTATAAGTATAACTTTTCTCCCATTACTGGTCTGGACAACAGTGGAGGTGCTCCCAAATATTTTTTCAAGTCTTGAAAGGCTTTTTCACATTCATCATTCCACTCGAAAATTTTTTGAAGTGTTTTGAAGAATGGGAGGCATCTATCAGTTGCTCGGAATACAAATCTGTTGAGCGCTGCAACTCGTCCTATAAGACTCTGCACCTCTTTCTTCGTCGTTGGAGATCGCAACCCTAAAAGAGCTTTGATCTTTTCTGGATTCGCCTCAATGCCTCGTTGGTTGACGATGTATCCGAGGAACATTCCTTCTCGTACTCCAAATGTGCATTTCGTTGGGTTGAGCTTCATTTGGTATTTATCCAGTTGATCAAAGGTCTGACCTAAGTCAACTAGATGATCATCAGCTTTCTTGCTCTTTGTCAGCATATCATCGACATAGACTTCCATATTGCAACTGATTTGTTCGGTAAAAACCTTGTTCATCAGCCGCTGATATGTCGCTCCTGCATTTTTCAAACCAAAAGGCATAACATTGTAACAATAAGTTCCCCTAGGGGTAATAAAAGAAGTACTTTGCCTCTCTTCAGGTTTAATTTTGATCTGGTTGTAACCAGAGTAAGCATCCATGAAGCTGAGCAACTCGTGTCCTGAGGTGGCATCCACTAGTTGATCAATTCGGGGCAGTGGAAAGTGATCTTTTGGGCATGCCTTATTGAGATCGGTGAAATCAACACACATTCTCCATTTATTGTTCTTCTTCTTTACCATCACCACGTTGGCTAACCAGTCTGGATATTTCACATCTTCAATGAATTGAGCTTTTTGGAGCTTGTCGACCTCCTCTTATATAGCTTGATTTTTCTCGGGACTAAATACTCTTCTTCTCTGCTTTACAGGTTTGATCTCCTTATTCACATTGAGCTCGTGACATAAGAAATTTGGATCTATTCTTGGCATGTCCTCATGACTCCACGCAAAAGTTTTCTTCCTGTTTCTTAAGAAAGTTATCAACTCTTGTTTTATTAAAGCATCTAACGACGAACCTATCTGGGTTACTCGTTCAGGATGCTCGTCGTCCAGAATAACATTTTCTGTAGATTCCACCACCTGTCCTTTTACAAGTTGGGATTCATCTCTAGGATCGAGTGTTTCAATTTCTATACCCTCCTCCACCTGGTAGGTAGTAGTCTTTTTCCTTGACTCTTCAAGTTCTTCTTGCTCGGCAGATGAATAATAGCATTCTCGAGCTACTTTTTGATCACCTTTCACAACTCCCACTCCGAAATTTATTGGGAATTTTAAGCATTGATGTACTGTAGATGGAACTGCTTCGAACTTCTTCAAACCAACTCTTCCCATGATGATGTTGTAAGCTGATTGCACATTCTTATCCATCACAAAGAAGCATATTCTCTCTGTTCGACAAGCAGGCCAAGTTCTAATGAATATATCCAACTTGATCGTCCCAAGTGGAAAAACTTTCTCGCCAGAAAAACCCAATAGAGGTCTATGATAAGGTTCCAATTGAGATAATTTCAAATTTAAACTGTCAAAGCATGAATAGTACATGATGTCTGCCGAACTACCATTATCTACCAGAACCCTTGAAATAACTACTTCTTTCATCCTCATTTTGATCACCAAAGGGTCGTCGTGAGGGTAAAGAACACCTGCCAGGTTATTTTTTGAAAAGCCAATGACCAGCTTCTCTTTGTTTACCTTCCTCGGGCGATCTTCCTCAGCCAAATTTATTCACTGAATGTACGAGCAAGCTTGGGCCTCTCCGAGGTAAGCCTTTCTTTCTGCAGTAAGGTCTCCTCCTCCTGCATCTCCTCCTGTAATAACATTATAATCAAATGAACCAAAACGTATGGAAAATACCTCTCGTTCTGGCTACCTCGGTTTCTTGGGAAGATCGGGGTCATCATCTGGATCATCTTCATGATTTCTCTTCTTTTTCTCCTATGTTCGACGAGGAGATCTAGACCTCTCTCTAGTTCAATCATTATTTCTTCTTTCCCCTCCCCGATCAACATACTTTGCTAGCTTTCCTCTTCGGATGAGTGTTTCAATCTCGTTCTGAAGAGTTATGCATTTTTTGGTCATATGACCATGATCCTTATGAAACTCGCAATATTTATCCTTGTTCCTCGTATCAGGGTCTGACCTCAATTTCTTCGGCCACTTTACCTCCTCGCTATTCTTGATTTCTTCCAAGACATGATTAATACCCATTTTCAAAGGAGTATAATTATCGAATTTCTTCAGGACTTCCCATGATGTTTTATTACTCTTGGAATGCCTGTCACCGCCATTGCCCTTATGCTCTTTCTTCTTAGATTTGTCGACTTCCACCTTGGTTTCTTTATCCATGTTCTTCTTCGCAGCCATAGCCTCCTCGGCATTCATGATTTTGGCCGCTTTTGCCATCAACTCTGACATAGTTGTAGGTGGATCTTTGGCCAAAGTGTAGTACAACTTGTTAGGCAATAACCCACTCATCAAGACGGTGATTGCTGTCTTTTCTTAATAATCTATGACTTCTAGCTTCTCGTTATTGAAACGAGTTATGTAATCTCTAGTACTTTCGCCAGATTTTTGTCTAACACTTAACATGTGTGCTACTCGTTTTACTGGTTTTGCCCCAAAACAGAAATTGCCAATGAACAACTCGGCCAACTGAAAGAAAGTTAAAATCTTTCCCCGAGGAAGATTGTTGTACCATATTTGGCAGATCCAGTAAGAGTTCTAGAGAATGCTCTACATCTCATCTCGTCGGGGATAACATAGATGTCGGCAGCAGCCTAATATTGCTCTATGTGTAGAACAGGATCTGTCTTTCCATCATACTTGGAGGTCACCACGGGCGCTTTAAATTTCGACGGTGTAGGGAAATCCACAATGGCCTTTACAAAAGGTGTCCCTCGAACAAAAGTTCATTGTAAGGGATTCTTTGCCTTAGCCATTTCTCCCAATCTATCCTCCAACCGCTGAATGGAACCTTTCCACACATCATTTCCCTCCTCGGGCCTATTAGTTCAAGCAATTGATTATTCTGAAGTAGCCTCCTGAGATCTATATTAACGAGCAACTGGTCGTGATTGTGCTGATCCTTCTCTTAGATCTGATGGTTGTCGAAAACTCCTCGACATGGTCTTAGGTGGACTCCTATTCCTTCTAGGGCCTAATCGGCTGAAAGGAGACGCTCTGCTCAGTCTTTCCAAGGCGCTGGGCCTTTTTGGAGAGAGAGTGATACGTTGATCAGTATCTGTAGCCCGTATTGACGAAGTTCGCCCAGGTTGATAAGAGAAATCATTAGATTCCTCATTACGATATGACTCAGTACGCCTGGATCGTGAAGAAAGTAAATAGGTTTGTCTCTGACCACTTCATTGTCCTGAATGTGCAGGTGCACCGCCATGAAGGGTTTGTATGAGTTGACGCATTGTTTCTTGTATGGCTATTTGTCCTTGAGCCATATTCGTCATAATTCCAGCCAGATATGGCGGTGCAGAGGGATTTGGAGGATTTCCAGCATTTCCAGCGTTTCGATTGCTAGATTCTGGATTGTCTGCCATTGATGATGAATAATTCTTGGTGAAAAAATGATAACAACAGTCGTTTTCCACAGACGGCACCAATCTGTTGATGTAAAAAATTAGATTACTCTAATTATTCAATCACAGATAAATAAATGAGACAAATGATTTTAAAGTGGTTCAGCCTTATTTGAATGGCCTACATCCACTGTTATGTTATTGCTGAGTGTTTGGGAATTCTCGATTACAAGTGCTCTTAAGAAATTACGGTCCCCTTGAATGAGGGTAATACAATGTATTTATAGCCTTGAGGCTATAATCTGAAAGGCTGATACATTAAATGATATACATATGAAGGGGTAATACATTTAATGCTCTTCAAGCGTGTGCGTCAAGATGATAAGCATTCAATAAATAGTTGAACTGTTGATTATCTCGTAATTAATGATGTGGTCGAGATGCAGCTCGAACCGCCTTAGTTGTTCGTCGTTCGAGAGTTCCTCGGAGAGTTTTTGTTCCTCGGAGAGCTGGAGTTCCTCGGAGTATACTTATTGCTCGGAGTGAGTCTGACTTGGTCGAAGAAATATACTTCCTCATTGCTATTGTGCCATGTAGGTTGACACGTGTCTTCTTATTATCCGTCCATATCAGCATACTAATTTTGGTATCAACATCTATAGTATAGGTTATTTTAGATATCATTTTGTTTATGAGTTGTTTACAAGTAATTTGGTAGACCGTTTGTCTGTACTTTTTTTTTTTTTAAATATTAATGATATTTTTTTATACTTATTGTTGAAGTTATGTTGGTGCTTGGAATTTGCTACTTTGAGTGTAGAAATTTGTGCTTTGAATTCGCATATCGTATTTTTATGCATAACATTTTTGGAAAATAGAGGAATAGTATAATAGAAAACAACACAAAAAAAAAAATTAAAAGAAACGAAACTTTTATGACGGTTTTCAGTACACAGTCATTATAATGAATAAAAAATGGGTAATTTTATGACTGGTTTATGTACATTGTCATTATAATGAACAAAGTATTGTCGTAATAAGTACATTTTATGACTGTTTTATTCGCATCTGTCATTTAGGAAATTTATAACGACGGTTTGTGCGAAAACAGTCATAATAGAATGGTTTGTTATGGCGGTTTTGTCAACACCAGTGTTACTATGACACACAACTTTACGACGGTTTTTAAAGCTTCGAAAACCATCGTAAATAAATTTTTATGACTCTTTTTCCCCATGGTGGGTAGACCATAGGAAAACTTTTATTCCCCGTGGAAGTTGGACCATCATAAAACTTTATGACACTTTTATGACACACAAGTACGAAAAATATTTATTTTTGGTGGTGGGTGGACCATAAGAGAGAATTTGTGGCACTTTTCACATCTGTGAACATAGGTACTTATATCCTTTTGCATGTGAGGATAACAACAGGATTCCTTGATTGCTCGAAAGTCTAATGACCTCCCTCATACGTGAGTCCCACAAATACAATCACGAAGTTCATTGAGAACTTGCTCGGTGTCATGCGGGTGGACCCACTGGAGATAAGGGCATGTGAATGATCTCTGGTAGATATTTCCTGCTGGGGTGAGGTAAAATCGAGATGCTAACCCTTACTTGATGAGCTAATCTCCAGTCATCAGGTAGTGTGTCACTCCGTCGATAGGAAATTATGGGATCCATCTAACTAGGGGCCCTTTATAAGAGGGGCACTTACTTGGCAACCACTGTCTGGTCAATACTTGGTAAGGCGAGGAACTCTATCTGAATGGTTAAATCCTGATATTCAGGTTGTTAAGGCATCGGCGTGACTGTTCTGCCCCAGGGGAACTGTTGAATATCAACCTTCTCAAATCCTAACATAAGAACTCTAGCTACGACGACATATGCTTTTATCTTATTATCTTTTGCATTGAAATCTCCACTTAGTTGCTTGGAGACCAGCTTAGAATCACCGAATATGTTGAGGCACCTTGCTTTAAGCATTTAGGCCTTGCACAAACCAACGGTCAGTGCTTCGTATTCAGCTTCGTTGTTGGAGGCTTCAAATCCCAACTCAATTCCTTATTCGATGATAGCATCCTCTGGTGTGATGAGGACGATTCATACTCCTGCCCTATTAGAATTAGAGGCTCCATCATTGTATATGGTCTAGTCCTTAAACTGTGCTTCCTTGTTTGTTTACTGCTCCATTTTCTGATGGTTGAAAGGCTAATTTCTAATGAACTCAGTGATAAAATCAGCCATGACTTGTCCCTTAATTATTGTTCTTAGCTAAAAATGGATATCGCACCTCCCTAGATCGATCGACAACTTCGAGGGTCGTTCAAAGAGGTCGGCTTTTTAAAGAATAGCTTTGATAAGAGATGAAGTGATCACTGTTATTGGGTGATCTTCGAAGTAATGTTTCAGCTTCCTTGAGGTAAGCACTAATTCATAGGGAAGCTTTTCTAAGGGCAAGTAGCATTATTCTGCATCCAAAAGCGTTTTGCTAGAACGATAGATGGGGTAACGTCTATCTTCCTTATCACATACCAGAGTCGAGCTAATAGTGTGGTCTGACATTGTGAGATAGAGATGCATAAGATATTTATTATATGGAATCACTAATAGGGGAAGTTTGCTGAGGTAGGAGTTGATCTCCTCCAAAGCTCTTGAGCAGTCATCGTTCCAAATGAGGCCTTTCTCCTTCTTCATAAGTTAAAAGAATGTTTGGAAGCATTTCGAGGACTTGGAGATGAATAGGTTGAGTGTGATGGGCATGTCAGTAAGCCTTTGAATATTTCACAATGTTCAGGGGCTGTACCTTGGTGATCGCATCAATCTGATTTGGATTGGCCTCAATTTCTCTTTTACTGACTAAATAGCCGAGAAATTTACTTGATTAGACACCGAATAAAACTTACTTGCGTCAAACCTCATCCGGTACTTCCTGAGGATCTCAAAGGTTTTGTCTAAGTTCATGGGGTGGCCATATTTGTTCTTACTCTTGATTAACATGTCATCGATGTAGACCTCCATTATGTCTCCCATCTACTGCTTGAACATATTTGTGACCAGCCTCTAATAAGTTTCCCTTGCGTTCATTAGGCCAAACGATATGACCTTGTAATAGTATAAACCACTCAGGGTTATGAAGGATGTTTTATCCTGGTTGGGGCCGAACAATAAAATTTTATGATACACTGAATAGGAATTTAGAAAACGCATCCTTTCATGCGTTGTTGTGGGGTCAACCAGTTGATCAATCTTATGTAGTGGGAAACTGTCTTTGGGGAACGCCCCGTTAAGGTCTGTGAAGTCAATACAGACGCTTCAACTATCGTTGCTCTTCCATACTACCACTAGGTCGGATAACCACTTGGGGAACTGAAATTCCCTAATGGATCGTGTTTCTAGAATCTTCCCTACTTCACTATCCACCGTTGGTCTTCTGAGGGGTAATTCGACGAACCTTTTGAGTGATCGACTTGAAGGTTGAGTCAATATGAAGATGATGGCAGGCTACATCAGGATCAATCCAAGGAAGATCATATGTCTCCCAGGCAAAAACATCCAGATTGCTTCTCAAGAAGGCAATCAACTCTTTTTATTCATGATCGATGAGTGCAGTTAGGATCAGAAACTTTCTCTCTAGCAATTTATCATTAGCTATAATTTCCTCCATACTTTCAATAACCCTATTAGCGTGGTGGAACCTGGTCTCCTCTAGCTCTGATCGACTACATTGTAGATGCTATTTATAGGGTGTAACCCAGTCCTGGGCTTCTTGTAAAGCATTTTTAATTCATTTTTCTTCTTCTTCCCAGGGTGGATGGTCATGGTGAACCACTTACTTGTAGTGGATTATCGCTATGAATCTCGACCATGCCCCGATCGATGATACACTTCAATTTCTGGTGGTAAGTATATGGTATGACCCTCATGGCATGCAATTAGTCTCTATCCAAAATAACACGATTTGGGGACTCTAAGTCCACTACCAAGAACTCAATCAGCTTCAAGATATTGCCTTCCCTGGCTAGAAGGGATATCTTTCCTAATGGAATTATAATTCTCCCTGCGAAACCTACCAATGGAGTTGTGGCCTCCTTGAGGTCGAATAGGTTGAGCTTCAGCTTATAGAACAACTCTAGGTACATCACGTTTGATAAGCTTTCCTAATCTGCCAATAATTTGTCGACATCCCAATTTACAATTTTGAGAGTTATCACGAGTGCATCGTGATGTAGAGTCCTAACTCTGATCAGATCTTCTTCAGTGAAGATGATGTGTTTGGTGTAGCCAATGTCCTCTAGTCACCGGTTCTTGCCAACTTGACTTTTTATAGGGTCAATTTGGAATGCATCCATGATAGTAGTGACCTTCTTTATCTCCATCCGAATAATGTTCCCTTGTATCTTTTTAGGTCGAACGCTCCATGGATCACAACGAACTCTTTCCCCATGTCGTCATCAAGGACATTGTCTGGTTTCTAGTCGCCATTGGTTGCGACCTTTTCAGCTTTTTTTCTGTATATTCATTGAGATGCCCATCTTAGGCGACTTAACGAACAGTTGATCCTTGAACTTTCTTAAGATCTTATAGATTGGTTCTTTGAAAGATTATGTTAACAGCCTGTAACACCTTTGAAGAATCATCTTTACTCCCATTCTTAGAGCCGTTCTTGCCCACATTCTTATTCCCTATCTTTGGAGTGTCACTCTTATCTCCTCATTTGTTTACCTTTTCTCAACCATTGCTCCATGTATTATAGTGAACCATGTCCTCAACCTTGGTGTGTTTTGGAATAAGGGCCATAAAGTCTACGATGGTGATAACTTCTTTCTTTGTCAGGGACTAGTGCAACAGAGATGTGGTCTGCAGAATAATCTTGAAGGATGCAATGGAAACTATCTCCGAGAAGTCCTCCACCTCATTGAAGACCTCTAAGTACCTCTTGGCATAATCACAAAGGATCTCTTCTGGATTTTTATTCATCATGAGAAGTGAATCCATCCTCTTAAGGTGGGAGCTACTGGTTATGAAACGAGCAGTAAAGGCCTCTTTCCTAGGAGCTTGAAGCTCTTAACTGGCCTGTGGGGAAGCTTCTCGAATAACTTTTGTGCTACGTCACGTAGGCTAAAAGGGAAAATTCGACACATCAAGGCGTCATTGTGTCTCCTCATGGTCATTATCGGTCTGTACTGTCGAGCGTGGTCTATGTGATCCGTCTTCCTATCATAAATTTTGAACCTGATAATGGTAAAATTCTTTGGGGTTCCTCTTACTTAATCTCCCTTAAGAAAGGGGACTTCATCTGAGTGATGAGAGCTCTACTGTCTAGGTCCTTGGTATACCTAGCTCCCCGATGGGAAAGATATTGGTCCATCTCTCTGTAAACCAAAACTCTGATGTTCTTATCCTGAAGACCATTGCTTATGTAGAGACTCTCTGATCATCCATGTTTGATCGATAACGCTCTGACCTACAATACTCAGATTTGTATTGGTCGCATCTGGATTTCATCCTTCCACTACGAGTATTTCTCACTTGAGGAATATAAGTCCTAACACTATGATTCCTGGTATCTCTATGGAGATCTCTCTCCATACTTTCAAGTCACCTTTGCAGGAGATCATTTTCTTCCACCTAGAGCTGTGTGGCCTCTTATTATTCTCGAATCCTGACTTTATAATCGTCGACCAACTTGGAGATCTGGGTAGACCTAGGTGGTCCGTGATTTTCCTTAGAAGGTTGCCTTTCTTGTCGAAACTTAGGATTTGGTTGTAAGCGAATCTCTAACCCGAACCTCGGTGGGACGGGGTCATCCTGCACATCGGCATCATGAGGAATGTTGCTATAGTGGTGAGATATCACGGGCTTTCTGTTGATGAAGGCTTTTGTAGGAAAAGTAATCGTTTCCCACAAACGGTGCTAATTATGAGTGCAAGAATTATCACAATGAATGATCAAGAAAGCAATATTAGGATGAAAGCAATTAATCACACACAACAAAATATATATGTGGATCGACAACTTGCTTACGTCCACGGAGAAGTTACTATGTTCTTATTAGTGTCTTTCAATGCTTGAGGTTACATCCCATTATCCTGGGCCAGGGTTTACAATTTATAGATGTGGAAAATAAGAGATTGCATTGTACAAGTGACTCAATTAGATCGTGGGTAACTCATGGTGTCCCTGAATATCTCCTTCGAGATTGTTGGTAACCGATTTGAGTGCATATTAAATACAGAGTCTTTAGTAAATGACTAATTTGGGTCAGGCAGTCCACTGTCCATGCTGGGCTGATCGGCTACTCTCTTAGGTTGAAAATAAATGAGCCCCCACACTTATTATATTTTAGTAGAGGATTGGCCACTTGGTTTTAAAATAGGCAGTTTGTCACAGTGGGAAGAAGCTCTTGTTTTAAATGAGGCCCTCGATCCAATAAATCTTGACTGAATATCAAAATCGAGGTTGGTTGAAGGCGTTTAGAGTAGATCGATTTAAATATCATTTAATTAATAAGGACTATAATGGAGACCCAAGGTTAAATAATTAAATTGACTTTCAAATAAAAATATGAAAATCCAAAAGTCCATATAATTATTAAGGACTTTACGAGATAAGGAATATGGTCATTGACTGGGGTGGCTCTAATGGAGACATTATTATTTAAGGTGGGAGGCGTGCTTTTGATGAGAGATCCAAATGTATTTTTTGAATGATGTTACAATGTATTTCTAAAAATTACACATATAGATATCGAAAAATTGTGATCAGGGGACTAAATAGTGCAAGCCTAATAAAAGAATCTTAATAACACCTGAGTTGGTTAGTCCAATAAAGAATCAATTATGTAACATGCAGAGGGTGAGCCCAAATTTGTTTGAATTGATTCATATATAAATAAAATATTAGTACGTTAATATATGTAGACAATATATATTTACTTAAGCCCCCCTGGGAAATTATTTATGGACACTTAGAGACAAGACCGTATTCTATAAAAAAAACGGGGCCCTCCAGTTTAAACCATAAGGTATTT